>JAJQQW010000020.1:51644165-52280291 GCA_025583905.1 Ia io | reverse complement strand
AGTCTTTTGAATACCTTATATATGTTATATATTAATTGCTTACAACATACAGGAACACATTATTTTGCATGTGCTTAATAGTGCTTTGTAGATATTACTCCCCCACACCCTCTTTTCTACAAAATCTATGTTTTTTGGCAATCCAGCATTCAGCAGGTCTAGTGCCACCATGTTTCTAGCTATCTTAGATGCTTGTTACTAGTGCTTAGCAAGTAAAAATTGTTAATGAAGTTATATAGACTTTGCTTTTGAGGCAGAGTCATTGCATTGTTATTAGCCTGAAGTATAGTATTAACATACCTTCATTATTGCCGGGGAACTGCAACTATTTGTGTTAATTTTTGTCTATATCGCAATAGTTGCTTTATTGTACTGATCAGAACCGAATCCACAACATTTCCAAGGTATTCCTTCATATAGTTTGCAAGTGTTTTCTTCTGTTCTCTAGATTGTTCTTTCATTTCATTTTGTTTATTGGTGTGCTGTGAAGACGCTATTTTTCTTTATTTGTTGCAGTTTGGACTGTTTATTTTTCTATTTTGTGTGGTGGTTGGTGTGACATTCAGAAAATCCTGTCCAGAACAAATCTCAAAAACTTTTTCTCAAGGTTTTCCTGAGGAATTTTCAGTTTTAGCGCTCACATTTAATTCTGTCCTGCATGTTGAGTTACATTTTATTAGTGGTATCTAGTGTTGTTGTTTTACATATGAGTGTCAATTCTTGAAGAAACTATCTTTCCTCTCTTCTGTGACTTGCAGCTTTGTCAAAGGTCACTTAAAAGTATGTGCCTGGGTTAAAAGTATGTGCCTGGGTTAAAAGTATGTGCCTGGTTAAAAGTATGTGCCTGGGTTAAAAGTATGTGCCTGGTTAAAAGTATGTGCCTGGGTTAAAAGTTTGTGCCTCGGTTTATTTTTATATTTTCTGTTCTGTTCTGTTTATATATGTATCTGTGTTTCTCCAGCAACACACTGTTTGGTTGCTTTCTCTTTGTAATAAATTGAAGTCAGGAAGTGTGATGCCACCAGCTTTGTCCTCGCTCAGGCTTGCTTTTGTTAATGGAGGTCTTTTGATTCCATTTCCAGATTTTTTTATTCATTTCTTTGTAAAATACCGTTGGAGTTATTGGGATTGTATTTAATCTGTAGTTTGCCTTGTGTAATATAGCTATCTCCTCTATATTTCATTTTCAGACCCATGAACACAGGTTGTCTTTCAACTAATTTGTGCTTTTGCCATTCCGTTCATCACTGTCTTATAGTACTCACTGTACAGATGTTTCACATTTTGTTTGAATTTATTCCTGTGGATTTTATTGTTTGGATGCTATTGTAAATTTGATTACCTTCTTCATTTTCCATCAAAGAATTAATTATTAGTGTGTAGAAATGGAACTGTTTGTATGTTTATTTTGCATCCTGTCATTTTTATGAATTTAATTCTTTATTCTTCTGTTATCTTCACCCAAATAGTGAGGATGTTTTCCATTTATTGTTCTTTTAGAGAGAGTGTGGGAGAGAGAGAGAGAAACATCCATTGGCTGCCTCCCACATGTGGCTCTACTGAGAGTAGGGAACAGACCTGCAATTTAAGTACCTACCCTTGACTGGGAATAGAACCATAGCCCTCCAGTGCACAAGCCAGCACTCTCATCAGTGAAGTACAGTGGCTAGGGATATTTATTTATTCTTTAAAGGATTTATGTATTTATTTATTTAAATATATGCATTTTTTGTTTCCTAGAGCAGTAGTTCTCAACGTTCTTAATGCCGCAACCCTTTATACAGTTCCTCATGTTGTAGTGACCCCCAACCATAAAATTGTTTTTGTTGCTACTTCATAACTGTAATTTTGCTACTGTTATGTATCGTAATATAAATATTTTATATGCAGGATGTCTTAGGCGACCCCTGTGAAAGAGGTCGTGACCCACAGGTTGAGAACCGCTGTCCTAGAGGAAGAGGAGAGTGAGATAAAAACATCAATGATGAGAGAGAATCACTCATCAGCTGTCTCCTGCATGACCCTCACTGGTGATTGAGCTCGCAACCAGTGCAGGTGTCCTAACAAGGAATCCAATTGTGACCTCCTAGTTCATGAGTCAATGCTCAATCAGTGATACATACGGGGCAGCATTTCTTTATTGATTTTAGAGACAGGAAGGGAGACAGAGAAAGCGAGTGAAGGATTGATGTGCTATTCTACCCATCTATGCATTCATTGGTTGTCCCCTATATGTGCCCTGATAGGGGATCAAACACACAATGTTGGTGCATTGGGACCACACATTCAACAACTGAGCCACCTGGACAGGGCTCTGAATTTGTTTATTAATTTCAGGAGCTCACAGTGGGATCTTGACAAATTTCTCTATGGAGGGTCATGTCATCTGGTAACACCAACATCTCTTATGATGCATTGTGGATCCTAGTGTCATGTCTTATCTTTCATGTATTTTATTTTTTACTTATTTGAGTCTTGGTTTTTGTTTCTTTATTTTTGCTTTAGTGTAACTTAAGGCTTGCACATTTTTATATCTTTTTTCTTAAATATACCTTTTAGGTATTCCATTCTTTTGTCTTGTCTCCTTTTTCATTTTTGTTCTGATATTGATGGTTTCTGTCCTTTGAAACCTTTCGGTTTACTTTCCTCTTGTGTTTCCAGTTTCTTGAGATGCCATGTTCGGTTCTTTGAGATCTTTTGTGACAATGTAGGCATTTATGTCTATAAAATTTCCCCTTAGAGTTACATTTTCTGAATGTTATACATAAGCTTTGTAGGTTGTCTTATTTACTTTGCCTCTAGACTTTTTAAAAAAATCTTTATTGTTCAGATTATTATAGTTGGTCCTCTTTTTTCCTTACATAGCTCCCTTCCACCCGGTTTCCACCCCATCCCAACTCATGCCCTTGCCCCTCCCACCACTCTCCTCATCCATAACTGTATGATTTTTGTCTAGTCTCGTCACGCGCCCCCACATCCCTTCCCCCCCCGAGGATTGTCAGCCTACTCCCTTTCTATGCCCCTTATTCTATTATATTCACCAGATTATTCTGTTCATCAGATTTGTTATTCACTTGATTTTTAGATTCACTTGTTGATAGATATGTATTTGTTGTTCATAAGTTATATCTTTACCTTTTTCTTCTTCTTCCTCTTCTTAAAGAATACCTTCAAGCATTTCATACTGGGGATGTGCCCACAACCACAGTACATGCCCTTGACTGAATCAAACTTGGGACCCTTGAGTCTGCAGGCCAACGCTCTATCCACTGAGCCAAATGGGTTAGGGTGCTTTATTTATTTAGTTAACTAGTTATTATTAACCCTTGTTTTTGACATTAGGTATCTTCAAATGTGTTTGCTCACCCAGTTTCCTGTCATCCTTTCTATGCAGTTGTTCTTTTATGGTGTTCTGTATTACTGCTGGTCTTCATGGTACTCTTTTTTTTTTAATAAATATATTTTATTGATAAATATATTTGATTGATTTTTTACAGAGAGTAAGGGAGAGGGATAGAGAATTAGAAATATCAATGAGAGAGAAACATCAAATAGCTGCTTCCTGCACACACCCCACTGGGTAGTGCCCGCAACCAAGGCACATGCCCTTGACTGAATCGAACCTGGGACCCCTCATTCTGCAGGCTGACGCTCTATCCACTGAGCCAAACCGGTTAGGGTTATTTTATTGATTTTTAACATAGAGGAAGGGGGAGGGAGAGAGAGTTAGAAACATCGATCAGAGAGAAAAATCAATCAGTTGCCTCCTACACCCCCCCTTACTAGGGATGTGCCTGCAACCAAGGTACATGCCCTTGACTGGAATCGAACCTGGGACTCTTGAGTCTGCAGGCTGATGCTCTATCCACTGAGCCAAATTCATGGTACTCTTATTCCCATTTCCTGTGGGTTGGTTTTTTTCATGGATAGCCATCTACTTGGGGAAAGATTCTCTATCTCTGATTCTGCCATCTTGCTGATGTCACTCTCATAGGTCTTTTGTCTGTGATCTCCTTTGTGCTTTGTTGTTCTACCAGAGTGCTGACCATCCATCTTTTTAAGATTGGCATCATTTATCCCATCTCAACTAGGATGTAAGAGGCAAAATCATTTATGCATCACAGAAGAAACATGACTTTATCCATGACAGGGTAGACCTGAGGCACCTTTGCCTTGGTGAAGAGCTGTGGGGGTAGTTTTGATGCCTGGGCTTTGTTTCATTCATAACTAGGAACCCATTTTGTTCAACAATGTCTTGTTACCATTGCCCACTCACCCAATTCTACTTCTTCTTGCTTAATGGTGACACTTTGCGTACGACTCAGTTTTTAATAGTGATCATTCTACGCTGATTCCCAGCGCACAGATAACCTTAACCTCTCTAAACTTTGCACCTCTACCTTTCACACACCTTGCTTTACTGCATTCCAATGTTGTTCCATGCCTTCAGAGCCTTAGAGTGCACACATGTAATATTGACGCTGAACATCGCGTGCTCTTATATTATTGTCTACATAAACTCACATCGCCAGCATGAGAAGTCCGAAACGAAGCCATTTGTGGAGTAGTAACGAGTAGACCCTGCCTGTCTTCTTTTTGTCCCAGCCTATGCTTCTGTCCTCCCTTGGTGAGATTTTCATCATCCAGTGACCTTTTGGGCCATGTTATATATAACAGCCATTTCCTGAGAGTCTGACTTACTTGTCTTGAAAATCATTGTATGGAATCATGTCCAGTCATTGCAGATAAACATTTGTAATAAACACATTCTGTTTTTATCAGGTCAACATGCACTTCACCTACATTTATTTTTTTTTCAGGTTGCTGCTGTGGAGAAGAGAATGTGGAGGCCCCGACTGAACAGAAGGTTTCAGTAAGAGTGTCACAGGCAAGGAATCCCAAGGTAGCCTTGTCTTCCCAGAAGAGCCATCCCTGTGAGAGTTGTGAGCTAGTTTTGGGAAACATTTTCCACTTGATTGAGCTGCAGGCAAAACGATTTTATTTCAGTGCAAAATTTCACCAGCATCATGTGAGAGAGAAGCTTTTCATTAGAGGTGTGGAAAGGAATTCATGTGCAAACAGCTTCGATTTCAATGTGTCCCAGAATCGTTTCACATGCGGGGAGGTTGGGCAGGGTGTTCTTACTGGGTCAGGACCTCTCCACCTAAAGGCTACTCAGACCAGGGACAGTCCAACTGCAATTTTGACGTGTGGGATGACATTTGAAAGGAGAAACAATTATTACAGTAGAAAAGAATGTAAGGAAGACATTAGTTGTACCCACACGTTTATTCAGGAAAAATGTGTCCATCTTGGAAGTTGGTGTTTTGTGTCCTCTGAATATGGAAAATATATTACTAAATTATCTATCTTTCATTATCAACAGCGAGGTCACACTAGAGAAAAGCCTTATCACTGCAGTGAATGTGGGAAATATTTTACCAGGATTGGTGATCTTCACTGTCATCAGAGAGTTCATACAGGAGAAAAGCCTTATACATGCAGTGAGTGTGAAAAATCTTTTACATGTAGCAGTACTGTCCAATATCATCAAGTAGTTCACACTGGAGAAATGCCTTATCAATGCAGTGAATGTGGAAAATATATTACCGCTAAGACCGACTTTCATCATCATCTGATAGTTCATACGGGAGAAAAGCCTTATAAATGCAATGAATGTGGAAAATCTTTTAAACGAAGAAAAGGTCTCCAATATCATCAGAGAGTTCACAGGGGAGAAAAGCCTTATAAATGCATTGAATGTGGAAAATCTTTTACAAGTAGCACTGGTCTCCAATATCACCAGAGAGTTCACACTGGAGAAAAGCCTTATCAGTGCAGTGAATGTGGAAAATCTTTTACCTCTAAGACCATCCTTCATCAACATCGGAGAGTTCATACCGGAGAAAAGCCTTATCATTGCAGTGAATGTGGAAAATCTTTTACACGGAGAAATGCTCTCCAATGTCATCAGAGAGTTCACACTGGAGAAAAGCCTTATCAATGCAGTGAATGTGGAAAATCTTTTACCACTAAGAGAATACTTCATCATCATCATCAGAGAGTTCACACAGGAGAAAAGCCTTATAAATGCAGTGAATGTGGAAAATCTTTTACACAGAGCAATGCTCTCCAATGTCATCAGAGAGTTCACACTGGAGAAAAGCCTTATCAATGCAGTGAATGTGGAAAATATATTACCGCTAAGACCGACTTTCATCATCATCTGATAGTTCATACAGGAGAAAAGCCTTATAAATGCAGTGAATGTGGGAAATCTTTTCTTGCTAGTAATGACCTTCATCGTCATCAGGGAGTTCATACAAGAGAAAAGCATTATAAATGCAATGAATGCGGAAAATCTTTTTTTTTTTTTTTTTTTTTTTTTTTTTTTTTAATATATTTTATTGATTTTTCACAGAGAAGAAGGGAGAGGGATAGAGAGCTAGAAACATCGATGAGAGAGAGACATCGACCAGCTGCCTCCTGCACACCCCCCACCGGGGGATGTGCCCGCAACCAATGTACATGCCCTTGACCAGAATCGAACCTGGGACCTTCCAGTCCGCAGACCGACGCTCTATCCACTGAGCCAAACCGGTCTCGGCCGGAAAATCTTTTAAACGTGGCAGTGATCTCCAGTATCATCAGAGAGTGCACACTGGAGAAAAGCCTTATCAATGCAGTGAATGTGAAAAATCTTTTACATGGAGCAATGCTCTCCAATATCATAAGAGAGTTCACACTGAAGAAAGCCATTATGAGTGCAATAAATGTGAGGTATCTCTCAGCAAAATTTCTCAATTCATGCTGCACCTATGAGTCCAAATGTGAGAAATTTCTTTGATGTGTAGGAAATGTAGTTTTTTAGTACTTAATAATAAAAGAAAATTTTGTGAATCCTCATTTTTCTGAATTGTATCCCATATATTTAATCACATATATTATGTAAAAGTTCCCATAAGTGTTTTTTTCTGTTGTGTTTGTTTTGTTTTTTATGTTGGAACACTATGTAATTATGTTGCACTTTCTAACATACAGAGATGTACTGCCAGATCTATGTCATTGCATATTTCTGTTGCTGACGGTTTTTCCCCCCTGAACTACCTATAAGGTCCCTACAGATGGCATCAATCACCATCCTTATGTGCCCCAGGGAAGCTAATTCTGTTGTCTAATTTGTTGAAGAAAATTAGGAATACCTGAGCCCTTGATTCTTACTTGTTGCCCTGTCATGAGTTTTCCCCATAGGACTGATTACCGTTGGTGCCAGCAAACATAATGTTGCAGAGGGACTGCCATTTCCAGGGACATGCTTTGCCTGAATGCTGGTGATGAATTTATTTAGTGCCTCCATCATCAGTGGAAGAACTGCCAGTCTCATGTCTCTGGTTTGTAAAATAATGAAGGCTTTTTCCTAAGACTTCTTTAATCTTGGGTGTTCTATTTACTGTGTGGGTTAGCTTATAGGAAGATCTGGGTTCTCCAAGCATGATGAGGTGAAAAATTTTGTGGGGGTCTCAAATATTTTTGCCCTTGGAGGAACAGTATGGTGTAGAAATTAGCTCAGCAGTTTTGGCAAATTTACATTGTGCCCATATTTTCCTTGGAAGCACTGTGTACTTTCTAATCTTCATGTGATTTCTGGATGCTTTGAGACACAGAGATCCCTCCAAAGAGGGGGTTGCTGTGACAACCTCAATGATGTCTGGGAGCATGAATTTCTTTTATTGTTTTCAAGGGATGCCAATACATGTGAAGGGAATCTGTTGTCCAGGTGTTGCAAAGAGCCATGTGCCCTAAGGCCTACAATTTCACTGGTAATGGTCTGTGATTTGAGCACCATAGCAGTGAGGGGAAACCCTTTCACTGTAGAAACACTGACCTAATTTTTTAAAAATATTTTTTATTGAGTTTTTACAGAGAGAAAGGGAGAGGGATAGAGAGTTAGAAACATCGATGAGGAAGAAACATTAATCAGCCACCTCCTGCACATCCCCCACTGGGGATGTGCCTGGAACCAAGGTACATGCCCTTGACCGGAATCGAACCTGGGACCTTTCAGTCCACAGGCTGACTCTCTATCCACTGAGCCAAACCAGTTTTGTCCTGACCTAATTTTTGTTGGGCGAGACTGCGGCCCATTAGATGGAATGGTCCTCATCTAAATATGCATCCAGGAATTATTTTGAGGAAAAGACTATAAGAGCTGTGTGTACACAGATGTGAGGTTCTCCAGCGATGTTTATCTTCTGTGGAGCAGTCATTGTCATTGATTATAATCAGGATGTTTTGTGGCTCCTGTAGCTTCTCAGATGTTCCCATCAGAGCCATTGATGTGCTGGCAGGAATACAAAGATGGAGACAAAGGCTGTCTTTAGTCCAGGGATGTGGCTTTTGTGGGTTTGGGTGAAAGTTCTTCATTGTTTGTTACATTTTCTCTCACTGAGATGAGACTCTCACCCAGAGGGCATAAGTATGTGGATTGAATATAACGTTGCCAAACCTGTTCTTCCAAAATTGGTCAACATACATTTGTTTTATCTTGAACCATTGTTAACAGCTATAATGAGTAAATTACATGCCTTAAGTATAGTGTTTCATAAATCTTGACATGTGCATGAAACTGAAACCATCATTACAGTCATAATGCTGACCATATCTGTCTCTGTGTAATTGCTTCATTACCTCTTTTAACCTCTCCCTGTTCTTCACAGCTTTCCTAGTTTCCATGGATTAACATTCCATTTTCATAGAGAACTTTATTTTTCTAAGTGTTTTTTTTTCTGCTTTATGTGTCATAAATACTTGGAGATTTATTAAATTTACACTAATAAATCATGTTTTTTTTTCTGATAGATGTCCTTATCATTGCTATATCACCTTCAGTTTGTCCATTTTCATAAATATTTGGTTATTTCTAATAAAGCTGGTACAAACATTTCTGTATAATTTCTTGTATGTATATAAGTATAATTTACCTTTGTGAAAAATGAAGTGCATAATCTGAGTTTTTTATCTAGATGAATGTTTAATTTTACTGAGATCAGCAAATTGAGATCTAAATGGAAAATACCACCATGGCCGGTGTGGCTCAGTGCTTGGTCATCATCTCATGTAGCACAGGATGTGAATTTGGTTGCCAGGCGGGGATATGTGCTGAGTTGTGGGCTGGATCCACAGAAGTGGGTGTGCAGGAGGTCGCTGGCCAATATGGCACTGTTCCATCAATATTTCTCTCTCTCTCCCATACCTCTCTAAAAATTAATAAACTATTCTTTTTTTTAAAAAAAGTATATTTTTGATTTTTTACAGAGAGGAAGGGAGAGGGAGAGAGAGCTAGAAACATCGATGAGAGAGAAACATCAATCAGTGGCTCTCTGCACGCCCCCCCCCCCCCCCCCCCCCCCCACCCAGCATGCGCCAGCAACCAAGGCACATGCCCCTGACCAGAATCGATCCTGGGACTGCTCAGTCCACAGCCCGAAGCTCCATCCACTGAGCCAAACCAGCCAGGGCTAATCAACTATTCTTTAAAAATGAATAATAAACCTTACCCTAGCTGGTTTGGATCAGTGGATTGAGCATCTGTCTGCAAACTGAAGGGTCCCAGATTCGATTCTGCCCAAGGGCACATGTCTGGGTTGGGGGCTGAATCCCCAGTAGTGGTTGTGCAGGAGGTGCCATCAATGATTGACTCTCCTCTCCCTCTCTGAAATCAATAAGGAAATAAGTTTAAAAACGAAAAACATCAGTGTGTATGAACATGTCTCACTAAGAATGGAGCGACTCAACCAATAGCCTGGCTCTATGGTATGCTAATATTTAAATTTATTTTTGTATTTTTTTGTTTTTAAAATATATTTTTATTGATTTCTGAGTAGAAGGGAGAAGGAGGGAGAGATAGAAACATCAATGATGAGAGAGAATCATTGATTGGCTGCCTCCTGCACACCCCACACTAGGAATCGAGCCTGTAACCCACGCATGTGCCCTTGACTGGAATCGAACCTGGGACCCTTCAGTCCGCAGGCCAAGCCCTATCCACTGAGCCAAACCAGCCAGGTCTAAAGATTGTTTTAAAAAAATTAATAAACTAACTGATAGTACTTTTTTTTTGCATTTTTCCAGTAGTGTGTGAGGGATTCACATTCTTCACATTCTAGAGGATATTTTGTTTGGTCAATCATTCTTTATTTAAACATTTTATTTTGTAAGTTCATCATGCTACCTCACTGGTTGGTTGTACTTTTTCTAGAAATTTATGGTGAGTCTTTTCTCAGATGTATATTTGCTGTGTCTGCATCTTTGTTAAAACTTCTGATCATATGTTCTGCCTAATGTTTTATGAGTTTTGGCAATTTTCTTGAACAAAAAGACAATGGAATAACAAATATCAATGTTAGAATTTCACTCATTTTGTTCCTTTTTGCTTTAGGAAATAAATTTTGTATTTGTATAGAGTGTTTTAATAATTTTTTACCCTTTTAAAGATATATTTTTATACATTTTTAAAAATATTTTTTATTGATTTCAGAGAAGAAGGGAGAGGGAGATAGATAGAATCATCAATAATGAGAGAGAATCATTGATGGGCTACCTCCTGTACTCTGCTGTTGGGAATGGACCCCGCAACCCAGGCATGTGCCCTGATGAGAAATCAAATGGGGGACATCTTTGTGCATGCACCGATGCTTAACCACTGCGCCATACCAGCTGGATTTTTTTGTTTGTTTGTTTTTAAATGTTATGTAGAATTCAGTGAACACTTTTAATTTTAACCCGCATTACTAACATTCTCCACCACCTTCAGAAGAGCAACCTTAAGAAACATTCTCAGGACAGGAACCCTTCAATTCCCCAGTGCCAACAAGCACCTTTGTTTTTAAGGGCTTTTGAAAAAGAACTGGGGCCTTTCTGAACCCACTGACCCACCTGTAGGGAGGCAGTACTGTGGGCTCTAAGGTCTCAGTGTTGGGCCTCCAACCTGGAATCTCCAGGAGACTCACTACAGCTCCCTGTACCTCAGCTGGCTAAATGTGACATGATGCTATAACAGGACTTAGCTAGGACTGGGAGGATCAATAAAAGTTGCAAACTTAGTACTTGCCTGGGCCAGGGTTCCAGAGATTACTTTTTGAGCATTTTCTCTTCTCTTCTTTTTTTTTTTTTTTTTTTTAACATTTTTATTGATTTCTGAGAGAAAGGAAGAGGGAAAAGAGATAGAAACATTAATGATGAGAGAGAATCATTGATTGTCTGCCTTCTGCACACCCCCTATTGGGGATCAAGCCTGCAACCCAGGCATGTGCCCTTGACCAGAATCGAACCCTGGTCCCTTCAATCCGCAGGCTGATGCTCTATCCACTGAGCCAAATCAGCTAGGGCTGAGCATTTTCTCCTTTAATTCTCACATAAACCTGGGAAGTCTAAACTGATATTGAACTGTTGGGAACATCCTTGATTACAGAAATGAGGAAGATTTTCCAAGTTTACTTAACAATGCCAGGGCTGACCAGCAGACTATGAGTGATGGATGAATGATTACTCTGCCATGTTTTTTTGTGAAAGAGAGGGCTAAGGGGCTGCCTACATATCAGAACCAAACAGCCCCGTTCATCTGCCTCTTTAGGCTTTTATTGTAGCAACTTCTTGAATTAAAATTAACTATCAGATACTATCAGTAGGGTAAGCATCCTTGAGAACACACATGAGTCAGCAGTGTCCTTTAAGCAAGGACAAGTAAAGACTAAGCATAAAGATTCTGGTAAACACCCAGAGCCTTGCACGTAAACAGACTTGCTCCCCCACAAAACAAGTGTCAGATATAAAGGCTGGATTGCAACCCAGTGTTGGGCCTGGATTGCCAGTGGGGAAAAGGGCCTGGCTGTAGGCTAAATCACTAGAAGGTGTGTGCACAAGGCTGCTTGTCTAGGTTGCACTCTCACATAGATGTTTCTCTCCCACTCTCTAATTTTTTCTCTAAAAATCAGTACAATATTCTTGAAAAATGAATATAAATTGATTGTGCATTTTTGCATTATACTAGCAGTATGTGAGGGTTCACATTGTCCACATCCTAGAGAATATTTTCTTTGGTCAATCGTTCTTTGTTTAAACTTTTTTTTTCTTTTAACTTTGTTGCACTTCCTCTATTTCTTTTTTATTGTATTTTTTTCTAGGAAATTAAGGTGAAATCTTATCACAGATGTGCATTTGCTGTGTATGTATCTTTGTTAAAACATCTGATCCTCCAGACAGGTCCAGATGAAACAGGAAGTGATATATTTAGGCACTTGTAAAACAAATAGATGGTGTGAGACCAAGTTTTGTTGTTCCTCAGAATTTATCCCATCACGCTCTTGCATATATGTTCTGACCCCTCTACATACTTTACATGACACTTATTGTATTTTCTGGGATATTGTATTTTTTTCCGAAGAATATGACATATATCTGGACAATAAGTTTACGTAATTTTTTGTTGTTGTTACCCCTCAATCTCAGTGATTTTTCCATTGATTTTTGGAGAGTAGAAGGAAGGTGAAAGAGACACACAGAAACATCTGTGTGTGAGAGAGAAATCCTTTGGTGGCCTTCCACACATGACCTCACCTGGTTGGGTACTGAGCCCCCAATGAGGTACAGGCCCTTGCCCAGAATGAAAGCCTTGACACCTCAGTCCACAGGCCAAGGCTCCATCATTTGAGCCGAAGTACTTGTTGTATAGAAGGCTACCATGCTGGCCCCATTCAAGGTTTGGAAAGTGGGCATCTGTACCTGAGATAAAGGTTTTAGATCCTAGGGTCTCACAACCTTGCTTGGAAATAATTATTTCACCTGTTAATGCAGTTCCAGTGTCTGCATGTGGAATGAACATTATTTATGGAAGAGAATATTGCTAGAGCAAACTATATACAGGCATAATGGAGTTATTCAATGAGCAGTGCTTAGATAGCTAGAAGACAAAAGCCTCTATGAAGCTGAGTACAGGTAGGTCTCAATAGGTGGTAAATTAAAGGCACTGATTCCCAAGAGATGAGAGAATTAACTTAGATATGGCTATGCTGAAACATTGGCTACAATGAAATTCTTTTTCCTACAAATGTGAGACCTCGTCATTCATGACAACTTGAGGAAAATATAGTGAGCTGAGAAAATATAATACAGTGTGAGCAGAAAAATTTAAAACCGTGGAAGAAAAGCCACAGCATGATGTTTCATGGCTTCAACCATCTTTTACTAAGGATCCCATTTGCTTCTGAGGCTGAACTGTGCTGTGTTACACAGCAGTGCATAAAGACACATGTTCCCAACAAGGCTTGTTCAAAGGCTTTGTGGATGAAAGGAGATATTGACAGCAATACAATCATAGTAGGAGACTTTAATAACCCACTATCTCCATTGGACAAATCCTCTAAACAAAAAATCAGCAAAGAAACATCAATCCTAAATTACTCACTAGACCAGATGGAATTAATTGACATCTTCAGACATTTCACCCCAAAGCCATAGAATATACATTCTTCTCAAGTGCACATGGGTCATTTTCAAAGATAGACCATATGTTAGGTCATAGGCAAAGTCTCTTCAAATTCAAGAATATATAGATCATATCAAGCATCTTCTCAGATCACAGTGGCATAAAACTGGAAGTCAACTACAACAAAAACAATAAAAAAATCAAACACATGGAGACTAAACAGCATGCTATTGAACAATGACTGGGTTACCAGATAGATCAAGGTATAAATAAAAAACATCATGGCAACAAATGACAATAAAAACACAACAATCCAAAATCTATGGGACACAGCGAAAGCAATCTTGAGAGGGAAGTTCATAGCTCTACAAGCCTACTACAAAAAACAAACAATGGTAACAAATTACCTAACCCTACAACTCAAGGAGTTAGAGAGCAACAAGAAAAGCCCAGTGTAAACAGAAGGAAGGAAATAATAAAGATAAAAGCAGAGATAAAGGACATTGAGACAAAAAAAAAAAAATACAAAAGATCAACAAAACCAAGAGCTGATTCTTTGAAAGGACAAATAAGATTGATGAACCTCTAGCCAGGCTCACCAAGAAGCAAAGAGAGAAGACCCAAATAAACATAATCAGAAATGAAAGAGGCGAAATAACAGCAGACCCCACCAAAATACATAGGATTGTTAAAAAATACTATGAATAACTCTATTTTAACAAACTGGACAACTCAGAGGAAATGGACATATTCCTAGAAAAATATAACCTTCCAAAATTCAACCAGGAAGAATCTAAAAACATCTCAATAGGCTGATAACTATGGAAGAAATTGAAGCAGTCATCAAAAAACTTCCAGCCAACAAAAGTCCAGGGTCAGACGGCTTCACAGGGGAATTTTACCAAACATTCAAGGAAGAACTAAAACCTATCCTCCTCAGACTATTCCTAAAAATTCAAGAGGAAGGAACACTTCCAAGCTCATTCTATGAAGCCAGCATCACCCCAATACCAGAACCAGATAAAGACAACACAATGAATGAGAATTACAGGCCAATATACCTCATGAATATAGATGCCAAAATCCTTAAAAAAATTATAGCAAATCGGATCCAACACTACATCAGAAAGATTATATACCAGGAATGTATTCCAGGAATGCAAGGATGGTACAATATCCAAAAATCAATAAACGTGATACATCACATAAACAAATTGAGAGATAAAAATCAGAGTCATATCACTTGATGCAGAAAAAGCATTTGACAGAACTGCTTATCAAAGTTTGCATTGTTGATGAGTTGTTAGAATTCGACCACCATTGTTTGGACTTAATGAACAATGGCATTTTTTGGGATTGGCAACGACGAAAACATTTTGTAACTGTCTCTCAGACGATACACATCGTACTGCGTGCTAGTAAGCTAGTTAAACAAGTGATGTCATTACAAATCAGCTATTCAGATAATTTAGGTAAGTAATTTATTTATTTATTTCATAAATACATAAATTTTCTTGAATTTAGCAGACAGTACTCGTATTATTTATATTTTATAGTGGCGGCAAAAAGTCTAGCGCTGGCCTTGAAAGTGACACTTACAACTTACGTTAATCAAGAACACTCCCCCCCCTCCCCGCTTTACCAATGTTAAAATCTGGTCACCTTATCTTAAATATGTCCTTAAAGGATGAATTATCTTTCACTATTATAATTACAGTAGCATCTTCACATTAACAAAAACACCAGGTACTTTGCCGGGATTCAAGTCTGCCACAGTTTTAAAAGTGTATTTATCTTTATTGATGTTCAAGTAAAAATTAAACAACAGAATTCGATTTAAAGTTTATATTATACATACTCTTTATTTCAAATATATGCCCCACATTCAACCTGTATAATATAGATTCTATATTATGACGAGCTGCATTGGTCTCACAGATAATGTGTTTTCATAAAAAGGACTCCAGTCCCTTTGAAGTATGGAAGCAACCATACTTAGGTAAAAACTGCTGTTTGAATTTTAACCCTGCTATTCTGGCTTCTGCACGCACTTGCTTGCTTGGACAATAGGGTGGTTACCTCAGCTTCCAGACTGAGACCTGGAAACTCACAGAGGTAATTTTCCTGTGCCTGTGGACCAGAACCAGAGGAGATTGATTCCCACTGACTCAGTGGCTCCAGGAGTAGAAACTGTAGATAACCTTTAGAGATTACTGACTCCGCTTGGGTCTGCTTCTGTAGAACCTGCTTTCACAAGATAGGGCCACATTCCAATAATGTCCAGCAGGGGCTGGGAATCCCCCCGCCCCCGCAGGCTGTTCCCAGCCTTTAGAATTTAGAATTTAGAACAAAGGAAATTTTTTGTGGTTTGGACCTTTAAAAGGACTGCCTACACCTGGGACAGCTCGGTCGTGAGGGTGGCCACCTGCGTGTGGTGCCCTCGCAGCCGTCCTGGCCGATTCAATAAATCCTTGCCTGCTTTTTTAATCAATCAGCAGCCTCCGGTGGTCTTATTTTTGACTCCAGGGTTCGACCCCACAACACCTTTACCAGGAAAAACGACAACTCTTTTAGCCATTTTCAAGATGTCTCTTTCATGAGGAAGGTCATTTCCCAGTGCCCCTACCAGCAGATGTCGCTGTTTTCCTTGGAGTGATGTGGAGAAACCTTCCATCACCATCTTGGACTCTGGAACCCACATTACCCAGAAGGCCTTGTGTGGAATACCGCCAGCTTAGCCAATGAAAGGTCAGAAAAGGTCTTTCTTTTGCCTCATGCGGGAGCGGGGGCGGGACGTGCGGCGCACTCGGGGCGGCTATTGGTCTTCACCCAGAATTTACTCCAGCTCGGGGCAAAGGCCTCCAGCGGGCAGCGGCAGAGGCAGATACTTGGCGGGAGAAGGCCCGAGTCCTTGCCTGCTCAGCTCGCACGTGGGAGTGAAGTTCGCTGACGCCACCGCCACTGGGTTCCCCACGTCCATAACGGAACAGAGGCCCTTTACTCCCCCTACCACCGCCCCTGCTTCTTACCGGCCGCTCCGGCCTCTCCGGCCTAGATCCGCGCACAGCGTGCAATGGCAATGGCCTTGCTCAGGGGCTCAGCTGAGGTGAGTTCGCGTCCCCCTCCCCGCCACAGCGGCCCTCCCCGCCTCCTTACACTCCACCCAGCAGCCTGGGGTCAAGGTGAAGTATGGTAGCAACCATACTTAGGTAAAAACTGCTGTTTGAATTTTAACCCTGCTATTCTGGCTTCTGCATGCACTTGCTTGCTTGGACAATAGGGTGGTTACCTCAGCTTCCAGACTGAGACCTGGAGACTCACAGAGGTAATTTTCCTGTGCCTGTGGACCAGAGCCAGAGGAGATTGATTCCCACTGACTCAGTGGCTCCAGGAGTAGAAACTGTAGATAACCTTTAGAGATTACTGACTCCGCTTGGGTCTGCTTCTGTAAAAATCTGCTTTCCCAAGATAGGGCCACATTCCAATAATGTCCATCAGGATGTTGCTGGGAACGGCCCTGCGGGCTGTTCCCAGTCTTTAGAATTTAGAATTTAGAACAAAGGAAAATTTCTGTGGTTTGGCCCTTTAAAAGGACTGCCTACACCTGGGACGGCGCGGTCGTGAGGGTGGCCACCTGCGTGTGGTGCCCTCGCGGCCATCCTGGCCAGTTCAATAAATCCTTGCCTGTTTTTTTTTTTAATCAATCAGCAGCCTCCGGTGGTCTTATTTTTGACTCCAGGGTTCGACCCCACAACAAGGGCGCCTGTCACGTCCTGCAGCTCAGGTCCCGGTCAAGGACCCTGAGGAAGGTGAAGGGGAGAGAGGAGTGTTGTGAGATCTGAGGACACAGGAAGTGCAGAGCAGAGTGGACAGGGGTGACTTGTATCTGAAATTCCCCTGTGGATGTGGGTGGTGAGTATTGAATCCAAGGTCAGAGACGGGCAGGGAGGATTTCAGAGCCGCCTGCCCTGCTCTCCCCAGGTGGTGGGGTCCATCAGGAATCAGGTTGTGCCAGATCTTTCTGAAACCTCTCAAGCACTCTCTGGGTGCCATAGGCCAAGGTCATGGGCGAGTCCAGAGAGGTCCTGTGCTGTGGAGCAGGAAGGGGGCAGAGCTGAGACAATGAACCTGGGGTCTGAAGTTGTGATGAGGTCTAGACATTACACAGTGGTGTGTACATCTGGAGGAAGTGTGAGCTGATGGTACTGGAAACCTTGTATTGGGACTTTAAAAAAAATAGTTTTTAAAATTGATTTTAGAGAGGAAGGCAGAGGGGGAGAGAGAGAAAAAAACATCTATTTTTTTTTTAAACATCTTTTTTTAAAAAAAATTTAATAAGTCTTTGTTGTTCAGATTATTACAATTGTTTCTCCTTTTTCCCCCTACATCTCCTCTCCACCCAGTTCCCCCCGCTCCTCTGCCCTTACCTCTCCCTCGCTGTCCTCATCCATAGGTGTATGATTTTTGTCCAGTCTCTTCCCGGCCCCCCCCTCCCGGCCCCCCCAAAGACACCCCTTTCCCCCTGAGAATTATCAATCCACTCCCATTCCATGCCCCTGATTCTATTATATTCACCAGTTTATTCCGTTCCTCAGATTTTTAATTCACTTGACTTTTAGATTCACTTGTTGATAGATATGTATTTGTTGTTCATAATTTTTATCTTTACTTTTTTCTTCTTTTTCCTCTTTTTAAAGAATACCTTTCAGCATTTCATATCATACTGGTTTGGTGGTGATGAACTCCTTTAGCTTTTTCTTATCTGTGAAGCTCTTTATCTGACCTTCAATTCTGAATGATAGCTTTGCTGGGTAGAGTAATGTTGGTTGTTTGTTCTTGCTGTTCATCACTTTGAATATTTCTTGCCACTCCCGTCTGGCCTGCATAGTTTCTGTTGAGAAATCAGCTGATAATTATATAGGTGCTCCCTTGTAGGTAACTAACTGTTTTTCTCTTGCTGCTTGTAAGATTCTCTCTTTGTCTTTTGCCCTTGGCCTTTTAATTATGATGTGTCTTGGTGTGGTCCTCTTTGGATTCCTTTTGTTTGGGGTTCTGTTCGCTTCATGGACTTGTATTTCTTTTACCAGGTGGGGGAAGTTTTCAGTCATTATTTCTTCAAATAGGTTTTCAGTGTCTTGCTCTCTCTCTTCTGGCATCCCCATAATTCTGATGTTGGTATGCTTGAAGTTGTCCCAGAGGCTTCTTACACTATCTTCAACTTTCTGAATTCTCTTCTCTTCTTGCTTCTCTGGAGGCGTGTCCTTTGCCTCTTTGTACTCCAAATCTTTGACTTGATTCTTGCGTTCCTCTAGTCTGCTGTTGGGTTTCTGTATAATATTTTTTATTTCAGTCAGTGTATGTTTAATTTCTAGCTGGTGCTTTTTCATATCCCTGAGGGTCTCATTAAACTTATCGGCCTTTTTCAGGAAATTCTTGAAAACCTTATAACCGTGGTTTTGAACTCTATGTCCAGTCATTTGTTCTCCTCCATTTCTTTAGTTTGTGATCTGTTTCCTTGTCTCCTCATTTTCGCTGCTTCCCTGAGTTGGTAGGGTAGCTTTGTGTACTAGGTGTCCTATTGGTTCAATGGGTCAGCCTCCCAGTTACCTGAGGTGGACACTCTTGGTGCACCCCTGTGTGGACTGTGTGTACAGCCTTATTGTAGGTAAGTCTTGATTGTTGTTAGTGTCACTGGGAGGAATTGACCTCCGGGCCAATTAGCTGTGAGGACCCGCTGTGTCTATAATGGAAGAATTGCTGTGCTGGAGACACGTTTATGGGGCAGGACTTGTTCCAGTAAGGCTTTGGTGCTCACTGAGTCTGCCTCTTGAATGTGTCCCTTATGAGAGTAGTTGAAATCTGTTGTCGTCTCACACTGATCACTAGATACACTAATTTCTGGATCTCCAATCGGGTGCAGGTCAGCTACTGTCTGAGGAGCTACAGCAAGAACTACAGTTTTCTCCTATTTGCTTGGGGTTTGGCGGTTTTGGAGCAGTCTGACTGGAGCTGCAGTTTATTTGGATTCGCTTCCATAGGGCAGGCCATTTATATGCAAAAGCCACTGTGTGGAGCCTGGGTGGGTTTGTAGAATGTGCGGGGCAGGGTCTTAGGGCAGGGCGGGGTCTCAGGATGTCACTAGGCTAGGGCGTGGCAAACGGCGATGGCTGCTGTCAGCCCTCGCTGCCTTTCCGCATCTCTAAGTCCTCACTTCCCGCGCTGCAGCGCAGCAAACAAATATTGCTAGGCGCACCTCTGCAAGAAAGTCCCTCTCACTTTCCGAACCGATGGCCGACAGCCCAGCTTCTCCTCGTAGGCATCTGGGTTCCCCACTTGTCCCCAGAAACTGGACCTCAGAGCATTCGGGAACCTGTCTCCCTTCGGGTTGAAAAAAAAGCCACCTGCCCAGTCGCCCGCCACCAGCCCAATTCGCACGCCTCCACACCTCAGCTTGTCAGCGTTTGTGCTCCTTTCTCTTTCCCCCTCAGCTGTAAAACTTCCAGTCAGCCAGCTTTCCTGTGGTTCTGGGTGGTAGATGTTTTGTCTTTTAGTTGTAGTTTTGAAATTGTTGTGCGAGGCGGCAGCTTAGTTGTTTACCTTTGCCGCCATCTTGGTTTCTCCCGAGAAACATCATTGATGAGAGAGAAACATCCATAGGCTGCCTCTGGAAGCTGGTAGTGGGTATGAGGTCTGCAACCCAGGCATGTGTCCTTGATGAGAATCCAACTCGGGATCCTTCAGTCCACAATCCAAAACTCTGCCCACTGAGACAAACCAGCCACGGCTGGTATGAGAACTATAGGATGAAGCATAAACCTTTCGCTTTGTCTTGGAGACATGATCTGGGAGACTGCAGTGGTATTGCTTGGCAGGAAGGCTGGGGCCCTGCAGGCATGGCCCAGCGCTTAGATGGTGTTTCTCTGCTGTCCCTTTTCCCAACCCATGTGTTGTGCTGAGGGCAATAACTTTGACTAATGGGACTGTGGTAAGAGAGCAGCCAGCACAGGCATTAGGACCTGGTGTCCACACTAAACTGAGGAGCCCTGGAGGAGGTTGAGGGTGAGGAAGATGTGTAAGGAGTAGGATTGCTAGTTCTCAAAATTTCAACTGGTTTCAATTATCTCAATTCTGACAGGTTGGCGTGACCTTTGAGGACATTGCCCTGTACTTTTCCAGGGAGGAATGGAGTCTCCTTGATGAGGATCAGAGACAGCTGTACCTGAATGTGATGCTGGAGAACTTTGAACTTGTATCCTCCCTGGGTAAGACCCTCACTCTGGCTGGTTCCTGGGAATTGGCTTTGCATTTCTTATGCCCCCTCACTTCCAGGGATGCTCTGTCCTCACCTGTGGACTGTACACATTGCTTGATTTGTCCAGTTTTCTAGGTTTTTGCTATGGTTGGCAGGGTTGGTTTGATTGCACTGCTCCATTGTATCCTTTAATCACAACACCTGCTCTACCGAATTGGTGGGAGGGTTTGTGGTTGATTGTGTGGCAGGGAGTCTAATGGATTCCAATTGTGTAGTGAGTAAAAACATATTCTTTATTCCTGTTAGTCACTTGTACGTATTTTTTTAAGTAGTGTCTACATCCTTAGTCCTATATTTTTTTAAATATTTTTTTAATTGATTACAGGGAAGAAAGGGAGAGAGAGAGAGAGAGAGAGAGAGAGAGAGAGATCGAGATCATGAGAGAGAATTATCGATTGGGTATCTCCTGCATGCCTCCTTCTGGGGATCCAGCCCACAACCGGGCATGTACCCTAACCATCAACCTAACCGTGACCTACTGGGTTCACAGATGGATGCTCAACCCCTGAGCCAAACCAGCCAGGGCTTTCTTCCAATTTTTAACCATATTTATTTGCTATTGTGTGTTTTGAATACTTTTTCTAGTTTATAGTAAAATACATCTCCTTTTGCATATGTTGAATTGTGCTTTCCAAATATTGAATTCTTGTTTTATTTACAAACTAGTGGTCCACTGCTCGGATTCCAGCACATTGAAAGGAAATTAATTAGAAGAAACATCTTAATATCACTACTGGCCCCTTCTCTATAATTGAAGTGTCAGAGACGAAAGAAAATTAGTAAAATGTATATGAAAATAGTATATAAATTGATTAATAAATAGAAAATTACAGCATGATATAACAACAAAGACTTACAAAAACATGATATAGATAAAATATTGATGAAAGCAATGACTGATAATTGATTAAACTTATTCTAATATCTCCCTGTTTACCACATTAAGAGTAAAACCCTTTTCAGAGTGCTTGACTAATTTCCTTTGTGATAAAATATTTACAACTTTAATGTCACAGGCTCTTGGAACTCGAGAGGAAGCAAAATATAACTGACCATGTCTGAAAAGGGATTTAGGTAGGAATATTCCTACTCTGTCTGGAGTTTTTCCTTGTGATTTATTAACAGGTACATTTTGTCATTGACACTGCTTTTTTTCAGCTTCAGAATGTCAACAAAAATGACCAAATTCATGATCCACAATGACAGATTGAATCACACGTACGCGATTGGCACCAGCTAGCACTTTATATGTATTTGCATTGTGAAAGTCAACTTTTTTTTTTTAATTGATTACAGAGAGAAAGGGAGGGGAAGAGAGAGAGAGAAATATCAATGGTAAGAGAGACACATCAATTGGTTGCCTCCTGCATCTGCCCAACTAGGGTTGATCAAGGCTGCAACTGAGGTACGTGCCCTTGACTGGAATTCAATCCAGAACCTATTCGTCCTCAGGCTGATGTTCTATCCAATGAGCCAAACCGGCCAGGGCATCAAGGTTTAGTTTTAAATTGCCAATGCGTATCCCGTTTACGGGATGGTTGGTCGACGGACTTACTGTCAGTCACTTATTCTTTTATATATACAGAAAATTCCATGCTTTTGGCAACTCTGCATTTAGGAAGTCTAGTGTGGCTATTTTTCCATCAGGCTCAATTTCTACCAGTGTTTACCCATAAAGTGATTTTAATGAATTGATGCAGAACAGTGTTCGGCAAACTGTGGCTCGCAAGCCACATGCGGCTCTTTGGCCCTTTGAGTTTTTAGCAAAGGCCAGCTTAGGAGTACCCTAATTAAGTTAATAACAATGTACCTATCTATATATAGTTTGTGTTTAAAAATTTTGGCTCTCAAAAGAAATTTCAATTGTTGTACTGTTGATATTTGGCTCTGTTGACTAATGAGTTTGCTGACCGCTGATATAGAATGTTTTCAGCAACACTGTTGTCTTCTTTGTGGCCTTTATTATTGTGTTACATAACATGACTTTCTCTCTGTATCACAATATTTGCTTTATTTGGTTGATCTGATCCAAATGCACATATCTTCAATATATTCCTATGATTTCCAAGTATGGTCTCCCATCCTCCAGTTGATTTCCTTTTCATTTCATTTTGTTATTGCTTTTGTGCTGGGAAAAAGCACTTTGATTTGTTTTAGCTCTGACTGTTGATTTTCTCTTTTGTTGCCCGGTGGTTGGTGCCACATCCCAGAAATCATGTCCAAAACAAATCTCCAATCGGTTTCCCTGGGTCATCTTGAAGAACTTCAAAGTTTTAACATGGACGTTTAATTTTTTTCATGCAATCTGAATAAATGTTTATCAGTGCTTTTGTTCTTTTCCATATGAGTACCTGTTTTTTCAATAACCCTCATTGAAGAAACTGTCCTTTTTTAAAATATATTTTACTGATTTTTTACAGAGAGGAAGGGAGAGGGATAGAGAGTTAGAAACATGGATGAGAGAGAAACATTGATCAGCTGCCCTCTGCACACTCCCCACTGGGGATGTGCCCGCAACCAAGGTACATGCCCTTGACCGGAATCGAACGTGGGACCCGTAAGTCCACAGTCCAATGCTCTATCCACTGAGCCAAACTGGTCCGGGCGAAACTGTCCTTTTTTAAGATTTCCTGTGGTTTTGTCAAAGATTACCTGAACCTATGGGCCTGGGTTTATTTTTCTGTGTTTTTTTGCCTTTGTTTTTGGTTTGTATTTCAATACCAAACTGTTTGGTTGCTTTGGCTTTGTAATAGATTGAATACAGCAACTGTGATGCCACCACGCTTGTTCTTGCTTAAGATTAAGTTTGCTATTTGAGATCATTTGAGGTTTCTGAGATTGGAGTTATCATCCAGATTGAATTTGATTTGGAGATTGCTTTGGGCAGAACAGGATTTTAAGGATATTAATTTTTCAAATGCAAGAACACCGGATATCTTTTCACTTTTTGTGGTTTCTCCCATTCTTTCACCACTGTGTTCTAGCGTTAGGTGTACAGATGTTACATCTTTATGGTTAAATTTATTCCTGAGTATTTTATTCTTTTTATTGCTATTTTAAACTTGACTGTTTCCTTCATTTATTTTTTAATGAGTTGTTGTTGATTTTTTAGAAGGAGAGGAATGGAGAGAGAGAGAGTGAAACATCCAGCTGAGAAACAGCGATCAGCTGCCTCCTGCATGCTCCCTACCTGGGTTCTTGCCCACAACCTGGGCATGTGCTCTGACCAGCAATAGAACTGGTGGCCTGTCAGTTCATGGGAAAATGATCAATCAACTGAGCAACACCACTGAGGGTCCTTTCTTCCTTTCTTTATCAAAAAATCCACTGTTAATATTTAGAAATGGAACTGATATTTGTATGTTGATATTTTATCCTGGAACTTTTTAAAAAATTTCTTTTTTATTTACTACTGGTGGCCGGGTGCACATTTTCTTGCACACACCATGTTCCCCAGGGACACCAGCCCTGCTGCCCCGCCTCTGCCCCCAGCCTCTTGGTCTCGGCCAAGTGGACACCCACAACTTGGATGCGCACTTTCATCAGGGCAGCGGCTGTGCAGAGCCAAGCTGGCTCCAGGCCTAGGTTGGGTGCACCCTTCCCCCACCCCAAAGTCCTCTCCTTTGCAGACTCTGGCGCCCCAAGTCCACCGGTGCACAGGTGTTGACAGAGCCGGCAAGGGCGCTGGAAAGTGTTGCACATGGAGGCTGAGAGCCCAACCTGCCAGATCCACAGTCCTGGGCTTGCGGCCACCCAGCTGCTCTCTCTGTGGAGCCAGAAGGAGGTGACGCCCGAGGCGGAGCATGGACAGGGAATACGGGACAGGGGGCCTGGAGTGGGGCCTGTGTGAAGGGGCTTGTTTTTCTTGCTCTGACTCAAAGTTATTTGGGATCCTGGTCTCAGCTGCACAAGCGCAGGGCTCCACATTTTGACAGGATTTCCTGGAGCTCTCCAGAAGTGGCCTTGTGAATCAGTCTAGAGCTGTCCCACGTCTATATTTATTTGGGCCTTATCTTAATCAGGGATTGGTGCCTTCTTTACTTCCTCTCCAATCCTCTTTAGGGCAGTAGGCTGGACAATGAGGGGGTCCCCCACCCACTCACCGCCCCCCGCACCTGTCTTGGCTGTCGGCCTGCATTCTCTTACCAGCTCCCACAGGGGTGGGGGGTGGGAGGTGGGGATGAGGAAGAGCAGCTGCTGCGTTGAGCTTTTGTTCCCTGGTGGTCAGTGCTTGTCATAGCGACTGGGCATTCAGCCTTTTGGGTGATTTGCATATTATATTTTAGTATATAAGGTAGGATTTGTTTATTGCTTTTAAAGTGAGTGAGACACAGACATTGTTCTCTTCCACCCATATTTTTATTCATTGGCTGCCCCCTGCGTGTACCCTGATGGAAAATCAAACCCACTACCTTGGCCCATTGGATCCACACTCTCACAAACGGAGCCACCTCGCTAGCGCTCTGAATTTTTTAAATTAATTTTGGAAGTTTATAGTGAGTTTGATAGCGCTAAACTAGGTTGACTCCATGAAGTTCTTTTTGTTACTTTTATAATGTTTCTTTTGTTCTGTACCCGCTGTTCTGCAACTCTTCTTGCTGCCCTTCCCTATAAACCGCGAGAATGTAACAGTTGCACAAACCTGCCAATAGGAATGCAGAGAAGTGGACTCAGTTCAAATTAGGCAAACTGCACAGTACCCCTGCGTAACCAGACCCCTGATCCTGCCCCCTGACCAATCGACGGGGGCCACGAATGTTCCCCCTGCCCACTGCTTTGGACCCCCTATAAAGCCTTTGTTTTCCCAAGCCTCTCTCTCTCTCCTGCCGCTGCGCTGGTGACTGTTGGAGACGGGAGCTCGTGCTAGCATGAATAAAGGTTCTTTTGCTTTTGCATTGGGCTTGGATGCTCCCTGGTGGTCTCTGGGGATCATGAAATCTGGGCATAACATTTGGGGGCCCGCCCGGGATCCCCAAGACCCCGGAGGGACCTCAGACCCAGAGAACCTCACTGGCAACCTTTTGTCTTTTGTCTCTTGTGTGAGCTCGAATCTGAATTTCTGGCGGTGCCCGAAGCAGTCTAGGTGGACGCACTGGAAGACCACGGGCGGGAGGAATCGGGAGACATTCCGATTCTCCTTCAGGAGGGACGTGTATTCCCCTCACAATCTGAGACGAGGCAGGTCGCTCCTGCCGGTCGGCGTGAGGCTGTCGTCTAGCTTTTGGTTTTGCTTCCACGGAGTTGGAAGACTGTTCTCGGGGGCCCTTTGTTTGTCTGTGTTTGTGTTTCTCTGTTTTATTCTGTGAACTTACTGGATGGACATTATGGGACAGACTCAGCCCACTCCTGATTTGTGAGTTTGCTACATTTCAAAGAGCAAAGAACTTTTATTTATGGCTTTCTTATCTCTTTTGGTGCTGGGAGACTTTCAAGGACAGGGCTCACAGCTCTGCAGGGCAGAGAGATTTACAGGCCCTGTCCCTGCTGGTGACATCATAGTCCAACGTGGAACTAAGGCTGAAGTTATTATTAACTCTCTATAGACCCCGTTAACCGTTTGTTTAACTTAGTGTTTTCAGTTATTAGGATCCTCATAGAGGACATAACCTGGACTTTCCCTTCCTCTTTCATCCTGATTCTGATAGCATCTGTAAATGGATTAAAGATCTTTTCTTTCAGGAGGCCATCCAGGCTTTCAGCTTGCAAGAAATCTCCCTCCTGAGGGAGAGGAGAGGGACCCCCCAGAAGGGGCTGGAGGCTCTCCCTCCCGACAGGTGTTTGTTTTGTGTTTTTTTTTTGGTGTTGGTGTCAGGACTGTTTGTTTTGTCTTTTTGTCTTGTGTTTGTCTGTCATATTTAGGCCCTATGTGTGTATTATTTGTTGAGTTTTGATTTGTCAAGGTTTTGTCAGTTTGTTGTCAGTTAGTTGAAATCCTCTTAGAGGACATTGAGTGGTTCTTCCCTTCCTGTTTAACCTTTGACAGTATGATTAAATTACTGCGCTTTTTATCAAGGTTCCTTGCAAGGTTTTGCCTCTCCTGGAATAATGCTCTATGTGTAACCTGTCCCTCCCCGAGCCGGACTGCAGGATGACTTTTCCTTCACAGTCTCTGGCGGACTCCAGGAGTGGTTTTAACTTTTTTTCCTTTAACACACTGGTCCCACCCACTGGCCTGCGGTGGTGGTGTCAGTGGAGCCAGAAAAAGCGGCAGCTGTGGCGGGGCTACGGAGTTTGTGAGTCTATTAATCTTGTTTCCTTTGTCCAACATGAGTGCATTTCTGTTTTGCTGAAACATGGGTCAAGAATCCTGTCCTGGGATATGGGAAAGGGAGGCCCCCATCAGCGGACTTAGAGGCAGTGTTCCTGTTATCTGCTCAGGTCCCAAGACTATAATAATACTTGTTTACTAAAATGGTATAAGTACAGATGTTTATTTAATATTTTGTTTGTCTGCCTGGTTGTAATTATTTGTTCATATGTAGAAGTCTGTAAGAAGGAGGAGGAAAAAAAAAAGTCACCCAGCCTTCAGCACCACTCTACCCTGTCTTACAGGGGAGAACCGAGGAAGAATTAATTTTTCCTCCCCTGTATCAGCCCCCTAGGATGCCAGAGAGACGCAATCCTCCCCCTCTTGGGGAAGCAGACCCTGTTCTGAGAGCAGGGGGCGGAGGTGCTCCAGTGGGAAGCCCACCCCTTACCAGACAAAGGGCTCAAAGGGGGCAGACTGCCTCCGCCACTGCCTCCGCCGCTGACTCCACCATTCTACCCCTGCAAGCCACTGGTTCTCCAGACGCGGGGGGAAATCAGCCCTATCACTACTGGCCTTTTGCCACTAGTGACCTTTACAATTGGAAAGGTAAGAATCCTAAGTTTTCTGAGAAGCCGGCAGGGCTTATTGATTTACTAGACTCTGTCTTTTTCACCCATCAGCCGACTTGGGATGACTGTCAGCAGCTTTTGCAGGTCCTATTCACCACCGAGGAGAGGGAGAGGATACTCAATGAGGCCCAAAAGTTGGTTCCGGGCGCAGACAGGTATTCTACCACCAACCAGGCTCAGATAGATACCTCCTTTCCTCTAACTGGGCCTGAATGGGATTTCAACATGGCAGAAGGTAAGGAGAGGCTCCGGGTCTACCGCCAGACTCTAATGGGGGGTATACGCATGGCTGCTAGGAAGCCGACTAATCTGGCCAAAGTAGGGAATGTTCAACAGGAAAGAGATGAGTCTCCAGCAGCCTTCCTAGAGCGAGTCATGGAGGCATTCCATACCTATACCCCCATGGACCCAGAGGGTCCCAAAAGCAAGGCGGCTGTTGTCATGGACTTCATAAACCAATCGGCTGCAGATTAGGAGAAAATTGCAGGAGGTAGGTAGATTAGGAGAGAAAAGTCTGCAGGACTTGCTGATAGTAGCCGAGAAGGTGTACAACAATCGGGAGCCGCCTGGAGATAAACAGGCTCGCGCTGTGGCGGCTGCCAGCAGTAAGCAAACCCGAGACCTAGCTAAGATCCTGCTCACCACCACCACGGACTCTTCCGAGGAACGGAACCGCCATCTCCGCCGACTCGCCAGCAACCAGGAGGACGGTAAGGGGACCGCCCGGGGCGGGAGGCGGAAGCTGCAGAAAGATCAGTGTGCTTATTGTAGGGAGATTGGGCACTGGAAACAAGAGTGTCCGAAAAGGGCCAGCAAAAAGGGAGGCGAAGCAAATCGAGTGAAGGTCCTAGAGCTATATGAACTGAGTGATTAGGGGAGTCGGGGTTCGGACCCCCGCCCCGAGCCCAGGGTAACTCTTAGCATGGAGGGGACCCCTATTGACTTCCTTGTCGACAGTGGAGCGCAACACTCGGTCCTCCGTACGCCTCAAGGAAAATTAGCAAATAAGAAGTCTTGGGTGCAAGGGGCAACTGGTATGAACCAGTATTCATGGACTACCCGAAGAACAGTGGATTTAGGGACAGGCCGGGTATCCCACTCTTTTATGGTAATTCCAGAATGCCCCTACCCACTGTTAGGACGAGACTTGCTCACTAAGATCGGAGCTCAAATAACTTTCAGACAAGGGGGGCCTCAGGTTACTGATGGCGAGGGCCACCCCATTCAGGTCCTGACCATGAGGCTGGAGGATGAGTACCAGCTTCACCAAAAAGCCTCTCCAGTAGAGGACAGCATGGATGAATGGCGGTAGGAGTTCCCCACGGCTTGGGCGGAGACAGGGGGAGTGGGGCTCGCTGCCCACAGGGCCCCAGTCCTGGGAGAGTTAAAACCAGGGGAAGGCCCGGTGAGAGTCAAATAGTACTCCATGCCTCAGGAAGCCCGGAAGGGAATTCAGCCAAACATTCGGAGACTGAGGGGCATAGGGGTGCTGGTCCCCTGCCAGTCTGCCTGGAACACCCCCCTCCTGCCAGTCAAGAAGCCCCACACGAATGACTACCGGCCGGTACAGGACCTCCGGGAAGTAAATAAAAGAGTTATGGACATACATCCAATGGTCCCCAACCCATACACTCTCCTAAGCTCTCTGGCGCCCTCCCGTGTCTGGTATACTGTGTTAGATTTGAAGGATGCCTTTTTCAGTTTGCCGCTGGCACCCCGCAGTCAACCCCTGTTCGCCTATGAGTGGCATGACCTGGAAGAGGGCTACAGCAGACAACTGACATGGACCCGGCTGCCTCAGGGGTTCAAGAACTCGCCCACCATCTTTGACGAGGCCCTGCACGAGGACCTGGGTGAGTACCGGAGAACACACCCCAACCTCACTCTCCTTCAGTATGTGGACGATATCCTGATTGCAGCAGACACGGCTGAAGACTGCAAGCAGGGGACAAGGGACCTGCTGGCCTCCCTGGGGGTCCTTGGGTACCGGGCTTCTGCGAAGAAGGCCCAGATATGCAGAGAAAGGGTGAGTTACCTGGGATACATCCTGGAGGGTGGACAGCGGCAGCTGTCAGATGCCAGAAAAGAGACTGTTTTGAAAATCCCAACCCCCACCTTCTGAAGGGAAGTAAGGGAATTCCTAGGATCGGCTGGCTACTGCCACCTCTGGATACCGGGTTTCACAGAGATTGCGAGGCCTCTATACGAGGCAACCAAGGAGGGAAAGGCATTTGAATGGACTGAGAGAGAGGAGACAGCCTTTAAGCAGTTAAAGAAAGCCCTCCTAAACGCTCCGGCCCTGGGCCTGCCAGACATCGAAGCCCTTCCATCTCTTCGTAGATGAACACAAAGGAATAGCGAAAGGGGTCCTGACTCAAACCCTAGGCCCCTGGAGCCGCCCGGTGGCTTATTTGTCCAAGAAGTTAGACCCTGTAACTGCCGGCTGGCCGCCATGCCTAAGAATTATTGCGGCGACAGCGCTCTTAGTCAAGGATGCCGATAAACTGACCCTGGGGCAGAAAATCTGGATCACAACCCCACATGCCATAGAGGGAGTCCTGAAACAGCCTCCTGATAGATGGATGAGCAACACACGTATGACCCATTATCAGAGCCTCCTGCTCAACCCTCCCAGAGTGCGGTTCCACCCCAGTGCGGCCCTCAATCCTGCAACCCTACTGCCTGACCCCGACCTAGATGACCCCCTACATGACTGTGCAGGAATCCTAGAGCAAGTGCATGGACTCCGGAAGGACCTGACCGACCAGCCCCTTCCAGATGCAGACGTCACCTGGTTCACGGACGGAAGCAGCTTTGTACGGGACGGAAGCAGGTATGCGGGTGCAGCTGTAGTCACTGAAACGGACACTGTATGGGCAGAGGCCCTGCCCTCCGGGACATCAGCCCAGAGAGCAGAGCCTGTGGCCCTCACCAAGGCCCTGACACTGGGAGTTGGAAGGCGGCTCCATATCTACACAGACAGCCGTTATGCGTTCACCACTGCTCATGTTCATGGGACAGTCTACCATGAAAGAGGGTTACTAACAGCAGAGGGGCAGACTATAAAGAATAAACAGGAGATACTCGACTTGCTCTCGGCCTTATGGCTCCCCGCCAAATTGGCCATCATACACTGCCAAGGGCACCAGAAGGCTGACGACCCAGTGGCAAGAGGAAACCACAGGGTTGACCAAGCGGCCAAGGCAGTAGCCCTTTCTCCGATTCCCACCATGGCCCTACAGCTCCCAGACCCAGGGCACCCAGTTCAGCCAGGATATTCCCTGGAGGAGTTACAGCGCATTAGGAAGCTTCCCCAATCACAGGAGGAGAAGGGGTGATGGTATACACCACAAGGGGAGCTCATACTGCCAGACCAACTTGGAGTGTCCATGATAAATCACATGCACCGGTCCACTCACCTGGGGGCACGAAAATTAAAGGACTTAATCCGACACGCCAAAATTAAGATCCACCAGCAGGACATTAAAATAGAGTAGGTTGTATCTGCCTGCAAGATCTGTCAACTCACAAATGCGAGAACCGGGCCGAGTGAAAAAGGAACCAGGCTCAGAGGAACCAAGCCTGGAGCACAACGGGAGGTCGACTTCACTGAGGTTAAACCAGGAAAGTATGGCTATAAATATCTTTTAGTATTTGTAGATACCTTCTCCGGACGGGTAGAAGCATACCCAACTAAGCATGAAACAGCTCAGACGGTAGCTAAGAAGCTGCTGGAAGACATCTCGCCCAGGTACGGTTTTCCCGCTGAGATAGGGTCGAACAATGGACCAGCCTTTGTCTCTCAGGTAACGCAGGCAGTGGCCAAGGCCATTGGGGCAAATTGGAAATTACATTGCGCTTATAGGCCCCAAAGCTCAGGGCAGGTAGAGAGAATAAATAGAACTCTAAAAGAGACCCTTACCAAATTGACCATGGAGACTGGCGGGGACTGGGTGGCGCTCCTTCCATATGCCCTTTACCGGGTTAGGAATTCCCCCTACACCCTGGGTTTTACTCCTTATGAGATCATGTTCGGCCAGCCACCCCCTATTATCCCTAACCTTAAAGCCGAATTTCTTGCAGAATTTGAAAGTCAAGAACTGTTTCTTTCCTTGAGAGGGCTCCAGAGGGCGCACGAGGACATTTGGCCGCACCTCTCCGAGCTATCTATGAGACTGGCCCAGCCCCGACTCCTCATTAGCATAAGCCCGGGGACTGGGTCTATGTCAAGAGACACCACCGGGAGACCCTTGAGCCATGTTGGAAGGGTCCCTATGTCGTGGTGCTGACGACCCCCACCGCTCTCAAAGTAGACAGTGTCGCGACCTGGGTCCATCACACCCACGTTCGGCCAGCAGACCCCTCAGCGATCCGGGAAGACTTCATCGCCCAGTGGAGCATTAGTCGAGACCAATGCAACCCGCTCACGCTCAAGCTGCGACGTTCTCAACCTGCCTGATGCTAGTAACCCTGCTTGCGGCCACTCCCACCACCGGGAGTCCTCACACCCGCTTCAACATCACCTGGCAGATCATAGACACGAGCTCAGGAACTATACTTAATCAGACTTCCCAGTTACAGCCTAGAGACACGTGATTTCCAGAACTCCAGGTAGACCTCCAGACTTTCTTTCCTGACATCCGGTACTCCCCCACATTCTTCGGAGGGTATAATGATCCAAAGGCTCTCCGAACCCTGTACTTCTATGTTTGCCCTGGTTAACCACCCTCGTCTCTGCCCTTATTGGGCCCCTTATAATCCTACTCCTGCTGCTGACCTTCGGCCCCTACATCATCAATAGATTAGTTTGGTTCATCAAGGAACGAGCAGGAGTCGTACAGATGATGGTGCTACACACTAGGTATAAGCATCTACCAACGGAAGAAGAAATGGGAGTACCAACTGACCCATGATTGGGCCTGTAAGTCTCATGACAAGGGGGGAATGATAGAGCTAAACTAGGTTGACTCCATGAAGTTCTTTTTGTTACTTTTATAATGTTTATTTTGTTCTGTACCCGCCGTTCTGCAACTCTTCTTGCTGCACTTCCCTGTAAATCGTGAGAATGTAACAGTTGCACAAACCTGCCAATAGGAATGCAGAGAAGTGGACTCAGTCCAAATTAGGCAAATTGCACAGTACCCCTGCATAACCAGACCCCTGATCCTGCCCCCTGACCAATCGATGGGGGCCACGAATGTTCCCCCTGCCCACTGCTTTGGACCCCCTATAAAGCCTTTGTTCTCCCAAGCCTCTCTCTCTCTCTCCTGCCACTGCGCCGGTGACTGTTGGAGACGGGAGCTCGTGCTAGCACGAATAAAGGTTCTTTTGCTTTTGCATTGGGCTCGGCTGCTCCCTGGTGGTCTCTGGGGATCATGAAATCTGGGCATAACAAGTTCTTTACAGTTTTCTCCATGTAAGTTCATGTCATTTGTCAACAATTCTTATGCACCATTGTGCTTCAATGTCAGGTGTAATGTCCTGTCTTTCATTTATACTACTTTTACTTCTTTTCCAATTTGGATGCCTTTCATTTCTTCTTCTTGTCTGATCACTATGGCTAGCACTTCCCATACTGTGTCAAACAGGTGTGGTGAAAGTGGGCATTCCTGTCTTGTTCCTGTTCTTAGGGGAAATGGGTTTAGTTTTGGACCACTGAGTATAATGTTGGCTGTAGGTTTCTTATATAACGCTTTATTTATGTTGAGGTATGATCCCTGTACTCCCACTTTGCTGTGAGTTTTTATCAAGAAAGGGTGTTGGATTTTGTCAAATGCTCTTTCTGCATCAGTTGATATGATTATATAATTTTTGTCTTTTAATTTGTTTATGTGATGTATCATGTTTATTGATTAGTGGATATTTTACCATCCTTGCATCCCCAGAATAAATCTCACTTGGTCATGGTGTATGATCTTTCTAATGTAATTCTGGGTCCGATTTGCTAGAATTTTGTTGAGGATTTTAACATCTACGGGGACTACTGTGAATACAGTGGGAGAGCTGCTGTGCAGGAGACACCCCTACGGAGCAGGACTTGCTTCAGTGGGGCTTTGGTGCTCAGTGAGTCTGCTCCTTGAGTGTGTTGCTTATGGATGTAAAGAGTTGTAAGCTGGTATGGTATGACACTGCCCACTGGGTACGCTGGCTCTTGGGTCTCTAGGGAGGTGTAAAGTCAGCCACTGACTAGGGCCACCCAGCAGGATCTACAGAGAAATCTGCAGAATCTCCTCTTTGTATTGGGTTTGGAAGGGCCCCGACAAGGTCTAGCTGTGAAGCAAGGAAGGCTAGTGCTTGTGCCAGGTCTTGGGCTTTATTGATAGTTTTGGAACTTCCTGACCCAACTGCAACTTGTTTGACAGATTTTAGCCTGAGCAAGGACAGGCCATTCGTATACAAAAGCTGCAGCACACAGCTTGGGTGGCTTGTAAAGTGGGTTTGGTGTGGTCTCAGGGAAACACCAGGGCGAAGCAAACAGAAATGGCTGCCAGTCAGCCCTGGGACCCAGAATGTCCCAGCATAGGTGTAATGACTGCTGTGACCACCTCCATCTGGTAGAAAGCCGCCCTCAAGTTCCATCCCCGATGCCAGTCCATTTTCTCTTCATAATTGTCTGGGTCCCCCGCCTTCCCCGCTTCCGAGGTTTGTCCAGCAGTGTAATTCAGAGGAAGCGGGAGCTTGTAAATTCAGTTTGTGGTGCTGGCATTGTAAGAGGGGCAACTGGGGTCACCTGCAGCCTCTGTGTCACTGAGCCCCAATATGCACTGGTTTTTACAGCCCTTAGTTCTTACTGCCAGTAGGGTCTTCTCCCCAGCTCTGGGACCCTGGGCTGGGAATCTTCTGTGGGATTGGGACCCCTTGCTCCTCCAGGTGACCTCTGCAGAGACGACCTCGCTCCCAATTAAAAAAGTGGCCCATATGGGTACAGGACCTGCACCTTCTGTGCCTCCGCACCTCCTACCAGTCTCCGTGTGCTGTCTTCTTTACTTCTCTAGTCATAACACTTCTTTCAGCCAGCTTTCCAGAGGTTCTGGCTGATGGCTGTTCTGTATTTTAGTTTTAATTTTGATGGGGTTGTGGGAGGCAGCGAGTACAGGCCTTTGCCTATACCGCCATCTTGAATGTCCTCTTCCGTAACTTTTCTGAATTTCATTCCTTATTCTTCTTTTATCTTCACCTGAAGAGTGAGAATATTTTTTCCACTGATTTTTTTTCTTAGGGAGAGACAGGAGAGACAAGAGAAAGAGAGAGAGAGAAACATCATTTAGTTGCCTCCCTCATGTGCTGCCACTAAGAGGGGGGATCAGACCTGAAATCCACGTCCCTGCACTTTACTAGGAATCGAACCCGTGACCTTCCAGTGTACAGGCAGGCACTCTCAGCACTGAGCGACATGGGCCAGGGTTCTTATTTATTCTTTAAATTATTTATTTTTAAAATATATTTTTATTGATTTCAGAGAGGAAGAGAAGGAGAGAGACATAGAAACATGAATAATAAAAGAGAGTCATTGATCAGCTACCTCCTGTATGCCCCCCACTGGAGAGTGAACCCAAAACCTGTGCATGTGCCCTGACAAGGAATGGAATTGTAATGTCCTAGGTTATGGGCCGATGCTCAATCACTGACCTGTACTGGGCAGCCTTTATTTATTGATTTTAGAGACAGGAAGGGAGACAGAGAAAGAGAGGGAAACATTGATGTGCTGTTCTACCCATCTATGCATTCATTGATTCTCCCCTACATGTGTCCTGATGGGGGATGGAACCCACAACTGTGGTGCATCGGGACCACATACTCAACAACTGAGCCACCTGGACAGAGCTCTGAATTTGTTTATTAATTTCAGAAGCTCAAATAGGATCTTGACAAATTTCTCTATGGAGGGTAATTTCATTTCCTAACATCAACATCTCTTATGATGTTTTGTGGTTCATAATGTGAGGTGCATTGTCTTAACTTTCATTTCTTTTTTCATTTCTTTGAAGCTTGTTTTTTTGTTTGTTTTTTGCTTTAGTCTAGCTCCAGGTTTGCCAACTTTTGTTGTCTTTTTAAAAAAATACCCATCAGGTATCCTTTTATTTTATCTTATCTCCCTTTTATTGATGCTTGTTCAAATATTTGTTGTTTCCTTCATTTGCAAACTTTGGGTTTACATTCTTTTTTTTGAATTTTTTAAATTTCTTTATTGATTAAGGTGTCACATATTTGTCCTCATCCCCCCATTCCCATCCCACACCCCTCCCCATGGATGCCCCAACCCCCTGTTGAACTTAACCATTGGTTAGGCTCATATGCATGCACACAAGTCCTTTGGTTGATCTCTCCCCCATCCCCCCACCCTCCCCTATCCTCCCTCTGAGGCCCGATAGTCCGATCGATGCCTCCTTGTTTCTGGTTCTGTTCTTGTTCATCAGTCTATGTTGTTCATCATTTCCCCTAGATGAGCAAGATCATGTGTCACTAGAGATATACTTATAAGAACCGAATGTGAGACGAGCAATAATAGTTATGCTGACAGGCAAATGAATCAGTCTGTAGTGAGTTTCTTTCTGGACCAACAGTTATTTTGAGACCCAATATCAATGTCCACCAGTTCCTTATGTGTACATGTCGGCACTGACCCCTCAGCCATGGATGGTGGACAAATGGTGGTAATGCAGATCTGACACCCTCTGGTTTGGTCTCGGCTGGACCCAGGGGCACGGCTTCACCCAGACTCAGGGGCACGTGGCCTCACCTGGACCCAGGGGGCGCGTGGCCTCACCTGGACCCAGGTGCGCGCGGCCTCACCCAGACCTGGGACCCAGCCTCACCCGGATCCAGGGGCACACGGCCTCACCCAGACCTGGGATGCTCCAGCTTCACCTGGACCCAGGGGCGCGTGGCCTCACCCGGACCCAGGGGTGCGTGGCCTTACCCAGACCCAGGGGCGCGCGGCCTCTCCCGGACCCAGGGGCGCGCGGCCTCACCCGGACCCGGGACCCAGCCTCACCCGGATCCAGGGGCACTCGGCTTCGCCCGGACCCGGGATCAAGCTTCACCCGGACCCAGGGGCGCGTGGCCTCGCACGGACCCAGGGGCGCATGGCCTCACCTGGACCCAGGGGCACGTGGCCTCTCCCAGACCCAGGGGCGCGTGGCCTTACCCAGACCCAGGGGTGCGTGGCCTCTCCCAGACCCAGGGGCGCATGGCCTCACCCGGACCCAGATGCGTGTGGCCTCACCTGGACCTGGAACCCAGCCTCACCCGGATCCAGGGGCACACGGCCTCACCCGGACCTGGGATCCAGCCAGCCTCTCCCAGATCCAGGGGCACATGGCCTCACCCGGGCCTGGGATACAGCTTCACCCGGACCCAGGGGCGCGCGACCTCACCCAGACCCAGGGGCGCGTGGCCTCTCCCAGACCCAGGGTCGCGTGGCCTCACCCAGGTCCTGGGGCGCACGGCCCCAACCGGACCCAGGATCCAGCCTCACCCAGACCTAGGGGCGCATAGCCTCACCTGGACCCAGGGGTGCGGCCCCACCCAGTCCCGGGACCCAGCCTCACCCGGACCCAGGGGGTGTAGCCTTACCCGGATCCAGGGGCATGTGGCCTCGCCCGGACCCAGGACCCAGCCCCACCCTGACCCAGTTCCCTGCCTCACCCGGACCCAGGGGCGCATGGCCTCACCCGGACCCAGGACCCAGCGGGGTTTTGTCTTCTTGATCCCAATTCCTGTTGGTCAATTCCCTCTCAGCAATTCCTTCGGCCATTTTCTCAGAGCTCCAGGGCGGCTGCCGCAGAACTCGTTGGGCGGCGGGCTCAGCGAAGCTCCGGTGTGCCTGGTGCGCGGTGGCGGGCTGGTCCGGGGTCGCTGTGTCGGCCCTTGGGTCTGCAGCGGTGGCCAGTCACCGAGCGTGCGCACCTGGCCGCTTCCAGGGCGTTGAGATTCTTGAAGGACTCGGAGGTCAGCAAGCGCGAAGTCTCCCACCCCATGTCTCTCAGGGGCTCGTCTGTCCGTGCTTGGCAGTGAGTGGAGCCGTCCCCTCAGCCAGAAACCGCCGGGGGAACTGCGCCGAGCACATTCCAGGCTGCCATTGTGTCGCCTGAGCCGTAGTTCTTAAAGTGTGATCTTTGGGTCACCGGCATCAGCATCAAACCGCGTACCCCTCTCTTTTATTCTAGTTGTAGAGCATCTGCTTAGCCAGCCCTCCGGTGGTTCTGGATGGTGTCTGCTCTGCTCTCCCGTCGTAGTCTCAAAATTGTTGTGGTAGGCAACAATCAGGCTTCCGCCCTATGCCTCCATCTTGGTCCTCCTTTGTATAGTTAAGTCTTGATTGTTGTTGGTGTCACTGGGAGGAATTGTCCTCCTGGCCAATTGTCCGTGAGGACCCTCTGTGTCTATAAAGGAAGAGTTGCTGTGCAGGAGACACGTTTATGGGCCGGATCTTGTTGCAGCAAGGCTTTGGCGCTCACTGAGTCTGCCTCTTGAATGTGTCCCTTATGCGAGTGGTTGAAATCTGGTGTCATCTCACACCGACCACTAGATGCCCTCGTTTCTGGGTCTCCAATGGGGTGCAGGTCAGCTACTGTCTGAGGCCACTCAGCAGGAGTTACAGTAAAAACTGGTTTCCTCCTCCTGTCTAAGCGGCCCTGGAGCTGTCCAACTAGAACCGCAGTTCATCTGGTCAAGCTGCCACAAGGCAGGCCACCCACATGCAAAAGCCGGTGCTTGGAGCCCAGGTGGGTCTGCAAAACGTGTGGGGCGGGTCTGCAAAACGTGCGGGGCGGGTCCCAGGGCGGGGTGGTGTCTCAGGGCGCCACCAGGCCATGGCGTGGCGAACCGCAATGGCTGCAAGTCTGCTTTTTCTGCTTTCCACGTTTCTAAGCCCCCTCGTTCCGCACTCTAGCGCAGCAAACACTGATTGCTGGGCGCACCTCCGCAAGGAAGTTACTCCCACTCTCCGACACGAAGGCTGAGAGTCCCGCCTCTCCCCGCAGGCGTCTGGGTCTCCCACGAGTCCCCAGAAGCTGGATTTCAGGGTGATGGGGAGCTAATCTCCCCTAGGGTTGGAAAAAAAGCCGCACGACCCTTCCCCCGCCACCAGCCTGAACCACGTGCCTCCGCACCTCAGCACCTCTGAGTTCGCTCTTTCCTCTTCCCTCTTAGCTGTAAATCCACCCTTCAGCCAGCTCTCCTGTGGTTCTGGGTGGCAGACGCTCTGTCCTCCAGTTGTATTTTTGAAATTGCTGTGCGCGGCGCAGTTCATTTGTTTAACTTTTCCGCCTTCTCGGTTCTCCTCTCTCAAAATGGCTAAAGGACTTGAATGTAAGACGGGAAATCCTAAAAATCCTCCAAGTCGGTGTCGGCGGCCTCCGGGGCCCCGAGGATCTCACTGGGCAGCTTGGCCAGGTCGGTGACGCGGATGGGCCTGTCCTGCAGAAAGATGGTCTCTTCCTTCACCGAGAGCCACTGAGCCGAGTCCACGGCCGCCGCCGCCACAGCAGCTGCCGCGGCCGCCCACGAGCTCATGGCCCCGGCTGAGGTGCTGACTGAGAGGAGCAGCCGCCCCGGCCTGGGGAGACGCGAGCAGGAGTTGCCACGCTCACCAGTCCATCTTTTAGTTGTATTTCCGAAACTGCCATGCGAGGCAACAGATCAGCCGTTCAACTCCGCCGCCATCTTGGCTCCTCATCATAGATGTTTCTATCTCTCTCTTCCTCTCTGTTGTGTAGGCCCTGGGTCCTGTCCCTGGTTTTCTCTTTCCTCCAGGAAGGAAGCTGTGAGCTTTCTAACGTGTCAAATCACTCTTCAAGTCTAATCCTGTTGCCGTCTAGAGAGAATGTGTTTTAGATTTATTTTCAAAGTGCATCTAAAGGTATCAGCCCGTCATTCATTGCGGCTACCTGGGTCTGGTAGGTGCCTCAGCTTTCATTCACAGCAGCACTTCCTCCCTCCAGCCCTGTGGGAAATGAGGTCTGGGTTTACATTCTTGTTGTGTTTCTAGATTCCTGAGATGGTAGGTTAGGTTTTTTGAGATCTGTTTTCATAATGTAAGCATTTACCCCTATGAAAAGTCCTCTTAGAATTGCATTTTCTGAATTTTGTAAATGAATTTTGGTAAGTGGTCTTTTTATTTACTTTGTCTCTAAACTTTTTTTGAGTTCTATTTTGTGTTTGGGTACTTGAAAATACATATATATATATATATATATATATATATATATATATATATATATATATATATATATATATACACATTATTGATTTCAGAGAGGAAGGCAGAGTGAGAGAGAGATAGAAACATCAATGATGATAGAAAATCATGGATTGGCTGCTTCCTGCAAGGTCCCGCCCCCCCCCCCCCCCCCCCCGCCCCCACCCCGGGATCGAGTCCACAACCTGGGCATGTGCCCTTGACTGGGAAAGAACCTGGGACCTTTTAGTTTGCAGTCTGATGCTCTATCCACTGAGCCAAACTGGCTATGGCTACCTTGAAGTTCTTATTTCTTTGTTTAATATTGGTTTCAGATAAAGAGGGAGAGAGAGAGAAAGAGAGAGAGAGAGAGAGAGAGAGAGAGAGAGAGAGAGAGAGAGAGAGAAGGAGGGAAACATCAGTGTGAGGGGAAAACATCAATCAGCTGCCTTCTGCACACAAACTAACTGGAAATGGAACCTGCATACTGATATGTGCCTTGCCTGGAAATTGAATCCTAGACGCTTTGTTATATAGGACGATGCTCCAACCAACTGAGCAATACTGGCCAAGGCAGTCTGTGGTTTTTAAACACAATGATTTCCAGTATTTTTTGAAGAAGCCACTATGGCCAATGATAGCAGAAGCACAGAGGCTGCTGGAGGACCCTTGTTTTTGACTGTGGGTGTCTTCACGTATGTTTTTCACCCCAATCATTCCAGTCATCCTTTCTGTACAGTTCTCCTTTATTTGTGTCTGTAATACTGTTTGTCTCCATGGTACCCTTATTCCCATTTCCTGTGGGCTTCTTTGTTCATGCATAGCTGTCTACTTACACTGGGATGGGGGGAGATGCTCATATTTCTGCTCCTGCCAATTTTCTGATGTCACTCAGATAGGTCTTTTGCCTGTGATCTCATTTGTCCTTTGTTGTTCTACCACAGCGTTGATCATCCATCTTTTCTGTTTTTCTTTGAAGATTCGCATAATTTATCCCATGCAATGGCTCAAATGAGCTTTAAGGGGAAGAATCATTTGTGCATCACAGAAGAAATGTGACTTTATGAATGACACAGTGGACCCACAGGCGGTCTTGCCTTGGTGAAGGGTCGTTGGGGAAGCTTTCACGCCTGACCTTTATTACATTCATAACTAGAAACTCATTTTATTCATCAGTGTTTTCTTACTGTTGCCCAGTCCTTACCCAGTTATGCTTGTTTTGGGTTATTATTGATACTTTGCCAACGACACAGGTTGAATAGTGATCATTTCTACTCCGATTTCCAGCCCACGGATAACCTTAACCTCTCTGGACTTTGCACCTTTGCCTCTTTCACAGGTCTCTCTTTACTGCAAACCAATGTTGGACCATGCCTGCACCACCTTGGAGTGCACAAGTATTATTATATTGACGTTGAACCTCGTGTGCTCTAATACAATTAATGTTTATGGGTATGAGCACCTTCAAATGATTCTATATGGACTCACATGGCCAGCAGGTAAGGTCCTCAAAAAAGCCTTTTTGCAGGAACAATGAGTAGAGAATTCTTCTCCTCTTTGTATCCCATCCTGTGCTTCTGTCCTTCCAGTGGTGATATTTTCATTGTTGACTGACCACGTTATGTACTTTAAGAGCGATTTCCTCAGAGTCTACTTTACTTGTCTAGAAAATCTCTCTAGTCATAACTGATAAATATTTATGGTAAAGATACTGTGATTTCATAACATCAACATGTACTTCACCAGATTTTCCTTTTGTTCAGGTTGCTGCTGTGGAGCAGAGAAAGTTGAGACCCCGACTGAACAGAAGGTTTCTGTAAGAGTGTCACAGGCAAGGAATCCCAAGGTAGCCTTGTCTTCCCAGAAGAGCCACCCCTGTGAGAGTTGTGGGCTCGTCTTGAGAAACATTTTCCACTTGACTGATCTGCAGAGAACACAACACGGACAGATACTGTTGAGGTGTGGCGCATGTGCAAAAAAACCGTTTTACTGCTGTGTAAAATTTCACCAACAGCACGTGAGAGACACTTTCAATACAGGTGTGGACAGGATCTCATTTGCAAACAGCTGCAATTTCAATGTATCACAGAATCGTTTCACATGTGGGGAGGTTGGGCATGGTGTCTTTAACTGGTCAGGACATCTCCACCTAAAGGGTACTCAGACCAGAGACAGTCCAACTGCAATTTTGACGTGTGGGATGACGTTTCAAAGGCGAAAAAAATGATTACACTAGAAAAGAATGTAAGGAAGACATTAGTTTTACCCACATATTTATTTTGGAAAAAGGTGTCTATGTTGGAAGTCAGTGTTTTGATAGCTGTGAATGTGGAAAAAATGTTACCAAATATACTAGCTTTCATTATCAACAGCAAGGTCACAATGGAGAAAGGCCTTCTCAGTGTAGTGAATTTGGGAAAGCTTTTAGCAGTAGTAACAGCCTAGGTAATCACAAAGCTTTGCACACTGGAGAAAGGCCTTATGAGGTCAGTGAATGTGGAAAAACTTTTACCGGTATCAGTGTCCTCCATTATGAGCATAGAGTTCACACAGGAGAAAGGCCTCCTGAGTACAATGAGTGTGGGAAATCTTTTACCAGTAACAGTATTCATCGTCATCGGAGAGTTCACACTGGAGAAAAGCCTTATAAATGTAGTGAATGTGGGAAAGCTTACAGCACTAGCAGTCATCTTTATTGTCATCAGAGACTTCATACAGGAGAAAAGCCTTATCAATGCAGTGAATGTGGAAAATGTTTTACCTCTAAACACATCCTTCATCAACATCAGAGAGTTCATATGGGAGAAAAGCCTTATAAATGTAGTGAATGTGGGAAATCTTTTACCCAGAATACTAGCCTTCGTAGTCATCAGAGAGTTCATACAGGAGAGAAGCCTTATAAATGCAGTGATTGTGGGAAATCCTTTACCTATCGCATTGCCCTTCGTAAACATCACACACTTCATACAGGGGAAACGCCTTATAAATTCAGTGAATGTGGAAAATCTTTTAAAGGGTGCAATGCTCTCCAATATCATCAGAGAGTTCACAATGGAGAAAAGCCTTATCATTGCAGTGAATGTGGAAAATGTTTTACATGTAGCAGTGGTCTCCAATATCATCAGAGAGTTCACACTGGAGAAAAGCCTTATCAATGCAGTGAATGTGGGAAATCTTTTACCCATGACACTGCCCTTCGTAAACATCAGAGACTTCATACAGGGGAAAACATGGAGACAAAGGCTGTCTTTAGTCCAGGGATGTGGCTTTTTTGGGTTTGGGTGAAAGTTCTTCATTGTTTGTTTACATTTTTCTGTCATTGAGATGAGACTCTCACCCAGAGGGCATAAGTAGGGGGATTGAATATAGAGTTACCAAACCTGTTCTTCCAGAATAGCTGAACTTATATTTGTTTTCTCTTGGACCATTGATAAAAACTGCAATGAGTAAATTACATGTGTTGACTATAGTGTTTCATAAATCTTGACGTGTGCATGAAACTGAAGCCATCATTACAAATTCATAATGCTGACCATATCTGTCTGCGTAATTGGTTCATGACCTCTTTTAATCTGTCCTGTTCTTCACAGATTTCCAAGTTTCCATGGATTTACATTCCATTTTCATAGAGAACTTTATTTTTCTAAGTATTTTTGTGCTTTAATTTATGTTTCAGAAATACTTGGAGATTAAGTAAAGTTACATTAATAATGCATCTTTATGGTGGGTGTTGATGACAAATATGTGATACCTTAATCAATAAAGTAATTAAAAAATAATGCATCTTTTTTCTGATAGATATTCTTTTAAAAAATATATATATACGTATGTATTATTGATTGTACAGAGCGGAAGTGAGGTGTAGAGAATTACAAACATCAATCAGCAGTCTCTGCACAACTTCTACTTGCAGTGTGCCCACAACCAAGCTACATGCCCTTGACCAGAATTGAACCTGGGACCGTTTAGTCTGCAGACCGTCTTGGTATCCACTGAGTCAAACCAGTAAGGCAGTGACACATATTCTTATCATTAATATATCACCGTCAATGCGTCCATTTTAATAAATATTTGGTTATTCATACCAAAGGTGGCACAAATTCTTCTGTATAATTCCTTTTCCTACCTAATAATAGACAAACATGTAAATTGACCATACCTTCACTATGCCCATAGCCAATCAGAGTGAGTATGCAAATGGAAAGGCAAGGCAAAGGCAAGGTACATGCAAGGCAAAGGCAAAGGCAAAGCGAAGGCCAAGGCCAACGCCAAGGCCAAGGGCAGGGCCAAGGCCAAGGGCAGGGCCAAGGTAAAGACAAAGGCAAAGGCAAAGGCAAAGGCAAAGGCAAAGGCTTATCCTAGCCCGAAAGCCAATTCTCTAACCCTAACCCAGCACTAACCTCGATGATGTCATCACTCCCAGCAGGGCCCCTGGCCAAATCATTATCACCTGGGATAACTTGAGCCTGCCCACGTGGCCGCTGCCTCTTAGTGATGTCATCGCTTCCGGTTTCATGGCCTAACCAGGCTTCTTTCAGAAACGCCAACTCATTGTCCCTGAATTATAAATGTAACCAGTATCTAACTTGGTTCTATGTTCTTTGAACACGATTTCCTTGTCATGAAACAATGTGTTACAGATATTAAGGCCCTTTATTCACGTATTTCTAGTGTTTGAAGCACTTTCTTAGATATTAACCTAGGTTATCATTGTGAATTTCCCGAGTTGGAGTCACTTTCTTCCAGTGTCTCAAGCTCCTTCCTTGTGAATTCCAATTTGGTTCAACAGCGTTTTTTACAAATACACCAGCACTTTAACCATTATTAACACTTGAGAGTCTATCCTACCTTTCACAGCGCTGTGGATACAAATTCTCAGTATTTCAACATTCAGTAGAGATGTTCCGGTGCTAAAACGTACTCCAAGGGTTCTAGAGACACACTGACACAACCCCCTGGATTGCTGTTTTGAGCTCTGAGAGTTTTCATTTTAACACGGGTGTCAAACCGGCTTTTTAAAGGCACATTAAAACACCACTTGGAACACCAGCCTAACGAACATTTTGATTTCATAGTGTTCCCAATACTTCCATACTATTCTATAGCTGTAGGAAAATGAAGTTTTCAGTGTTTCACCAACTCCTTTTCCCAAAAACGCCAACTCCTTTTGATGGGAAAAATAAATGTTAACAATGTGACACTCGGTTCTCAGCTGTTTGAACAAGATTTCCCAGTGACAAAATTGTGCTGTTCAGATATTCAGACGATTGGAACATGTATTCTTGTGTATGAAGCACATTTCTAAATATTTCCCTAGTCTGGAGTTGTGAATTCTCAGTGCGACACTCCCATTTGTCCAGGGCTTGAAGCTCATTCATTGTGAATTCCCAAGGTTACTACACCGTGACCCTAACCATGTACCTAGACCTCAAAACCTAACCCTAAACCGACCCCTAACCTGCGCCTGAACCCTAGCTAGCCCGAACCCTTATCCTAACCCTAACCCTAGCCCGAACACCAATTCTCTAACCCTAACACCAGAACTAACCTTGATGACGTCATCACTCCCAGCTGGTCCCCTGGCCAAATCACCATCACCTGGGATCACTTGAGCCTGCCCACGTGGCCCCTCCCCCTTGGTGACGTCATCACTTCCGGTTGAACCGCCTAACCAGGTTTCTCTCAAAAACGCCAACTCATTGTCCCTGAAGTATAAATGTAACAAGTATCAAACTCGGTTCTATGTTCTTTGAACACGATCTCCTCATCATGAAACAATGTGTTACAGATATATGAAGGCCCTTTATTCACGTATTCCTCGTGTTTGAAGCACTTTCTTATACATTCACCTAGGTTATCATTGTGAATTTCCCGAGTAGGAGTCACTTCCTTCCAGTTCCTCAAGCTTCTTCATTGTGAATTCCAATTTGGTTAAACAGCGTTTTTTTTTAAAATATACCAGCACTTTAACCATTATTACCACTTGAAAGTCTATCCTACCTTTCACAGCGCTTTGGAAACATATTCCCAGTATTTCAAAATTCAGTAGAGATGTTTGGGTTCTAAAACGTATTCCAAGAGTTCTAGAGACACTTGACACATCCCACAGGTCTGTTGTTTTGAGCTCTGAGAGTTTTCATGTTAACACGGGTGTCATACCGGCTTTTTAAAGGCGCATTAAAACACTACTTGGAACACTAGCCTAACTACCATTTTCATTTCTTAGTGTTCTCAATACTTTTTACTGTTCTATAGCTCTGGGAAAATGAATTTTTTCAGTGTTTCACCAACTCCTTTTCCCGGAAACACCAACTGCTTTTGATGGGAAAAAGTAATGTAAACAGTGTGTCACACTCGGTTCTCAGCTGTTTGAACAAGATTTCCCATGACAAAATTGTGCTGTTCAGATATTCAGACGATTGGAACATGTATTCTTGTGTATGAAGCACATTTCTAAATATTTCCCTAGTCTGGAGTTGTGAATTCTCAGTGCGACACTCCCATTTGTCCAGGGCTTGAAGCTCATTCATTGTGAATTCCCAAGGTTACTACACCGTGACCCTAACCATGTACCTAGACCTCAAACCCTAACCCTAAAAACCGACCCCTAACCTGCGCCTGAACCCTAGCTAGCCCGAACCCTTATCCCTAAACCCTAACCCTAGCCCGAACACCAATTCTCTAACCCTAACACCAGAACTAACCTTGATGACGTCATCACTCCCAGCTGGTCCCCTGGCCAAATCACCATCACCTGGGATCACTTGAGCCTGCCCACGTGGCCCCTCCCCCTTGGTGACGTCATCACTTCCGGTTGAACCGCCTAACCAGGTTTCTCTCAAAAAACGCCAACTCATTGTCCCTGAAGTATAAATGTAACAAGTATCAAACTCGGTTCTATGTTCTTTGAACACGATCTCCTCATCATGAAACAATGTGTTTACAGATATGAAGGCCCTTTATTCACGTATTCCTCGTGTTTGAAGCACTTTCTTATACATTCACCTAGGTTATCATTGTGAATTTCCCGAGTAGGAGTCACTTCCTTCCAGTTCCTCAAGCTTCTTCATTGTGAATTCCAATTTGGTTAAACAGCGTTTTTTTTTACAAATATACCAGCACTTTAACCATTATTACCACTTGAAAGTCTATCCTACCTTTCACAGCGCTTTGGAAACATATTCCAGTATTTGAAAATTCAGTAGAGATGTTTGGGTTCTAAAACGTATTCCAAGAGTTCTAGAGACACTTGACACATCCCCCAGGTCTGTTGTTTTGAGCTCTGAGAGTTTTCATGTTAACACGGGTGTCATACCGGCTTTTTAAAGGCACATTAAAACACTACTTGGAACACTAGCCTAACTACCATTTTCATTTCTTAGTGTTCTCAATCAATACTTTCATACTGTTCTATAGCTCTAGGAAAAAAATTTTTCAGTGTTTCACCAACTCCTTTTCCCGAAAACACCAACTGCTTTTGATGGGAAAAGTAAATGTAAACAGTGTCACACTCGGTTCTCAGCTGTTTGAACAAGATTTCCCATGACAAAATTGTGCTGTTCAGATATTCAGACGATTGGAACATGTATTCTTGTGTATGAAGCACATTTTTCTAAATATTTCCCTAGTCTGGAGTTGTGAATTCTCAGTGCGACACTCCCATTTGTGCAGGGCTTGAAGCTCATTCATTGTGAATTCCCAATTTACTACACCGTGACCCTAACCCTGTACCTAGACCTCTCAAACCCTAACCCTAAACCGACCCCTAACCTGCGCCTGAACCCTAGCTAGCCCGAAACCTTATCCTATCCTAACCCTAACCCTAGCCATAGCCCGAACACCAATTCTCTAACCCTAACACCAGAACTAACCTTGATGACGTCATCACTCCCAGCTGGTCCCCTGGCCAAATCACCATCACCTGGGATCACTTGAGCCTGCCCACGTGGCCCCTCCCCCTTGGTGACGTCATCACTTCCGGTTGAACCGCCTAACCAGGTTTCTCTCAAAAACGCCAACTCATTGTCCCTGAAGTATAAATGTAACAAGTATCAAACTCGGTTCTATGTTCTTTGAACACGATCTCCTTGTCATGAAACAATGTGTTACAGATATGAAGGCCCTTTATTCACGTATTCCTCGTGTTTGAAGCACTTTCTTATACATTCACCTAGGTTATCATTGTGAATTTCCCGAGTAGGAGTCACTTCCTTCCAGTTCCTCAAGCTTCTTCATTGTGAATTCCAATTTGGTTAAACAGCGTTTTTTTTTTACAAATATACCAGCACTTTAACCATTATTACCACTTGAAAGTCTATCCTACCTTTCACAGCGCTTTGGAAACATATTCCCAGTATTTCAAAATTCAGTAGAGATGTTTTTGGGTTCTAAAACGTATTCCAAGAGTTCTAGAGACACTTGACACATCCCACAGGTCTGTTGTTTTGAGCTCTGAGAGTTTTCATGTTAACACGGGTGTCATACCGGCTTTTTAAGGCACATTAAAACACTACTTGGAACACTAGCCTAACTACCATTTTTCATTTCTTAGTGTTCTCAATACTTTCATACTGTTCTATAGCTCTGGGAAAATGAATTTTTCAGTGTTTCACCAACTCCTTTTCCCCCGAAAACACCAACTGCTTTTGATGGGAAAAAAGTAAATGTAAACAGTGTCACACTCGGTTCTCAGCTGTTTGAACAAGATTTCCCATGACAAAATTGTGCTGTTCAGATATTCAGACGATTGGAACATGTATTCTTGTGTATGAAGCACATTTTTCTAAATATTTCCCTAGTCTGGAGTTGTGAATTCTCAGTGCGACACTCCCATTTGTCCAGGGCTTGAAGCTCATTCATTGTGAATTCCCAAGGTTACTACACCGTGACCCTAACCATGTACCTAGACCTCAAACCCTAACCCTAAACCGACCCCCAAACCTGCGCCTGAACCCTAGCTAGCCCGAACCCTTATCCTAACCCTAACCCTAGCCCGAACACCAATTCTCTAACCCTAACACCAGAACTAACTTTGATGACGTCATCACTCCCAGCTGGTCCCCTGGCCAAATCACCATCACCTGGGATCACTTGAGCCTGCCCACGTGGCCCCTCCCCCTTGGTGACGTCATCACTTCCGGTTGAACCGCCTAACCAGGTTTCTCTCAAAAACGCCAACTCATTGTCCCTGAAGTATAAATGTAACAAGTATCAAACTCGGTTCTATGTTCTTTGAACACGATCTCCTCGTCATGAAACAATGTGTTACAGATATGAAGGCCCTTTTATTCACGTATTCCTCGTGTTTGAAGCACTTTCTTATACATTCAGCTAGGTTATCATTGTGAATTTCCCGAGTAGGAGTCACTTCCTTCCAGTTCCTCAAGCTTCTTCATTGTGAATTCCAATTTGGTTAAACAGCGTTTTTTTTTTACAATATACCAGCACTTTAACCATTATTACCACTTGAAAGTCTATCCTACCTTTCACAGCGCTTTGGAAACATATTCCCAGTATTTCAAAATTCAGTAGAGAGATGTTTGGGGTTCTAAAACGTATTCCAAGAGTTCTAGAGACACTTGACACATCCCACAGGTCTGTTGTTTTGAGCTCTGAGAGTTTTCATGTTAACACGGGTGTCATACCGGCTTTTTAAAGGCGCATTAAAAACTACTTGGAACACTAGCCTAACTACCATTTTCATTTCTTAGTGTTCTCAATACTTTCATACTGTTCTATAGCTCTGGGAAAAAATGAATTTTTCAGTGTTTCACCAACTCCTTTTCCCGGAAACACCAACTGCTTTTGATGGGAAAAGTAAATGTAAACAGTGTCACACTCGGTTCTCAGCTGTTTGAACAAGATTTCCCATGACAAAATTGTGCTGTTCAGATATTCAGACGATTGGAACATGTATTCTTGTGTATGAAGCACATTTCTAAATATTTCCCTAGTCTGGAGTTGTGAATTCTCAGTGCGACACTCCCATTTGTCCAGGGCTTGAAGCTCATTCATTGTGAATTCCCAAGGTTACTACACCGTGACCCTAACCATGTACCTAGACCTCAAACCCTAACCCTAAAAACCGACCCCTAACCTGCGCCTGAACCCTAGCTAGCCCGAACCCTTATCCTAACCCTAACCCTAGCCCGAACACCAATTCTCTAACCCTAACACCAGAACTAACCTTGATGACGTCATCACTCCCAGCTGGTCCCCTGGCCAAATCACCATCACCTGGGATCACTTGAGCCTGCCCACGTGGCCCCTCCCCCTTGGTGACGTCATCACTTCCGGTTGAACCGCCTAACCAGGTTTCTCTCAAAAAAAAACGCCAACTCATTGTCCCTGAAGTATAAATGTAACAAGTATCAAACTCGGTTCTATGTTCTTTGAACACGATCTCCTTGTCATGAAACAATGTGTTACAGATATGAAGGCCCTTTATTCACGTATTCCTCGTGTTTGAAGCACTTTCTTATACATTCACCTAGGTTATCATTGTGAATTTCCCGAGTAGGAGTCACTTCCTTCCAGTTCCTCAAGCTTCTTCATTGTGAATTCCAATTTGGTTAAACAGCGTTTTTTTTACAAATATACCAGCACTTTAACCATTATTACCACTTGAAAGTCTATCCTACCTTTCACAGCGCTTTGGAAACATATTCCCAGTATTTCAAAATTCAGTAGAGATGTTTGGGTTCTAAAACGTATTCCAAGAGTTCTAGAGACACTTGACACATCCCACAGGTCTGTTGTTTTGAGCTCTGAGAGTTTTCATCATGTTAACACGGGTGTCATACCGGCTTTTTAAAGGCGCATTAAAACACTACTTGGAACACTAGCCTAACTACCATTTTTTCATTTCTTAGTGTTCTCAATACTTTCATACTGTTCTATAGCTCTGGGGAAAATGAATTTTTTTTTCAGTTCACACAACTCCTTTTCCCGGAAACACCAACTGCTTTTGATGGGAAAAGTAAATGTAAACAGTGTCACACTCGGTTCTCAGCTGTTTGAACAAGATTTCCCATGACAAAATTGTGCTGTTCAGATATTCAGACGATTGGAACATGTATTCTTGTGTGTGAAGCACATTTCTAAATATTTCCCTAGTCTGGAGTTGTGAATTCTCAGTGCGACACTCCCATTTGTCCAGGGCTTGAAGCTCATTCATTGTGAATTCCCAAGGTTACTACACCGTGACCCTAACCATGTACCTAGACCTCAAACCCTAACCCTAAACCGACCCCTAACCTGCGCCTGAACCCTAGCTAGCCCGAAAACTTATCCTAACCCTAACCCTAGCCCGAACACCAATTCTCTAACCCTAACACCAGAACTAACCTTGATGACGTCATCACTCCCAGCTGGTCCCCTGGCCAAATCACCATCACCTGGGATCACTTGAGCCTGCCCACGTGGCCCCCCCCCCTTGGTGACGTCATCACTTCCGGTTGAACCGCCTAACCAGGTTTCTCTCAAAAAACGCCAAACTCATTGTCCCTGAAGTATAAATGTAACAAGTATCAAACTCGGTTCTATGTTCTTTGAACACGATCTCCTTGTCATGAAACAATGTGTTACAGATATGAAGGCCCCCTTTATTCACGTATTCCTCGTGTTTGAAGCACTTTCTTATACATTCACCTAGGTTATCATTGTGAATTTCCCGAGTAGGAGTCACTTCCTTCCAGTTCCTCAAGCTTCTTCATTGTGAATTCCAATTTGGTTAAACAGCGTTTTTTTTTACAAATATACCAGCACTTTAACCATTATTACCACTTGAAAGTCTATCCTACCTTTCACAGCGCTTTGGAAACATATTCCCAGTATTTCAAAATTCAGTAGAGATGTTTGGGTTCTAAAACGTATTCCAAGAGTTCTAGAGACACTTGACACATCCCACAGGTCTGTTGTTTTGAGCTCTGAGAGTTTTCATGTTAACACGGGTGTCATACCGGCTTTTTAAAGGCGCATTAAAAAACTACTTGGAACACTAGCCTAACTACCATTTTCATTTTCTTAGTGTTCTCAATACTTTCATACTGTTCTATAGCTCTGGGAAAATGAATTTTTCAGTGTTTCACCAACTCCTTTTCCCCCGGAAACACCAACTGCTTTTGATGGGAAAAAGTAAATGTAAACAGTGTCACACTCGGTTCTCAGCTGTTTGAACAAGATTTCCCATGACAAAATTGTGCTGTTCAGATATTCAGACGATTGGAACATGTATTCTTGTGTATGAAGCACATTTCTAAATATTTCCCTAGTCTGGAGTTGTGAATTCTCAGTGCGACACTCCCATTTGTCCAGGGCTTGAAGCTCATTCATTGTGAATTCCCAAGGTTACTACACCGTGACCCTAACCATGTACCTAGACCTCAAACCCTAACCCTAAACCGACCCCTAACCTGCGCCTGAACCCTAGCTAGCCCGAACCCTTATCCTAACCCTAACCCTAGCCCGAACACCAATTCTCTAACCCTAACACCAGAACTAACCTTGATGACGTCATCACTCCCAGCTGGTCCCCTGGCCAAATCACACCATCACCTGGGATCACTTGAGCCTGCCCACGTGGCCCCTCCCCCTTGGTGACGTCATCACTTCCGGTTTAAACCCCTAACCAGGTTTCTCTCAAAAACGCCAACTCATTGTCCCTGAAGTATAAATGTAACAAGTATCAAACTCGGTTCTATTTTCTTTGAACACGATCTCCTTGTCATGAAACAATGTGTTACAGATATATGAAGGCCCTTTATTCACGTATTCCTCGTGTTTGAAGCACTTTCTTATACATTCACCTAGGTTATCATTGTGAATTTCCCGAGTAGGAGTCACTTCCTTCCAGTTCCTCAAGCTTCTTCATTGTGAATTCCAATTTGGTTAAACAGCGTTTTTTTTTTTTTACAAATATACCAGCACTTTAACCATTATTACCACTTGAAAGTCTATCCTACCTTTCACAGCGCTTTGGAAACATATTCCCAGTATTTCAAAATTCAGTAGAGATGTTTGGGTTCTAAAAAACGTATTCCAAGAGTTCTAGAGACACTTGACACATCCCACAGGTCTGTTGTTTTGAGCTCTGAGAGTTTTTTTCATGTTAACACGGGTGTCATACCGGCTTTTTAAAGGCGCATTAAAACACTACTTGGAACACTAGCCTAACTACCATTTTTCATTTCTTAGTGTTCTCAATACTTTCATACTGTTCTATAGCTCTGGGAAAATGAATTTTTCAGTGTTTCACCAACTCCTTTTCCCGGAAAACACCAACTGCTTTTGATGGGAAAAGTAAATGTAAAACAGTGTCACACTCTCGTTCTCAGCTGTTTGAACAAGATTTCCCATGACAAAATTGTGTGCTGTTCAGATATTCAGACGATTGGAACATGTATTCTTGTGTATGAAGCACATTTCTAAATATTTCCCTAGTCTGGAGTTGTGAATTCTCAGTGCGACACTCCCATTTGTGTCAGGGCTTGAAGCTCATTCATTGTGAATTCCCAAGGTTACTACACCGTGACCCTAACCATGTACCTAGACCTCAAACCCTAACCCTAAACCGACCCCTAACCTGCGCCTGAACCCTAGCTAGCCCGAACCCCTATCCTAACCCTAACCCTAGCCCCCCTACACCAATTCTCTAACCCTAACACCAGAACTAACCTTGATGACGTCATCACTCCCAGCTGGTCCCCTGGCCAAATCACCATCACCTGGGATCACTTGAGCCTGCCCACGTGGCCCCCTCCCCCTTGGTGACGTCATCACTTCCGGTTGAACCGCCTAACCAGGTTTCTCTCAAAAACGCCAACTCATTGTCCCTGAAGTATAAATGTAACAAGTATCAAACTCGGTTCTATGTTCTTTGAACACGATCTCCTTGTCATGAAACAATGTGTTACAGATATGAAGGCCCTTTATTCACGTATTCCTCGTGTTTGAAGCACTTTCTTATACATTCACCTAGGTTATCATTGTGAATTTCCCGAGTAGGAGTCACTTCCTTCCAGTTCCTCAAGCTTCTTCATTGTGAATTCCAATTTGGTTAAACAGCGTTTTTTTTTACAAATATACCAGCACTTTAACCATTATTACCACTTGAAAGTCTATCCTACCTTTCACAGCGCTTTGGAAACATATTCCCAGTATTTCAAAATTCAGTAGAGATGTTTGGGTTCTAAAACGTATTCCAAGAGTTCTAGAGACACTTGACACATCCCACAGGTCTGTTGTTTTGAGCTCTGAGAGTTTTCATGTTAACACACGGTGTGTCATACCGGCTTTTTAAAGGCGCATTAAAACACTACTTGGAACACTAGCCTAACTACCATTTTCATTTCTTAGTGTTCTCAATACTTTCATACTGTTCTATAGCTCTGGGAAAATGAATTTTTTCAGTGTTTCACCAACTCCTTTTCCCGGAAACACCAACTGCTTTTGATGGGAAAAGTAAATGTAAACAGTGTCACACTCGGTTCTCAGCTGTTTGAACAAGATTTCCCATGACAAAATTGTGCTGTTCAGATATTCAGACGATTGGAACATGTATTCTTGTGTATGAAGCACATTTCTAAATATTTCCCTAGTCTGGAGTTGTGAATTCTCAGTGCGACACTCCCATTTGTCCAGGGCTTGAAGCTCATTCATTGTGAATTCCCAAGGTTACTACACCGTGACCCTAACCATGTACCTAGACCTCAAACCCTAACCCTAAACCGACCCCTAACCTGCGCCTGAACCCTAGCTAGCCCGAACCCTTATCCTAACCCTAACCCTAGCCCGAACACCAATTCCCTAACCCTAACACCAGAACTAACCTTGATGACGTCATCACTCCCAGCTGGTCCCCTGGCCAAATCACCATCACCTGGGATCACTTGAGCCTGCCCACGTGGCCCCTCCCCCTTGGTGACGTCATCACTTCCGGTTGAACCGCCTAACCAGGTTTCTCTCAAAAACGCCAACTCATTGTCCCTGAAGTATAAATGTAACAAGTATCAAACTCGGTTCTATGTTCTTTGAACACGATCTCCTTGTCATGAAACAATGTGTTACAGATATGAAGGCCCTTTATTCACGTATTCCTCGTGTTTGAAGCACTTTCTTATACATTCACCTAGGTTATCATTGTGAATTTCCCGAGTAGGAGTCACTTCCTTCCAGTTCCTCAAGCTTCTTCATTGTGAATTCCAATTTGGTTAAACAGCGTTTTTTTTACAAATATATACAGCACACTTTAACCATTATTACCACTTGAAAGTCTATCCTACCTTTCACAGCGCTTTGGAAACATATTCCCAGTATTTCAAAATTCAGTAGAGATGTTTGGGTTCTAAAACGTATTCCAAGAGTTCTAGAGACACTTGACACATCCCACAGGTCTGTTGTTTTTGAGCTCTGAGAGTTTTCATGTTAACACGGGTGTCATACCGGCTTTTTAAAGGCGCATTAAAACACTACTTGGAACACTAGCCTAACTACCATTTTCATTTCTTAGTGTTCTCAATACTTTCATACTGTTCTATAGCTCTGGGAAAAAATGATTTTTCAGTGTTTCACCAACTCCTTTTCCCGGAAACACCAACTGCTTTTGATGGGAAAAGTAAAATGTAAACAGTGTCACACTCGGTTCTCAGCTGTTTTGAACAAGATTTTTCCCATGACAAAATTGTGCTGTTCAGATATTCAGACGATTGGAACATGTATTCTTGTGTATGAAGCACATTTCTAAATATTTCCCTAGTCTGGAGTTGTGAATTCTCAGTGCGACACTCCCATTTGTCCAGGGCTTGAAGCTCATTCATTGTGAATTCCCAAGGTTACTACTACACTGTGACCCTAACCATGTACCTAGACCTCAAACCCTAACCCTAAACCGACCCCTAACCTGCGCCTGAACCCTAGCTAGCCCGAACCCTTATCCTAACCCTAACCCTAGCCCGAACACCAATTCTCTAACCCTAACACCAGAACTAACCTTGATGACGTCATCACTCCCAGCTGGTCCCCTGGCCAAATCACCATCACCTGGGATCACTTGAGCCTGCCCACGTGGCCCCTCCCCCCTTGGTGACGTCATCACTTCCGGTTGAACCGCCTAACCAGGTTAACCAGGTTTCTCAAAAAAACCAACTCATTGTCCCTGAAGTATAAATGTAACAAGTATCAAACTCGGTTCTATGTTCTTTGAACACGATCTCCTTGTCATGAAACAATGTGTTACAGATATGAAGGCCCTTTATTCACGTATTCCTCGTGTTTGAAGCACTTTCTTATACATTCACCTAGGTTATCATTGTGAATTTCCCGAGTAGGAGTCACTTCCTTCCAGTTCCTCAAGCTTCTTCATTGTGAATTCCAATTTGGTTAAACAGCGTTTTTTTTTACAAATATACCAGCACTTTAACCATTATTACCACTTGAAAGTCTATCCTACCTTTCACAGCGCTTTGGAAACATATTCCCAGTATTTCAAAATTCAGTAGAGATGTTTGGGTTCTAAAAAAACGTATTCCAAGAGTTCTAGAGACACTTGACACATCCCACAGGTCTGTTGTTTTGAGCTCTGAGAGTTTTCATGTTAACACGGGTGTCATACCGGCTTTTTAAAGGCGCATTAAAACACACTACTTGGAACACTAGCCTAACTACCATTTTCATTTCTTAGTGTTCTCAATACTTTCATACTGTTCTATAGCTCTGGGGAAATGAATTTTTCAGTGTTTCACCAACTCCTTTTCCCGGAAACACCAACTGCTTTTGATGGGAAAAGTAAATGTAAACAGTGTCACACTCGGTTCTCAGCTGTTTGAACAAGATTTCCCATGACAAAATTGTGCTGTTCAGATATTCAGACGATTGGAACATGTATTCTTGTGTATGAAGCACATTTCTAAATATTTCCCTAGTCTGGAGTTGTGAATTCTCAGTGCGACACTCCCATTTGTCCAGGGCTTGAAGCTCATTCATTGTGAATTCCCAAGGTTACTACACCGTGACCCTAACCATGTACCTAGACCTCAAACCCTAACCCTAAACCGACCCCTAACCTGCGCCTGAACCCTAGCTAGCCCGAACCCTTATCCTAACCCTAACCCTAGCCCGAACACCAATTCTCTAACCCTAACACCAGAACTAACCTTGATGACGTCATCACTCCCAGCTGGTCCCCTGGCCAAATCACCATCACCTGGGATCACTTGAGCCTGCCCACGTGGCCCCTCCCCCTTGGTGACGTCATCACTTCCGGTTGAACCGCCTAACCAGGTTTCTCTCAAAAACGCCAACTCATTGTCCCTGAAGTATAAATGTAACAAGTATCAAACTCGGTTCTATGTTCTTTGAACACGATCTCCTTCGTCATGAAACAATGTTTTACAGATATGAAGGCCCTTTATTCACGTATTCCTCGTGTTTGAAGCACTTTCTTATACATTCACCTAGGTTATCATTGTGAATTTCCCGAGTAGGAGTCACTTCCTTCCAGTTCCTCAAGCTTCTTCATTGTGAATTCCAATTTGGTTAAACAGCGTTTTTTTTTTTACAAATATACCAGCACTTTAACCATTATTACCACTTGAAAGTCTATCCTACCTTTCACAGCGCTTTGGAAACATATTCCCAGTATTTCAAAATTCAGTAGAGATGTTTGGGTTCTAAAAAACGTATTCCAAGAGTTCTAGAGACACTTGACACATCCCACAGGTCTGTTGTTTTTGAGCTCTGAGAGTTTTTTGTTTAACACGGGTGTGTCATACCGGCTTTTTAAAGGCGCATTAAAACACTACTTGGAACACTAGCCTAACTACCATTTTCATTTCTTAGTGTTCTCAATACTTTCATACTGTTCTATAGCTCTGGGAAAATGAATTTTTCAGTGTTTCACCAACTCCTTTTCCCGGAAAAACACCAACTGCTTTTGATGGGAAAAAAAATGTAAACAGTGTCACACTCGGTTCTCAGCTGTTTGAACAAGATTTCCCATGACAAAATTGTGCTGTTCAGATATTCAGACGATTGGAACATGTATTCTTGTGTATGAAGCACATTTCTAAATATTTCCCTAGTCTGGAGTTGTGAATTCTCAGTGCGACACTCCCATTTGTCCAGGGCTTGAAGCTCATTCATTGTGAATTCCCAAGGTTACTACACCGTGACCCTAACCATGTACCTAGACCTCAAACCCTAACCCTAAACCAACCCCCAAACCTGCGCCTGAACCCTAGCTAGCCCGAACCCTTATCCTAACCCTAACCCTAGCCCGAACACCAATTCTCTAACCCTAACACCAGAACTAACCTTGATGACGTCATCACTCCCAGCTGGTCCCCTGGCCAAATCACCATCACCTGGGATCACTTGAGCCTGCCCACGTGGCCCCTCCCCCCCCCTGGTGACGTCATCACTTCCGGTTGAACCGCCTAACCAGGTTTCTCTCAAAAAAACGCCAACTCATTGTCCCTGAAGTATAAATGTAACAAGTATCAAACTCGGTTCTATGTTCTTTGAACACGATCTCCTTGTCATGAAACAATGTGTTACAGATATGAAGGCCCTTTATTCACGTATTCCTCGTGTTTGAAGCACTTTCTTATACATTCACCTAGGTTATCATTGTGAATTTCCCGAGTAGGAGTCACTTCCTTCCAGTTCCTCAAGCTTCTTCATTGTGAATTCCAATTTGGTTAAACAGCGTTTTTTTTTACAAAAATATATACCAGCACTTTAACCATTATTACCACTTGAAAGTCTATCCTACCTTTCACAGCGCTTTGGAAACATATTCCCAGTATTTCAAAATTCAGTAGAGATGTTTGGGTTCTAAAAAAACGTATTCCAAGAGTTCTAGAGACACTTGACACATCCCACAGGTCTGTTGTTTTGAGCTCTGAGAGTTTTCATGTTAACACGGGTGTCATACCGGCTTTTTAAAGGCGCATTAAAACACTACTTGGAACACTAGCCTAACTACCATTTTCATTTCTTAGTGTTCTCAATACTTTCATACTGTTCTATAGCTCTGGGAAAATGAATTTTTCAGTGTTTCACCAACTCCTTTTCCCGGAAACACCAACTGCTTTTGATGGGAAAAGTAAATGTAAACAGTGTCACACTCGGTTCTCAGCTGTTTGAACAAGATTTCCCATGACAAAATTGTGCTGTTCAGATATTCAGACGATTGGAACATGTATTCTTGTGTATGAAGCACATTTTCTAAATATTTCCCTAGTCTGGAGTTGTGAATTCTCAGTGCGACACTCCCATTTGTCCAGGGCTTGAAGCTCATTCATTGTGAATTCCCAAGGTTACTACACCGTGACCCTAACCATGTACCTAGACCTCAAACCCTAACCCTAAAACGACCCCCTAACCTGCGCCTGAACCCTAGCTAGCCCGAACCCTTATCCTAACCCTAACCCTAGCCCGAACACCAATTCTCTAACCCTAACACCAGAACTAACCTTGATGACGTCATCACTCCCAGCTGGTCCCCTGGCCAAATCACCATCACCTGGGATCACTTGAGCCTGCCCACGTGGCCCCTCCCCCTTGGTGACGTGACGTCATCACTTCCGGTTGAACCGCCTAACCAGGTTTCTCTCAAAAAAAACGCCAACTCATTGTCCCTGAAGTATAAATGTAACAAGTATCAAACTCGGTTCTATGTTCTTTGAACACGATCTCCTTGTCATGAAACAATGTGTTACAGATATGAAGGCCCTTTATTCACGTATTCCTCGTGTTTGAAGCACTTTCTTATACATTCACCTAGGTTATCATTGTGAATTTCCCGAGTAGGAGTCACTTCCTTCCAGTTCCTCAAGCTTCTTCATTGTGAATTCCAATTTGGTTAAACAGCGTTTTTTTGTTACAAATATACCAGCACTTTAACCATTATTACCACTTGAAAGTCTATCCTACCTTTCACAGCGCTTTGGAAACATATTCCCAGTATTTCAAAATTCAGTAGAGATGTTTGGGTTCTAAAACGTATTCCAAGAGTTCTAGAGACACTTGACACATCCCACAGGTCTGTTGTTTTGAGCTCTGAGAGTTTTCATGTTAACACGGGTGTCATACCGGCTTTTTAAAGGCGCATTAAAACACTACTTGGAACACTAGCCTAACTACCATTTTCATTTCTTAGTGTTCTCAATACTTTCATACTGTTCTATAGCTCTGGGAAAATGAATTTTTCAGTGTTTCACCAACTCCTTTTCCCGGAAAAAACACCAACTGCTTTTGATGGAAAAAAGTAAATGTAAACAGTGTCACACTCGGTTCTCAGCTGTTTAAAACAAGATTTCCCATGACAAAATTGTGCTGTTCAGATATTCAGACGATTGGAACATGTATTCTTGTGTATGAAGCACATTTCTAAATATTTCCCTAGTCTGGAGTTGTGAATTCTCAGTGCGACACTCCCATTTGTCCAGGGCTTGAAGCTCATTCATTGTGAATTCCCAAGGTTACTACACCGTGACCCTAACCATGTACCTAGACCTCAAACCCTAACCCTAAACCGACCCCTAACCTGCGCCTGAACCCTAGCTAGCCCGAACCCTTATCCTAACCCTAACCCTAGCCCGAACACCAATTCTCTAACCCTAACACCAGAACTAACCTTGATGACGTCATCACTCCCAGCTGGTCCCCTGGCCAAATCACCATCACCTGGGATCACTTGAGCCTGCCCACGTGGCCCCTCCCCCTTGGTGACGTCATCACTTCCGGTCAGGTTTCTCTCAAAAACGCCAACTCATTGTCCCTGAAGTATAAATGTAACAAGTATCAAACTCGGTTCTATGTTCTTTGAACACGATCTCCTTGTCATGAAACAATGTGTTACAGATATGAAGGCCCTTTATTCACGTATTCCTAGTGTTTGAAGCACTTTCTTATACATTCACCTAGGTTATCATTGTGAATTTCCCGAGTAGGAGTCACTTCCTTCCAGTTCCTCAAGCTTCTTCATTGTGAATTCCAATTTGGTTAAACAGCGTTTTTTTTACAAATATACCAGCACTTTAACCATTATTACCACTTGAAAGTCTATCCTACCTTTCACAGCGCTTTGGAAACAAATTCCCAGTATTTCAAAATTCAGTAGAGATGTTCGGGTTCTAAAACGTATTCCAAGAGTTCTAGAGACACTTGACACATCCCACAGGTCTGTTGTTTTGAGCTCTGAGAGTTTTCATTTTAACACGGGTGTCATACCGGCTTTTTAAAGGCACATTAAAACACTACTTGGAACACTAGCCTAACTAACATTTTGATTTCATAATGTTCTCAATACTTTCATACTGTTCTATAGCTCTAGGAAAATGAATTTTTCAGTGTTTCACCAACTCCTTTTCCCAAAAACACCAACTCCTTTTGACGGGAAAAATAAATGTAAACAGTGTCACACTCGGTTCTCAGCTGTTTGAACAAGATTTCCCAGTGACAAAATTGTACTGTTCAGATATTCAGTCTATTGGAATATGTATTCCTCGTATGGGAAGCACATTTCTAAATATTTCCCTAGTCCTGAGTTGTAAATTCTCAGTGCTACACTCCAATTTGTCCAGTGATTGAAGCTCATTCATTGGGAGTACCCAATGTTATTACACCATGACCCTAACCCTGTCCCGAACCCTCTAACCCTAACCCTAAACCTAGTCCTAACCAGAGCCTGAACCCTAGCTAACCCGAACCCTTATCCTAACCTGAACCCTAGCCCGAACCCCAATTCTCTAACCCTAACACCAGAACTAACCTCCATGACGTCATCACTCCCAGCAAGTCCCCTGTCCAAATCATTATCACCTGGGATCACTTGGCCTGCCCACGTGGCCCCTCCCCCTTGGTGACGTCATCACTTCCGGTTGAACCGGCCTAACCAGGCTTCTTTCAAAAAAAAACGCCAACTCATTGTCATGAATTATAAATGTAACCAGTATCCAAACTCGGTTCTATGTTCTTTGAACACGATTTCCTTGTCATGAAACAATGTGTTATGGATATTAAGGCCCTTTATTCACGTATTCCTAGTGTTTGAAGCACTTTCTTAGATATTAACCTAGGTTATCATTGTGAATTTCCTGAGTTGGAGTCACTTTCTTCCAGAGTCTCAAGCTCCTTCATTGTGAATTCCAATTTGGTTAAACAGCTTTCTTTACAAATATACCAGCACTTTAACCATTATTACCACTTGAAAGTGTATCGTACCTTTCACAGCGCTTTGGATACAAATTCTCAGTATTTCAAAATTCAGTAGAGATGTTCGGGTTCTAAAACGTATTCCAAGAATTCTAGAGACACTCTGACACATCCCGCTGGTCTGTTGTTTTGAGCTCTGAGAGTTTTCATCTTAACACGGGTGTCATTCCGGCTTTCTAAAGGCACATTACAACACTACTTGGAACACTAGCCTAACTACCATTTTTCATTTCATAGTGTTCTCAATACTTTCATACTGTTCTATAGCTCTAGGAAAATGAATTTTTCAGTGTGTCACCAACTCCGTTTCCCTAAAACGCCAACTCCTTTTGACGGGAAAAATAAATGAAAACAGTGTCACATTCGGTTCTCAGCTGTATGAACAATATTTCCCAGTGACAAATTTGTTCAGTTCAGATATTCAGTCTATTGGAAGATGTATTCCTAGTGTGTGAAGCACATTTCTAAATATTTCCCTAGTCTGGAGTTGTAAATTCTCAGTGCTACACTCCAATTTGTCCAGTGATTGAAGCTCATTCATTGTGAATACCCAATGTTACTACACCGTGACCCTAACCATGTCCCTAACCCTCTAACCCTAAACCTAAACCTAGCCCTAACCTGAGCCCGAACCCTAGCTAGCCCGAACTCTTATCCTAACCCGAACCCTAGCCCGAACCCCAATTCTCTAACCCTAACACCAGAACTAACCTCCATGACGTCATCACTGCCAGCAAATCCCCTGGCCAAATCATTATCAGCTGGGATCACTTGGGCCTGCCCGCGTGGCCCCTTCCCCTTGGTGACATCATCATTTCCAGTTGAATGGCCTAACCAGGCTTCTTTCAAAAAAAACGGCATCTCATTGTGCCTGAATTATAAATGTAACAAGTATCCAACTCGGTTCTATTTTCTTTGAACACGATTTCGTTGTCATGAAACAATGTGTTACAGATATTAAGGCCCTTTATTCACGTATTCCTAGTGTTTGAAGCACTTTCTTAGATATTAACCTAGGTTATCATTGTGAATTTCCCGAGTTGGAGTCACTTTCTTCCAGAGTCTCAGGCTCCTTCATTTTGAATTCCAATTTGGTTAAACAGCGTTTTTTACAAATATACCAGCACTGTAACCATTATTACCACTTGAAAGTCTCTCTTATCTTTCACAGCGCTTTGGATACAAATTCTCAGTATTTCAAAATTCAGTAGCGATGTTCGGGTTCTAAAACGTATTCCAAGAGTTCTAGAGACACTCTGACACATCCCGCTGGTCGGTTGTTTTCAGCTCTGAGAGTATTCATTTTAACACGTGTGTCATTCCGGCTTTCTAAAGGCACATTACAACACTACTTGGAACACTAGCCTAACTAACGTTTTGATTTCATAGTGTTCTCAGTACTTTCATACTGTTCTATAGCTCTAAGAAAATGAATTTTTCAGTGTTTCACCAACTCCGTTTCCCGAAAACGCGAACTCCTCTTGACGGGTAAAATAAATGAAAACAGTGTCACACTTGGTTCTCAGCTGTTTGAACAAGATTTCCCTGTGAAAAAATTGTGCTGTTCAGATATTCAGTCTATTGGAAGATGTATTCCTAGTGTGTGAAGCACATTTCTAAATATTTCCCTAGTCTGGAGATGTAAATTCTTAGTGCTACACTCCAATTTGTCCAGTGATTAAAGCTCATTCATTGTGAATACCCAATGTTACTACACCATGACCCAAACCCTGTCCCTAACCCTCTAACCCTAACCCTAAGCCTAGCCCTAACCTGAGCCTGAACCCTAGCTAGCCCGAACTCTTATCCTAACCCGAACCCTAGCCCAAACCCCAATTCTCTAACCCTAACACCAGAACGAACCTCCGTGACGTCATCACTCCCAGCAAGTACCCCTGGCCAAATCATTATCACCTGGGATCACTTGGGCCTGCCCGCGTGGCCCCTCCTCCTTGGTGACATCATCACTTCCTGTTGAATGGCCTAACCAGGCTTCTTTAAAAAAAACGGCATCTCATTGTGCATGAATTATAAATGTAACCAGTATCCAACTCGGTTCTATGTTCTTTGAACACGATTTCCTTGTCATGAAACAATGTGTTACAGATATTAAGGCCCTTTATTCACGTATTCCTAGTGTTTGAAGCACTTTCTTAGATATTAACCTAGGTTATCATTGTGAATTTCCCGAGTTGGAGTCCCGTTCTTCCAGAGTCTCAGGCTCCTTCATTGTGAATTCCAATTTGGTTAAACAGCGTTTTTTACAAATATAACAGCACTGTAACCATTATTACCACTTGAAAGTCTATCTTATCTTTCACAGCGCTTTGGATACAAATTCTCAGTATTTCAAAATTCAGTAGCGATGTTCGGGTTCTAAAACGTATTCCAAGAGTTTTAGAGACACTCTGACACATCCCGCTGGTCTGTTGTTTTGAGCTCTGAGAGTTTTCATTTTAACACGGGTGTCATTCCGGCATTCTAAAGGCACATTACAACACTACTTGGAACACTAGCCTAACGATCGTTTTGATTTCATAGTGTTCTCAGTACTTTCATACTGTTCTGTGGCTCTGGGAAAATGAATTTGACATTGTTTCACCAACTCCGTTTCCCAAAAACGCCAACTCCTTTTGACGGGAAAAATAAATGAAAACAGTGTCACATTCGGTTCTCAGCTGTATGAACAATATTTCCGAGTGACAAAATTGTGCTGTTCACATATTCAGTCTATTGGAATATGTATTCCTAGTGTGTAAGCACATTTCTAAATATTTCCCTAGTCTGGAGTTGTAAATTCTCAGTACTACACTCCAATTTGTCCAGTGATTGAAGCTCATTCATTGTGAATACCCAATGTTACTACACCGTGACCCTAACCCTGTCCCTAACCCTCTAACCCTAAACCTAAACCTAGCCCTAACCTGAGCCTGAACCCTAGCTAGCCCGAACTCTTATCCTAACCCGAACCCTAGCCTGAACCCCAATTCTCTAACCCTAACACCAGAACTAACCTCCATGACGTCATCACTGCCAGCAAGTCCCCTGGCCAAATCATTATCAGCTGGGATCACTTGGGGCGGCCCGCGTGGCCCCTCCTCCTTGGTGACATCATCACTTCCTGTTGAATGGCCTAACCAGGCTTCTTTAAAAAAAACGGCATCTCATTGTGCCTGAATTATAAATGTAACCAGTATCCAACTCGGTTCTATTTTCTTTGAACACGATTTCGTTGTCATGAAACAATGTGTTACAGATATTAAGGCCCTTTATTCACGTATTCCTAGTGTTTGAAGCACTTTCTTAGATATTAACCTAGGTTATCATTGTGAATTTCCCGAGTTGGAGTCCCGTTCTTCCAGAGTCTCAGGCTCCTTCATTGTGAATTCCAATTTGGTTAAACAGCGTTTTTTACAAATATACCAGCACTTTAACCATTATTACCACTTGAAAGTCATTCCTATCTTTCACAGCGCTTTGGATACAAATTCTCAGTATTTCAAAATTCAGTAGAGATGTTCGGGTTCTAAAACGTATTCCAAGAGTTCTAGAGACACTCTGACACATCCCGCTGGTCTGTTGTTTTGAGCTTTGTGAGTTTTCTTTTTAACACGGGTGTCATTCCGGCTTTCTAAAAGCACATTACAACACTTCTTGGAACACTAGCCTAAATAACGTTTTGATTTCATGGTGTTCTCAGTACTTTCACACTGTTCTATAGATCTAGGAAAATGAATTTTTCGGTGTTTCACCAACTCCGTTTCCCGAAAACGCCAACTTCTTTTGATGGGAAAAATAAATGTAAACAGTTTCACACTCGGTTCTCAGCTGTTTGTACAAGATTTCCCAGTGACAAAATTGTGCTGTTGAGATATTCAGTCTATTGGAATATGTATTCCTAATGAGTGAAGCACATTTCTAAGTATTTCCCTAGTCTGGAATTGTAAATTCTCAGTGCTACACTCCAATTTGTCCAGTGATTGAAGCTCATTCAAAAATACCCAATGTTACTACACCATGACCCTAACCCTGTCCCTAACCCTCTAACCCTAACCCTAAACCTAGCCCTAACCTGAGCCTTAACCCTAGCTACCCCGAACTCGTATCCTAACCCGAACCCTAGGCCGAACCCCAATTCTCTAACCCTAACACCAGCACTAACCTTGATGACGTCATCACTCCAAGCAGGTCCCCTGGCCAAATCATTATCACCTGGGATCACTTGGGCCTGCCCGCGTGGCCCCTCCTCCTTGGTGACGTCATCATTTCCGGTTGAATAGCCTAACCAGGCTTTTTTTAAAAAAAAATGGGATCTCATTGTTCCTGAATTATAAAGGTAACCAGTATCCAACTCGGTTCTATGTTCTTTGAACACAATTTCTCATCATCAAACAATGTGTTACAGATATTAAGGCCCTTTATTCACGTATTCCTAGTGTTTGAAGCACTTTCTTAGATATTAACCTAGGTTATCATTGTGAATTTCCCAAGTTGGAGTCACTTTCTTCCAGAGTCTCAAGCTCCTTCATTGTGAATTCCAATGTGTTTAAACAGCATTTTTTACATATATACCAGCACTTTAACCATTATTACCACTTGAAAGACTATCCCACAGCGCTTTGAAGAACACAAGTTCTCAGTATTTCAAAATTCAGTAGAGATGTTCGGGTTGTAAACGTTTTCCAAGAGTTCTACAGACACTCTGACACATTCCCCTGCTCTGTAGTTTTGAGCTCTGAGAGTTTATAATTTTAATATATGTGACATACTGGTTTTGAAAATCACATTAAAACACTACTTGGAACACTAGCTAACTACCATTTTGATGTCTTGGTGTTTTCAATACTTTCATACTGTTCTATATCTCTAGGAAAGAAAAATTTTTCAGTGTTTCACCCACTTATTCTCAAAAAATGCCAACTCTGTTTGTCGGGAAAAATAAATGTAAACAGTGTCACATTCAGTTCTTAGTTGTTTGAACAAGATTTCCCAATGACAAAATTGTGCTGTTCAGATATTCAGTCTATGGGAACATGTATTCCTGTGTATGAAGCACATTTCTAAATATTTCCCTAGTCTGGAGTTGTGAATTCTCAGTGGTACACTCCAATTTGTCCACTGATTGAAGCTCATTCATTGTGAATTCCCAATGTTACTACACTGTGACCCTAACCCTGTCCCTAAACCTCTAACTCTAACCCTAAACCTAGCCTTAACCTGAGCCTGAACACTAGCTAGCCCGAACCCTTATCATAACCCTAACCCTAGCCCGAACCCCAATTCTCTAACCCTAACACCAGAACTAACCTTGATGAAGTCAGCACTCCCAGCAGGTCCCCTGGCCCAAACCATTATCACCGGAGAACACTTGAGCCTGCCCACGTGGACCCTCTTCCTTGGTGACGTCATCACTTCCGGTTTAAAGGCCTAACCAAGCTTCTTTCGAAAATGCCAACTCGTTTTCACTGAAATATAAATGTAACCAGTATCCAACTCGGTTGTATGGTCTTTGAACACGATTTCCCTGTCATGTAACAATGTTTTACAGATATTAAGGCTCTTTATACACGTATTCCTAGTGTGCTAGCACGTTCTTAGATATTACCCTAGGTTATCATTGTGAATTTCCCGAGTTGGAGTCACTTTCTTCCAGTGTCTCAAGCTCCTTCATTGTGAATTCCAATGTGTTTAAACAGCGTTTTTTACATATATACCAGCTCTTTAACCATTATTACCACTTGAAAGTCTATCCTATCTTTCACAGCGCTTTGGATACAAATTCTCAGTATTTCAAAATTCAGTAGAGATGTTCGCGTTCTGAAACGTATTCCAAGAGTTCTAGAGACACTCTGAAACATCCCCCTGGTCTGTTGTTTTGATCTCTGAGAGTTTTTCATTTTAACACGGGTGTCATACTGGCTTTTTAAAGGCACATTAAAACACTACTTGGAACACTAGCCTAACTACCATTTTGATTTCTTAGTGTTTTCAATACTTTCGTACTCTTCAATAGCTCTAGAAAAGGAATTTTTCAGTGTTTCACCAACTTCTTTTCCCAAAAACATCAACTCCTTTTGACGGGAAAAATAAATGTAAACGGTGTTATGCTCGGTTCTCAGCTGTTTGAACAAGATATTCAGTCTATTGGAACATATATTCCTAGTGTAGGAAGCACATTTCCAAATATTTCCCTAGTCTAGAGTTTGAAATCTCAGTGCTACTCTCCCATTTGTCAAGTGATTGAAGCTCATTCGTTGTGAATTCCCAACGTTACTACACCGTGACCCGAACCCTATCGCTAACCCTATAACCCTAACCCTAAACTTAACCCTAACTTGAGCCTGAAACCCTAGCTAGCCTGAAACATTATGCTAACCGTGAGCTATCCCGAACCCCAATTCTCTATCCCTAACACCAGAACTAACCTTGATGATGTCAGCACTCCCAGCAGGTCCCCTGGCCCAAACCATTATCACTGGAGAGCAGTTGAGCCTGCACCCGTGGCCCATCACCCTTGGTGACATCAGCACTTCCAGTTTAAAGGCCTAACCAAGCTTCTTTCAAAAACGCCAACTCATTGTCACTGAAATATAAATATAACCAGTATCCAACTCGGTTCTATGATTTTGGAACACGATTTCCCTGTCAGGAAACAATGTGTTACAGATATTAAGGCCCTTTATTTACGTATTCCTAGTGTATCAAGAACGTTTTTAGGTATTACCCTAGGTCAGTGATGGGCAACCTTTAGAGCTTGGTGTGTCAAACTTCAACAAAAAAATGAGCATAACTCGGGTAGTTTGTCACTTTGAGGAAAAAACTAAATCGTAGACTCTAGCCACAAATGTTTCATCCACAGGAGCAGCAAATGTTTCATCCTCGGCATTTGGCCGCGTGTCAACAGAAATGGCTATGCGTGTCAGTGCTGACACGCTTGTCATAGGTTCGCTATCACTGTCCTAGGTTATCATTGTGAATTTCCCGAGTTGGAGTCACTTTCTTCTAGTGTCTCAAACTCCTTCATTGTGAATTCCAATTTGGTTAAACAGTGTTTTTTTTCATATATACCAGCACTTTAACCATTACTAACACTTGAAAAACAATCCTACCTTTCACAGCACTTTGAATACAAATTCTCAGTATTTCAAAATTCAGTAGATATATTTGGTTTCTAAAACGTATTCCCAGAGTTCTAGAGACACTCTGACATATTCCCCTGGTCTGTTGTTTTGAGCTCTGAGAGTTTATCATTTATACATCTGTTTCATAAAGGCTTTTTAAAGGCACATTGAAACACTACTTGGAACACTAGCCTACGTACCATTTTGATTTCTTAGTGTTTTCAATACTTTCATACTGTTCTATAGCACTAGCAAAAGGAATTTTTCAGTGTTTGACCCAATTCTTTTCCCGGAAATGCCAACTACTTTTAACGGGAAAAATAAATGTAAACAGTGTCACACTCGGTTCTCAGCTGTTTGAACAAGATTTCCCAGTGACAAAATTGTGCTGTTCAGATATTCAGTCTATTGGAACATGTATTCTTTAGTGTATGAAGCACATTTCTAAATATTTCCCTAGTCTGGAGTTGTAAATTCTCAGTGCTACACTCCCATTTGTCCAGTGATTGAAGCTCATTCATTGTGAATACCCAATGTTACTACACCGTGACCCTAACTCTATCCCTAACTCTAAAGCTAGCCCTAACCTGAGCCTGAACCCTAGCTAGCCCAAACTCTTATCTTAACCCTAACCCAAGCCCAAACCCCAATTCTCTAACCCTAACACCAGAACTAAACTTGATGACGTCAGCACTCCCAACAGGTCCCCTGGCCCAAACCATTATCACCTGAGAGCACTTGAGTCTGCCCACGTGGCCCCTCCCCCTTGGTGACATCAGCACTTCTAGTTTAAAGGCCTAACCAAGCTTCTTTCAAAAACGCCAACTCATTGTCACTGAACTATAAATGTAACCAGTATCCAACTCTGTTCTATGTTCTTTGAACACGATTTCCCTGTCATGAAACAATGTGTTACAGACATTAACGCCCCTTATTCACGTATGCCTAGTGTTCACAGCACGTTTTTAGATATTAACCTAGGTTATCATTGTTAATTTCCCGAGTTGGAGTCACTTTCTTCCAGTATCTCACGCTCCTTCATTGTGAATGCCAATTTGGTTAAACAGCGTTTTTTTACATATATACCAGCACTTTAACCATTATTACCACTTGAAAGACTATGCTACCTTTCAAAGCACTTTGAATATAAATTCTCAGTATTTCAAAATTCAGTAGACATGTTCGGGTTCTAAAAGGTATTCCAAGAGTTCTAGAGACACTCTGACACATTCCCCTGGTCTGTTGTTTTGAGCTCTGAGAGTTTATCATTTTAACACTGGTGTTATACTGGCTAATTAAAGGCACATTAAAGCACTACTTGGAACACTAGCCTAACTACCATTTGATTTCTTACGTGCTCTGCTCTCAGCACCCAACCGGAAGCACAGGAGGCACTGACACTGCTCTCAGCACCCGCCAGTCGACCGGGAGGCACCGTGCTCTGCTCTCAGCACCCACCTGGGAGCCCGGGAGGCATTCACTCTCCTCTCAGCACCATGCCGAGTCCCGTGAGGCCCTCACTCTGGTATCAGCACCCTGCCCGGAGCCTGCGAGGCACTGACTCTGCTGTCAGCACCTAAACGGGATCCCGGGAGGCACTGTGCTCTGCTCTCGGCACACAACCGATAGTCCAGGAGGCACTGAATCTGCTCTCAGCCAACTGTCGAGAGCTTGGTGTGCACTGTGTTCATCTCTCAGTAGCCTTCTGGGAGCCTGTGAGGCACTGACTCTTCTCTCAGCACCCAACGGGGAACCCAGGAGTCACTGTGCTGGGCTCTCAGCACCATGCCGGGAACCCGGGAATCACTTGCTCTGCTCTCAGCACTCAAACGGTACCCCGCGAGGCACTGACTCGGCACTCAGCACCATGCTGGGAGCCCGGTAGGCACGGACTCTGCTCTCAGCACCCAATCAGGAGTCCGGAAGTCACTAACTCTGCCCTCAGCACCCTTCCAGGACCTCAGGAGGCACCATGCTCTGCTCTCAGCACCCTTCTGAGAGCACTTGTGGCACTAACCCTGCACTCAGCACCATCACGGGAGCCGGGAGGCACCGAGCTCTGCTCTCAGCACTCATACGGGAGCCCGGGTGGCATTCACTCTGCTTTCAGCACCCTACCGGGAGTATGGAAGTCACTGACTTTGCTCTCAGCACCTTGCCGGGAGCCTAGGATGCAATGTGCTCTGTTCTCAGCACCCAAGCGGGAGCCCAGGAGGTATTGACTCTGCTTTCAGCACCCATTCTGGAGCCCGAGAGGCACTTACTCTGCTCTCATCCAACTACCGGGATCCTGGGAGGCACCGTGCTCTGCTCTCAGCACACAACCGGTAGCCCAGGGGGCACTGAATCTGCTCTCAGCACCCTACCAGGAGTCCGAAAGTCACTGACTCTGCTCTCAGCACCCTGCCGACAGCTCGTTATGCACTGTGTTCACCTCTCAGTAGCCTGCCAGGAGACCGGGAGGCACTGACTTCTCTCAGCACCCAATTGGGAAACCAGGAGTCACTGTGCTGGGCTCTCAGCACCATGCTGGGAACCCGGGAACCCGGGAATCACTTGCTCTGCTCTCAGCACTCAAACGGTACCCCGCGAGGCACTGACTCAGCTCTCAGCACCATGCTGGGAGCCAGGTAGGCATGGACCCTGCTCTCAGCACCCAATCAGGAGTCCGGAAGTCACTGACTCAGCCCTCAGCACCCTTCCAGGACCTCAGGAGGCACCATGCTCTGCTCTCAGCACCCTTCTGAGAGCACTTGTGGCACTAACCCTGCACTCAGCACCATCACGGGAGCCCGGGAGGCAGCATGCTCTGCTCGCATCACCTGTACGGGAGCCCAGGTGGCATTGACTCTGCTTTCAGCACCCTACCGGGAGCACGGGAGTCACTGACTTTGCTCTCAGCACCTTGCCGGAAGCCTAGGATGCATTGTGCTCTGTTCTCAGCACCCAAGCGGGAGCCCAGGAGGTACTGACTCTGCTTTCAGCACCCTTTCAGGAGCCCGAGAGGCACTTACTCTGCTCTCATCCAACTACCGGGAGCCCGGGAAGCACCATGCTCTGCTCTCACCACGATGCAGTGATCCCGGGAATCACTGACTCTACTCTCAACACCCTGCCCGTAGCCTGGGAAACACAAACTCTGCACTCAGCCCCTTTCTGGGACCCCGGGAGGCACTTTCCTCTGCTTTCAGCACCCAACCTGGAGCCTGGGATGCACTGTGCTCTGTTCTCATGACCTTGACGGGAGCCCAGGAGACAATGTGCTCGGCTCTCAGCACCCTTCCTGGATCCTGGGAGGAACTGATTCTGCTCTCAGGACCCTGCCGGGAGTCCGGAAAGCATGACTCTGTTCTCAGCACCCAACCAGTAGCCCGGGAGGCACTGTGCTCTGTTCTCATGACCTTGAATGGACCCCGGTACACAATATGCTCGGCTATCAGCACCCTACCTGGAGCCCGGGAGGCACTGACTCTGCTCTCAGCACCCTGCCGGGAGTCCAAAAAGCACTGACTCTGCTCTCAGCACCCAACCAGTAGCCTGGGAGGCACTGACACTTCTCTCAGTATGCTGCCGGGAGCCCGGAAGTCACTGACTCTGCACTCAGCACCCTGCCAAGAGCTCTGAATACACCATGCTCTGCCATCAGCGCCCTGCTGGAAGCCAGGGAGGGAATGTGCTCTGTTCTCAGAACCCTGCCGGGAGCCCGGAGGCACCGTGTTTTGTACTCAGCACCCAACCGGGAGCCTGGGAGGCACTGACTCTGCTCTCAGCACCCTGCCTGGAGCCCAGGAGGCACTGACTCTGCTCCGAGCACCCAACCAGGAGTCTGGGAGACACTGTGCTGACCTCTTAGCACCATGCCGGGTGCCCGGGAGTCGCAGTGCTCTGCTCTCAGCACACAAATGGGAGCCCGCGAGGCACTGACTGAGCTCTCAGCACCAGGCTGGGAGGCTGGGAAGCACTTTGTTCTGCTCTCAGCACCTTACTGGGAGCGCAGGAGGCACTGACTCTACTCTCAGCAGTCTGACGGGAGCCAGGGTAGCACCTGCTCTTTTCTCAGCACCCAAACGGAAGCCCGGGAGGCACTGACTGCACTCAGCATGCTGCCGGGAGCCCGGGAGGCACCGTGCTCTGCTCTCAGCACCCTGCCAGGAGTGCGGGAGGCAATGACTCTGAGCTTTGCACCCTGCCGGGAGCTCAGAAGGCATCGTGCTCTGCTCTCAGCACCCAACCGGGAGCCCAGGAGGCACTGACTCTACTCACAGAACCTTGCCAATAGCCCAGGAGGCACTGACTCTGCTCTCAGCACTCAACAGGTTCACAGGAGGCACTGACTCTGCTCTCAGCATGCTGCCGGGAGCCCGGGATGTCCCATGCTTTGCTCTCAGCATGCTGACAGGAGCCTGTGATGCAATGTTCTCTGTTCTCAGCACCCTGCAGGGAGCCCGGAAGGCACCGTGTTCTGCTCTCAGCACCCAAACGGGAGTACGGAATGTATTGACTCTGCTTTCAGCACCCTGCCGGGAGCCCGAGAGGCACTTACTCTGCTCTCAGCACCATGCCAGGAGCCTGGATACACTCTGTTCTGATCTCAGCACTCTGCCCAGAGCCCGGGAGGCACTGTGCTCTGCTTTCAGCACCCAACCTGGTGCCCTGGAGGCACCGGGCTATGCTCTTAGCAACCAACCGGGAGCCCGGGAGGTATTGACTCTGCTCTCAGCACCCTGCCTGGAGCGCAGGAAGCACTCACTCTGCACTCAGCACCCTGCCAGGAGCCGGGAGACACCGTGTTCTGCTCTCAGCACGCTGCCGGGAGCCAGCACTGACTCTGCTCTAAGCACCCAAAAGGGAGCCTGGGATGGACAGACTCTTCTCTCAGCACCCCGCCGGGAGCCCAGGAAGCACTGACTCTGCTCTCAGCACCGTGCGGGAGCCCAGGAGGCACCATGCTCTGATCTCAGCAACCTACCAGGAACCCGTGAGGCACTTACTATGCTCTCAGCACCCTGATGGGAGCCCGGGAGACATCGTGCTCTACTCTCAGCACCCACCTGGGAGCCCGGAAGTCACTGACTCTGCTCTCAGCACCCATCCAAGAGCGTGGGATGCACAGTGCTCTGCTCTCATCACACGGCCTGGAGTCCGTGAGTCACTGACTCTGCTCTCAGCACCCTGCCAGGAGCCCAGGAAGCACTGCCTCTGCTCTAAGCACTGTGCCGCGAGCCCGGGAGGCACCATGCTCTGCTCTCAGCACCATGCCGGGAGCTCGGGAGGCACCTTGCTCTGATCGCACCAACCTACCAGGAACCCGTGAGGCACTTACTATGCTCTCAGCACCCTGCTAGAAGCCCGGAAGACACTGACTGTGCTCTCACCACCCTTCTGGGAGCCTGGAAGAAACTGACTCTGCTCTCAGTACCCTGCCGGAAGACCAAAAGGCACTAAATCTGCTCTCACCACCCAACCGGGAGCATGGGCGGCACTGACTCTGCTCTCAGCACCCTGCCGGGAGTCCAGATGGCACTGAATCTGCCCTCAGCTCCCTGCTGAGAGCCCGGGAGGCACCGTGGTCTGATCTCAGCACCTTGTTGGGAGCCCAGGAGGCACTGACACTGCTCTCATCACCCACCCGGTAGCCCGGAAGTCACGAACTCTGCTCTCAGCATCCTGCCGAGAGCGTTGGATGCACTATGGTGTGCCCTCAACTCCCTGCCTGGTGCCCAGGAGGCACTGACTCTGCTGTAAACAACCTTCCGGGATCCCGGGAGGCACTGACTCTGCTCTCAGCACCATGCCGGGAGCCCAGGCTACACTGTGCTCTGCTCTCAGCACCCTACCAGGAGCCCGGGAGGCACTGAGTCTGCTCTCAGTTCCCAACCAGGAGCTGGGGAGGCACCATGCTCTGCTCTCAGCATCCTGCTGGGAGCCCAGGATGCACTGTGCTCTGCTCTCAGCACCCAATCGAGAGCCTGGGAGGCACTGAAACTGCTCTCAGCACCCAACCGGGAGCATGGGTGGCACTGACTCTGCTCTCATCTCTCTGCCGGGAGACCAGGAGACCCTGACTCTACTCTAAGCACTCTTCCTGGAGCCCATGAGTCACTGACTCTGCTCTCAGCACCCTGCCAGGAGCCCCGGAGACAACGTGCTCTGCTCTGGGCATGCTTCTCGGAGCCCGGAAGGCACTGACTCTTCTCTCAGCACGCTGCCGGGATTCCGGACAGCACTGAATCTGCTCTCAGCACCCTGCCGAGAGCCCAGGAGGCTCTGCTCTCAGCACCTTTCCGGGAGCCCAGGACGCACTGACTCTGCTCTCAGCACTCAACAGGTTCACAGGAGGCACTGACTCTGCTCTCAATACGCTGCTGGAGCCCGGGAGGCACCCTGTTCTGCTCTCAGCATGCTGCCGGGTGCCTGGGAGGCACCGTGTTTTGCTCTCAGCAACCTCACGGGAGCCTGGGATGCAATGTGCTCTGTTCTCAGCACCCTGCAGGGAGCCCAGAAGGCATCGTGTTCTGCTCTCAGCACCCAACCGGGAGTCCGGGAGGTATTGACTCTGCTTTCAGCACCCTGCCGGGAGCACGATAGGCACTTACTCTGCTCTCAGCACCATGCTGGGAGCCCAGGATACACTCTGTTCTGCTCTCAGCACCCTGCCGGGAGCCCGGGAAGAACTGTGCTCTGCTTTCAGCACCCAACCTGGTGCCCCGGAGGCACTGGGCTATGCTCTTAGCAACCAACCGGGAGCCCGGGAGGCACTGACACTGCTCACAGAACCCACAGGTGATGTCTAGAAACCTACAAACTGCTGTGGAAAGAAGGGAATGCAACCCTAGCTGGTTTGGCTAAGTGGATAGAGTATCAGCCTGCAGACTGTAGGGTCCTGGGTTTGATTCTAGTCAAGGACAGAAGGAAGCTAATATTGTTGGAATGAGTCAGTAGAGATTTTATTTGATCCTTATCATTCATTTACCAAATATTTAAGGGCCTACTCCATGCTCAGCACTATTTTGGGTATTTGGACTATGTTAATGAACAGAAAAGGATAGAAATGACAAAAATCTCTCTGCTTCATAGAGCTAACATTGTAGCGTCTGCAAGTTTATTTAGAGTAACATTGAAATACAGAATAGACCATCTGGTATAGCTCAGTGTTTGAGTGACAACTATGAAACAAGAGGTTATCAGTTTGATTCCCAGTCATGGCACATGCCTGGGTTGTGAGCTCCATCCCTGGTAAGAGATGTGCAGGAGGCAGCCAATTGATGTTTGCTTTCACATAGATGTTTCTCTCTCCCTCTCCTCCCTCTCTCTCACTCTCTCTCTCCCTCTCCCTACCTCTCTCTCTCTCTTCACTTTCCTTTCTTTCTAAAAATCTGAGGGCATAGATTAGGTTTCTCATATCTATGGCTCTGCACTGAGCCCAGCTCTGGCCCACAGGTGATGCCTAGAAACCTATAAATTGCCTTGGGAAGAAGGGGAAGCAGCCTGAGCTGATTTTGGCTAAGTGGATAGAGCATCAGCTTGGGGCCTGGAGACTGTAGGGTCCTAGGTTCGATTCTAGGCAAGGTGTAGACAAGAGCGAGGGCACTTTGACTTTTTAAGAGCACTTTTAGGTTCACAGAAAAATTGACAGGAGGATACAGAGGTCCCCCCCATCCCCACATGTACAGCCTCCCCCAGTATCAACATCAGCACAATTACAGCCAACAGCTATTAGCTGCAATTGACAACATTGACATGTCATCACCACCCCAAGTCCACCGTTTCCATTAGGGTTCACTCTTTGCTTCTGGACAAATGGATTCGCCTATAGAATTTCATACAGCTTAGTTTCACTCCCCTGAAAAGCCACTGTGCTTTGCCTGTGAAAATACAGATTCCTGGGTCCACTCAGACCTACTGGGTCCGAATCTTGGTGGCAGCAATCAGGCATCTGTGTTTTTCACGTGTCCCAAACAATTTTGAGGTCATATGTGTGTGAACTTGTGCCGGGAGTGACAGGCTCAGATGCTCTGTAATATTCCTTTCAGCTCTAGAGTTCATGATTCTCAGGCCAGGGAAGATGTCAAAGTTGTGTTTTTTGTTTTTGTTTTTTTGTTTGTTTGTTTTACAGCCAGAAATCACCCAGGACATGTAGGGTGGACGTGGGACTCGGTGACAAGTGGATGCCGCGATGCAGGGGGTCCCTATGTGAACTGCCAGAGAAAGCAGCAAACCTGCTGGAGTTCTGCTCCCATAAGGACTGCAGCCTCTGACTACATCTTCTGTGGGGCGCAGCTACAGAGTTTGGACAGGTTCAAGCCTTGGACTGATGAGAAGGCACAGTCCTCTCGTGGCCCCATGCAAGTCCCAGCGTGGAGGGCAGAGCCCTCCCAGAACAATTATAGCCAACAGCTATAGTTGTAAGCTTGAAGCTATGGTCCGAACACATGGCCCCACGTGCCTAAGCGATATAGGCTGCAAGTAAACAAAGCTTGATCAGGTACATGTAATTGAGGAGGATCCAAACCCAGGAGAATGTTGTAAACATCTCGACCACGCCCTTCCTTTGCCTCGTGGCTTCTGCTTTAAAACAAAGACATGGCTTGTAGTCCGTGGCGCCGTCTCTCCATGAGGGAGCAGCGTCCCACCGACACCCAGCTTTCATTCTCTTGTCTGTCTTTTCTAAGCCTTTCAGCCGCCCCCACTCAGGGTCACTGGACCTGGCTGAGCTGGCGCGGCACAGAAGGCGCCCTGGGGCTGAGTATGCCATGGCTGTGCCAGCCCGCCACAATCTTCCCTCCCTTTTCTTGGCCAGGTGGGCTGGGGGGTTCCTGCTTCTAATGACTGTGACTTGGCAAAGACCTTCACAGGTCCCTGGAGAAGATGGCAGAATTGATAAACCCCACATCTGTGCCACACGAGAAGGGAGAGAAGGCCGAACTGGCCATGTGTCTACTACATGCTGCCTGAGCAGGGAAAACCCCAGACTCTTCTGCTCAGGGGAACCAAAGAAGTCACCAAGATAGCACACTGTTTCCAAGCTGCTGAGAAATTACAGGGCGACGACTTTCCGAGGCTCCTCAAAATGTTTAATGCCATTTTGCATGCTTCCCGCATCTCTCACTATTCTCTCCATGCACATTTACTGCAAGTCCCCCTAGGTCAGTGGTTGGCAAACTCATGAGTCAACAAAGCCAAATATCAACAGTACAACGATTGAAATTTCCTTTTGAGAGCCAAATGTTTTAAACTTAAACTTCTTCTAATGCCACTTCTTCAAAATAGACTCGCCCAGGCCGTGGTATTTTGTGGAAGAACCACATTCAAGGGGCCAAAGAGCCGCATGTGGCTCGCGAGCCGCAGTTTTCCGACCACGGCCCTAGGTTGGCAAAAAAGCCGAGGATGAGCAAAGGAACACAGAAAATCTGGAGACAAGGAAAACCTGGAGAGAAGCTGGAAGGCAGAGGCCGGGCCTGAGACAGAGAAACCCCCTGGACGCTAACCTGGAGCCAGTAGCAGCAAAGGCCTGGCCGCTGGCTGGCTGGGGGCTTGGCCCTGGGTAGGTTGGCTGAGGCCAAGACGTCAGCCTTGATTTCTCACAGACCTGCCTTGCCTCTGTCAGCACCTGTGAAGGAGGCAGAGGGCCACCTTGGCCAGGAGGCCTCCAACAGAAGTCTCGGGTGGGATCATAAGTAGAGGGAAAGCGGAAGGAGGATGCAGTGGGTCCAAACGGCCCAGGCAGAGAGTTCAGGGTGTCAGGTGAAAATAATAGGAAGAGACTGGGTCGGGGTGGGCAGCCAGAACTGATGTTTGGAAGCTCTCTCTCCCTTATCCTCTCTGCTCCGCCCTCCTGAATCACTCTGTTCGCTTCTTTGTGGAGTGAAATCAGTGACTGAACATCTCTTAGGGGTCTGATCCTGTTCTAGGTGGGTACATCTAGGAACAGTCTCTGCCTTCGTGGTCTGCTACTTTAGTGGGAAAGATGAACAATAAAGCTGAAAAACAAATACAAACATAATTATGGCCAAGCATTAATGAGTGCATCGATGGGAACAGAAGCACGGAAAGGGCAGGGAGAGTGAGTGGAGGCACCATTTTGGATGGGGAGACTTGGGCAGAGCTTTTTCCTTGTACCCCCATAGTAGGGACACCCAGAGGTTCACAGATGCACTTAAGGAATTGCTACCATATTCCCAAATTGTGCTAGGTATTAAGGATGCATGGATAAATAAGTGTTGTATTTGTCCTTGAGGTATTCTGGAGAAGAACACAGAATGTCAGAGCTCGTAGAGACCTCAGTGACTGCCCAGTCCAAACCCCACATCTAGAAATGAGGAAATTGTGGTTCAGAGAGAAGAAGTAACCAGCTGTTACAGGGATGCCAAGTCCTGCCCTTTCTAGACCCGTGCTCTTTCCAATGCCAGCCACTTTCAGTACTGCCTAAGCCATACCACAGAGTTAAGCTGGTTCGAGGTTCAACCAGTAGGTCCAAGATAGAGGCAGGCTGGCACTCCTGAGACCAGACCAGAGGGTACTGCTTGAGAGAACTCAAGCCAAGCTCTGTCTCTGAGGGTTACCTGTACATATCAGATTTTCCCCTGGGAAGGGTTCCTTGCAAAGACAGACGGTGATTTATTTGTCCACGATCCCTCAGTACTTAATATGATGCTTGGCTGGCTGAAAACACTAAGTAAATGTTTGAGGAATAGATGGGCTGGAGACCAGATGGCTGGTTGGATGCATGACTTTTTTAGTGGGTACAACTGGAATCTCCAGCTGAATGCCTCAGATTTCTCTATCTCTCTGGTTCCAGTCTTACTCTTCGGTGCCTGGCTGTTGAGCATGGGTGCTGTGCCCACCCACTGATCCTACCAGCCCAGGCAGGAATGGTGGCGCACCAGGATGGAGACCATGCCCTCACTGTTCACATAGTCACTGGTGATCTCGACTCTGGGTTGCATCGATTGGTGCTGCCTTTATGTAGATCATTGTAAACTCCCTGTTATTGGTTGATCTTTAAACATGTATTGACCCAGCCATGGGGACACAGAGGAATACGAACCCTACGTACTTCTTCTCTGGACATAAAAATACTACGGGACAATTCCAAGATGCTGCTGCTAAGTGCCAGAGGAGTGGATCCGAGGCAGGCAGTCGGGATGGCGAGGAGAGCAGTGAGCCAGCAGGAGGGGACTCGCAGGGGGCTGGTCAAGGCACGCTGCCAGTGCTCTTCTTACGTCTGAGACATACCCTCTTCCTCATTTCTTCACTGGTCACACTCACTTCCCAGGGGTGTGAAGGGGATCAGTGACAAAGAGTCCCTCCTTGACCAAACTCTAACCAGGCTCTCCTGAGCCTTCTCATCTTCGAGGCCTCAACCTTGGCCTGCAAATATTTGAACAGAACACTAACAGAATTGTTAACAGCTCAAAGCCACACATGGCCCTAGCCCCTCCTAAAGCGCCTGCCTGAGAAAACTCAAGATTATCGAAAGAATTTACTGTTCGTCCAGCCAACACCTGAAGAGAGGTCCCTGCCTCACAGCCTCTCTGAGAGGGGAGGAACAGGACTTGGATAAGCGCCAGATGGCTTTCATAGGGACCAACCCCCTCCTGCTTTTCGTAATTTTCCACTTCTCTGTCTCTACTGAGCCCCCACTCACCCCTTCCTTGTCTCTGCATTGTCCCTTTAAAATGCCCAGTCACCTCTGTACAAATCAAAATTTAGTTCAGTTCATGCTGGTCTCTTTTTCCTACTGCAATTGTGCATTACTGATTGAAGTGCATCCTGACCACTTTAACTATCAGCTGGTTTTGTTTATCTTTAACGTCAGATGCGATAAGACTGCTATTAGACAAACTGGCCACGGTGTAAGCCATGCTCTCTGCCCATGGGCACGTCCTTACACACGGCTAAGGACATGAAGGATGGGTTTGGCTCAAAAGTTCTGTCCAAACCGCTGGGATGATGATTGTCAGGACAACCCAGATTCTCTCAGGAATCTGAGCTGAGGACATGGAGAAAGCCGAGCAGAAGCAAGAAGAGGCAGGGACAGGAATTAATAAGCCATGTTGCAGACGAGACACTAAAGTGAAGACATGAACCCCTAGAGCTGTGGCCTCAGAGCTGCCTTGGATCTGAATGACCTTCCCATTCCAGGCCCACTTATATCATGAGTCCTGATTTTCTAAAGAAGGTGTCCTTATGATAAGCCCACATTACTTAAAGAGACCCACCAAATCCCTGGTCCTCTCCAGCAAAAATCCCCAAAGAGGCACCTGTGAATCCAATACACCAGCCTAAGAGCTTAGCTACTTGCCTCTTGGGCCGAGGGTGGATTTGGGGATTTGGATGGAGGAAGCATGGCGGGGATGCACCAGGGGAGAGTGGAAAGAGACTGGGTCTGGATGTAGGCTCAGGGTTTGGAATTCTGGCTCTGCTACAGGCCAGAGGTGACCCCTCTACACCTACCCTCTTCTTAAAATGGGTATAACGGTGGTGGGTGCAAGCAATAGCACGCGGCACATGATGGGCAGCTCCCACACCTGGCCAGTCAGCACTTTGCCCAGCAACACATGGGTGAGCTCTGAGGGGTCATCAGGAGTTGCTGAGGATGGCTGGATACAGTGGCTCCGCAGGAGTGTATCCTTGATACCCTCTTTGCAAAGCAGCCCTGCTGTGTGGGGAGGAGGAGCAAAAGGGGGTTCATCCTTCCAATTGGATGACTCTCCTAACTTCCTCTGCTCTCCCAGGTCGCAGTTCCCCGGATCCATAGCATATTAGGGGAGGGGGACAGGGGCTTCGGCAGAAGTCCGGCTCCTGCTGTCAGCAACTGTCTGCTCTCTAATGTGAGCTGGATGTGATTCCGTAAGCAGAGCAGCTCTGGAATGGCCCGGGAATGTGGCGCTAGGGCTGAGGCCACTGTGGGGATCCTAGCACAGACCTTACAGATCTCATATGTGGGGATTTTCTTCTCAAAATGAGTGTTGCTTTGTTCTCTGTATCTTGTAAACACATCTATAGAACCCAGAGCTCCAGGAACTGAGCAAGTCAAGGATGCAATGGACCAGACACTCCAATTTGTTCTCTTCACTCTGATGAGTATGGATCTTCCCTAGAGTAATTCTCACGAAGGGAGGACGCTACCCAGCAGAATGGCCCTGATGGCAGGGCGTCAGGGTGGCAGAGATCACTTGGGGTTGATTGTGGATATGGAGCATCTTGAGTTCCAGGTCCTGGTTCTAGAAAATCTAAATAAAAAATTCATTTCTTGGGCATCGGTAGCGATGCATAAGTGGATTAAATGACATCATGAATGTAAATAGACTTGGTAATCTTTGAGTGACAAAGCCATCCCTGACAATCTGTACCCCACTTTCCACAGCGATTCATCAGAATGATTAAAGATGATGGTGTGCGAAGATCCTAACCTGTATCTGAACTCACCTGCCAAGCTTGGCTGGGTCATTCAGACAGTCAGGTCTGAAAACATTTTTCACATGGACATAATTTTTTTAAATATTTTTATTTTATTTCAGAGAGGAAGGGAGAGGGAGAAAGAGATAGAAACATCAATGACGAGAGGGAATCATTGGATGGCTGCCTCCTTCCTGCCCCCCACCCCCATTGGGTAAGGAAGGAGACAGACCCGATACCTGTGCCTGACCCCACAACTCGGCAAGTGTCCTTGACTGAAATCGAACTCTGACCTTCTGGTTCATAGGTCGACGTTCAACCACTGAGCCATGCTGGCCTGGCTGCACAAATAATGGGTTTGTGAGGGTCTGTATTAGAGATTAATTGGGAAAATGTTGGGGCGGACAGTAAAGGTGGGTAATGACTTCCAAAACTTAGTCACTTCCTTAGGTGGTCTTGGCCCAGCAGACTCAGAGGAGCCTAAAACGTAGCCAGTCTGAGTCTCAGAGGTCAGGCTGCTCAGTGCTCTGCCGATCAAGCGTTTCTTAAATCATTGCTTCCCATGCGTAATGTCCTCCTGGGATCTGACTTCGTATCATTTTCTCAGGAATCCAGGCTAAAAGTCTTGAGCTTGCTTTGTCACTCATCCCATTGCTCTGCCTTCCTCGGCTGTTATTCTTCAAGGCTCCTTATTGAGGAGACTCCCGTGTCGGGTCTGTCTCCTTCCTCACAGGCACCAAGCTCATCGGGGTCCTCATGGCCTCACTCCCAGCCATTTGAGAGACCTCCTTTTCTCCACTTTCTCTCTGCAACCCTGTTCCTGCTCATTCTGTTAACTAATCTCATTAGAATCAAAGGAGCTCTGTGCCCTTGGGCCCCCCTCTCTCAGGATCCGTGCTTCTGCACACCTACAGTCTGATGCTTCTTCCACCTCAGCAAAAGCATTCTCCTCATGGTGCCCCCCCCAAACCCCCCCCGCCCCAGACCCCGGATCCCTTTCTTTCTAAGAGTCCTGTCCCTCAGCCCTGGAGCTCACCTTCATGCACACCCTTCTGAACTCTTAGGACACCAGAGCAGAGCTCCCACATTTCAGAGCTGGAAAGAGCCTCAAGCATTACTGTGCACAAACTCCCCACGGGGGGCACCCCGGAGCATGGTCAGGTCATTGTGCCCAGCCACTCACCTCCAGCTGTGGTCCCCAAAGAGGACAGGCCTCTCTGAAAGGCTAGAGCTCCCCTCTCTGTGGCTCCGTGTCTCACACAGCACCTGGCACACAGTAGGGACTCAAAGAATGACTTCTGGGCAGTCATAGAAGCTGTTCTGGTATCCATGGTCCCAGCAGTACCCAGGTTAGCTTTGTAACTTCTCATCTTTTCTATCCCTGGAGCAGGCAGGAGCATGGAGGTGGGCTGGGATAAGGAGGAACAGGGCCTATTTCTTCTGTCATGAAAACAGCCCCAGAGACCCAGAGCCCACTGTGCTTTTGGTCTGGTGTGCCAGATTCTCCTTCCTGCCTGCCTCCTGGAGGGGCCTGAGGAGTAGGACACCTGTGCTTGGGTCCCCTCTCAGAGCCTGCCCACCAGTCTAGCCCACTGCCCCTGCCCCTCTGCCCCCAAGGCCGTTCTGCCTTTGCCCGGCTGCCTGAGAGCCACTCCAGCTGGAAGCATTTCCAGAACAAAACAAAGTGTATGTGACCCAGCATTTGGGAGAAACACCAGGATTCTTCTGGGAACCAGCCCACAGGGAGGGAAGAGCAGTCCTTTCTTCCTTTTCAGATCCTGAAACTGGCGATAGGGCAGGGGATTTGCGTGTGTCGGAATCTTGACAGCGACCTGCCAAGAACAAGTTCTCAAGACAGCTGATAAAGTGGGACCGATGCCAGCACAGCAGTGAACCACATCATAATGTAAACACCGTTCTCGGCTCTCAGCACCCTGCTGGGAGCCCTGGAGGCACTGACTCTGCTCTCAGCACCCTGCCGGGAGCCTAAGAGACAACGTGCTCTGCTTTAAGCACCCTGGCTGGAACACAAGAGGCACTTACTCTATTCTCAGCACCCTGCCGGGAGCTCGAGAGTCACCGTGTTCTGCTCTCAGCATGCTACCGGGAGCCATTGAGGAAATGACTCTGCTCTCAGCACCCTACCGGGAGCCCGGTAGGCACTGTGCTCTGCTCTCAGCACCATGCCTGGACCACGAGAGGCACTGACTCTGCCCTCAGCACCCAACCAGGAGCCCGGGAGGCACCGTGCTCTGCTCTCAGCACCATGCCTGGACCACGAGAGGCACTGACTCTGCTCTCAGCACCCAACCAGGAGCGAGGAGGCACTGAATCTGCTCTCAGCACCCACCTGGGAGCCCGGGAGGCACTGACTCTGCTCTAAGGACCCTGTCGAGATCCTGTGAGGCCCTCATTCTATTATCAGCACTCTGCACTGGGCCCGAGAGGCACTGACTCTGCTCTCAGCACCCAACCGGGAGCTCGGGAGGCACTGTGCTCTGCCCTCAGCACCCAACCAGGAGTCCAGTAGACACTGTGCTGGGATCTCAGCACCATGCCAGGAGCCCGGGAGTCACTGTACTCTTCTCTCTGCACCCAAAAACCCGCTAGGCACTGACTGAGCTCTCAGCACCAGGCTGGGAGCCCGGGAGGCACAGTGCTGTGCTCTCAGCACCCTAACCGGAGCCTGGGAGGCACCGAGCTCTGCTCTCAGCACCCAACGAGGAGCCAGGAGTCACTGACCCTGCTCTCAGCAACCTGCCGGGAGGCTAAGAGGCAAGGTGCTCTGCTTTAAGTACCCTGGCTGGAACCCGAAAGGCACTGACTCTGCTCTCAGCATGCTACCGGAAGCCATTGAGGCAATGACTGTGCTCTCAGCACCCTACCGGGAGCCCGAGAGGCACTGTGCTTGGCTCTCAGAACCCTAAAGGGAGCACGGGAGGCACCGTGCTCTGCTCTCAGCACCCAACCAGGAGCTGGGTGGCACTGACTCTGCTCTCAACACCCACCCGGGAGACCTGGAGGTCCTGACTCTGCTCTCAGCAGCCTACCGAGATCCCGTGAGGCCATCACTCTGCAATCAGCACCCTGTCTCAGCATCATGCCTGGAGCCCGCGAGGCACTGACACTGCTCTCAGCACCCAACCGGGAGTACGGAAGGCATCATGCTCTGCTCTCAGCACACAACCAGGAGTGGGGAGGCACTGAATCTGCTCTCAGCACCCACCTGGGAGCCTGGAAGGCAGTGACTCTGCTCACAGCATCGTGCCGAAATCCCGTGAGGCCCTCAATCTGTTATCAGCACCCTGCACGGAGCCCAAGAGGCACTGACTCTGCTCTCAGCAGACAACCAGGAGCCCGGGAGGCACCGTGCTCTGCTCTCAGCAGACAACCGAGAGCCTGGGAGGCACTCAATCTGCTCTCAGCACCCTACGAGGAACCTGGAAGTCACTGACTCTGCTCTCAGCACCCTGCCGAGAGCTCGGTATGCACCGTGTTCTCTCAGCACCCAATGGGGAACCCGGGAGTCACTGTGCTGGGCTCTCAGCACCATGCCAGGAACCTGGGAATCACTTGCTCTGCTCTCAGCACCCAAACGGTACCCCGCGAGGCACTGACTCAGCTCTCAGCACCATGCTGGGAGCCCAAGTCACACAGACTCTACTCTCAGCACCCACACAGGAGGCCATAATTCACTGACTCTGCCCTCAGCACCCTTCCGGGAGCTCGGGAGGCACAAGCTCTGCTCTCAGCACCCTACCGAGATTCCTTGAGGCACTGACTCTTCTTTCAGCACCATCATGGGAGCCCGGGAGGCACTGTGCACTTCTCTCAGCACCTAAACGGGAGCCCAGGTGGCACTTACTCTGCTTTCAGCACCCACCGAGATCCCATGAGGCCCTCACTCTGCTCTCAGCACCCAACCAGGAGTCCGGGAGACACTGTGCTAGGCACTCAGCACCATGCCGGGAGCCCGGGAGGCACTGACTCTGCTCTCAGCACCCAACCAGTAGTCTGGGAGACACTGTGCTGGGCTCTCTGCACCATATGGGGAGCCCGAGAGTCAATGTGCTCTGCTATTAGCACCCAAACAGGAGCCCGGGAGGCACTGAATGAGATCTCAGCACCAGGCTGGGAGCTCTAGAGGCACTTACTCTGGTCTCAGCACCCACCCGGGAGCCCTGGAGCCACTGACTCCATCCTCAGCACCCGGCCAAAATCTCTTGATGCCCTCATTCTGCTATCAGCACCCTGCACGGAGCCCAGGAAGCCCTGACTCTGCTCTCAGCATCCTGCTGAGAGCTTGTGAGGCAGCGTGCTCTGCTCTCAGCACGATGCCTGGAGCCCCCAAGGCACTGACTCTGCTCTCAGCACCCAACCGGGAGCAAGGGAGGCACTGAATCTGCTCTCAGCAACCAACCAGGAGTCTGGGAGACACTGCTGGGCTCTCAGCACCATGCCGGAATCCCGGGAGTCACTGTACTCTGCTCTCAGCACGCTACCGGGAGCCATTGAGGCAAAGACTCTGCTCTCAGCACCCTACCGGGAGTCGGGAGGCACTGACTCTGCTCTCAGCACCCACCTGGGAGCCCGGGAGTCACTGACTCTGCTCTCAGCACCCTGCCGAGATCTCGTGATGCCCTCACTCTGCTATAAGCACCCTGCCCATAGGCCGGGAGGCACTGACTACACTCTCAGCACCCTGCTGGGAGCTTGGGAGGCACCATGCTGTGCTGTCAGCACTGTGCCTGGAGCCCGCGAGGCACTGATTCTGCTCTTACCACAACCAGGATCCCGGGAGGCACGGTGCTTTGCTCTCAGCAACCAACCAGGAACCTGGAGGCACTGAATCTGATCTCAGCACCCACCTGGGAGCCTGGGAGGCACTGACTCTGCTCTCAGGACCCTGTCGAGATCCTGTGAGGCCCTCATTCTGTATCAGCACCCTGCACTGGGCCCGGGTGGCATTGACTCTGCTCTCAGCACTCTGCTGGGTGCTTGGGGAGAACCATGCCCTGTTCTCATCACGCTGCCCAGAGCCCGAGATTCACTGAATCTGTTCTCAGCACCCTGCCGGGAGCCTATGAGGCAATGTGCTCTGCGTTCAGCATCCTGCCTGGAACACGAGAGGCACTTACTCAGCTCTCAGCACCCAGCCGGGAGCTTGAGAGGCACCGTGTTTTGCTCTCAGCACCATGCCTTGAGCCTGCGAGGCACTTACTCTGCTCTCAGCACCCAATCGGGAGCCCGGATGTCACTGACTCTACTCTCAGTACCCTGCCGGAAGCCTAGGAGAAACTGACTCTGCTCTCAGCATCCAACCAGGAGTCCGGAAGACACTGTGCTAGGCTCTCAGCACCATGCCGGGAGCCCAGGAGTCACTGTGCTCTGCTCTCAGCACCCAACCGGGAGCCAGGAGGAACTGACTCTGTGCTCAGCACCCACCCGGGAGCCCGGGTGCCACTGACTGCTCTCAGCACCCTGTGGAGATCCTGTGAGGTCCTCACTCTGCTATCAGCACCCTGCCCGGAGCCCGGAAGTCACTCCGTCTGCTCTCAGAACCCTGCCGAGAGTTCGGTACGCACTGTGTTCTTCTCTCAGAGCCTGTCTGGAGCCCGGGAGGCACTGACTCTTCTCTCAGCACCCAACAGTGAATCCGGGAGTCACTGTGCTGGGCTCTCAGCACCATGACGGGAGCCCGGGAATCATTTACTCTAATCTCAGCACCCAAACGGTACCCTGCGAGGTACTGACTCAGCTCTCAGCACCATGCTCGGAGCCCGGTAGGTATGGACTCTGCCCTCAGGACCCAATCAGGAGCCCGGAAGTCACTGACTCTGCCCTCAGCACCCTTCCAGGAGCTCGGGAGGCACTGTGCTCTGCTCTCAGCACCCTACCAAGAGCCCTTGAGGCACTAACTCTGCTCTCAGCACCATCACGGGAGCCCGGGAGTCACCGTGCTCTGCTCTCAGCAACCATACGGGAGCCCGGGTGGCATTGACTCTGTTCTCAGCACCCAACCGGGAGCCCGGGAGGTATTGACTCTGCTTTCAGCACACTTTTTGGAGCCAGAGAGACACTACTCTGCTCTCAGACAACTACCGGGAGCCCAGGAAGCACCGTGCTCGGAGCCCAGTAGGCACGGACTCTGCCCTCAGCACCCAATCAGGAGTCCGGAAGTCACTAACTCTGCCCTCAGCACCCTTCCAGGACCTCAGGAGGCACCATGCTCTGCTCTCAGCACCCTTCTGAGAGCACTTGTGACACTAACCCTGCACTCAGCACCATCACGGGAGCCGGGAGGCACTGAGCTCTGCTCTCAGCACTCATATGGGAGCCCGGGTGGCATTCACTCTGCTTTCAGCATCCTACCGGGAGGACAGGAGGCACTGACTTTGCTCTCAGCACCTTGCCGGGAGCCTAGGATGCAATGTGCTCTGTTCTCAGCACTCAACCGGGAAACCGGGAGGTATTGACTCTGCTTTCAGCACCCTTTCCGGAACCCGAGAGGCACTTACTCTGCTCTCAGCCAACTACCGGGAGCCCCGGAGGCACCATGCTCTGCTCTCAGCACCCTGCCGTGAGCCCGGGAGTCAATGACTCTACTCTCAACACCCTTCCCAGAGCCTGGGAAACACTGACTCTGTTCTCAGCACCCTTCCAGGAGCCAGGGAGGAACTTTGCTCTGCTTTCAGCACCCAACCTGAAGCCTGGGAGGCACTGTGCTCTGTTCTCATGACCATGCCGGGAGCCCGGGAGACAATATGCTCGGCTCTCAGCACCCTGCCTCGAGCCTGGGAGGCACTGACTCTACTCTCAGCACCCTGCCAAGAGTTCGGAATGCACCATGCTCTGCCATCAGCGCCCTGCTGGGAGCCCGGGAGGGTGCTCTGTTCTCTGAACCCTGCTGGTAGCCCGTAAGGCACCGTGTTCTCTACTCAGCACCCAACCAGGAGCCCGGAAGGTATTGAGTCTGCTCTCAGCACCCTTCCGGGAGCCTGGGAGGCACTGTGCTCTGCTCTCAGCACACAACCCGGAGCCCAGGAGGCATGTACTCTGCTCTCAGCACCCTCCCGGTAGACCGGGAGGCACTATGCTCTGCACTCAGCACCCTGCCGGAAGCCAGGGAGGCACTGACTCTACTCAGAGCACCCAACCAGGAGTCCTGGAGACACTGTGCTGGGCTCTCAGCACCATGCCGGGCGCCTAGGAGTCACAGTGCTCTGCTCTCAGCACCCAAATGGGAGCCCAGGAGGCACCGTACTCTGCTCTCAGCACCCAACCAGGAGCCAGAAGGAACTGACTCTGCTCTCAACACCCATACACGGGAGCATGGGAGGCACTGACTCTGCTCTCAGCACCCTGCTGGAAGCTTGGGAGACACCATACTCTGCTCTCAGCACCCTGCCTGGAGCCCACAAGGCACTGACTCTGCTCTCAGCACCGAACCGGGACCCCAGGAGGCACCGTGCTCTGCTCACAGCACACAACCGGGAGCCCGGGAAGCACTGATTCTGCTCTCAGCATCCTACCGGGAGCCCGGAAGTCACTGACTCTATTCTCAGCACCCTGCTGAGAGCTTGGTATGCTCTGTGTTCTTCTATCAGCATCCTGACTGGGAGCCCAACAAGCAATGACTCTTCTCTCAGCACCCAACATGGAACCCGGGAGTCACTGTGCTGGGCTCTCAGCACCATGCCGGGAGCCCAGGAATCACTTGCTCTGCTCTCAGCACTCAAACGGTACCCTGCGAGGCACTGACTCAGCTCTCAGCACCATGCTGAGAGCCCGGTGGGCACGGACTCAGCCCTCAGGACCCAATCAGAAGCCCCAAAGTCACTGACTCTGCTCTCAGCACCCTTCCAGGAGCCAGAGGCACCATGCTCTGCTCTCATCACCCTACCTAGAGCCCTTGAGGCACTAACTCTTCTCTCAGCACCATCACGGGAGTCCTGGAGGCACCATGCTCTGATCTCAGCACACTGCTGTGAGCCTGGGAATCACTGACTCTACTCTCAACACCCTGCTCGGAGCCTGGGAAACACTGACTCTGCTCTCAGCCCCCTGAAGGGAGCCTGAGAGGCACTTTGCTCTGCTTTCAACACCCATCCTGGAGCCCGGGAGGTACTGTGCTCTTTTCTCATGACCTTGTGGGAGCCCGGGAGACAATGTGCTCAGCTCTCAGCACCCTGCCTGGAGCCCGGGAGGCACTGACTCTACTCTCAGCACCCTGCCAGGAGTCCGGAAAGCACTGACTCTGCACTCAGCACCCTGCCAAGGGCTTGGAATGCACCATGCTCTGCCATCAGCACCCTGCTGGGAGCCCGGGAGGGAATGTGCTCTGTTCTCAGAACCCTGCCGGGAGCCCAGAAGGCACCATGTTCTGTACTCAGCACCCAACCGGGAGCCCGGGAGGTATTGACTCTGCCCTCAGCACCCAACCGGGAGCCCGGGAGGCACTGTGCTCTGCCCTCAGCACCCTACCGAGAGCCCTTGAGGCACTAACTCTGCTCTCAGCACCATCACGGGAGCCTGGGAGGCATTCACTCTGCTTTCAGCACCCTACCGGGAGCACGGGAGGCACTGTGCTCTGCTCTCAGCATGCTGCCGTGAGCCCAGGAATCACTGACTCTGCTCTCAGCCCCCTGCTGGGAGCCCGGGAGGCACATTGCTCTGCTTTCAGCACCCAACCTGGAGCCCAAGAGGCACTGTGCTCTGTTCTCATGACCTTGCTGGGAGCCCGGGAGACAATGTGCTCGGCTCTCAGCACCCTGCCGGGAGCCCGGAAGTCACTGACTCTGCACTCAGCACCCTGCCAAGGGCTCGGAATGCACCATGCTCTACAATCAGCGCCCTGCTGGGAGCCCGGGAGGGAATGTGCTCTGTTCTCAGCATCCAGCCGAAAGCCCGGAAGGCACCGTGTTCTTTTTTTTTTTTTTATTGGTATAATTTATTTATTACAAATTGTCAAATTCTGGAGGGATTAGGTAGTGAGAAAAAGATTCAATTCATCAAATTGTTGGGGTTTTTTTTTTGGTTTGTTTGTTTTTTGTTTTTTTTTGTTGTTTTTTTTAAATTTTTTTATTAAGGTATTATATGTGTACATATCTTACCATTGCCCCCCCCCCACTCCACTCCCATATATGCCCTCACCCCCAGAGAGTTTTGCGTCCATTGGTTATGTTTATATGCATGCATACAAGTCCTTTGATTGATCTCTTATCTTCCCCCACCTCTCCCTAACCTTCCTGCTGTAATTTGACAGACTGTTTGATGCTTTACTGCCTCTGTATCTATCTTTTTGTTCAAGTTTTTAATGTTCTTTATTATCCATAAATATGTGAGATCATGTGGTATTTTTCTTTCATTGACTGGCTTATTTCACTTAACATAATGTTCTCCAATTCCATCCAGGTTGCTGCAAATGGTAAGAATTCCTTCTTTTTTATGGCAGCATAATATTCCATTGTGTAGATGTACCATAGTTTTCTGATCCAGTCATCTGCTGATGGGCACCTAGGCTGTTTCCAGATCTTAGCTATTGTAAATTGTGCTGCTATGAACATAGGGGTGCATATTTCCTTTCTTATTGGTGTTCCCAGTTTCTTAGGATATATTCCTAGGAGTGGGATTACTGGGTCAAATGGGAGTTCCATTTTCAGTTTTTTGAGGAAACTCCATACTGTTCTCCACAGTGGCTGCACCAGTCTGCATTCCCACCAGCAGTGCACGAGGGTTCCTTTTTCTCCGCATCCTCGCCAACACTTGTCGTTTGTTGATTTGTTGATGATAGCCATTCTGATAGGTGTGAGATGATAGCGCATTGTTGTTTTGATTTGCATCTCTCGGATAATTAGTGACCTTGAGCATGTTTTCATGTGTCTCTTGGCCTTCCTTCTGTCTTCTTTGGAAAAGATTCTATTTAGGTCCATTGCCCATTTTTTTATTGGATCATTTATCTTCCTTTTATTAAGTTGTATAAGCTGCCTGTAGATGTTGGAGATTAAACCTTTATCAGTGATGCCATTTGCAAATATGTTCTCCCATGCAGTGGGCTTTCTTGTTGTTTTGTTGATAGTTTCTTTTGCTGTAAAAAAGCTTTTTATTTTGATGTAGTCCCATTTGTTTATTTTCTCTTTAGCTTCCACTGCCCTAGGGGCAGTATCGGTGAAGAAGTTCTTTTGACATATGTCTGAGATTTTGCTGCCTGTGGATTCCTCTAGTATTTTTATGGTTTCCTGTCTTATGTTTAAGTCCTGTATCCATTTTGAGTTTATTTTTGTGTATGGTGTAAGTTGGTGATCTAGCTTCATTTTTTTGCATGTGTCTGTCCAATTTTCCCAACACCATTTATTGAAGAGACTGTCTTTATTCCATTGTATGTTCATGCCTCCTTTGTCAAATATTAATTGAGCATAGTGGTTTGGATCAATATCTGGATTCTCTATTCTGTTCCATTTATCTATATGTCTGTTCTTGTGCCAGTACCAGGCTGTTTTGAGAATAGTGGCTTTGTAATACAGCTTGAAATCTGGTATTGAGATCCCTCCTACTTTATTCTTCTTTCTCAGGATTGCTGTGGCTATTCGGGGTCTTTTTTTAATCCAGATGAATTTTTGGAGAGTTCTTTCAAGGTCTGTGAAATATGCTGTTGGTATTTTGATGGGGAGTGCATTGAATCTGTAGATTGCTTTGGGTAGTATGGACATTTTAATGATGTTGATTCTACCAATCCATGAACACGGTATGTTCTTCCATCTGTTTATGTCTTCCTCTATCTCTTTTTTCAGTGTCCTGTAGTTTTCCGTGTATAGGTCTTTTACCTCCTTAGTTAAGTTTATTCCTAGGTATCTTAATTTTTTTGGTGCAATGGTAAATGGGATTGCCTTTTTAGTCTCTCTGTCTGTAAGTTCACTATTGGTGTATAGAAAGGCCATAGATTTCTTGGCGTTAATTTTGTATCCCGCTACATTGCCGAATTCATTTATTAAGTCTATTAGTTTTTTGACGGAGTCTTTCGGATTTTTTATGTACAATATCATGTCGTCTGCAAATAAAGACAGCTTTATTTCTTCTTTTCCAATTTGGATGCCTTTTATTTCTTCTTCTTGTCTAATTGCAATAGCTAATACTTCCAGTACTATGTCAAACAGGAGTGGTGAGAGTGGGCATCCCTCTCTTGTTCCTGTTCTTAGGGGAAATGTTTTTAGCTTTTGTCCATTGAGTATGATGTTTGCTGTGGGTTTATCATATATAGCTTTTATTATGTTGAGGTATGAGCCTTCTATTCCCACCTTGTTGAGAGTTTTTATCAAGAAAGGGTGTTGGATTTTGTCAAATGCTTTTTCTGCATCAATTGATATGACTATGTGATTTTTATCTCTCAATTTGTTTATGTGATGTATCATGTTTATTGATTTGCGGATATTGTACCATCCTTGCATTCCTGGGATAAATCCTACTTGGTCATGGTGTATGATCTTTCTGATGTACTGCTGGAGCCGATTTGCTAGAATTTTGTTGAGGATTTTGGCATCTATGTTCATGAGGGATATTGGTCTGTAATTCTCTTTCATTGTGTTGTCCTTATCTGGTTTTGGTATTAGGGTGATGCTGGCTTCATAGAAGGAGCTTGGAAGTGTTCCTTCCTCTTGAATTTTTTGGAATAGTCTGAGGAGGATAGGTTTTAGTTCTTCCTTGAATGTTTGGTAAAACTCTCCTGTGAAGCCGTCAGGCCCCGGGCTTTTGTTTTCTGGAAGCTTTTTGATGACTTCTTCAATTTCGTCCATAGTTATTGGCCTATTGGGCTGTTGAGATTCTTCTTGATTGATTTTTGGAAGGTTGTATTTTTCTAGGAATATGTCCATTTCCTCCAGGTTGTCCAGTTTGTTGGAATAGAGCTGTTCGTAGTATTTTTGTAACAATCCTTTGTATCTCAGCGGGGTCTGTTGTTATTTCACCTCTTTCATTTCTGATTTTGTTTATTTGGGTCCTCTCTCTTTGCTTCTTGGTGAGCCTGGCTAGAGGTCCATCAATCTTGTTTATCTTTTCAAAGAACCAGCTCTTGGTTTTGTTGATGTTTTGTATTGTTTCTTTGGTCTCTATGTCATTTATCTCCGCTCTGATCTTTGTTATTTCCTTCCTTCTGGTTACACTGGGCTTTTCTTGCTGCTCTTTTTCTAGCTCTTTGAGTTGTAGGGTTAGGTAATTTATTACCATTGTTTCTTGTTTTTTGCAATAGGCTTGTAGAGCTATGAACTTCCCTCTCAAGACTGCTTTCGCTGTGTCCCATAGATTTTGGATTGTTGTGTTTTCATTGTCATTTGTTGCCATGATGTTTTTTTATTTCTTCCTTGATCTCTCTGGTGACCCAGTCCTTCTTTAATAGCATGCTGTTTAGTCTCCATGTGTTTGATTTCTTTGGATTGTATTTATTGTAGTTGATTTCCAGTTTTATGCCACTGTGATCTGAGAAGATGCTTGATATAATTTCTATCTTCTTGAATTTGAAGAGACTTTGCCTGTGACCCAGCATATGGTCCATCTTTGAAAATGACCCATGTGCACTTGAGAAGAATGTATATTCTGTGGCTCTGGGGTGAAATGTTCTGAAGATGTCAATTAATTCCATCTGGTCTAGTGAGTTATTTAGGATTGCTGTTTCTTTGCTGATTTTTTGTTTAGAGGATTTGTCCAATGGTGATAGTGGGGTATTAAAGTCTCCTACTATGATTGTATTGCTATTAATCTCTCCCTTGATATCCTCCAGGAGTTTTTTTTATGTATTTGGGTGCTCCTATATTGGGAGCGTATATGTTTACCAGAATTATTTCTTCTTGTTGGGTTTCTCCCTTTAGTATTTTGAAGTGGCCTTCCTTATCTCTTGTTATGGCATTTACTTTGAGGTCTAATTTGTCAGATATAAGTATTGCTACCCCAGCTTTTTTTTTCATTTCCATTTGCCTGGAAGATATTTTTCCATCCCTTCACTTTCAATCTGTGTGAGTCTCTTGTTCTGAGGTGGGTCTCTTGTAGACAGCATATATATGGGTCATGCTTTTTTATCCATTCAGCCACTCGATGTCTTTTGATTGGAGCATTTAGTCCGTTTACATTTAAAGTTATTACTGAAAGGTATTTGTTTGTAGTCATATCTATTTTTGTGTCTGTATTCCTTCTTACCTGTTTATTTCTTCTTTTTACAGTATTCCCTTTAGCAATTCTTGCATTGCTGGTTTGGTGGTGATAAACTCCCTGAGTCTTTTTTTGTCTGCGAAGCTCCTGATTTCCCCTTCAATTTTGATTGATAGTCTTGCTGGATATAGTATTCTTGGATTCAGTCCTTTGCTTTGCAACACTTTGTATACCTCCTTCCATTCACTTCTAGCTTGTTGTGTTTCTGTTGAGTAATCATTTGACAATCTGATGGGTGTTCCTTCGTAGGTAACTCTCTCTCTCTCTCTTGCTGCCTTTAAGATTCTCTCTTTTATCATTTATATTTGCCATTGAGATTATGACATGTCTTGGTGTGGGTCTTTTGGAGTTGATCCTGCTTGGGACTCTCTATACTTGCGTAACTTTTATCTTTCCCATATCCGGGAAGTTTTCTGTCATTATTTCTTCAAATAGATTTTCTAATCCCTGCTGCTCTTCTTGTCCTTCTGGCAGCCCTATTATATGCATGTTACTTCGCTTCATGTTGTCCCGAAGCTCCCTTAGGCTTTCCTCCTGCTTTTTAATTTTTTTCTCCAATTGCTGTTCAGATTGAGCTTGTTTCTGTATCTGATCTTCTAACTCACTAATTCGGTCCTCTGCTTCTTGTAGTCTACTGTTGAAACTTTCCATGGTGTTTTTGATTGTAGCTATATCACTTTTCATTTCTTCCTGATTCTTGCATAAGTTGTTGATTTTCTCATCCATCCGATGTATAAATTCCACGACCATTACTCTGAACTCCTTTTCCGTCATGTTGCAAGCTTCAGTTTCACTAATTTCCTTTCTTGGTGACTCCACATTTTCTTTCCTCTGTGAGTTATTTCGTTTCCCCATTCTGGCTATCACCAGAAAGCTCAAGCTTCTGTTTGTGTGCACCTCGGCCGTGCGCTGTGGGGACTTCGCTCCACCCGAGTTTCACTGAAGTGCTCTGACACTAGGACGTGTGGCTGCCTTTGGTTGGTGGGAACCAGACTTGCCCAGGGTCAGTGTCCCAGTGTTCCGTGTGGTCTCGTGTGCACACTTAGAATCAGGGGCCCTGTCAGCACCACACTGTTGGTATGTGTCGAAAATGAGATCCTTAGCATGTGCCAGGAGTCAGAGTTTCCCTGTATCTGCACCAAGAATCGAGTGTCAGAGTCTCTGTTGCCTTGTGCAGTTTCTCGTTGAGAATCAGGGTCCCTGTGTGTGCATGCACCAACAATTGGGGTCGTTGGCTCTTAGTGTGAATGCGCTGTGAGTCAGGGATCCCAGGCAGCTGTGTCCGGCATGCCAAATTCCCTGAAGTGGAGCTGCGTCCTGTGTGTGCTCTCACTACTGAGCCAAACTGGCTAGGGCGCACACTCTCAAATCCCTGAAGGTGAGCTGCCTTTGTGCACTCTCCCAGAATCCCCGAAGAGGGGCGGAGTCCGTCCTGCGTGCCAAATTCCCCAAAGGGAAGCCCCTTTGTGCATGCTCTAAGATTCCCCGAAGGGGAGCTGTGACCCGCAAGCCAAATTCCCCCCAATTCCCCAAAGGGGAGCCCTCTGTGCGCACTGACAGATTTCCCCGAAGGTGAGCTGCTTCTGTCCTGCGCGCCAAATTCCCTAAGGCGGAGCGCGTCCCTGCGCAAAGCTCTGCAGCTTGGGCGAGGGGCGTGTCTATTAGTTACCATGGCGCTATCCGCGTGCGCCTGCGGGGAGGGGGATAGGCTCTTTGACTCACGGGAATCTGCCGGGAAGTCTGGATTCTTGTTGTTTCTTCCTCTGAAGCTGTGATAGCAGTTCTCTGTCCCCAGTGGCTGCAGGGTCCTGGTTTGTGTCAGAAGCCAGGATCCGAGTCTCAGGCAGCTCTGTTTCTCAAGATGGTGTGGTCTCCGTGTCCGCACCAGCTGCCGAGAAGTGTCCGCTTTGTGCGCGGGGCTCCGCCGTCTAGGACTGCCCGGTTAGGCAGCCCCTTGGAAGACCTGCAGAATCTAACTGACCCTAGCTCATACACACACACACACCACACACATCTACACGTCTACACTCTCCTCTATGGGTTCCTCACTCACACTCTCTCTCTCCCTACCTTCTTGCCGGTCGCCATCTTTCTCCTCTCCCCCCTGGGTTTTTTTTTTTGTATCTGAAAAACAAAGCCGTGGCTTAGGTGCAGGAGAAGGGGAGGAGTGGTGGAACCTGGGGAGAGTGGGCAGAGGTGGAAGCATGTCTGGGGCTGAGTCACATCGGATCCCCGGTCGCCATTTTCTCCTAAGAGATAACCCCCCCGTACCGTGTTCTGTACTCAGCACCCAACCGGGAGCCCGGGAGGTAATGACTCTGCACTCAGCACCCTGCCAGGAGCTCTAGAGGCACTGTGCTCTGCTCTCAGCACCCAACCAGGATCCCAGGAGCCACTGACACTGCTCTCAGAACCCTGCTGGTAGACCGGGAGGCACTGTGCTCTGCTCTCAGCATCCACCTGGAGTCCGGGAGACACTGACTCTGCTCTCATCACCCTGCCCAGAGCCCGGGATTCACTGAATCTGCTCTTAGCACACTGCCGGGAGCCTAAGAGGCAATGTGCTCTGCATTCAGCACCCTGACTGGAACCCAAGAGGCACTTACTCAGCTCTCAGCACCCTGCCTGGAGCTGGAGAGGCACACTGTTCTGCTCTCAGCATGCTACTGGGAGCCGTTGAGGCACTGACTCTGCTCTCATCACCCAATCGGGAGCCCGGATGTCACTGACTTAACTCTCAGTACCCTACCAAGAGTTCGGGATGCACCGTAGTCTTCTCTCAGCACCCTGCCAGAAGCCCGGGGGGAACTGACTCTGCTCTCAGCACCCAACCAGGAGTCTGGGAGACACTGTGCTGGGCTCTCAGCACCATTCTGAGAGCCTGGGAGTCACTGTGCTCTCCTCTCAGCACCCATATGGGAGCCCGAAAGGCACTGACTGAGCTCTGAGCACCATGCTGGGAGCCCAGGGGGCACTGTGCTCTGCTCTCAGCACCCTGCAGAGATCCCATGAGGCCCTCACTCTGCTCTCAGCACCCTGCCTCGTCCCTGAAAATCACTGACTCTGCCCTCAGCACCCTTTAAGGAGCTCAGGAGGCACCGTGCTCTGCTCTCAGCACCCTACTGAGAGCTCTTGAGGCACTGACTCTGCTCTCAGCACCATCACGGGTACCGGGAGGCACTGTGCTCTGCTCTCAGCACCCAAATGGGAACCCTAGTGGCATTGACCCTGCTTTCAGCACTCTACTGGGAGCACGGGAGGCACTCTGCTCTGCTCTCAGCACCCAACCAGGTGCCCGGGAGGCACTCAATTTGCTCTCAGCACCTCAGCACCCTGCCGCCGGGAGCCTGAAAGCACCCAACCGGGAGCCTGGTGCTCTGCTCTCAGCACCCCAACACGGGAGCCAAGGAGGCACTGTGCTCTTCAGCACCTCTGCTTTGCAGCACCCACGGGACCGGGAGCCACTGACCGGGAGCACGCACTGTGCTCTGCTCTCAGCATGCTGCCGTGAGCCCAGGAATCACTGACTCTGCTCTCAGCCCCCTGCTGGGAGCCCGGGAGGCACGCACCATGCTCTACAATCAGCGCCCTGCTGGGAGCCCGGGAGAGAATGTGCTCTGTTCTCAGCATCCAGCCGAAAGCCCGGAAGGCACCGTGTTCTTTTTTTTTTTTTTTATTGGTATAATTTATTTATTACAAATTGTCAAATTCTGGAGGGATTAGGTAGTGAGAAAAAGATTCAATTCATCAAATTGTTGGGGTTTTTTTTTTGGTTTGTTTGTTTTTTGTTTTTTTTTGTTGTTTTTTTTAAATTTTTTTATTAAGGTATTATATGTGTACATATCTTACCATTGCCCCCCCCCCACTCCACTCCCATATATGCCCTCACCCCCCAGAGTTTTGCGTCCATTGGTTATGTTTATATGCATGCATACAAGTCCTTTGATTGATCTCTTATCTTCCCCCACCTCTCCCTAACCTTCCTGCTGTAATTTGACAGACTGTTTGATGCTTTACTGCCTCTGTATCTATCTTTTTGTTCAAGTTTTTAATGTTCTTTATTATCCATAAATATGTGAGATCATGTGGTATTTTTTCTTTCATTGACTGGCTTATTTCACTTAACATAATGTTCTCCAATTCCATCCAGGTTGCTGCAAATGGTAAGAATTCCTTCTTTTTTATGGCAGCATAATATTCCATTGTGTAGATGTACCATAGTTTTCTGATCCAGTCATCTGCTGATGCGCACCTAGGCTGTTTCCAGATCTTAGCTATTGTAAATTGTGCTGCTATGAACATAGGGGTGCATATTTCCTTTCTTATTGGTGTTCCCAGTTTCTTAGGATATATTCCTAGGAGTGGGATTACTGGGTCAAATGGGAGTTCCATTTTCAGTTTTTTGAGGAAACTCCATACTGTTCTCCACAGTGGCTGCACCAGTCTGCATTCCCACCAGCAGTGCACGAGGGTTCCTTTTTCTCCGCATCCTCGCCAACACTTGTCGTTTGTTGATTTGTTGATGATAGCCATTCTGATAGGTGTGAGATGATAGCGCATTGTTGTTTTGATTTGCATCTCTCGGATAATTAGTGACCTTGAGCATGTTTTCATGTGTCTCTTGGCCTTCCTTCTGTCTTCTTTGGAAAAGATTCTATTTAGGTCCATTGCCCATTTTTTTATTGGATCATTTATCTTCCTTTTATTAAGTTGTATAAGCTGCCTGTAGATGTTGGAGATTAAACCTTTATCAGTGATGCCATTTGCAAATATGTTCTCCCATGCAGTGGGCTTTCTTGTTGTTTTGTTGATAGTTTCTTTTGCTGTAAAAAAGCTTTTTATTTTGATGTAGTCCCATTTGTTTATTTTCTCTTTAGCTTCCACTGCCCTAGGGGCAGTATCGGTGAAGAAGTTCTTTTGACATATGTCTGAGATTTTGCTGCCTGTGGATTCCTCTAGTATTTTTATGGTTTCCTGTCTTATGTTTAAGTCCTGTATCCATTTTGAGTTTTTATTTTTGTGTATGGTGTAAGTTGGTGATCTAGCTTCATTTTTTTGCATGTGTCTGTCCAATTTTCCCAACACCATTTATTGAAGAGACTGTCTTTATTCCATTGTATGTTCATGCCTCCTTTGTCAAATATTAATTGAGCATAGTGGTTTGGATCAATATCTGGATTCTCTATTCTGTTCCATTTATCTATATGTCTGTTCTTGTGCCAGTACCAGGCTGTTTTGAGAATAGTGGCTTTGTAATACAGCTTGAAATCTGGTATTGAGATCCCTCCTACTTTATTCTTCTTTCTCAGGATTGCTGTGGCTATTCGGGGTCTTTTTTTAATCCAGATGAATTTTTGGAGAGTTCTTTCAAGGTCTGTGAAATATGCTGTTGGTATTTTGATGGGGAGTGCATTGAATCTGTAGATTGCTTTGGGTAGTATGGACATTTTAATGATGTTGATTCTACCAATCCATGAACACGGTATGTTCTTCCATCTGTTTATGTCTTCCTCTATCTCTTTTTTCAGTGTCCTGTAGTTTTCCGTGTATAGGTCTTTTACCTCCTTAGTTAAGTTTATTCCTAGGTATCTTAATTTTTTTGGTGCAATGGTAAATGGGATTGCCTTTTTAGTCTCTCTGTCTGTAAGTTCACTATTGGTGTATAGAAAGGCCATAGATTTCTTGGCGTTAATTTTGTATCCCGCTACATTGCCGAATTCATTTATTAAGTCTATTAGTTTTTTGACGGAGTCTTTCGGATTTTTTATGTACAATATCATGTCGTCTGCAAATAAAGACAGCTTTATTTCTTCTTTTCCAATTTGGATGCCTTTTATTTCTTCTTCTTGTCTAATTGCAATAGCTAATACTTCCAGTACTATGTCAAACAGGAGTGGTGAGAGTGGGCATCCCTCTCTTGTTCCTGTTCTTAGGGGAAATGTTTTTAGCTTTTGTCCATTGAGTATGATGTTTGCTGTGGGTTTATCATATATAGCTTTTATTATGTTGAGGTATGAGCCTTCTATTCCCACCTTGTTGAGAGTTTTTATCAAGAAAGGGTGTTGGATTTTGTCAAATGCTTTTTCTGCATCAATTGATATGACTATGTGATTTTTATCTCTCAATTTGTTTATGTGATGTATCATGTTTATTGATTTGCGGATATTGTACCATCCTTGCATTCCTGGGATAAATCCTACTTGGTCATGGTGTATGATCTTTCTGATGTACTGCTGGAGCCGATTTGCTAGAATTTTGTTGAGGATTTTGGCATCTATGTTCATGAGGGATATTGGTCTGTAATTCTCTTTCATTGTGTTGTCCTTATCTGGTTTTGGTATTAGGGTGATGCTGGCTTCATAGAAGGAGCTTGGAAGTGTTCCTTCCTCTTGAATTTTTTGGAATAGTCTGAGGAGGATAGGTTTTAGTTCTTCCTTGAATGTTTGGTAAAACTCTCCTGTGAAGCCGTCAGGCCCCGGGCTTTTGTTTTCTGGAAGCTTTTTGATGACTTCTTCAATTTCGTCCATAGTTATTGGCCTATTGGGCTGTTGAGATTCTTTCTTGATTGATTTTTGGAAGGTTGTATTTTTCTAGGAATATGTCCATTTCCTCCAGGTTGTCCAGTTTGTTGGAATAGAGCTGTTCGTAGTATTTTGTAACAATCCTTTGTATCTCAGCGGGGTCTGTTGTTATTTCACCTCTTTCATTTCTGATTTTGTTTATTTGGGTCCTCTCTCTTTGCTTCTTGGTGAGCCTGGCTAGAGGTCCATCAATCTTGTTTATCTTTTCAAAGAACCAGCTCTTGGTTTTGTTGATGTTTTGTATTGTTTCTTTGGTCTCTATGTCATTTATCTCCGCTCTGATCTTTGTTATTTCCTTCCTTCTGGTTACACTGGGCTTTTCTTGCTGCTCTTTTTCTAGCTCTTTGAGTTGTAGGGTTAGGTAATTTATTACCATTGTTTCTTGTTTTTTGCAATAGGCTTGTAGAGCTATGAACTTCCCTCTCAAGACTGCTTTCGCTGTGTCCCATAGATTTTGGATTGTTGTGTTTTCATTGTCATTTGTTGCCATGATGTTTTTTATTTCTTCCTTGATCTCTCTGGTGACCCAGTCCTTCTTTAATAGCATGCTGTTTAGTCTCCATGTGTTTGATTTCTTTGGATTGTATTTATTGTAGTTGATTTCCAGTTTTATGCCACTGTGATCTGAGAAGATGCTTGATATAATTTCTATCTTCTTGAATTTGAAGAGACTTTGCCTGTGACCCAGCATATGGTCCATCTTTGAAAATGACCCATGTGCACTTGAGAAGAATGTATATTCTGTGGCTCTGGGGTGAAATGTTCTGAAGATGTCAATTAATTCCATCTGGTCTAGTGAGTTATTTAGGATTGCTGTTTCTTTGCTGATTTTTTGTTTAGAGGATTTGTCCAATGGTGATAGTGGGGTATTAAAGTCTCCTACTATGATTGTATTGCTATTAATCTCTCCCTTGATATCCTCCAGGAGTTTTTTTATGTATTTGGGTGCTCCTATATTGGGAGCGTATATGTTTACCAGAATTATTTCTTCTTGTTGGGTTTCTCCCTTTAGTATTTTGAAGTGGCCTTCCTTATCTCTTGTTATGGCATTTACTTTGAGGTCTAATTTGTCAGATATAAGTATTGCTACCCCAGCTTTTTTTTCATTTCCATTTGCCTGGAAGATATTTTTCCATCCCTTCACTTTCAATCTGTGTGAGTCTCTTGTTCTGAGGTGGGTCTCTTGTAGACAGCATATATATGGGTCATGCTTTTTTATCCATTCAGCCACTCGATGTCTTTTGATTGGAGCATTTAGTCCGTTTACATTTAAAGTTATTACTGAAAGGTATTTGTTTGTAGTCATATCTATTTTTGTGTCTGTATTCCTTCTTACCTGTTTATTTCTTCTTTTTACAGTATTCCCTTTAGCAATTCTTGCATTGCTGGTTTGGTGGTGATAAACTCCCTGAGTCTTTTTTTGTCTGCGAAGCTCCTGATTTCCCCTTCAATTTTGATTGATAGTCTTGCTGGATATAGTATTCTTGGATTCAGTCCTTTGCTTTGCAACACTTTGTATACCTCCTTCCATTCACTTCTAGCTTGTTGTGTTTCTGTTGAGTAATCATTTGACAATCTGATGGGTGTTCCTTCGTAGGTAACTCTCTCTCTCTCTCTTGCTGCCTTTAAGATTCTCTCTTTATCATTTATATTTGCCATTGAGATTATGACATGTCTTGGTGTGGGTCTTTTGGAGTTGATCCTGCTTGGGACTCTCTATACTTGCGTAACTTTTATCTTTCCCATATCCGGGAAGTTTTCTGTCATTATTTCTTCAAATAGATTTTCTAATCCCTGCTGCTCTTCTTGTCCTTCTGGCAGCCCTATTATATGCATGTTACTTCGCTTCATGTTGTCCCGAAGCTCCCTTAGGCTTTCCTCCTGCTTTTTAATTTTTTTCTCCAATTGCTGTTCAGATTGAGCTTGTTTCTGTATCTGATCTTCTAACTCACTAATTCGGTCCTCTGCTTCTTGTAGTCTACTGTTGAAACTTTCCATGGTGTTTTTGATTGTAGCTATATCACTTTTCATTTCTTCCTGATTCTTGCATAAGTTGTTGATTTTCTCATCCATCCGATGTATAAATTCCACGACCATTACTCTGAACTCCTTTTCCGTCATGTTGCAAGCTTCAGTTTCACTAATTTCCTTTCTTGGTGACTCCACATTTTCTTTCCTCTGTGAGTTATTTCGTTTCCCCATTCTGGCTATCACCAGAAAGCTCAAGCTTCTGTTTGTGTGCACCTCGGCCGTGCGCTGTGGGGACTTCGCTCCACCCGAGTTTCACTGAAGTGCTCTGACACTAGGACGTGTGGCTGCCTTTGGTTGGTGGGAACCAGACTTGCCCAGGGTCAGTGTCCCAGTGTTCCGTGTGGTCTCGTGTGCACACTTTAGAATCAGGGGCCCTGTCAGCACCACACTGTTGGTATGTGTCGAAAATGAGATCCTTAGCATGTGCCAGGAGTCAGAGTTTCCCTGTATCTGCACCAAGAATCGAGTGTCAGAGTCTCTGTTGCCTTGTGCAGTTTCTCGTTGAGAATCAGGGTCCCTGTGTGTGCATGCACCAACAATTGGGGTCGTTGGCTCTTAGTGTGAATGCGCTGTGAGTCAGGGATCCCAGGCAGCTGTGTCCGGCATGCCAAATTCCCTGAAGTGGAGCTGCGTCCTGTGTGTGCTCTCACTACTGAGCCAAACTGGCTAGGGCGCACACTCTCAAATCCCTGAAGGTGAGCTGCCTTTGTGCACTCTCCCAGAATCCCCGAAGAGGGGCGGAGTCCGTCCTGCGTGCCAAATTCCCCAAAGGGAAGCCCCTTTGTGCATGCTCTAAGATTCCCCGAAGGGGAGCTGTGACCCGCAAGCCAAATTCCCCCCAATTCCCCAAAGGGGAGCCCTCTGTGCGCACTGACAGATTTCCCCGAAGGTGAGCTGCTTCTGTCCTGCGCGCCAAATTCCCTAAGGCGGAGCGCGTCCCTGCGCAAAGCTCTGCAGCTTGGGCGAGGGGCGTGTCTATTAGTTACCATGGCGCTATCCGCGTGCGCCTGCGGGGAGGGGGATAGGCTCTTTGACTCACGGGAATCTGCCGGGAAGTCTGGATTCTTGTTGTTTCTTCCTCTGAAGCTGTGATAGCAGTTCTCTGTCCCCAGTGGCTGCAGGGTCCTGGTTTGTGTCAGAAGCCAGGATCCGAGTCTCAGGCAGCTCTGTTTCTCAAGATGGTGTGGTCTCCGTGTCCGCACCAGCTGCCGAGAAGTGTCCGCTTTGTGCGCGGGGCTCCGCCGTCTAGGACTGCCCGGTTAGGCAGCCCCTTGGAAGACCTGCAGAATCTAACTGACCCTAGCTCATACACACACACACACCACACACATCTACACGTCTACACTCTCCTCTATGGGTTCCTCACTCACACTCTCTCTCTCCCTACCTTCTTGCCGGTCGCCATCTTTCTCCTCTCCCCTGGGTTTTTTTTTTGTATCTGAAAAACAAAGCCGTGGCTTAGGTGCAGGAGAAGGGGAGGAGTGGTGGAACCTGGGGAGAGTGGGCAGAGGTGGAAGCATGTCTGGGGCTGAGTCACATCGGATCCCCGGTCGCCATTTTCTCCTAAGAGATAACCCCCCCGTACCGTGTTCTGTACTCAGCACCCAACCGGGAGCCCGGGAGGTAATGACTCTGCACTCAGCACCCTGCCAGGAGCTCTAGAGGCACTGTGCTCTGCTCTCAGCACCCAACCAGGATCCCAGGAGCCACTGACACTGCTCTCAGAACCCTGCTGGTAGACCGGGAGGCACTGTGCTCTGCTCTCAGCATCCACCTGGAGTCCGGGAGACACTGACTCTGCTCTCATCACCCTGCCCAGAGCCCGGGATTCACTGAATCTGCTCTTAGCACACTGCCGGGAGCCTAAGAGGCAATGTGCTCTGCATTCAGCACCCTGACTGGAACCCAAGAGGCACTTACTCAGCTCTCAGCACCCTGCCTGGAGCTGGAGAGGCACACTGTTCTGCTCTCAGCATGCTACTGGGAGCCGTTGAGGCACTGACTCTGCTCTCATCACCCAATCGGGAGCCCGGATGTCACTGACTTAACTCTCAGTACCCTACCAAGAGTTCGGGATGCACCGTAGTCTTCTCTCAGCACCCTGCCAGAAGCCCGGGGGGAACTGACTCTGCTCTCAGCACCCAACCAGGAGTCTGGGAGACACTGTGCTGGGCTCTCAGCACCATTCTGAGAGCCTGGGAGTCACTGTGCTCTCCTCTCAGCACCCATATGGGAGCCCGAAAGGCACTGACTGAGCTCTGAGCACCATGCTGGGAGCCCAGGGGGCACTGTGCTCTGCTCTCAGCACCCTGCAGAGATCCCATGAGGCCCTCACTCTGCTCTCAGCACCCTGCCTCGTCCCTGAAAATCACTGACTCTGCCCTCAGCACCCTTTAAGGAGCTCAGGAGGCACCGTGCTCTGCTCTCAGCACCCTACTGAGAGCTCTTGAGGCACTGACTCTGCTCTCAGCACCATCACGGGTACCGGGAGGCACTGTGCTCTGCTCTCAGCACCCAAATGGGAACCCTAGTGGCATTGACCCTGCTTTCAGCACTCTACTGGGAGCACGGGAGGCACTCTGCTCTGCTCTCAGCACCCAACCAGGTGCCCGGGAGGCACTCAATTTGCTCTCAGCACCTTGCCGGAAGCCTGAAAGCAATGTGCTCTGTTCTCAGCACCCAACCAGGAGCCAAGGAGGTATTAACTCTGCTTTCAGCACCCTTTCAAGAGCCTGAGTGGCACTTACTCTGCTCTCAGCACCATGCCTGGAACCCAGTAGGCACTTATTCTGCTCTCAGCCCCCTACCGGGAGCCCGGGAGGCACCGTAATCTGCTCTCAGCACACAAACGGGAGCCCAGGAGGCACTGAATCTTCTCTCAGCCCCCTACTGGGAGTCTGGAAGTCACTGACTCTGCTCTCAGCACCCTGCCGAGAGCTCAGTATGCACCGTGTTCTTCTCTTAGCAGCCTACAGGGAGCCTGGGAGACACTGACTCTGCTCTCAGCACCCAACCAGGAGTCCGGGAGACACTGTGCTGGGCTCTCAGCACCATGCAGGAAACCCGGGAATCACTTGCTCTGCTCTCAGCACTCAAACAGTACCCCGCGAGGCACTGACTCAGCACTCAGCACCATGCTGGGAGTCCGGTAGGCATGGATTCTGCCCTCAGGACCCAATCAGGAGCCCAGAAGTCACTGACTCTGTACTCAGCAACCTTCCAGGAGCTCGTGAGGCACCGTGCTCTGCTCTCAGCACCCATACGGGAGCCCGGGTGGCATTCACTCTGCTTTCAGCACCCTACCGGGAGCACGGGAGGCATTGTGCTCTGCTCTCAGCACCCAACCTTGTGCCCCGGAAGCACTGACTCTGTTCTCAGCACCTTGCTGGGAACCTAGGATGCAATGTGCTCTGTTCTCAGCACCCAACAGGGATCCAGGGAGGCACTGTATTTGCACTCAGCACCCTACAGGGAGCCAGGAAGTCACTGAATGTTCTCTGCACCCTGTCGAGAGCTCAGTTTGCACTGTGTTCTTCTCTCAGAGCCTGCCGGGATCCCAGGAGGCACTGACTCTGCACTCAGCACCCAACGGGGAACCCGGAAGTCACTGTGCTGGGCTCTCAGCACCATGCCAAGACCCGGGAATCACTTTCTCTGCTCTCAGTACTCAAATGGTACCCCGCGAGGCACTGACTCAGCTCTCAGCACCATGCTGGGAGCCTGGGAGGCATGGACTCTGCTCTCAGCACCCACTCCGGAGCCCAAATGTCACTGACTCTGCCCTCAGCACCCTTCCAGGAGCTCAGGAGGCACCGTGCTCTGCTTTCAGCACCCTTTCCGGAGCATGAGAGGTAGTTACTATGCTCTCAGCACCATGCCTGGAGCCTGCGAGGCACTGACTCTGCTCTCAGCCCCATACCGGGAGACCGGGAGGCACCATGCTCTGCTCTCAGCACACAATCGGGAGCTCGGGAGGCATTGAATCTGCTCGCAGCACCCTATCGGGAGCCCGGAAGTCACTGACTCTGCTCTCAGCACCCTGCCGAGAGCTCGGTATGCACCGTGTTCTTCTCTCAGCAGCCTGCCAGGAGTCCGGGAGGCACTGAGTCTGCTCTCATCATCCAAAGGGGAACCCAGGAGTCACTGTGCTGGGCTCTCAGCACCATGCCGGGAGCCCGGGTATCACTTGCTCTGCTCTCAGCACCCAAACGGTACCCCGCAAGGCACTGACTCTGCTCTCATCACGCTGCCCAGAGCCCGTGAGTCACTGACTCTGCTCTCAGCACCCTTCCGGGAGCCTAAGAGGCAACGTGCTGTGCTTTCAGCACCCTGCCTGGAACGCCAGAGGCACTTACTCTGTTCTCAGCACCCTGCCAGGAGCTCGAGAGACACCGTGTTCTTCTCCCAGCATGCTACCGGTAGACGTTGAGGCACTGACTCTGCTCTCAGAACCCTATCGAGAGCACAGGAGGCACTGTGCTCTGTTCTCAGCACACAACCGGGAGCCCGGGAGGCACTGAATCTGCTCTCTGCAGCCTACTGGGAGCCCAGAAGTCACTGACTCTGGTCTCAGCACCCTGCCGAGAACTCGGTTTGCACCGTGTTCTTTTCTCAGAGCCTGCCAGGAGCCTAGGAGGCACTTACTCTGCTCTCAGCACCCAACGGGGAACCCGGCAGTCACTGTGCTGGGCTCTCAGCACCATGCTGGGAGCCCAGGAGGCTCGGACTCTGCTCTCAGCACCCACTCCAGAGCCTGGAAGTCACTGACTCTGCCCTCAGCACCCTTCCAGGAGCTCTGGAGGCACCGTGCTCTGCTCTCAGCACCCTACCGAGAATCCTTGAGGCACTGTGCTCTACTCTCAGCACCCAACAGGGTTCCCTGGAGGCACTGACTCTGCTCTCAACACCTTGCCGCGAGCCTGGGAGGCAATGTTCTCTGTTCTCAGCAACCAACCGGGAGCCCGGGAGGTATTGACTCTGCTTTCAGCACGCTTTCCGGAGCCCGGTAGGCACTGACTCTGCTCTCAGCACCCAACGGTGAATCCGGGAGGCACCATGCTATGCTCTCAGCAAACAATCGGGAGCCCGAGAGGCACTAAATCTGCTCTCAGCACCCACTCAGGAGCCCGGAAGTCACTGACTCTGCCCTCAGCACCCTTCCAGGCGCTCGGGAGGCACTGCTCTCAGCACTCTACCGAGAGCTCTGAGGCAATGACTCTGCTCTCAGCACCATCACAGGAGCTCTGTGCTCTGCTCTCAGCACTCTACCGAGAGCCCGTGAGGCAATGACTCTGCTCTCAGCACCATCACGGGAGCTCTGTGCTCTGCTCTCAGCACTCTACCGAGAGCCCGTGAGGCAATGACTCTGCTCTCAGCACCATCACGGGAGCCCGGGAGGCACCGTGCTCTGCTCTCAGCACTCAAACGGGAGCCCGAGTGGCATTGACTCTGCTTTCAGAACCTTGCAGGGAGACTGGGAAGCAATGTGCTCTGTTCTCAGCACCCAACTTGGAGCCCGGAAGTCACTGATTCTGCTCTCAGCTATCTGCCGAGAGCTCTGTATGCACCGTCTTCTTCTCTCAGAGCCTGCCGGGAGCCCGGGAGGCACTGACTCTGCTCTTAGCATCCAACGGTGAACCCGGGAGTCACTGTTCTGGGCTCTCAGCACCATGCCGGGAGCCCTGGAATCACTGTGCTCAGCTCTCAGCACCCAACTGGAGCCCGCGAGGCACTGACTTAGCTCTCAGCACCAGGCTGGGAACCAGGGAGGCACTGTGCTCTGCTCTCAGCACCCAACCAGGAGCCGGGAGTCACTGACTCTGCTCTCAGCACGCTGCCGGGAGCCTAAGAGGCCAAGTGCTCTGCTTTAACCTTTTGCACTCGGATGTCGAGTGTGACTCCACACGGTTAACATCGGTAGCAGCTCGTATGTCGAGACACACTCGACAAGTAGTTTCACCACGGGGGAAGAGGGATTTTTGTCTATTTTTCCAGTATCTTTTCTTGTTTTCATTAGCATGAAAGGACAAGTAAAATGTAAATGCCGTCTCAACTGATGCCACCACCTAAGCTTATCTTTTGCATAGGCAGCAATCTTGAGTAGGAGGGTCCAAGGCATGAGTTGTTGCATCATGCCTTTTTGAGCTTGCATCATCTTCCCTTGGTAAAGAACTTACCTTATCTTTTCGTCTCCTAGGTTTGTTTAGGTTCCTATTAGCATATCACAGATGTTGTCATAACACAGTGTTTAGTTGGATTATTGGTTTGCCCCCTAGCAGTCGCACGTTCTGAGTGAATTTCCCCTCCTCAGGATGGATAAGTTTTCCAAAGACATAGAAAGCAGCGATGATGAATTTTACTTCGAAAACGAAGAAAAAAGTGAAAAATGTAATAATGACGAAAGTGAGTTCTCCGAGGATGCGAGTGGAGATGATGAACAAATCGCTGGTCCTAGTGGAACTACAGAAAGGAAAAAGTCCCTTGCTTTGCCCAAAGATCTGGCTGAAAGTACTGACAGTGACAGTGACATTGAATTCATAAAGGCAAAACGAAGACGCACAATTGTTTATTCGAGTGAGAGTGATGGAGATATAGGTGATATCATTGAGAAATCGGGTATAAGACCCAGTGAAAGTTACGTTTCTAGGGGAAAACAAAAAAGAAAAGTGGACATCTACATCTGTGAATGACAAAGAGCCTAGCAGAATCCCTTTCTCCACTGGTCAGTTACATGTTGGACCTCAAGTTCCTTCTGGATGTGCCACACCAATAGACTTTTTTCAGTTGTTTTTTTACTGAGACGTTGATAAAAAATATAACGGATGAGACAAATGAGTATGCTAGGCATAAAATTAACCAGAAAGAACTATCCCAGAATGTGCATTGCTGAACATGGCGGCAAGAAGGGAGTGAGCGGACCACGCGGCCCCGCACCCGCAGGAGGAAATAGAGGGAGCAGCTGAAACTAGAGGAATCCAGCCCGAATTGGCAAAGGTGAGACAGTTTGCAGCTGGGAAGGGCAGAGATCTCCAGGAAAAAGGTAAAACAAGGATCTGGGCAATAGAATCTGCTGGATCTCTAAACCCAGAAGGTCAGGGGAAAACTACACAGCGCCAAGCCGCGTCCCTGAGGACAGGCAAAGTGTCTGACTGTGAGAAAAAGGGTCCACGGAACTGCGGGAGGTAGTAGATTTTAGACCTTGGAGTCTGATTTGGGATCTGAGTTCAACGGCAGCCCTGAAGAGCTAACTGCCCGACCGCGTAGTGCTGGCAAGAGAGGAGATTGCAAAGACGCGGTCCCTCTTTGCACCGGGGCTTGCGTCTTTCTCCACTGAACCTAGTACGTAGGACCTTTCAGATACAGACACTTACCTGTGGCTGAGGTGCAGGAGAAGGGGAGGAGTGGTGGAACCTGGGGAGAGTGGGCAGAGGTGGAAGCATGTCTGGGGCTGAGTCACATCGGATCCCCAGTCGCCATTTTCTCCTAAGAGATAATCCCTCCCTCCAGTCTCCAGGCAACCAATATAGCCACACCCGGATACCACTCTGATTAACACTATAGGATTTGAATACTCCCTGAGGCTATAGGTACCGCCCAAAAGAAAAACCTTTAGCATCTATTACGCAGTTACACTACCAGAGCTCTTCAGAGTGCTTCAGTGTGCCTCACTGGCAAACTTACTGCGGGTGCTCCTGTGAGCCACCACTGGGAGTAAGCACCTATCCACCACAGGTACAGCATTAAAAGCTGAGTCTGCCCACCCCACAACTACCGAACTCTGGGCAACACAGTCACACCTTTCCAAAATGCAGGCCCCCTGAGCCACATCACCCTGACAGACAGTTCCTTGGAGCCACTGTGAGTCCCCACTGGGCAAGCGTAATTTCAATTTAGGGTGCAAGACAGAAAAATTGGGATACTACCCTCCACGACTGCTGACCTCTAGACACTGCAGTTGTGCCTCTCAAACTCGCAGGCCTACATCAAGAGAACCCAAATAGTTCAAGTAGGGAACTACACTAGATTACCAAGCCCAGGAAAGCTGAGAGATTATACCAGTAGCACCATCACCAAAAGATCCTGGGTAGCAAAGCAATTGGAACTACAATTAAAACATTACAGGAAAACATGGGGAGACAGAAAGGAAATTCTCAAAGGAAGGAACAAGAAGAATCACCAGAAAGGGAGTTAAATGAACTTGAGGCTAGCAGCTTAACAGAGAAAGAATTCAGAGTATTCGTTATAAAGATGTTTAAATGGATGGATGACAAATACACACAGCTCAATGAGAACTATAAGGAGCTGAATGAAAACGTCACCAACATGAAAAGAAACCAAGAGGAGATGAAGAACGACATAGCTGCAATAAAGAACACAATGGAAGGCTTAAAGAGTAGAGTAGAAGAGGCTGAGGACTGCATCAGCGAATTAGAAGACAAGGTAGGAAAAAACACACAAACACAGCAGCAACTTGAAAGAAGACTTAAAAAGCAAGAGGAGAGCCTAAGGGAGCTTTGGGACGACAAAAAATAAAACAATATTCGAATAATAGGGATAAAAGAAGGAGAGGAAGAGAAGCAAGGAATAGAAAACCTGTTGGAAGAAATAATGACAGAAAATTTTCCTGATATTGGCAAGAAAAAAACTATCCAAGTCCAAGAAACATACAGAGTCCCAAGCAAGTTGAACCCAAACAGACCGACATCAAGACACATCATAATTAAATTGACGAACACCAACGACAAAGCAAGAATCTTAAAGGCTGCCAGAGAGAAACAGAAAGTTACCTACAAGGGATCTCCTATCAGAATATCAACTGATTTCTCAACAGAAACACACCAGGCCAGAAAGGAATGGAATGAAATATTCAAAGTGATGCAAAACAAGGGACTGAATCCAAGAATACTATACCCAGCAAGGCTATCGTTCAAAATTGAAGGTGGAATCAGAAGCTTCACAGACAAAAAAGGGCTAAGAGAGTTCATCACTACCAAGCCAGCAATGCAAGAAATGCTAAAGGAGCTGCTGTAAAAAGAAGATAGAGAAAGGCAAGAAGAAACATAAACACTAAGGAAAAATATGTCATCAAACAGGTACTTATCAATAATAGCAGTAAACGTAAATGGATTAAATGCACCAATCAAAAGACATAGGGTAGCTGAATGGATAAGAAAACATGACCCATATATTTGCTGTCTACAAGAGACCCACCTTAGAGCAAAAGATTCACACAGACTGAGAGTGAAGGGATGGAAAAACATTTTTCAGGCAAATGGAAATGAGAAAAAAGCTGGGGTTGCGATACCTATATCAGATAAAATAGACCTCAAAGTAAAGGCCATAATAAGAGATAAGGAAGGCCACTACATAATACTAAAGGGAGCAATCCAGCAAGAAGATATAACTCTGGGAAACGTATATGCACCCAACGCAGGAGTGCCCAAATACATAAAAAATCTGCTGGAAGATATCAAGGGAGAGATCGACATCAATACAATCATAGTAGGGGACTTCAATACACCACTGACACCAATGGATAAATCCTCTGGACAAAAAATCAGCAAAGAAACAGCAATTCTAAATGACACACTAGATCAGATGGACCTAATTGACATCTTCAGAGTATTTCACCCCAAAACCATGGAATATACGTTCTTCTCAAGTGCACATGGGACATTCTCAAAAATAGACCACATTTTGGGTAACAAGCAAAGTCTCCCAAAATTCAAAAAGATTGAAATCATACCAAGCATTTTCTCAGACCACAATGGCATAATATTAGAAATAAACTACAATAAAAACATTCCAAAAAATTCAAACACTAAGAAACTGAATAGCATGCTACTAAACAATGATTGGGTTATCAATGAGATCAAAGAAGAAATTAAAAACATCCTGGAAATGAATGACAATGAAAACACAACATTGCAAATCCTATGGGACACAATGAAAACAGTCCTGAGAGGGAAGTGTATAGCTCTACAGGCCTATCGCAAAAAACAAGAAAAAATAGTAATAGATCATCTAACCCAACAACTCAAAAAATTAGAAAGGGAGCAACAAGAAAAGCCCACAGTGAGCAGAAGAAAGGAAATAATAAAGATCAGAGCAGAAATGAATGACATAGAGACCAAAAAAACAATACACAAGATCAACAAAACCAAGAGCTGGTTCTTTGAAAGGATAAACAAGATTGATAAACCTCTAGCCAGGCTAACCAAGAAGCAGAGAGAGAGGACCCAAATAAACAAAATCAGAAATGAAAGAGGTGAAATAACAACAGACCCCACAGAAATACAAAGGATTATTAAAAAATACTATGAACAACTCTATTCCAACAAACTAGACAACTTGGAGGAAATGGACACATTCCTAGAAAAACACAACCTTCCAAAACTAACTCAGGAAGAGACTAAAAATCTCAATAGGTTGATAACTATGGAAGAAATTGAAGCAGTCATCAAAAAACTTCCAGCAAACAAAAGTCCAGGGCCAGACGGGTTCACAGGGGAGTTTTACAAAACATTCAAAGAAGAGCTAAAACCTATCCTCCTCAGACTATTCCAGAAAATTCAAGAGGAAGGAACACTTCCAAGCTCCTTCTATGAAGCCAGCATCACCCTAATACCAAAACCAGATAAAGATAACACAATGAAAGAGAATTACAGGCCAATATCCCTCATGAACATAGATGCCAAAATCCTCAACAAAATTCTAGCAAATCAGCTCCAGCAGTACATCAGAAAGATCATACACCATGACCAAGTAGGATTTATCCCTGGGATGCAAGGATGGTACAATATTCGCAAATCAATAAACGTCATACATCACATAAACAAATTGAGAGATAAAAACCATATAGTCATATCAATTGATGCAGAAAAAGCATTTGACAAAATCCAACACCCTTTCTTGATAAAAACTCTCAGCAAGATGGGAATAAAAGGATCATACCTCAACATAATAAAAGCCATATATGACAAACCCACAGCCAACATCATACTCAATGGGCAAAAACTAAAACCATTTCCCCTAAGAACAGGAACAAGACAGGGATGCCCACTCTCACCACTCCTGTTCAACATAGTGTTGGAAATACTAGCCATTGCAATCAGACAAGAAGAAGAAATAAAAGGCATCCATATTGGAAAAGAAGAAGTAAAACTGTCCTTATTTGCAGATGACATGATACTGTACGTAGAAAACCTTAAAGACTCCATCAAAAAATTATTAGACTTAATAAATGAATTCGGCAGAGTAGCAGGATACAAAATAAATGCTAAGAAATCTATGGCATTTCTACACACCAGTAATGAACTTACAGAAAGAGAGACTAAAAAAGCAATCCCATTTACCATCACACCAAAAAAATTAAGATACCTAGGAATAAACTTAACTAAGGAGGTAAAAGACCTATACGCGGAAAACTATACAACACTGAAAAAAGAGATAGAGGAAGACATAAACAGATGGAAGAACATACCATGTTCATGGATTGGTAGAATCAACATCATCAAAATGTCCATACTACCCAAAGCAATCTATAATTTCAATGCACTTCCCATTAAAATACCAACGGCATACTTCACAGACCTAGAACGAACTTTCCAAAAATTCATCTGGAATAAAAAAAGACCCCGAATAGCCACAGCAATCCTGAGAAAGAAGAATAAAGTAGGAGGGATCTCCGTACCAGATTTCAAGCTGTACTACAAAGCCACTGTTCTCAAAACTGCCTGGTACTGGCACAAGAACAGACATATAGATCAATGGAATAGAATAGAGGACCCAGAAATCGATCCAAATCGCTATGCTCAATTAATATTTGACAAAGGTGGCATGAACATACAATGGAGTCAAGACAGTCTCTTCAACAAATGGTGTTGGGAAAATAGGACAGATACATGCAAAAATATGAAACTACACCACCAACTTACACCACACACAAAAATAAACTCAAAATGGATCAAGGACTTAAACATAAGACAGGAAACCATAAAAATACTAGAGGAATCTACAGGCAGAAAAATCTCTGACATATGCCAAAAGAACTTCTTCGCTGATACTGCTCCTAGGGCAATGGAAGCTAAAGAGAAAATAAACAAATGGGACTACATCAAAATAAAAAGCTTTTGCACAGCAAAGGAAACTATCAATAAAACAACAAGAAAGCCCACTACATGGGAGAACATATTTGCCAATGATTTCAACGATAAGGGTTTAATCTCCAACATTTAAGGGAACTCATGCAGCTTAACAAAAAGAAGATAAACAACCCAATCAAAAAATGGGCAACTGATCTAAATAGACACTTTTTGAAAGAAGACAGAAGAAAGGCCAAGAGACATATGAAAACCTGCTCTAAATCACTAATCATTAGAGAGATGCAAATCAAAACAACAATGCGGTACCATCTCACACCTGTCAGAATGGCCATTACCAACAAGTCAACAAATGACAAGTGCTGGCGAGGATGTGGAGAAAAAGGAACACTCGTGCACTGCTGGTGGGAATGCAGACTCGTGCAGCCACTGTGGAGAACAGTATGGAGTTTCCATAAAAAACTAAAAATAGAACTCCCATTTGACCCAGTGATCCCACTTCTAGGAATATATCCCAAGAAACTGGAAACATCAATCAGAAAGTATATATGCACCCCTATGTTCATAGCAGCACAATTCACCATAGCTAAGATTTGGAAACAGCCTAAGTGTCCATCAGCAGATGAGTGGATTAAAAAACTGTGGTACATCTACACAATGGAATACTACGCTGCAGTAAAAAAGAAGGAGCTCTTACCATTTGCAACAATATGGATGGAGATGGAGAATATTATGCTTAGTGAAATAAGCCAGGCAGAGAAAGATAAATATCACATGATCTCACTCATTTGTGGAATATAATGAACAACATAAACTGATGGTGGGGGAGGGGGGGAAATAGATCCAGAAACAGAGAAACATCAATCAGAATGTCAAACCTCAGGGAAGAAATTGTGAGGTAACCAGAAACCCAAGAATGCACGAGAACGCCTTTCCAACCATGCTAGCAATCATCAGATGTACGGTAATTTTACCTGGGACAAGAGGGTAAGTATTTTGGACTCATGCTCCTGACCCTTCATGGGTAAGACCACTCATGTGGGCTGATCCCCTGACCAATGTAATTACCAATAATACCAAACACCTTGGTCATCCAGGAGGTCCATGGGTGGGGCAAGTAAGTACAAACACACAGGGGTCTCCACCCAGCTCCCCTTTTGTATGACACGAAATCAAAACAATGCCACTTTGTGTGTACAATTAAAGAGAGGTTTCTGGCTTGTGTGGACACCAAAGAAAGGGTGTCACTACTATCATTACTTGCCCGCGGTAGAAGTGCAGGAAATGTAACTAAGACCTTGTCTATACAAAAAGAAATAGACAGCCAGTTTGAAAGGGTATTGCCATGGACTAGAACAAAGAATATCCTTACATGATATTATTCTACACTGTCATTAAAATTTTTCCCAGATTTGGATCACCCCCATTACTTATAATAGTTCCTCACACCCGTGGGGGGAGGGGGGATATCATCTGTTTGGTGCTTGGAGACAAACGTACACATCTCTAGATATTTTAGAATTACAACAGCATATTATACAATTACCCCAAACAAACTTACAAACTAATTCTTTGAATGTCTGGCAGCAATTTTAAAAGGACATGAAAGGGTTTAATCCCTTCCACTGTGTATAGGGCCCCCTGGGAAGGCACCTGAGCATTCTAAATTGGCCCCTCTTGCCCTTTTGGCCAAGAGGGACCCACTTCTCACAATCCAATTGTCCACAGCTGTTGCCTAAGCTTCTGTTCATGCCAAGGTTGATGGCTGGTACCATGGATCTGTCTCTCGCCCAGTGGGGTGAGCTGGGCCTCCTTGGAGAAGAAACCTGGGTTCCAAAAGATATGTGATCAGTGCTGGGACCCTGCCAGCAGGTGAGGGGATCCCAAGGCAGGTGCTGGGCGTGGAGGCCATGGGGGCATAGGCGACCAAGGAGACAGAACTAAACCTCACATCACCCTGCTTGGCCCCGGAGGATGGCTGGTTAGCCAGAGACGGGTAAGATTCCTCAGGGAAGGAACAACCTAAGACAGGCACAGTCGCATAGGGGCCATCAGGAGAGAACTTGGGGGTCAACAGAGGTGGGGCACAGACCTTCACCCCCCCCAAGTTTGCAGGGGCCTGAACCCTCACCCCTGCTGAAGGAGATCTCCTGCCCCCATGGCTGCTCAGCTTCACATGCCCAGCTCACATCGGGACCCAGGTAACAGAGACTTGGCCGACAGCAGATGCCTTCTCACTGAAACAAGACTTGATGGAGATGTCTTGCACCCATGATCCGGGGAACTGGGGTCTATGATATCTAAATCCAGCCTAGCACCAACAATGCTCAGGGCCTACTCAAGAAGGCAAATAATCCTCTCCACTAATAATTACAGGGTAAAACAAGATGGTTGTTAGAGTATTAAATTTGACAGTAAAATAGTAGTCAAGTTTTCAGACTAATTTAAATTGGCCAATCAAAATAAGCAAATACTCTAGAAAAATCAATTGTACTGGACAAAAAAGCTGTTACTAAGTGTTAACTATAATTTTTATTGGTAGTTCATCTCATGGTAAAAGTGTGTAACATATAATGAACCTAAAGCAGTCACATTTTAGTGCAAAAAAGTAAAATTTAAAAGCTATCAAGATTACAGCATAAAATTTCCAAAAGCCTCCCAATATTTAAACCAAAAAAAGGGGGGATAGTAGAAGAATATCATGTAAGGAAAAATATCCTGCAAATAAATTACATCTAGAAAATTTTTACTTTAGAAAATTAACTTTCATTTGTAATGCTAACAGCAAGTCACCCAGGTAAAACATACATGGTGTCAAAACAAGCCAAAGGAAAATCGTTTGGGCAAAAAAATGAAAAAGGATCGCAAGTCAAATTTATAGAAAATATTCCTTTATTAACTTTTGGTCGAGAATATGTTTGTATATTTTCAGAAAACAACTCCGAGACAGGTGGATTCCTGCAACAGAGAGGAATTGACAGGAGTGCTCCAGCCATGAAGTCAGAAGAGAAACCGTCCAGAGATGGAAGACGCTGACGATGCCTTGCCATACTAGCAGTCAGCAGATATGCGTCACTGCAGATTGCCCAGGACCAAACCAGAGAGGGTCAGACCTGCATTACCACCATTTGTCCACCATCCAGAACTGAAATATCATTGCTGTTATGAACACATAAACAACTGTTGGACATAGAAACCGGGACTCAAAAGAACTGTTGGCCCAGAAAGAAACTCACTATAGACTGATTCATTTGCCTCTCAGCATAACTATTATTGCTTGTCTCCTTTTCGGTTCCTATAAGTGTATTCCTAGTATCACATGAGCTCACTCATCTAGGGGAAAAGATGAACATCATAGACTGAAGAACAAGAACAGCATTGATCAGACTGTCAGACCTCAGAGGGAAGATAGGGGAGGGTGGGGACAAGGGAGATAGATCAACCAAAGGACTTGTGTGTTTGCATATGAGCCTAACCAGTGATCACGGACAACAGGGGGAGGGGAGCATGCATGTGGGGGGGGGTTGGGAAGGGAACGGGGGGGGGGGGTTGATGACAAATATGTGATACCTTAATCAATAAAGTAATTTAAAAAAAATAAAATAAATTTTAAAAAAAGAAAAAAAAAAGAACTATCCAGCGATCCACTTGGAATAATTGGAAAGATGTGACGATAGAGGAAATTAAGGCTTTCTTGGTGTAATACTAAATATGGGTACATTGAATCACCCCAACTTGCAGAGTTATTGGTCCATGGATTTTGAGTCTCATATACCATTTTTTAAATCTGTTTTCAAAAGAGAAAGGTTCTTGCAAATATTTTGGATGTTACACTTGAAAAACGACCAAAAGTCAAGTAAAGATTTGAGAACAAGAACCGAGAAGGTAAACTGCTTCTTGTCATACCTTGAAATGAAATTTAGGGAGAGATTCTGTCCTGGAAGAGAGATTGCTGTTGATGAGGCTGTTGTTGGTTTCAAGGGAAAGATACACTTCATCACATATAATTCTAAAAAGCCAACAAAATGGGGTACTCGTTTATATGTCCTCTCAGATTCAAAATGTGGTTACGTACATTCATTTGTCCCTTATTATGGAGGAATAACATCTGAAATGTTGGTGAGACCTGATGTCCCTTTTACTAGCAGAATAGTTTTAGAGCTTCATGAAAGATTGGAGAACTCAGTACCTAGTTCTCAAGGTTATCATTTCTTCACTGACAGGTATTACACTAGTGTCACTCTTGCAAAGGAATTGTTCAAGGAAAAAACACACTTGACAGGGACAATAATGCCCAATAGGAAAGATAATCCATCTGTTATCAAACATCCAAAGCTAATGAAAGGAGAGATAGTGGTTTTCAGGCATGAAAATGTAATGCTTCTTGCATGGAAAGACAAGAGGATAGTCACAATGCTCAGTACATGGGACACTTCAGAGAATGAGTCTGTGGAAAGGAGAGTGCATGGTGGTGGGAAGGAAATAGTTCTCAAACCCAAGGTCGTGACCAACTATACAAAGTTTATGGGGGGTGTTGATATAGCTGATCACTATACAGGCACATACTGTTTTATGAGGAAGACTCTAAAATGGTGGCATAAATTGTTTTTCTGGGGGCTTGAGGTCAGTGTTGTAAATACCTATATATTGTACAAAGAATGCCAAAAAAGAAAAAAGAAAAAACCAATAACGCATGTGAATTTTATTAGGAAACTAGTACATGATCTTGTTGGAGAATTCAGAGATGGTACACTAACTTCCTGGGGTAGATTATTATCCACTAACTTAGAGCAACATTTAGATGGAAAGCTCCATATAATCACACCTCACCCTAACAAAAAACACAAAGATTGTGTCATTTGTTCTAACAGAAAAATCAAAGGAGGAAGAAGAGAGATGATTTATATTTGTGAAACATGTGAATGTAAACCAGGTCTTCATGTGGGTGAATGTTTCAAAAAATATCACACCATGAAAAATTATAGAGATTAAAATTACTCTTTGAATGTACCAGTAATTTGAAATATAAAAAAATCCAAATAAATAAGTTTGTATGAAAAGAAACTCCAGTTTTTTATTCTACTGCCGCGCTTTGTAAAATCTGGGGTATTTAAAAAATTAAATCCCGAGTAGAATAAAGGAATCGAGAAAAAAGCAAGCGAGTGCAAAGGGTTAAAACACAGGAATGGGTTAAACTGTATCCTCGAGATTCAAGAGAAAGCAAGTCACTGTTCAAGGAGCCTACACCGTGCAGGGCTGTCTCCACGAAGACGCATCTGCTGCGCAGAGGCGAGGCGTTCAGGAGAGCTAATGCAGCTGCTGCCCTCCCTAGGCAACCGCTCCCTCAGGTGAGAAGGACGGGGCAGGGGCAGAGGCCACCACGAAGCACGGGGTTCATCCAGGTCCCACCTCCCATGAACCCACGAAGGCTTAGCTGCCTGATGGCCCTCTTAGCGTCTGGTGTGACCGCTCTTTCGCTGACTGGAAGCCAGAGCCCCGAGGGCGGGTGTGAAGACGCTGCACTGCATGCAGGCTTCAGGGCAGGCAGCCAGCACGCTCCTGCAGGTGCTGGGAGGCCTGTGGGTCCCTCTGCGTACCTCAGGTGGGGGCCCTCTGCGTGCACCTGACCCAGCAGCCCTCTCCTGTCCACGGTCTCCTCCCCCAGCCTCTCCTGTCTGTCTCACTCTCCTCCCAGGTCCCCTCTCGTCCCTGCTTTCTGACGCACGTGCACACGTGTACGTGGAGGAGTCTCACCCTGGATAGGCTTCTTCATCTCAGGCCTCTGCTCGCCGCCTCTTCCCCTGGGCCAGACACACAGGGAAGAGACTGTTCCCTTCGATGGCAGACGGACACCTCTGTGCCTTTCACCTGCAGGGTTCTTCCCACAGCCACCGAGCATCTTGGGGACCACAAGCTCCCATCTGCACACCACGATCGCGCCCTCTCCTGCATCTCTATGTGAGTGACAGCACACCGTGTCAAACTGGCCCAAATGTACACCGCATAGCTGTCATCACCTTGAAGGAGTTTTAAAAACATAAAGCGCTGTTTTACAAATTCCTCTGCAAATACTTTATGAAGGTGTTTCAATTACAAAGCTGTAGGTATACGGTCTACAGTGAAAGTTTCATTTTCCTTTCAAAAGAACAACCATTTCTCCAATCAGGAAATGTTTTTAACTTCAAGGCCACATTTAAGCCCTCAGAAAGACGCCCTGTGTTTCAGCTACTGAGGGCCACGCATGTAGCTGACTGAAACCACCCGACTGTAACCAATCATCCTAGGCTTCCAGAACTTGTATTTCTGTGCTTTACAAAAACCGTGTGTGTGAGTGTATAGAACCTTAAACTCGGAGAAGCTGACAGTGGACTGCAGAAGCATGCTGCATCACACGCCTGGGGAGTTCCTCAGCGGCTCCTGACCTTCCGTTCCTGGAGACCGGCTGGGGACTGCGGGTTGTGGTGAAGAATGTGCCAGGGTGTCAGCGTGATGCTGCGGGCCAGTCCACCATGCATCTTGGGAGGAGCCTCGGTGGCGGTGCTGGGCTCTCGCTGCGGCGTCAGGTCCCGCAGACACCGGGTCTGTGCGTCACTGGTGATGTTCACCTGGACCCCTCGACAAGGTGGTGTGAACTGTTTCCCACCATAAACGTACTCTCCCGTTGTAAGTAATAACCATTTTGTAGGGATGCTTTCTGTGTGACGGAAATTACCCCCTATCTACTTCCCCTCATTCCTCAGGCTGCCTTCTCACTTTGCTGGTCTCCTTGCTGTGCAGAGCCTTTCAGTTCGACGTAGTCCCATTTGTTCGTTTTTTGCTTTGTCGCTTGTGCTTCGGTGTCACATCCAGAAACACCACTGCCAGAACCAACGCCATGGAGCTTCTTCCTTGTTTCCTTCCAGGATTTACGTCTTCAATCCACTCCGAATCGGCGTTCTGGGGAGGGTGCACGAGGAGGGCGTTGCATCACCGTGTGCGTGGCTGTCAAGTCTTCCCACTGCACCTGCTGAGGACTCCATCCTTTCCCTTTTCCACATTGAGGCAAGGGTTAGTTGAACGTGGCGGGTTTATTTCTGGGTTCTCGATTCTGTTCTGTGGGTCTATTGGTCTGTTTTTATGCTAGTTTTCTCTAATATAATTTTTTGAGGTTTCCACAGTTATTTATTGTTCATTATTTTAACAACGTTTTCATGAAGACTGTTCACATATTAGACATCCTCAAACACTTTTGCCAAAAGGCTTGCTTGTTTTAAATAACACTGATGAGCCAGTGGCAGCCATTTCCCGTCCCGATGAAGCCTGTGGGTGTTAGTGGCACTCCTCCGGTAACAGTCCCCTTGACACATGTTCTGGGCGGTTCTCTCGCCAGTCATCTTGTCAAGTGTGTCCTGAAACTGGCTTCTGTATTCAAGCATGCCCAGTGCCACCGCCTTGTAATTCACATTTATGCGTGAGAAAGCTTCTTTGCCATGTTACGGCAGGAACAGGAAGTCTGAGTAACTCACCACATTGTCAGAGACGGTTTCCTGGAGTCCTTCCTCAAGCTCATCCTGCTGAGCACTGTGTCCCCATTCTAAGAGAGGCAGTTCCCCCACAGGTTTCTGGCATTGCGGTCACATCTACAGCTGTGCGGGAATACTGGCTCTGACTCACGGGAGCAGCTGCCGGCTTCCCCAAAGGCGATGACGTGCTGTTCCCCATCATCAAGGCCTCCCCGGGCGAGCCTTCTCCTCGCACGGCGCCAGATCATGGTCTGAGCGCAGGGCCGCAGCAAACGGAGGGGACACAGGAAAATGGACCCGGGAGAGCCCGCCTCCGCTGGCAGGCCCATTTTCTCTAATTTTCATTATTTCCTTCCGTATGCGATCCCTGAGCTTAGTTTGTCTTTCCATATTTACTGGCTCCTTGAGGTGTACAGGTAGGTGGTTTGAGACATGTCTTTCTTTATAATGCAGGTATTTACTGCTGCAAACTTCCCTCTGAGCATTGCTTTTGTAGCATCCCATAAGTTTTGGTATATTTTCATCTGACTCAAGGTACTATTTAATTTCTCTTTCAATTTCTTGGACCCATTTGATTTTCATGAGTGTATTGTTTCCTTTCCATGTATTTGTGAATTTCCCAGTTTTCCTTCTGCTGTTTATTTCTATTTTCATTCCACTGTGATCATAAAATACAGTTGGTATGATATCAGCCTTCTTAAATGTACTGACTCATTTTGTGTTTCTGTATGGATTTCTTTGGGTTCATCCTAGTTGGAATTCATTAGACTTCTTGCATCTATATATCCATTTCCTTCCCCAAACTGAGAAATTTTATGCTATTTTTTCTTTAAATACGCTTTCTGCCCTGCACGCACACTCTCTCTCCCCCTCCCCCTCCTTTTAAGACTACCTTTATGCATATACTAGAGGCCCAGTGCACAAAATTCGTGCAGGGTGTGTGTGTGTGTGTGTGTCCCTCACCCCAGCCTGCACCTTCTCCAATCTGGGATCCCTCTCACAATCCAGGACTGCTGGCTCCCAATTGTTCACCTGCCTGCCTGCCCCTAACCGCTTCTGCCTGCCACCCTGATCACCCCCTAAACACTCCCCTGCCAGCCTGGTCGATGCCTAACTGCTCCCTTGCCTGCCCGATTGTCCCTAACTGCCCTCCCCTGCCAGCCTGGTCACCCCTTACTGCCCTCCCTTGCCAGCCTAGTCGCTCCTAACTGCCCTCCCCTGCAGGCCTGGTCCCTCCCAACTCCCTTCCCCTGCTGGCTTGGACTCCCCCAATTGCCCTCCTCTGCTGGCTCAGTCACCCCTAACTGCCCTCCCCTGCAGGCCATCTTGTGGCAGCCATCTTTGACCACATGGGGGCAGCCATCTTGTGTGTTGGAGTGATGGTCAATTTGCATATTACTCTTTTATTAGATAGGATTGGTCTGTTTGGTGGTATTGCATAAGCCCTGTAAGCTTTTGTCACTCATTTTCATTCTTTTTTTCTTTTAGTTCCTGTGACTGGGTAATTTCAAATGACCTGTCTCTAAGTTTACTGATTCTTTCCTCTGTAAGATCAAGTCTGCTTTTACTTGTCTAATTTTTCAGTTCAATTATTGTATTCTTCATCCCCAAAACGTCTGATTCTTTTTGAAAAGATGAAATAAATACTGAGCCAATAAAATGAACTATTCTGTAAACCTTATTTGAATTTTCCAATCTTTTCACTCTTGTCTTTTTTCTGGTCTAAAATCCCGTCCTGAAACTGGCTTCCGTATTCAAGCACGCCCAGTGCCAACTGTTAGATCTTCTAAGTCTCCTCCAATCTGTGCTAGTTCTCTGATCTCTCCTTGTCTTTCTTGACATTAACACTTTTGAAAAGTATCAATCAGTTATTGTGTAGAATACCCCTTAATCTGGGTTTGGAGACCTAGGTCTGATTCTTGGCTCTGTGATTTACTTACTAACCTTGGCAAGCCAACCCCTCTGGGACTCAAGTTTCCTTATCTGTAAAATGGGATAATAATACTGACCTTATGTTTTCAAAATTAAATGAGACAATATATATCAAAATGCCTGGAATATAAGGTCACACAACACTAAGTCTTTTCCCCTGGTCCCTGCTTTTTAACTATTTCTGATAGAATTTTTTGCCAAAATGTCTTGCCCATATTTCAATGCCTTCTTTTATAGATAAAACCATATGTAGTTTAGCCTCAAGTGATGAATCTGTGTCAGCACTATAAACAGCCACTGTTGTGTGTGCAATGAACAGTTCAATGTCTCACTGTCAGGATGCCTGCATATATGGGCTTCATCGCACACTTCTGAGTTTCAGCTGGAGACATGTGGGGATCCACTTACTCACACGTATATTCATCACCGATGTACTGAATCTACAGGCCCTGGGTTAGGGTTTTGGTGACAGTAATAAGTCCTTGCTGATTTTATGGCTAGTAGAGGAGACGGACAAGTAAATGGGTCATTACAATTCAATGTGGTTAATTCTATGGAAGACGTATGCCGAGGCGTACCTAAGGAAACCCAGCCCAGGCCTGGGGAAAGCAGTTATGCTGGGGGAGGTTTCAGGAAGAGGGGCCATTGTGTTTCGGTGAAGGTCTGAAGAATGTGTAGAAATTAACCAGATGGGGGAGGAAGGAGAGCAAAAGGCATGACGCTTGGAAAGAACTCTTTCAACTGTGTGCTGAGTACATTCCATCGGTCCTGAAGAACACAGCTCCTGCTGTAACTCACAGCGTGAGCGCCGTGTGTGCCGACACCTCAGGGACTCAGAAACTTCACCAGGAAATTTCTGGCCCCAGGGCTGTGTTCTGGAGACGTAAACCTTGGACTAGCACACCGAGATTCCCTGTTTCAACATCTGTGAACTGAAGTAAAACTTAAGGTTACAATTGGCTGCTTGTTCCCATTTCAAAAGTAAAACTGACAGAGGAATTTCTTGCTTCAAAAAATAGAAGTTAATGGCCATCAAATATTCCTTTTCACACTGACCCTTCTGACTGAGCTGGCAAGAGGTCTGGAGGCCCTCCCTGCTCTCTCCCTTCCCTGCACTCTCTCATGGGGCCTCACAGGTTTGGCTTTGAGGCCAACGGACTCCAAAGCCCCAGTCTACCCAGTAAACGCATGGTCTTGGCAAGTGTTGCAAGTGTACTATCACTTCCTGTGAGTGTAGGGGAATCCATCAGGAGGTTTTCAAATAACGGGCTGTTCTGCTGGCCCCTGTTTCACTCTCCCAGTCACCTCTGTTTTGTTTCTCTTCCGGAGAGTGAGCGAATTCTTTTCCTTTTCTCCAAGGGAATACTACTTCGCAAACCTTAACTACTTCTAACCCAAAGCAGCCACATTACATACCATCAGCTGGTATGTCAGGAGGTCCATCAGGAAGATAATCTTGTTACTAAACAGGACGTCAGTGCAGTTTTCCGGGCAGTTGCTGCAGGTGAGGCTGTAAACATTGATTGCATTGCAGAGAGACCTAACGGGAGGAGAACACACCTCGCATGAAACCTCAGCAGGTCTTCTCTAAACAATTAAAACACATAAAACGAATGGTACAAAGCAACAGGCATGGAATGGAATTCTCTGAAAACAAGCCTAGCATTAGGGGCGAAGCCCACCACATGTGAAAGGCTGTAACTTCCATCCAAGGCCTCTGACCAACGCCTTACCTGCAAGAGACAGTGGAACACACCACCAGTGTGTCTGATAATGTCTTAACAATCTTCATAACCTAAGGTCAGATAATACCCAGGAACTCTGGGATCTAAGTGTCTTTGAATAACACCCAGAAAAAGAACCTGCCAAAGCTCCTGTTGCCTCTATTTAAAAATTTTTATTGGAGGTTTTTATCTTTTTCTTAATGATTTATGAGAATTCCTTCATTATAACTCTAACAAAGGGTTAATACATGTTCGGAATATTTTCTCCAGTTTACCTAATGCCTATCATTTTGCTTATATCATTGTTCAGGTATTTTTATGCATGAAAGCTACACAATTTTTTTCTTTAGAATTTCATTTTTTCTTCCCTTCCCTTTGTCCTTTAAAAACTTCTTCATTATGATACATTTGTATCCAGCCATTTGTATTTATTTTTTCTTTTTCTTTTTTTTTTAATATATTTTATTGATTTTTTTTTACAGAGAGGAAGAGAGAGGGATAGTGAGTTAGAAACATCGATGAGAGAGAAACATCGATCAGCTGCCTCCTGCACACCCCTACTGGGGATGTGCCTGCAACCAAGGTACATGCCCTTGACCGGAATCGAACCTGGGACCCTTGAGTCCGCAGGCCGACGCTCTATCCACTGAGCCAAACCGGTTTCGGCTGTATTTATTTTTTCTTAAATTTCATCACCGTGTGTGATAATTTTATGGTTTCATAATTCACTATCAAATCATTTAGAATCTACTTTGGCATGAGGCAGAAGCCTAAATTGATTCCCCGCATTAAAAACATTTTTGAATAATCTACCTTCTCTCTACTGGTTTGAAAAGCCACCTTTATCATACTATTCAGGATATACTCCCTGGTTTCCTAGACGAAGTGATAAGTGGTCAAGCACTGTGCCAATGTCACGTTGTTCTGTGTACTGTAAGCTCCACAGTAGAATTAATGTATGAAACTGTAGATCCTTAAAGCCTTAAAAAGTGAGGTGCTACATTAGAATGACATGTGGAACTTTACAGCTTTATAATCGTATCCTATTTTCCCTTTGGTTTTGACCTATAATTTTATGGCCTTGATTTTTTAATTTCTATTTCTCTGTTTAATTCCATACAATCCCTAAAACTTGTAAGAGATCTTTTGTGGAATATCACAAGGCATAAATAAACACACAAACATAAAAAAGCAAAGAACGCAGGGTGTGGGATTTGTCCTAATCGCATTCCTTGTGCTTTCCATGGAAGAAAACACTTGGTGGTAACGTATGCAACGCCATGTGCATCTCTATAAGCTTATGCTCACAAACTCTCCCAAGGGACTCCCACAAAGAAACCACTTTCTGATGGAAAAGAACGGGCAACAATCTCAAGGTCAGGAGAGACCTGTCCACGCAGCAAAACCCGTTTGAAGAGCACCTGTCTCAGAAAGAGCACTTCTCTGGCCCAGCCTGGGTGGTCTGCCTGGCAGCCCTGCCTGTAACTTAAGACTCAAAGGCCTGAAGCAGTTTCTGTGACATCAAACAGGAAGCCCCAGGTTTTAAAAGTATCATCTCAGAGACATTACAATCTCACTGTCCATTCTGTCAAAAGGGCACTGTGCTTGGGCTGAGACAAAGGCACTCTGCCCCACGCCATCAGGACAACACCAGTGAGTCTTAGGTCAGCTGTCTTCTCACCGAGCAGGTTTCCTCTGAAACAGAGGCCAGGAAAGCCATCACAAAGGGGTACTTTGGCCATAAGAACAGGGACATATTTAATACGAAGAGGACAGTGATGGGATGCACTGCACCTCAGACACTGAGCTGAGCACGGAGACGTCATAAAACAGCCAGACAGAGGAGCCCAGGTGGTGCCGCCCAGGAGGCTCCGCCAGGACAATGTCGTGCGCACGTGGTTTCCACCCAATGCTATTGGCATCAGGTAAGACTTATCAGGAGACACCGTCCACCAAAGCCACCGTCTTACACTGATGTCAAGAGAAGAGACATTTTAAAGCAACTGCCATGGGCACTGAAAACCCAGAACCCCGATCACATTACAATTTACCAAGTACCTTGGCTCACAGTAAGCATTTAATAAGCGGACTATAGTTCACCTGCATTATCATTCTCGAGTCATGTTTTGTCTTTGTAAAGCTCCAAACTAACTGGTACAGATTCACTGGACGCACCAAGTGAGCTGGGCGGCCCTCACAGAAGGGGCCCGGGACCAGGCCAGGGAGGGGCCCCCAGGCCGCAGTCCCGCCCGCAGGGGAGGCGGTTCCAGCTGCTCCGCAGGCTCGCCTGGTCGCCTAGTGCGGCCGGGTATTTTAAGCAATTTAATAGGAGCGGTGGAGCCTCTTCCTGCAGTTTTAATCTGTATTTCCTGGTGATGCTGAGAGCTTTTCATATGCGTATGTGCCCTCTGTGCATCTCCTTCGGTGAAGCGTCTATTCCAATCTCTTGCGCATCTGTTCACTTTCAGTCTGGGATGGGCCGCAGCACCGCACACAGCTCCTGCTCATGGCGGCCCTGAAGCCCACTGCCTGGCAGGATGGCGCACAGGATGCTCTCCGCACCAGCACGGGCACCGGCTCGGGGTCCCACCCTCCACCAGCTCAGAGGACGTGTGGGAGGTTTGCAAACACAAAAGAAGCGCAGGATCTGTCTCTCGGCTCATGTCTATACCAAGTAGGAAGACTCCGGTGTGTATTTCTGAAACAGTGAATTTCGAGTGCTAACACGACCTGAGTCCTTAGGGACAGCCAACGGGAAAGTGCTATCTGATTATGCTTACAAAGCTATTTCTCGCAGGAAGAAACATCCCCAGCGGAGTCTCACTTTCATCATGTTCAACGGGTCTGCTGCAGCAAACAGATTTTAGATGTATAATATTGGTCAGAATAAAATATATTGAAAAAAGGAGAGAGAGAGAGGACCAAGATGGCGGCATAGGGCGGACGCCTGATTGTTGCCTACCACAACAATTTTGAAACTACAACTAGTAAACAGAACGGACACCATCCAGAACTACCGGAGGGCTGGCTGAGCAGATGCTCTACAACTAGAATAAAAGAGAGGGGGACGCGGGATGATACTGATGCCGGTGAGCCAAAGATCTCACTTTAAAATCTACGGCTCTGGAAGATGGCGGCGGAATTGAACGGCTGATCTGTTGCCTCGCATGGCAGTTTCGGAAATACAACTAAAAGATGGACTGGTGAGCGCGGCGACTCCTGCTCGCGTCTCCCCAGGCCGGGTGGCTGCTCCTCTCAGTCAGCACCTCAGCCGGGACCATGAGCTCGTGGGAGGCCGCAGCAGCTGCTATGGCGGCGGCGGCGGCCGCGGACTCAACGCAGTGGCTCTCGGTGAAGGAAGAGACCATCTTTCTGCAGGACGGGCCCATCCAGGTCACCGACCTGGCCGAGCTGCCCAGTGAGATCCTCGGGGCCCCGGAGGCCGCCGACACCTACTTGGAGGATTTTTAGGATTTCCCGTCTTACATTCAAGTCCTTTAGCCAGTTTGAGAGAGGAGAACCAAGAAGGCGGCAAAGTTAAACAAATGAACTGCGCCGCGCACAGCAATTTCAAAAATACAACTGGAGGACAGAGCGTCTGCCACCCAGAACCACAGGAGAGCTGGCTGAAGGGTGGATTTACAGCTAAGAGGGAAGAGGACAGAGCGAACTCGGAAGGGATAAGGTGCGGAGGCGCGTGGGTCGGACTGGTGGCGGGGGAAGGGTTGTGCGGCTTTTTTCCCAACCCTAGGGGAGATTAGCTCCCCATCACCCTGAAATCCAGCTTCTGGGGACTCGCGGGAGACCCAGACGCCTGCGGGGAGAGGCTGGACTCTCGGCCTTCGTGTCGGAGAGTGGGTGTAACTTCCTTGCGGAGGTGCGCCCAGCAATCAGTGTTTGCTGTGCTGGAGTGCGGAACGAGGGGGCTTAGAAACGTGGAGAGCAGAAAAAGCAGACTTGCAGCCATTGCGGTTCGCCACGCCATGGCCTGGTGGCGCCCTGAGACCCCGCCCCGCCCTGGGACCCGCTCCACACATTTTGCAGACCCGCCCCGCACATTTTGCAGGCCCACCTGGGCTCCAAGCAATGGCTTTTGCATGTGGGTGGCCTGCCCTGTGGCAGCTTGACCAGATGAACTGCGGTTCTAGTCGGACTGCTCCAGGGCCGCTTAGACAGGAGGAGGAAACTGCAGTTTTTACTGTACCTCCTGCTGAGTGGCCTCAGACAGTAGCTGACCTGCACCCCATTGGAGACCCAGAAACGAGGGCATCTAGTGGTCGGTGTGAGACGACACCAGATTTCAACCACTCCCATAAGGGACACATTCAAGAGGCAGACTCAGTGAGCGCCAAAGCCTTGCTGCAACAAGATCCGTCCCATAAACGTGTCTCCTGCACAGCAACTCTTCCTTTATAGAAACAGAGGGTCCTCACGGACAATTGGCCAGGAGGACAATTCCTCCCAGTGACACCAACAACAATCAAGACTTAACTATACAAAGGAGGACCAAGATGGAGGCATAGGGCGGAAGCCTGATTGTTGCCTACCACAACAATTTTGAGACTACGATGGGAGAGCAGAGCAGACACCATCGAGAACCACCGGAGGGCTGGCTGAGCAGATGCTCTACAACTAGAATAAAAGAGAGGGGTACGCGGGATGATGCTGATGCTGGTGACCCAAAGATCACACTTTAAGAACTACGGCTCAGGCGACACAATGGCAGCCTGGAACGTGCTCGGCGCGGTTCCCCCGGCAGTCTCCGGCTGAGGGGATGGCTCCCCTCGCGGCCGAGCACGGACAGACGAGCCCCTGAGAGACATGGGGTGGGAGACCCCGCGCTTGCTGGCCTCTGAGTCCTTCAAGAATCTCAACGCCCCGGAAGCGGCCAGGTGCGCACGCTCGGCGACTGGCCACCGCTGCAGACCCAAGGGCCGACGCAGCGACCCCGGACCAGCCCGCCACCGCGCACCGGGCACACCGGAGCTTCGCCGAGCCCGCAGCCCAACGAGTTCTGCGGCAGCCGCCCTGGAGCTCTGAGAAAATGGCCGAAGGAATTGCTGAGAGGGAATTGACCAACAGGAATTGGGATCAAGAAGACGAAACCCCGCTGGGTCCCGGGTCTGGGTGAGGCCGCGCGCCCCTGGGTCCGGGTGAGGCCACGCGCCCCTGGGTCCAGCTGAAGCTGTATCCCGGGCCCGGGTGAGGCCGTGTGCCCCTGGATCCGGGAGAGGCTGGGTCCCGGGTCCGGGTGAGGCCTCGCACACCTGGGTCCGGGTGAGGCCACGCGCCCCTGGGACCGGGTGAGGCCACATGCCCCTGGGTCCGGGTGAGGCCACGCGCCCCTGGATCTGGGTGAAGCTGGATCCCAGGTCCGGGTGAGGCCATACGCCCCTGGGTCCGGGAGAGGCTGGGTCCCGGGTCCGGGCGAGGCTGCGTGCCCCTGGGCTCGGGTGTGGTCACACACCCCTGGGTCTAGGTGAGGCCTCACGCCCCTGGGTACAGGTGAGGCCGTGCGCCCCTGGATCCGGGTGAGGCCACGCGCCCCCTGGGTCCGGGTGAGGCCACGTGCCCCTGGGTCCGGGTGAGGCCACACGCCCCTGGGTCCAGGTGAAGCTGGATCATCCCGGGTCCAGGTGAGGCCGTGTGCCCCTGGATCCGGGTGAGGCTGGGTCCTGGGTCCGGGTGAGGCCGCACGCACCCAGGTCCAGGTGAGGCCACGCGTCCCCTGGGCCCGGGTGAGGCCACGTGCCCCTGAGTCCGGGTGAAGCCATGCCCCTGGGTCCGGCCAAGACCAAAACAGAGGGTGTTGGACCTGCATTACCACCATTTGTCCACCATCCAGAGCTGAGGGATCAGTACTGACATGTACACATAAGGAACTGGTGGACATTGATATTGGGTCTCAAAAGAACTGTTGGTCCAGAAAGAAACTCACTACAGACTGATTCATTTGCCTGTCAGCATAACTATTATTGCTAGTCTCACATTCAGTTCTTATAAGTATATTTCTAGGTACACATGATCTTGCTCATCTAGGGGAAATGATGAATAACATAGACTGATGAACAAGAACAGAACCAGAACATAGGAGGCATCGATCGGACTATCGGGCCTCAGAGGGAAGATAGGGGAGGGTGGAGGGAGGGGGGAGAGATCAACCAAAGGACTTGTGTGCATGCATATGAGCCTAACCAATGGTTAAGTTCAACAGGGGGTTGGGGCATCCATGGGAAGGGGTGTGGGATGGGAATGGGGGGATGAGGACAAATATGTGACACCTTAATCAATAAAGAAATTTAGAAAAAAAAGAAAAAAAAAGAAAAAAGGAGAGAAAAATAGTATTTGACATGGAAAATGTATTTAAAAGAAGTTCTATATGTGGTTTTTCATATATGGGAGTCTTTAAAAACTGTTACTATCCTATCTAATAAAACAGTAATATGCAAATCATCACTCCACTACACTCACAAGCCATGCCCACCAGCCACGCCAACAGCCAATCAGAAAGCGAATATGCAAATACACCTAACCAAGATGGCTGCAGCCTCAGAGAGCGGCAGTTGTTGGAACTGGGATATTGGAGCCGAAGATCAGAGGGGAAGATCGGAGCCAGCAGGGGTCCCCCACAGGTGATCAGAGCCAGCTGGGGTCCCCTGCAGGCGATCAGAGCCAGCTGGGGGGTCCCTGCCCAGGGCCCGATTCTCAGCCAGGGGCTTGAGGCATTGGCTTGGGGCGATCAGAGCCAGCTGGGGGTCCCTGCCCAGAGCCCAAGCCTCTGCCAGAGGCTTTAGGCCTTGGCTGGGGGTGGAGCCAGCTGGGGGTCCCAGCAGGCGATTGGAGCCAGCTGGGGGTCCCTGCCCAGGGCCCAAGCCTCAGCCAGAGGCTTGCAGCCTTGGCCTTGGATGGAGCCAGGCGATAGAGCAAGCTGGGGGTCCCTGCGGGCGATCGGAGCAAGCTGGGGGGTGCCTGCCCAGAGCCCAAGCCTCTGCCAGAGGCTTGCGGCCTTGGCCATGGGTGGAGCCGGGCGATTGCACCAGCTGTGGGTCCCTGCGGGCGATCAGAACCAGCTGGGGTCCCTGCCCAGGGCCCTTGTGGCCTTGGCTGGGGGTGGAGCCAGCTGGGGGTCCCTGCCCAGGGCCCGAGCCTCAAACAGAGGCTTGAGGCCTTGGCCAGGGGCGGAGCCTGGCGATCGAGCCAGCTGGGGGTCCCCTTCCAAGGGCTGGAGGCTTTAGGCCTTGGCAGGGGCGGAGCCGGAGATCACAGGAGATAGGTGTGAACTACAGAGGAAATACCTTTTCTGACCGCTCATTGGCTAAGCTCCCTGTATGCCACTGGTAATATTTTTAGTAACTTGGGTTTAAGAATCCAAAAAGGTGATCTAGGGCTTTTCCACCACACTCCTGGAGAAAAAAAACGAAGGTCCGCTGCTGGAGGCCTAAGAAATGTCATAACCTGCCCTACACGGTTTGGCTCAGTGGATAATGCCTAGGTTTGCCAACCGCAGAGTCCAGGTTAGATTCTGATCAAGGGCATGTACCTAAGTTGCAGGCTTCTCCCTGGCTGTGGCCCAGGTCAGGGCTCATGAAGGAGGCAACCAATCAAAGTATTCCTCTCACTTTGATGTTTCTCTCTGTCTTTCCCTTTCTCTTCCACATTCTCTAAAAGTCAATGGAAACATTTACTTAGGTGAGGATAAAAAAGAAAGAAAGAAAGAAAGAAAGAAAGAAAGAAAGAAAGAAAGAAAGAAAGAAAGAAAGAAAGAAAGAAAGAAAGAAAAAAGAAAGAAAGAAAGAAAGAAAGAAAGAAAGAAAGAAAGAAAGAAAGAAAGAAAGAAAGAAAGAAAGAAAGAAAGAAAGAAAGAAAGAAAGAAATGTCATATCCTATGAAAGACACACCTTGAAAATGCCTAAAGAAAGTTGTCATTTTTTCTTGGTGAAGGGACTGGAGTCCGTGTTGATGAAAACACCTTGGTGGCTGCGGTGACTTGCAGTGGCTCCAGCAGCAGGGTGATGGGGCTGGTGCCTTTCCCTGATCAGCCTGGTTGTCTCTCACAAAGGGAGGCCTCCCCTGAGGGCTCCCAGTATGTGAGAGGGGGCAGGCTGGGCTGAGGAGACACACCCCCCCCAGTGCACGAATTTCGTGCACCGGGCCCCTAGTTTTATTTATAAAATTAGAAGATATTACATAGTACAACTAGACCCGTGACAGAATTTTCTTGTTTCTCTGCAGTGGACATGAGACATCTGGGCAGTGCACGCTGTGGGTAAAGATGACAATGCGTATCGTATTCTAAAATGTAACATTTTAATAATACCAAAATTAACTTCAAAATTAAACAGTTTTCATCATTATAAGGACATCACAGAAAAAGGAGTAAGAAATCTTCAACCAGATGAGTTGTTTCAAGGGTTTTTATTTAATTGGTGAATCTGGAACAACTGGAAGAGGCAACTTAATTATGCCACAGAGACACATTCTGATTTTAGATAGAAAATCAGATATATTCTAAGCACCAGCCTAATTAGCCTTTCTGCACTTCCTAAAATTAACCTCCCCTTGAAATGCTATGTTTCAAAGATTATAATAATGGACTTAAAAATGTAGGGGAGCATAAAATTAAAACATTACTCTGAAACTCTAGTGTTGAACTCTGTTTTGTCTCATGACACAGTAGTCACGGCCAGCATGCCTTTAGCCTGGTCTCAGGCAGGCCCTGCCACGTAAGTGTGAGCCACATCAGCACGCCAGCTCTGGAGGAGACCAGGTGGCTCGCAGTGCTGACCCACAGATTAAAGGCGACACGACGCATTTCTTTGCTTTAATCCCGTTAGTGGTGCCGCAGCTGTCAACTGTGACCGTCTCCGTGCAGCCTTCTGAGACATAAACCAAATGCCGCAATAAGTCAGAGGGAAGAGCATTCACCAATCACTGTGGCTAATTAGCTGGCAAAGCAGTTTTTTACTTTTATTGTGTAGGAGAGCGCTGTTCACTTTTAGTAAATCTTGATCTAAAAACAGATATTTAAAATTATATTAGAATAATCCTGCCTACAAACGAGGACTTGTTTAACACATGTTATTAACATGTGCTGAGGCCTTGGCATGGTGGACACGTGAGGTGCACATGGCTTCACTCGACAGCATCCACATGCTCCTGATGGGCCGCCAGTCCCATGGCACCTGACTCCATCTCTGCCACCCGCTTTAGGTCCTGAAGGGCATTTGAGGCAACATGGAAACGCTGGAGTTCTTTTCCGGGCTTCACTGCCAGTCTTCCGGAAATTTCTGTCTCATCCGCACAAGGAGTTACAAGAGTTTGTGTTCACTTCCCCTTCTGATCAGGACAACAAGTCTCGTGGGTCAGACTACACACACAGGCTGGACTGCCCGGGGGACTCTGTGCACAGAAATGCCCGCTGAAGGGCACCTACACCTTCTTCCAATCACCTCTACTTTGAGTACAGCCAACCCCAGACTTCAGTATCAAAGCATTTCTGCACAGAAACGTCATCAAATGCCACAGAAGGCAGACACGAAGTGAGCCAGGGTGGCAGAGAGCTCATGCCAAATAGACAGCGCTGTCCTGAACCAGGAAAGACGACAGCTGTTGCCTGACCTCTTTAGGGCACTTCCCAGTTTACAAGGACTCTCACAGCGTTCCGACGACCCGCGAGCCACATGCCAGGTGGGTACAACCAGCCGTGTGCCCCCGGGAGGAGACATGCCACAGGCTAAGGCGCAAGCCCACATCCTCCCAGCAGGAACCAGAGCCCAGCTTTGTCTGACGCTAGAGCTGGTGCTATTTCTATTTTACCAAAATGTCTCTCAAGAAAAAAGATAACATGTTTTGGGAATTTTTTTTCCCGTTTTATCCCAGGCACACATGAAGCACTTACTTTTGTTGGGCTAACTAAATATTTAAAAACTAGGGGCCCGGTGCACGAAATTTGTGCACTGGGGGGGGTGTCTCCTCAGCCCAGCCTGCCCCCTCTCACATACTGGGAGCCCTCAGGGGAGGCCTCCCTTTGTGAGAGACAACCAGGCTGATCAGGGAAAGGCACCAGCCCCATCACCCCGCTGCTGGAGCCACTGCAAGTCACCGCAGCCACCAAGGTGTTTTCATCAACACGGACTCCAGTCCCTTCACCAAGAAAAAATGACAACTTTCTTTAGGCATTTTCAAGGTGTGTCTTTCATAGGATATGACATTTCTTTCTTCCTTTCTTTCTTTCTTTCTTTCTTTCTTTCTTTCTTTCTTTCTTTCTTTCTTTCTTTCTTTCTTTTTTATCCTCACCTAAGTAAATGTTTCCATTGACTTTTAGAGAATGTGGAAGAGAAAGGGAAAGACAGAGAGAAACATCAAAGTGAGAGGAATACTTTGATTGGTTGCCTCCTTCATGAGCCCTGACCTGGGCCACAGCCAGGGAGAAGCCTGCAACTTAGGTACATGCCCTTGATCAGAATCTAACCTGGACTCTGCGGTTGGCAAACCTAGGCATTATCCACTGAGCCAAACCGTGTAGGGCAGGTTATGACATTTCTTAGGCCTCCAGCAGCGGACCTTCGTTTTTTTCTCCAGGAGTGTGGTGGAAAAGCCCTAGATCACCTTTTTGGATTCTTAAACCCAAGTTACTAAAAATATTACCAGTGGCATACAGGGAGCTTAGCCAATGAGCGGTCAGAAAAGGTATTTCCTCTGTAGTTCACACCTATCTCCTGTGATCTCCGGCTCCGCCCCTGCCAAGGCCTAAAGCCTCCAGCCCTTGGAAGGGGACCCCCAGCTGGCTCGATCGCCAGGCTCCGCCCCTGGCCAAGGCCTCAAGCCTCTGTTTGAGGCTCGGGCCCTGGGCAGGGACCCCCAGCTGGCTCCACCCCCAGCCAAGGCCACAAGGGCCCTGGGCAGGGACCCCAGCTGGTTCTGATCGCCTGCAGGGACCCACAGCTGGTGCAATCGCCCGGCTCCACCCATGGCCAAGGCCGCAAGCCTCTGGCAGAGGCTTGGGCTCTGGCAGGGACCCCCAGCTGGCTCCGATCGCCCACAGGGACCCCCAGCTTGCTCTATCGCCTGGCTCCATCCAAGGCCAAGGCTGCAAGCCTCTGGCTGAGGCTTGGGCCCTGGGCAGGGACCCCCAGCTGGCTCCAATCGCCTGCTGGGACCCCCAGCTGGCTCCACCCCCAGCCAAGGCCTAAAGCCTCTGGCAGAGGCTCAGGCCCTGGGCAGGGACCCCCAGCTGGCTTCGATCGCCTGCAGGGGACCCCAGCTGGCTCTGACCACCTGTGGGGGACCCCTGCTGGCTCCCATCTTCCCCTCTGATCTTCGGCTCCAATATCCCAGTTCCAACAACTGCCGCTCTCCAGGCTTCAGCCATCTTGGTTAGGTGTATTTGCATATTCGCTTTCTGATTGGCTGGTGGGCGTGGCTGGTGGGCGTGGCTTGTGCGTGTAGCAGAGTGATGATTTGCATACTACTGTTTTATGAGATAGGATTTTCTTAGTGATATAAATAAGTTTTTATGGAAACTTCTCACTGAAACTCTGTAAATGTCCAGAAATCATGCATGTTGCCACTCAGGAATGCCAGCTTCTGAGGCACAGCTCTCTGCCTCCAGCTCCCAGAGACTAAGGGGGTCTGGAGGGCAGAGGGTAGACCTCGTCCCCAGCTGTGCAGGAACCTGATGGCCAAGAGCACTTTGCAGTTAAAGACCCAACTGCGCCTGCGTCTGAGTGACTGTCGGAGCTACCTGGCTGGGACTCTAGATGCCAGCAGCCTGGCCTCAGACGGTCTTCCTGTGGATGAGGACGTGGCCTTCCTCCCTCAGGCTTTGTTAACGTACTCACACCTTGTTCTGTAAGCAGCATGGGGAGCTAGCCTTCTCTTACTGCTCTTCATTTTGGCTCCATTTCTGTAAGCAGTTACAACTGCCCAGGAGTTTATTAATTCTTCTTGATTGAGTGTTAGGGACTGTTGTAGACCCAAAGATTCCCTTTATATGGCTCCAGGCTCCATCTGAGTTCTGTAGGGAAGGCAAGCACCTCTGCTTTTCTCCCTAAGGGGAGTGCAAGCTTTTGCTCTTCAAGCCTGAACACACTACCGTGTTCTTGTGGTCTCCCCTACAGGAACCACAGGGCAGAAAGGACTCACAAATGGAACGTGGAAGGCAGATTTAAAGACTATACTCACTTAGGAGGAATTCGGGAAACTGTGTTCACATTTGCGGCTGGGACCACTCCTTGAAGAATGTGTTCGAGGGCTGTTAATCCACCGGCAACTTGAAATGCAATCTGATCGGCCACATTCTAGACAAGAATACAAAAAGAAATTAGCTAAGCTTCCCAAGCACAAGATGACGACCACATGGAGTATTAATTGAGTGGGACACATTCTGCTGGTTCAATTATCCTGCAAATATTCATCCAAGGCTTAGGAGGAGCATAGGTCAAAAGTGTGAGCACAAAGGACATGCACCTGAGGCGTAGCGGGTGAGAGTGCATCCAATGCCTATAACCACATGACGGCGCCGTGGTAAGGCCTGAAGAAACAGGCACGCGCTTCGTGAGCACGAGGGGATGGAGGTCAGCACGGGTTCCTCTGACACGGGTTCCTTCATGTCCCCACTATGCCCAGAGCTCCCAGGCTGAAGTCAGGTAAAACAGGAGGGAAAGGAGTGGAGCGCTCCAAGCAGAGGGGAAACCATTTCATACAGAAATTGTCAAGTTACCTTGAAAAGGCAGATCATTTTAAAACAGACAAGTTGACTTCCACAGAGATTTCCTCTTCTAGAATTTTTCTTCAGTAATATAATCTAATATCTAACCATTTAGCTATACCTTCTCTCTCTCTCTCTCTCTCTCTCTCTCTCTCTCTCTCTCTCTCTCTCTCTCTTTCTCCCACTTCAGCCATTTTAGGAAGCATATTAAACCACTTTTGAACCAAACCTCTGATTATTTCTGTGTGTTTTCTGAATGGTTCACCAAAGAACAGCTGAGGGTCGCACGGGGAGTATTTGTTAGCAAGCTAAGGGACAGCTAAACTCCAGGAGAAGGTAGGGGACTGCTAGAGGGGGTTACCCTGACTGGGCAGCCCCCACTGAGGCTGGGTCCCCTCCCGGAGCTACAGGCTCAGACGGGGAAACCGCACCATTTTGAAGGGGAAAGTGGATCTTATTGGAAGCCTGAAAATCCACAACTGCAGAAACCACCAAACAGCTGGGAGCCCCAGAACACCTGTCCCCAATTAGCGCAAACATGCGGATTCAAAGGAACTCTTCACTCCACCATGGAAAGGTCGGATTTCACCAGGGATAAGGTGAGGTCTCTGGTCCTGGCGGGAGAGAGAAACGTGCGCACTGTGGGAGCTGGAGGACCGGGGAAGTCTGTGCCTAGAAATGTCCGTGGCTGTTGAGGCTGGCGTGATCCGTGAATGTGGAAGGGGGTCCTCAGAGCTGCTAACAGAAGGGATCTCTAAAAAGCAACCCATTTTGATCTGACGTGGAGGGACAGCCAGGAATTTCAAAGGTGGGCAGGCTGCTTAGACTTGCGCGCAGACCCATTGTTCGCACACTTGGGCTTTTTCCTCTTCATTTCCTTGCTTCTGATTACTAAGCAAGGATCACCCAGTTGGGGACACCCTGGGACACTGCAGGGGGGATTTGTTTTTCTGGAACCTGGGGATCAGAGTGGGGAGTGACCATCGGAGAGCCAGCTCTGAGACAGCCCACCTCCACAAACCGGTATTGAGTGCCACAGGGAAAGAAGGCTAGAGAGGCCATAGAGACCTGGAAGTCAATCCAGAAACACTGCCACCCAGGGGCTGAATCACAAATTGACTCTTGTGTAATCAAAAATAAAGGAATATGAGAAATTAACCCTACCAGACCTGAGGCCCTGAACCTAACTGTCCCCTATACCTGGGCTCCTGAGCATTAAAGAGAAAAAACCAACATGATATAGAAAAATGTTAGTTACATGCAAACAAGTGATGAATAAGATGGAACTTGGAGACATTGTAGAAAATAGGTCTACCTTTTATCTAGCGCCAATATTCCACCTTTGTGTGCCAATCCACCCAGCAGGATGAGCCTTGTTTCACACAGAGGTACTTCTTGCAAAGTGAGCACCAGATGTTGCTCTTCACCTTCTTGCATGGATTGTCTTTGTAAGACACTCCAGGATTTTGCTTGTTGTACCTGGAGTGCTTTTCCATGCACACAACATAGATATGATTAGACGATGTCCCAGGGGGAATCTCTGGAAAATGATTGCCTGGGGTCATCTGTTGAGGGCAGTGTTCCTTTTGTGGGTGGCGGTGGGCTGATGTCCTGGATCCATCAATAAGTTGCAGGCACAGTTTCTGAATATATCTAGTGAAATAAACTGGCTTTTTTTGAAGCAGCTTGCTGCTTTGAAGCATACAAGATATAAGAATTATAACTGGCCCACATAAAAAAATTTATGAAAAGCTGCCACGGCCAGCAGTAATGACGACGAGACCAGTGAAGGAGGGTCATCTGGTCATTTTTGTCACAGCCACCCATATATTTGTTATAGTCCTTCACCAGCTGTGGCATCTGTATTTCTTGCACACTGCCATCTTTATTTCTTCTGTTTATTACTACATTTTGGGCTGGATCATGGTAGTTCGAAATAAATGTGATGGGCTTTCTATCCTGCCAAACTAAGCATGTTACACTTTCTTGACATAGATAGCGACTGTCACCCCTAGCAAGTTTTTTTACACTTTTCAGCGACTTAGGAAACAGCTTCCTGTTTTGCTGCAGGGTTCCCACAATTCCTGTGTGTAATTCCGACAGTGCATATTTAGCAAGGGTTACAGAGTTGTAGAACCGGTCCATGACAAGCACGTGAGATTTATTTTCCATTGCACATGAGGTCAGGAGACGAACGACTGTATTTCCTACTGCACCCAAGTCTTTTACCAGTGTATATTTCTTCATTCAAAATGTAGCCTGTCTCACCTTCACAGAGAAGGAAAGACTTGATGCCCCACTTTGCTGGCTTATCCTTGATATACTGCTTGATGGCCAAGCGGTTTTTTGTCGGGATCATCCCCTCATCTAGGCTCCAATGTTGCTTTGGCAGATAGAAGTGGAGAAACTTGGGGAGCAGACTTTCCAAGAAAGGCCTAACTATATATTCTATCTGTCTTATTGATATCTGTGTCTTCCTCAACAATTATGTGTAAAAAACTCCAAAGGGCCAAGAATCTGTCTCGAGTCATAACGTTTAGAAATCTGGGAGTAAACCCAACAAAGTCAGAGCCCTCATCTGTCCAATAATCCCGATAGCTGGGCTTCATACATACGTATTCCACATGGATCCTCAGTCCAAGAAAAGCCTTCATTTCTTCCACTGTGGCACCCTTGAAATTTTTGGCATTGTAGGAGTTGGGCTTTGCTATATGCAATTGGTGGGCCTGGAGATTGGTTTTCTCTGTCAAATTTTGCCAGAAAGTATCATCCAAAAACAAGGATAAAAAGTCAATCAGTTCACTCTCCTCTGTGATAGATCCAGGAATGTTCACTGGGCCTTTTCCATCCTCATTGAAATTCAGATCTGTATTTGGTGATATAGAATTCCTTGTCCAACCTTCATCACCACCTAGATCTCCCCCGTCAGCTGTTTGAGGGACACGCCCCCCTTCTCTTACTATCGATCTAGCTCTAGATCTATAAGTTTTAAGATTCTCCTCATCACTCGAGCTCTCACTGTCTGTGTCACTTGAACTGGAAATGTATTCTTGATGAAATTCTGACTCCTCAGAGTCTGAATCAACCAAAGTATCGATCACCTGTTGGACTGTGATAAGCCTAGACCTACTTTGCTTTCCTGTTGAAGTACTTGGTTCATCAGCTGCTCATTTCATTGTGAATTTTCAGAATTTTTTCACGTCAAACCACACAAAGTCAATTCAAACACATGGGGGCAGACATTTGCAATGGCTAACCATGAGGTTTGACCATGATTGGTTGGTTATTTTAGTTTGTTATGCATTTTCTTCACGTACTAGGCAAAGTACTGAAAATTAGGTACAGTGGTATAGCGGCAGATTCGGAAATTACCGAAAAATAGGTACAGCAGTCTGGTAGGGTTAAGACACTGCCTGCTTAAAAATCAGGACTGGCTTACAACACTGAGGAGCAGTGGAATGAAGGGAACTGCAATATTGTCTGGACTGGGAAACAGGCATGCCAAACAGAACAATAGAGGAAGTGAATGACCTTCACTACTGCACTTTTTTTTTCATTTTTTTGCATCTTTTACTTAAGAAACCAATTTTTTTCTTTTTTTCCTCACTTGATTTTACCTTTTTAATTATTACATTTTTATTTTCAACCAGCATTATTACTACTACTATTTTACCTTTTTTTTTTTAAGTGTCATTTTATTTTCTCTTTATTTTATTTTGGGATTAGTGTTCTACATTCTATTTTCATCTTTCCTTTAGCATTGTTTTACTCTATCTCAACTCTACCTTTAGGCCATCACTCTCTTCCTAACCTCTTCCCCTTTGGTGTCCTGTTTATCTTAACCCTTTCCTGCTTTAGATTTTCCCTATTCTTTCTGTTTACCCCCTGCTAAAATTTCACCCCACTTATATATCTAATTTCCAATCCCTGCTCCAAGTCCATACACACCTCTCTTCGCTGTCTTAACTATCAAAAAATTATTTTTCTCTCTGTCCTTTTGTTGTTGTTTTCTTAAATGTTGATTATATCGAATTTTTATGCTTTCTTTGTGAGATTGTTTTGCTTATTCTTTTTGTTTGTTTGTTTGTGAATCTCGCTCATTATTGCGGAATAAACCTCTCTTTTAATATATCTTGGTTTCCGGCTCCTGTTTCCTGCGCCTCAAACCTTACATCTGGTGCCTTGAAACCCGGGTGGGGGCGAGTGCCCTGTTTGACCTTTCACGGTCTGGGGTACCCCCCATTCTTCTTTCTTCGTGGCTCGGGAAACTCAGGGTCCTCCCCTGCTGGGCAACATCTGTGGTGAGTCCCAACCCTTGCTGATTGCTGGCGGTTCTCTTCCGGCCACTCTGTCCTTAAGCCGCAGCCCACATCAGAGATTGCCTTCCGGGCATAGCCCTCCGGACCTCTACAGGGAGGTTCTGACCCTGGGGTGGCAGCAAAGACACTTCTGCCCCCCTCAGTCCCCCGGCCTTTGGGCCTCACTCCGGACCCCAGGGAGTGGGGGGATGTCCCCTATTGTCCCTTGGGTCACCCGTTGTAGCATTGGATCAAGGCTGGTCTTTGACCTTTCGCTACCCGACCCCAGGAATTGGAATGGTCCATCAAAATCAAAATCTGATCCTCTAGGGTGTCTTCACCAATCTGGCTGCTTCTGTAACATGGCATGGCCTCAGTGGGTCCTGTGACCCAAAAACGGGACTTGAACACCCTGGCCGATCTCAGTAATGTCTGCCGGAAAGCCGGGAGGTGGCCAGGCTCCCGCCCCTCCCTCTGCTCCTTGCGTTCTCTCTGATTTTTGGACCCAGCCGCTTTCTCCTTTCCACCCCGCTCGCTCCCGCTGACCACCTTCAGCTCCCTCCTTCCTCCTTCACCGCCGCTGCTGCCGCGCTCTTTCTGCTCCTTTCTTCCCCGCTGCGCCTGCTTTCCGGCCGCCCCTTCCCCGCACCTGCCGCCGCGGGTGCCACCCTCACTGCCTCAGGCCGCCCCTCGCCATCCCACCAGCCGCCCCAAACAGCTAAGTGAGATATCTGTTTTGGGTTGCACTTCCCTTGTGTATTGTGAGCAGCCTGCCACCATGTTGGCCGCATGGGAGCCGCCGCCATCTTGGCATGGCAAGCCCCGCCCCTCTCTGACCACATGGTCTCCCGTGGAGGGCCGCCATTTTGAACCAGTAAGTCCCACCTCCACAGGCTCGGCCTGGTGTGGCCACCCACCGCCGCCCTTCTCCTCCTCCTCCCCTTCCTCCTCCTCCTCCTGCGGCCCATGGCCCGCCTCCTGCTCCGCCAGCCCCCTCCCCTGATGCCTTCTCAGACCCAGGTCCGAGATCCGTACATGGCATTTAAGGTTTTAATGCCTGTGAGGAGCAGGCAGAGTAAGCTCGCTTTCGACAGGAGATGAGTCTGCAAACTCAAGCTTTGGTAGCAGCCTTGAGGCCGACGGCAGCCATGCATGGTCCAAGGGGGACTGTACGTGGTGGGGGTGCAATGAGAGGACGAACGCCACCTGGAGAATGCTTCAAGTGTGGAAATGAAGGCCACTGGGCTATACAGTGCCCTCAACCCCTGCCTCCAACCAAGCCCTGCCCAGCGTGTGGTCAAAACTGCCCCTGGAAAAGTGACGGGCCCTCTGCCTCTCAGTGTAGAGGGACTGTCCTTCCAGGTCATGACCCGCCGCTGGCCATGCTGGAACTGGCTGAACACTGAAGATTCCAGGACTCGAAGACCCTCATCACCCTCGCCGAGGGTAATGCTCAAAGTAGCAGGTAAGCAGATCTCCTTCCTGATCGATACGGGGGCTACCTTCTCTGTCCTGCCCTCCTCTTCCGGGCCATTGTCCCTTCCACGATCTTGGTCATGGGTATTGATAGCAAAAATGCTCTGGCCTCAGCCCCTTCTCACCCCGCCCTCTCCCCCTCTCCATCCTCCCTAGAGAACAACTTTCTTGCTGGCACATGCTTATCAGAAACTCAGTTTTGAACTCAAGCAGTTAGAGGCCTGTTCCCTCCCCTCCCCCTCCCCCCAGCCTTTTCTAAATATTTTAGAGAAGAATGAAAGAACTTCTAAAGTTAATTTTTGACAAGGATTTTAAAAGGACCCACTCACCTGGATGGTCCTGCCCCAGGGGTTCAGAGACAATCCTCATCTGTTTGGCCAGGCCTTACCTAGAGACCTCTGACAATGCTCGTTAGAACCCAGCACTCTTCTCTAGTATGTAGATGATATCCTTCTCTGCAGCCCTTCCCTGGACACGTCTCAGAGACATACAGCTGGCCTCCACTGGTAGGATTCTTCCATCATTGGGTCCCAAATTTTGCTCTCCTAGCTAAGCCCTTATACCAGGTCTCCTCACCCTCCCTCGTTCGCCAAGCTTTTTCTAACTCCAGGATATCCTTCTGGTCTCTCCCTCTCTCTCTCTCTCTCTCTCTCTCTCTCTCTCTCTCTCTCTCTCTCTCTCTCTCTCTCTCTCTCTCCCTCTCCCCCCAGACATCTCTAAACCTCTCCAACTATTTACTGATGAAAGACAAGGAATAGCTATGGGGGTCCTCACCCAGCCCCTAAGGCCAGCCTTCACCCCTGTAGCCTACCTGTCCAGACAGCTTGATCCTATGGTTTGGGGATGGCAGCCCTGCCTCTGGGCTCTGGCTGCAGCTGCTGTTCTCATCAAGGAGGCCCAGAAGATTTGCCTCCAGCAACCCTTACAGGTCTTCTCCACCCATAGACTACAGGATTTTCTGTCACACCGATCCTTATCTCTCCTTGCCCACTCTCACATGCAGGAACTCCATCTCCTGTTCCTTGAGAATCCTGACATCTCCCTAACTCAGTCCCCAGCCCTGAACCCAGCCACTCTCCTTCCCACTGCCTCCACCCAACCTGCAGCAAAGCACTCCTGCCCCGAGGTCGTCAGAGGCCCTCACTCAACCTCGGGAAGAACTCTCAGATCTTCCTCTCTCTAATCCTGACTTAACTCTGTTTGTGGATGGAAGCTCTTGTCTAGACCCCCAGGGACGTCGGAAAGCCTCCTTCTTGGTAGTAACACTCGAGCGGACCGTGGAGACGGCCTTCATCCCTCTTCATCTCGCCAACACTGCAAGAGGCAGTCACGAGTGCCTGCTCCTCCTGCTCCACATGTGCAACTGTATCACCCCAGGGAGGAATGTGCCCCAACTTTCCTACCCATCAAATGAGGGGACACCTCCCAGGGAAGGACTGGCAGGTTGACTTCACCCATATGCCTCTCCACGAGACCAAATATCTGCTTACCATGGTAGACACCCTGACAGGGTGGGCAGAGGATTTCCCTACTTGCAAGGAAACTGCTGAGGTTGTGGCTGAGACCTTGATAACATACCTAATCTCTTGGCATCTCCTGGAAACTGCACATACCCTACCACCCACGTTCATCAGGTAAGATTGAGAGGAGCAACAGCCTCCTTAAAGACCATCTAACTAAACTCTCTCTAGAAATTTGCAGCTCCTGGCCGGACCTTCTGCCCATGGTTCTGACCGGAATCTGGGCTATACCACTCATTTCCTCCTCAAAAACTTTACCCCCCAGGCTGTATTTCAGTTCCAGGCCCAGAAAAGCAGCAAAACCAGACAAGTGACACTGTGACAGCCTCAGGACCAGCCTTTACCTCCCAAGTGACTCAACAGGATCGCTCTAGAGACTTCCACCAACCAGTCCCTTGGGGAAATTATGCTGCTTCACTCCTTGTCCAGACTTCCATCATTAGGCCAACTGGTGTCTATTCCTTTAATTTAGCTCTTTACCCCTTTCTCATGCACTGTTACACTAGTCTTTTGCAGAACAGAATGCAGGTGTTCACCAACCAGAATGTGGGAGAGAACCTAGCATCAGAATCCTTGAGACTCTGGGTAGACACCCCTAACAACGCCCCCTCTAATCTGGAAGTAGCTACGGAAGATGGACTTCCAGCCCCTGACCTTGACTGGACTCTTAATTTTTTAATATAATATCACAAAAAGCCTGGAATGTGAGATCCTCCCTCCCCCCAACTGGTGGGCAGAGTTATGATGTTACCGGCATCTGACGCTGAGACATCCCCAAGACATTGAACCACCAATCAGTGCATGCCGAGTGCCATGGGGCCTACCCCTTCCAGTTTCGCCCTGGACCCAACCCCTTCCTGTTCCTTCTTTAAAAGGTCTCTCCACACTTCCACGTGCGCTGCTCTCCATCTCTCTTTCTGTCCCTTTCCATTCCTCCATTTCACCGTCTGCGGAGGCAGCCCGGTTGGGTCCCTTCTCCTCTTCCTCCTAATCTAATCCTGATTTCTACCTCCTCCATAATGAATCTCGCTCGTTCCTATGGAATAAATCACTCTTTTAATATATCTTGGTTTCCGGCTCCTGTTTCCTGCACCTCAATCCTTACAGTTTGTTTTTTTTGTTTGTTTGTTTGCTTTGTTTTTTACTTCTGTTTTCCCTTGCCTCGCTTGATATTAGTTGGTGTTGTAGTTTGCATTAATCTCCAGGTACTTGTTGCTTGCATTTGCTGGGATTAGTGGTTGTTCTATTGGAGTTTTCTCCCCACATATAGTTTGTTCCCCTTTACTCTCTTAGTCTCGTTCTTGTCTCTCTTACTTTTTTTTTTCCTTTTCCCAATTTCATTTTGACACTCCTTTTTTTTCTTTCTTTTTACTCTTCTTCTTTCTCTCCTATCTCCTAATTTGCCTTTCTCCAGTGGTCACCTTTATTGGAGGTTATTAAGACCGTGAATACATTTCTGTTCAGTGCATTGTGTGTTGTACCTGGTTGTGTTGTATTTTGTGCCTTTAAATTAACTCAGGAGGGAGAGAACTACACAACCAGACATCCGGAGAAGAGAGACCATGGGGAGACAAAGAAACAGCCTGCATATGAAAGAAAAGTAGTCATCACCAGAAAAGGAAGTAAACGAATTAGAGGCAAGCAACCAATCAGAGAAAGAATTCAGAGAAATGGTCATAAGGTGGCTGAAAAGAATGGAAGACAAATTCGACAATATGAGTAAGAACCAAGAGGAAATGAAGAAGAAGCAAGAAGAAATGAAAAATGACATCGCTGCTGTAAAGAACTCAATAGAAAGCATCAACAGTAGACTAGAAGAAGCAGAGGACTGCATCAGTGAGCTAGAAGACAAGATGGAAAAAAATTCCCAAGTAGAGCAGCTTCTAGAAAAAAAAATTAAAAAGCAGGAATTGAGCCTAAGGGAACTTTGGGACAACACGAAACAAAACAAAATCCGCATAATAGGGGTTCCAGAAGGAAAGGAAACTGAGCAAGGAATAGAAAACCTGTTTGAAGAAATAACGACAGAAAACTTCCCTGTTATAGGGAAGAAAAAAACCACACAAATCCAAGAAGCTCACAGAGTCCCAAGCAAAATGAACCCAAAAAGGCTGACACCAAGGCACATTGTAATTAAATTGGCAAACACCAATGACAAAGAATCTTAAAAGCAGCCAGAGAGAGACAGAAAGTTACATACAAAGGAACCCCCATCAGACTAGCAACTGATTTCTCAACAGAAACTTATCAGGCCAGAAGGGAATGGAATGAAATATACAAAGTCATACAAAGGAAGGGTCTCAATCCAAAAATACTGTACTCAGCAAGGCTATCAATCAAAATTGAAGGTGAAATCAGGAGCTTCAAAGACAAAAAAGGACTAAGGGAATTTATCACCACCAAACCAGCAATGCAAGAAATGCTAAAGGGTCTGCTGTAAAAAAAATAAATAAAAAGAAATAGGAAGCAAAGAAGGAACACAGGAGTAAAGAATAAAAATGGCGACAAATAAGCACCTATCAATAATAACTTTAAATGTAAATGGACTAAATGCCCCAATCAAAGACATAGGGTAACGGATTGGATAAGAAAACAAGACCCATATATCTGCTGTCTACAAGAAACCCCCCTCAGAAAAAAAGACGCACACAGACTGAGAGTGAAGGGATGGAAAAAGGTTTTCCAGGTGAATAGAAATGAAAAAAAAAAAGCTGGGATAACAATACTTACATCTGACAAATTAGATCTCCAAGTGAAGGACATAATATGAGATAAGGAAGGCCACTTCATAATACTGAAGGTAGCAATCCAACAAGAAATAACTCTAGTAAATATATACACACTCAATACAGGAGCACCCAAATACATAAAAAAAAAAAAAAACTCCTGGGTAATATCAAGGGAGATATTAACAGCAATACAATCATAGTAGGAGACTTTAATACCCCACTATCACCATTGGACAAATCCTCTAAACAAAAAATCAGCAAAGAAACATCAATCCTAAATGACTCACTGACCAGATGGAATTAATGTTCAGAAAATTTCATTTTCAGAACATTTTACCCCAAAGCCACAGAATATACATTCTTCTCAAGTGCACATGGATCATTTTCAAAGATAGACCATATGTTGGGACATAGGCAAACTCTTCAAATTCAAGAAGATAGAAATCATACCAAGCATTTTCTCAGATCACAGTGGGATAAAATGGGAAATCAACTACAATAAAAACAATCCAAAGAAATCAAACACATAGAGACTAAACAGCATGCTATTAAACAATGACTGGGTTACCAGAAAGATCAAGGAAGAAATAAAAAACATCATGGCAACAAATGACAATGAAAACACAACAATCCAAAATCTATGGGACACAACAAAAGCATTCTTGAGAGGGAAGGTCATAGCTCTACAAGCCTACTGCAAAAAACAAGAAACAATGGTAATAAATTACCTAACCCTATAACTCAAAGAGTTAGAAAAAGAGCAACAAGAAAAGCCCAGTGTAAGCAGAAGGAAGGAAATAATAAAGATCAGAGAGGAGATAAATGACATAGAGACCAATGAAACAATACAAAAGATCAACAAAACCAAGAGCTGGCTCTTTGAAAGGATAAACAAGATTGATAAACCTCTAGCCAGGCTCACCAAGAAGCAAAGAGAGAGGACCCAAATAAACAAAATCAGAAATGAAAGAGGTGAAATAACAACAGACCCCACTGAAATACAAAGGATTGTTAAAAAATACTATGAACAACTCTATTCTAACAAACTGGAAAACCTGGAGGAAATGGACATATTCCTAGAAAAATATAACCTTCCACAACTCAATCAGGAAGAATCTAAACAGCTCAATAGGCCAGTAACTATGGAAGAAATTGAAGCAGTCATCAAAAAGCTTCTGGCAAACAAAAGCCCGGGGCCAGATGGCTTCACAGGAGAGTTTTACCAAACTTTCAAGGAATAACTAAAACCTATCCTCCTCAGACTATTCAAAAAAATTCAAGAGGAAGGAACACTTCCAGGCTCCTTCTATGAAGCCAGCATCACCCTAATACCAAAACCAGATAAAGACAACACAATGAAAGAGAATTACAGGCCAATATCCCTCATGAACATAGATGCCAAAATCCTCAACAAAATTCTAGCAAATTGGTTCCAGCAGTATATCAGAAAGATCATACACCATGACCAAGTAGTATTTATCCCAGGAATGCAAGAATGGTACAATATCCGCAAATAAATAAATGTGATACATCACATAAACCAATTGAGAGATAAAAATCACATAGACATATCAATTGATGTAGAAAAAGCATTTGACAAAATCCAACACCCTTTCTTGATAAAAATTCTCAACAAAGAAAGATCATACCTCAACATAATAAAAGCTATATATGATAAACCCACAGCAAACATCATACTCAATGGGCAAAAACTAAAACCATTTCCACTAAGAACAAGAAAAAGACAGGGATGCCCACTCTCACCACTCCTGTTTGACATAGTACTGGAAGTATTAGCCATTGAAATTAGACAAGAAGAAGAAATAAAAGGCATCCAAATTGGAAAAGAAGAAATAAAGCTGTCCTTATTTGCAGATGACATGATAATGTACATAAAATACCCGAAAGACTCCATCAAAAAATGAATATACTTAATAAATGAATTCGGCAGAGTAGCAGGATACAAAATCAATGCCCAGAAATCTATGGCCTTTCTATACACCAATAGTGAACTTACAGAAAGAGAGACTAAAAAAGCAATCCCATTTACCATCGCACCAAAAAAACTAAGATATCTAGGAATAAACTTAACTAAAGAGGTAAATGACCTATACATGGAAAACTACAGGACACTGAAAAAAGAGATAGAGGAAGACGTAAACAGATGGAAGAACATACCGTGTTCATGGATTGGTAGAATCAACATCATTAAAATGTCCATACTATCCAAAGCAATCTATAGATTCAATGCACTCCCCATTAAAATACCAACGATATTTCACAGACCTAGAAAGAACTCTCCAAAAATTCATCTGGAAAAAAAAAAGACCCCAAATAGCCACAGCAATCCTGAGAAAGAAGAATAAAATAGGAGAGATCTCAATACCAGATTTCAAGCTGTACTACAAAGCCACTGTTCTCAAAACAGCCTGGTATTGGCCCAAGAACAGACATATAGACTAATGGAATAGAATAGAGAATCCAGATATCGACCCAAACCACTATGCTCAATTAATATTTGACAAAGGAGGCATGAACATACAATGGAGTCAAGACAGTCTCTTCAATAAATGGTGTTGGGAAAATTGGACAGATACATGCAAAAAAAAAAAAAGAAACTAGATCACCAACTTACACCATACACAAAAATAAACTCAAAATGGATACAGGACTTAAACATAAGACAGGAAACCATAAAAATACTAGAGGAATCCACAGGCAGCAAAATCTCAGACATATGCCGAAAGAACTTCTTCACTGATACTGCCCCTAGGGTAATGGAAGCTAAAGAGAAAATAAACAAATGAGACTACATCAAAATAAAAACCTTTTTCACAGCAAAAGAAACCATCAACAAAACATCAAGAAAGCTCAACTGTATGGGAGAACATATTTGCAAATGTTATCACTGATAAAGGTTTAATCTCCAGACAGCTTTAATACAGGCAGCTTATACAACTTAATAAAAGGAAGATAAATGATCCAATAAAACAATGGGCAATGGACTTAAATAGAATCTTTTCAAAAGAAGACAGAAGGAAGGCCAAGAGACACATGAAAACATGCTCAAAGTCACTAATTATCTGAGAGATGCAAATTAAAACAACAATGAGGTACCATCTCACACCTGTCAGAATGGCTATCATCAACAAATCAACAAACGACAAAAGTTGGCAAGGATGCAGAGAAAAAGGAACCCTCATGCATTGCTGGTGGGAATGCAGACTGGTGCAGCCACTGTGGAGAACAGTATGGAGTTTCCTCAAAAAACTGAAAATGGAACTCCCATTTGACACAGTAACCCCACTCCTAGGAATATATCCTAAGAAACTAGAAACACCATTCAGAAAGGATATATGCACCCCTATGTTCATAGCAGCACAATTTACAATAGCAAAGATTTGGAAACAGCCTAGGTGCCAGTCAGCAGATGACTGGATCAGGAAACTATGGTACATCGACACAATGGAATACTATGCTGCCATAAAAAATAAGGAATTCTTAACATTTGCAGCAACCTGGATGGAATTGGAGAACCTTATGCTAAGTGAAATAAGCCAGTCAATGAAAGAAAAATACCACATGATCTCACTCATTTATGGATAATAAAGAACATTATAAACCGATGAACAAAAAGATAGATACAGAGACAGTAGAACATCAAACAGACTGTCAAATTACAGCGAGAAGGTTAAGGAGAGGTGGGGGAGATAAGAGATCAACTGAAGAACTTGTATGCATGCATATAAGTATAACCAATGGACGCAAAACTCTGGGGGGTGAGGGCATGTATGGGAGTGGGTTAGGGGGGAGGCAATGGTAAAATATGTACACATATAATACCTTAATAAAAAAATGAAAAAAATCAGGATAGCAAAAAAAAAAATTAAATATGGAACTGCCATATGAGCCAGTGATCCCATTTCTAGGAATATATTCTAAGAAACCTGAAATACCAATCAGAAAGCATATACCTACACCCCTATGTTCATGGCAGTGGAATTTATAATAGCTAAGATTTGGAAACAGTCTATGTGCTTATGAGTGGATTAAAAACTGTGATATATCTACAGAATGTAGTACTGCACAGCTGTAAAAAAGAAAGAACTCTTATCATTTGCAGCAGCATAGATGGACCTGGAGAGCATTATGCTGAGAGACATAAACCAGTCAGAGAAAGGTAAGTATCTCATGATCTAACTCATATGTGGAATCTAATAAACAAAATAAACTGATGAACAAAAATAGATCTGGAGACAAAGAAGCATCAAACAGTCTGTTAAAACTCAGAGGGAAGGCAGGGGGGATGGGGTGGTGTGAAGAGATCAACCAAAGAACTTGTGTATGCATTATATGCCTAACCCATGGACACAGATAATAGGGTTATGAAGGCCTGGTGTGGGGGATGGGGACGGGCTGGGAGAGGTCAATGGGGGTGGTGGGGAGGAAGGGAACATACGTAATACTTTCAACAATAGTGATTTAAAAAACAAACAATAGTGGAGTTCAGCCTCTCTCTTTGTGAATATTAGTGAAGCTCAAAGGATTAGCTTTGAACTCTCTCTTAGAGAGTCTGAGCAAGGCCCAAGACCCAGGCAGCCTTAGCCCTGGGCCTCTCTCTTACAGAGTTTGAGTAAAGCAAGAAGTAACCCTAGAAGCTAAGCTCCATAGAGACCCTGGCTCCCCAAAGAACTTGGGGAGGCACCATTTCCAGTCTCTGATTGAGGTCCATCTGGGCATCACTGGTGGCTTCCATCCCCTCTTTATACCAAAGCAGCACTAGCTAAGATGAGCTAATATTTATGGCACGGGGCTGTAATTGCCCTGAAGATAAGCTCTAATTGGTCACAAAGAATTATCTCAGGTGCCTAACCATGGGCTATCAAGTTACCACGTAACCTGAACTATGCGTGTGATGTCTACCATGGGGGTCACAGAGAGGTCATGTACAAGAAGACAACATCAGCTTAAAGTAGCCCATACAAGATAGAACCTGGGGGGATCAAAGCAGTTACATAGAGGTGGTCCAAATTCCCACCAGCCCTACTGCCAACAATGAATCTTCTCTCAGCCTAGACCTGTGGACTCATGGAAGGCTCCATATGACCTTTTGGCAGAGGAAGGAACGTCGAGGCCTGGGTACCAATGATTTTGCATGAATTTGATGACCCACCAGAAAGTGCGCTGCTGCCGAATCGCCAACCCTCTCTGGACATTCGTGAAGGATCGTGGGTAATGAAACCTTTACAATAGGCGCATTTGGGGGGCTATTCATCTCCATATTCATTTTGCAGGGATGACAAATGACCAGATGTGTAAGGAGATACTGATTCATGGTGCTGGCCATTATTTTGCAAAAATAGGGACATGAAGGAAACATGATTGGAAGATCCTTCACAATGACATTGAGCATAAGTTTGTTGGACAGTTCTCACTTAATGGGCAAAAATATACAAGGATATTTGTGTCTCATATACTGTTCCTCACAGTAAATTCTCACAGTTGAGTATTTCATTAATCAAAAGGATAAAGTGGCATATTCTATATTTTTCCTCATCTATGGAATATGAAACCACACGAAAGAAAGAAAGAAAGAAAGAAAGAAAGAAAGAAAGAAAGAAAGAAAGAAAGAAAGAAAGAAAAAGAAAGGAAGAAAAATATCTTTTATACAGCCTAAATCATGTGGTCTATCTTTGAAAATGTCCCATGTGCACTTAAGAAGAACATATATTTCGTTGCTTTGGGATGAAATGTTGTGAAGATGTCAATTAAGTCCATCTGATCTAGTGAGTCATTTAGATTTGCAGTTTTGCTGATTTTTTGTCTAGAGGATTTATCCAGTGATGTCAGTGGTGTATTAAATACTCTACTATGATTGTATTGTTGTCGATCTCTCCCTTGATATCTTCCAGAAGATTTTTTATGTATATGGGTGTTCCTGCATTGGGTGAATATATGTTTACCAGGGTTATATATTCTTGTTGAATTATTTCCTTTAGTATTATGAAGTGGCCTTCCTTATCTCTTGTTATGGCCTTCACTTGGATGTCTATTTTGTCAGATATAAGTATTGCTACCCCAGCTTCTTTTTCATTTCCATTTGCCGGAAAGATATTTTTCCATCTCTTCACTTTCAGTCTGTGTGAGTCCCTTGTTCTGAGGTGGGTCTCTTGTGACAGCATATATATGGGTCATGTTTTCTTATCCATTCAGCCACTTGATGTCTTTTGATTGTAGCATTTAGTCCGTTTATGTTTGAAGTTATTATTGATAGTTACCTGTTTGTAACCATTTTTTAATTTTTGTGCCTGTGTTCCTTCTTACCTTTTTATTTCTTCTTTTTACACCAGTCCCTTTAGCATTTCTTGCATTGCTGGTTTGGTAGTGATAAACTCCCTTAGCCTTTTTTTGTCTGTGAAGCTCCTTATTTCCCCTTCAATTTTGAATGCTAGACTTGCTGGATAGAGTATTCCTGGATTCAGTCCCTTGGTTTGCATCACTTTGTAAATTTCCTTCCATATTTTCTGGCCTGATGTGTTTCTGTTGAGAAATCATTTGATAATCTAATGGGAGATCCCTTGTATGTAACTTTCTGTCTTTCTCTTGCAGCCTTTAAAATTCTCTCCTTATCCTGAACATTTGCCATCATAATTATGACATGCCTTGGTGTGGGTCTTTTCGGGTTCATCTTGTTTGGGACTCTCTGTGCTTGTGTGACTTTTTCTTCCCCACATCAGGGAAGTTTTCTGATATTATTTCTTCAAATAGGTTTTCTAACCCTTGTTCCTCCTCCTGTTGTTCTGGCACCCCTATTATACGTATGTTGCTTTGTTTCATATTTTCCCAAAGCTCCCTTAGGCTCTCCTCATGTCTTTTAATTTTTTTTCTCCAATTGTAATTCAGTTTGGGTGTGTTTTGATTTCGTCTTCTAATTCGCTAATTCAGTCCTCTGCTTCTCCTAGTCTACTGTTGAAACTTTCCATGGTGTTTTTTATTGCAGCTATATCATTCTTCATTTCTTCTTGATTCTTACATAAGTTGTTGATTTTTTTTCATCCATCCGGTTTATAAACTGTATGACCCTTATTCTGAATTCTTTTTCTGACATATTGCACGCCTCTGTTTCACTTACCTGTTTTTATGGCAATTCCTCCTTTTCTTTCCTTTGGGTGTTTCTTTGTCTACCCATTTGTGTTCTCACCAAAGGGGCTGCTCCTTGGGTGACAGTGGCTCCTCAGGCAGCAGCTGCTCCTTGGGTGGTCGTGGCAGTGGCTGCTCCTCAGTTGGCAGCAGCTTCTCTGGTGAGTGCTGTTCGCAGCAGTGGTGCCTCCTCTGGCTAGTAGGGGGAGGCTGCTCATGACACTGCTGCTCCTCAGAGGGGAGCGGGTTGCACGTGGCTGCTGCTCCTCAGATGGGGGTGAGCTGCATGCATGGCTGCTTCTCCTCAGACAGGTGCGGACCACTCATGTGGCTGCTGCTCCTCGGATGGGTACAGGCTGTGTATGGCTGCCGCTCCTTGGACATGGGCAGGCTGCTCATGCGGCTGCTGCTCCTCAGACTGAGCAGGCTGCTCACACAGCTGCTGCTCCTCAGGTAGGGCAGGCTGCTTATGAGGCTGCTGCTCCTCGGACAGGGGTGAGCTGTGCATGAGGCTGCTGCCGCTGCTTGAATAGGGAGGGGCATGCTCACACAGCTGCTGCTCCTTGAATGGGGGCAGGCTGCTTGCATAGCTGCTGCTCCTCAGATGGGTGCGGGCTGCATGTGGCTGCTGCTCCTTGGTCATTGGCAGGCTGCTCATGCGGCTTCTGCTCTTCGGGAGGGGGCAAGCTGCTCCTTGGACCAGGGTGGGCTGCTTCTCAGATGTGGGGGCAGACCGCTTGCACAGCTACTGATCCTTGGATGGGGGCAGGCCACATGAGGCTGCTGCTGCTCAGCTTGGGGCGGGCTGCTCACAGGGCTGCTGCTCCTCAGACAGGAGTGGACTGATCACATGTGTGCTGCTCTTGTTGTCACAGTGCCCTGGGCTAAAATGTTGGGCCGGTCAGAGGAGAGCATGCTTCAGAACTTACAGGAGCCTGAGCCCTGGGTGGCTGGAGTCTCAGTGACCATGGGACCACAGCCAACGTAACAGGTCCCTGGTGGGGGTGGCTGTAGAGTCCTGGGTGTTATCTGAGGGCACCCTGGATGGAGGTGAGGCTGGGCTTCCAGTCACAGCAGCTCTCCCCTTCAAAAAGGCAAGGCCTCTGAGGAAGAGCCGGCCTCCTGGTACTGTTTGCAATGGTAGCAGAGGCTGCCTAGTTAGGCGAGGCCAGTTAGCCTGCCCCCGAAGGTTCTGCAGGATCTAACTGTGTCACACACACACACACACACACACACACACACACACACACACACACACACCACGACCACACATTCCTCTTTTGCTCCCTCCCTCACTCACTCACTCATGTTCTCTCCCTCACTGCCGCCTTCTTCCTGCCTCTGTAGTTGGGTCTGGAGTGTTATTAACCTGTTCATGGATGGAGTTTCCTCTCTGGATGTCTGCTTATGTGGCTCACTCTCTAGCACATTGGCCAAACAGGATAAAATTCACCTCGACAAGACACAACATAAAGGGAACAAAACACAAATATATTCACAACACTGATAACCCCAATATAAGTGACCACCAGAGAGAAGAGAATTAGGGGAGAGAAAGGAGGGCACAAAGATATCGAAGAGAGAAAAAATGGTTGAGAGAAAAGGAAAAGAAGAAAAAGGGAAAATATATATATGGAGAGAACAAACAGGTAAACAAAAATGTACAAACACCAAATTCCCAGTAAAGAGGGTGGGGGCAGAATCTTATATACAGAAAGTAAGGTTAAGAATTGGATGAATATGGGGAGGACCTCAGTTCAGTATAGAGGAAGTAGAAAGAGGATGTGTGAATAAGAAGAATGAGAAAGAAGAAAATAATAATAATAATAATAATAATAATAATAATAAACTTTTAAAAATTGATTTAAAAAATAGGATAAAAATAAAATAAAATAAAATTATGGAAAAATAATGCTAAAAGAGAATAAACAAATGAAAAAAAGGAAAACGAAGAAAAAAAAGAGATAAAAAATAATAATAAAATTAAAAAGTGAAGTGTTGTTCCTTTGGCTGGTTTAAGATCCCAGACTTCTGTATTGTCTGTGGCTTCTCAGTTTCCTGTTGTTGGGACTGAAGGCCTCTCCTTAGGCCAGTCCCTGTGGACTCTCAGGGACTATTCAGATTTTTTTCCTTTATACCACTCAGGGCATAGTCTGGGTGTGGCTGTATTGGTTGCCTGGAGACTTCAGGGAGAGGCTATCTCTTCAGGAGAAAATGGCTGCCCAGGTCCCAAATATCAGGTATGACTCAGCTCCAAACTCACAGCCACCTCTCCCAGGTCCTCTCCTTACCCCAGCCTCTCCCCAGACTCCACAAATCCGCACTTACTCCTGCACCTATGGAGACATGGACCCACCGAAATCTACCAAATTCAGGTATATGAGTGACATCCATTTGCCAGATTTGATTAGGTTTAAGTCCTCGGGGATTTACCCCTAATGCTGGCACAGGGAGGTGGATAACACACTGAGGGCATTGCTTGACACTTGGCGAGACTGCTCTCAGGAAATATGGAGTTCCTTGTACAAGGCAGAGGCATTTCGATGATGTAGGGCAGGCGTCCTCAAACTACGGCCCGTGGGCCACATGCAGCTGTTTTTGCCGTTTTGTTTTTTTACTTAAAAATAAGATATGTGCAGTGTGCATAAGAATTTGTTCATAGTTTTTTTTAAACTATAGTCCAGCCCTCCAACGGTCTGAGGGACAGTGAACTGGCCCCCTGTTTAAAAAGTTTGAGGACCCCTGATGTAGGGCATGTGAGGCCTGTGCCATGGAAAATGGAGTGAACCCCTCTACTGAGGCAATGAGGCGATCTACTTCCACATTACCTGCAGCCAAGGGACCTGGAAGGCCAGAATGGGATCTAATTATGGCCAAGAAAGCAGGGATATTGTCGTTCTCAAATAACCTTTTGAAGGCTGAAAAATAAATGAAAGAATTCCTCCGAATTAGTGTGTCCTAATAGTAGCTGTTTCAATAATTTTGGCCATACTTACCACATAAGCACTATCACTATAGGTTGATGGGCTCTATAGCAAAATCTGTCAAGGCATAAATAAGAGCTTCTATTTCTACCCGTTGTGCTGAAATATAAGGGTTTTGAAGGACCTTTGTTCCCCTGCTGCAGTAGATTCAGCCTTTCCAGAACTGGATCCATCTGTAAAAATGGTTAATGCCTGGGGTATAACATCTCCTTTAATGTGGCAGCTAATACCATTCCCTGAATGTAGGCTGGTGTTTTTATGAATAGTCATTTAAATCAATCTGAAATAAGGTTTATTTTTAACTTTACTTGTCCTAGGTTATATCAGTTCTCCTATAGGTCTAGTGAGTCTGCCCCTGCCTAGAGGGGCAAGAGGAATAGTCCACATTCCCTATAGAGAAAGAGGGAATAGCCTTAAGGTCCAATCTTCCCAAAGCAGGAAAGAGCAGACAGACTCCTACAGATCTCGTTTCCCCTTGCATCCTTGTCTTGGTACAGGGCCAGCATGTAATACATTCCTCCAGGATCGGTGTCCCATCCTAGGGGAAAGGGAACCACCTGCCCTTGTGGCTGTCCAGCAGCGCATGGGAAGCAATCGCTCTTGTTAAGAGTCTGGACTGTAAATTTGACCCTTTCAACCTAGGACAGTGGTTGGCAAACTGTGGCTCGCGAGCCATATGAGGTTCTTTGGCCCCTTGAGTGTGGCTCTTCCACAAAATACCACGTGCGGGCGCGCACGTACAGTGCGATTGAAACTTCGTGGCCCATGCGCAGAAGTTGGTTTTCGGCTCTCAAAAGAAATTTCAATCATTGTACTGTTGATATTTGGCTCTGTTGACTAATGAGTTTGCCGACCACTGATCTAGGCATTCGTATCACCATACCGAGTTTCTATTTCTGGAGTCTGCCTTAAGTCTTTGATTTCAATTATCTTTATTCTCTTGGCCTGTAAGGTGCTAGTTCCTGACTTGGTTCCTGAGTCACTATATCTGGCAATAAAGCTAAAGTCTTTTTCTCAATTAACTGGAGGGCTAGTCTTCCTAAGGGATCCCTCCCAGAGGGGTCCCTTACTCTTAGTCCATCTACTCTTGTTGCTATCCTGGGTGCTTGGTCCAGGGTGGCTGGATCAGAAGCTGTTATGAGTATAGGGTTACACTCCAAATTCTTGCAGTTGTCAGGTGGGATGCCTTTAGGTATATGTGCTTAGGTTCTAAGGGTACTACTCGTTGAAAATTAACCTGTGGTGCATTTGCTGATAGTGAGTGTTCCACCATACTTGATTCCAACTGGAACAAGGGAGAAGGCCTCTATAGCCTGTTTCTGGTTCTGGACAAAGGTATTTGTCTTCTCCAGAATCTCCTCTGATTTTCCAGATTCCCCCAAGGTAAAGCTTGACCTGTATAAAATTTAATAGTCTGAGGGGAAGAGGTCTTGGTTATATTATGCACAAGCTTGATTGGATGCTCATAATCAGCATTGCCCCAAGAAACCAAAGTATGAGAGCTTACATTCAGTATCATTACCATCCAACCCAGAGCAGTTTCCAGCTCAACATGTTCTACGGACACTAAGCTCTTCGTTTCAGAACTATTCAGAGAGGTTTATTGGGGGACTCCAATACTTCCCATGGTTCTCCCTCCCCTTGCTATTTTGCCAGTCCTTTAACTCGAGTGTAATGAGTCCACCCTCTCTCGGCTGTCTGTATGGCATTCTCGGTAGCAGGAGTACTTGATAGGTGCCTTCCCAACTGGGTTGGAGCTTTTCCTCCTTCCAGGCTTGGATCAGCACCAGGTCACCAGGCTGGCAGTGATGATCTGCAAATTCCAGAGGGCATCTAGACGAGGAGTCCTCTTAGCTTAAGGGATGATAGGGTAGAAGATATGGCCAATATATACTCCCTCAAAAGTTGATATTTAGTCTCCCTGATAGGAAGATCAGCAGTCCTGCCTAAGTATGGGAGCCCATATAACACTTCATAGGGGGACAATCCCACATCGTTCCTTGGAGCTGTCCTAATCCTAAAGAGAGTCATTGGGAGATTTGGTCCAGGGCAGCTTGGTTTCTAGGATCAGTTGGGTAATTTGCTTCGTAAGGGTCTTTCCACCCTTCCCAAAGATGGGGGAATCCCAGAAGGTTATAGTCCCAATTAATGTTGGCAAGTCACACATCCCCATACACCTGCTTAGCAATGGTATAGACATCCACACACCCATAATTACTAAGTATTGCATTACACATGGTTTGGGGACCCCAATGACTCCTATGCAGTATGGACATCAGCTCCCTCATCATAGGCTTGCCGATCATTTCTCTCCCATCAGGGATCACCCATCTTCTATTTCCTGTTTTAATTGTTTCCATTTTATCTAATTACCTTTTTTCCTCTTCCATCAGAAGAGCCATCATTACTTTTTATATATATACTAGAGACCCGGTGCACAAAATTCGTGCACATTAAAAGGGGATTAATTAGAGGAAATAATTTAATATTGTTATTTGCCCTTTCTCTATAATAGAAGTGTCAGAGATGAAAGAAAATTAGTAAAATGTATATGAAAACCTTCCTCCTGTCAGAGTCTGGGGCTCACCACGGGACCCAGAGTCAAGTCCCTGCCCACCCACATGCACCTCAAAATCACGTGAGACCCAGACCAGGCCAGCTGCCTCCCCGCATTGGGCTAGATCCAGACCCGGCCAGTCCCACCCTTGTCAAGCCCTGCCGGGCAGGGGGCGTAGCCTCAGGTACCCTGGCCTGGTGCCAGGATGCAGGGGGCGTGGCCTGAGGTCCCCCAGCCCAGACCGGGGTGGGGGGCGTGCCTTGAGGTCCTCCGTCAAGCCCTGCCAGGTGGGAGACATGGCCTGAGATCCCCTGTCAAGCCCCGCGGGTAGAGGGGGTGTGGCCTGAGGTCCCCCGGCCTGGTGCCAGGGTGGGGGGCATGGCCTGAAGTCCCCTGTCAAGCCCCACATGGTGGTGGCATGGCCTGAGGTCCCCCAGCCTGGCACTTGGGCAGGGGGAGCAGCCTGAGGTCCCCTAGCCCAGCACCAGGACAGGAAGCACACCTTGAGGTCCCCTGTCAAGCCCTGACAGGTGGGGGCACAGCCTGAGGCCCCCTGCCAAGCCCTGACAGGTGGGGGAGGGCGTAGCCTCAGGTCCCTGCTGATTGCTCGTTAAGGCTCCTTATGGGAACTTGGCCTCAGCTGTGGGTGCAGCCATCTTTGTGATGGAGTGATGGTCAATTAGCATATTCCCTCTTTATTAGATAGGATATATCAATATCTATATATATATTGATTTCAGAAGGAAGGGAAAAGGAGAGAGAGCTAGAACTATCAATGATGAGAGAGAATCATTGATCGGCTGCCTCATGTACACCCCCTACTGGGGATCAAGCCCACAACCCGGGCATGTGCCCCAACTGGGAATCCAACCATGACCTCCTGGCTCATAGGTCAACACTCCACCACTGAGCCACACTGGCCAAGGCAAATGTGGGTCTTGATGACAGGAGACTTGTCATCTCCTCAGCTCATAAGAGATATTGTGCATATACATATATATTTTATTTATTTATTTATTTATTTATTTATTTATTTATTTATTTATATTTTTAAATACAAGCAAAAGTTTATTTAGAAAGTCACAGAAATAGAAGTGAGCCATACAAAAAATGAGCCAGCAGGGCTGTGTGGGCACAGGAAATAAGTTACAGGAGCAAAAGAAGGGCCCTTGGAACTTAGGAGAAAGGAATCTGGGATGTATGGGCCTACGGGAAGGAGAGGGGAAGGTGAGGGCACACGGGAAAGAAGAGGCTGGGGAAAGCTCCAGCATTCTGGAGAGCCAGTGCTGGGTCCACCATCCTAAGGGCACTTATTCATCAGCTTTGCAGGTGTGTCCTTTCAGAGTTCTGGTCTCCACTGATTGGTCAGCACCACAGCAGGGGTCATTAGTTATCTCAACTGGTCCTGATGTCAGCATTGGTATCTTCCAATTATATATGTTAGAAAAGCTCCTGAAACCACCAGAAGCTAGAAGAGCGTGAATACATTCTCCCACGGGCCATCCAGTGACAGTCAGCCCTGCTGACAGCTTGATTCCAGACATCTGTTCTCCAGGACTGAAAGAGCTTCAAAGAGGATTCTTCCCTGATTGAGCCTCAGATGAGCTTACAGTCTGATGACACTTGACACAAGCCTCTGAACAGAGGATCGAACTAAGCTGTGTCCGGCATCCTGATCTTCAACACCTGGTTTTCCAAAGCAGAATTAAGATCAGGTTATCAAAGGCAAGAAGCGTCAAGACAGCTTCTCCAAAGATCTGAGAGAGACCACATGCTGCTAGGCAATGAGAGGCTCTGCACCCAGGTGTCTTGTAAAGCAGGTGTGTCAGTTCAGGTAGCCCAGGCCTTACTCTCCCTATTTCCAGACTGAAATAGGTGATCCATGCAAACCAGGGCATCACCTTTTAAGAGTAAGCATATTTCTAGATCTATTTTGGTTTTTTTTTAATTTCTTTATTGATTGAGGTATCACATATTTGTCCTCATCCCCCGATTCCCATCCCTCACCCCTCCCCACACATGCCCCCACCCCCCTGTTGTCCTTAACCGCTGGTTAGGCTCATATGCTTGCACACAAGTCCTTTGGTTGATCTCTCCCCTTTGCCCCCAGCCTTCCCTACCCTCCCGCTGAGGCCCGACAGTCTGATCCATGCCTCCTTGTTTCTGGGTCTGTTCTTGTTCATCAGTCTATGTTGTTCATTATTTCCCCTAGACGAGTGAGATCATGTGCTATTAGAAATACACTTATAAGAACCGAAAATGAGACAAGCAATAATGGTTATGGTGACAGGCAAATGAATCAGTGTATAGTGAGTTTCTTTCTGGGTTAACAGTTCTTTTGAGACCCAATTTCAATGTCAAACAGTTCCTTATGTGTACATGTCAGCAATGACATTTCAGTTCTGGATGGTGGACAAATGGTGGTAATGAAGGTCCGACTCTGTCTGGTTTGGTCCTGGGCAACCTGCAGTGATGCACAGCTGCTAACTGCTAGTATGGGAAGGCCACATCAACGTCTTCCGTCTCTGGACTGCTTCTCTTCTGTCTTCATGGCTGGAGTAGTCCTGTCGATTCCTCTCTGTTGCTGGAATCCACATGGTCTCGGAGTTGTTTTCTGAAAATATACAAACATATTCTCGACCAAAAGTTAATAAAGGAATATTTTCTATAAATTTAACTGGGGATCCTTTTTCATTTTTTGCCCAAATGATTTTCCTCTGGCTTGTTTTGTCACCTTGTGTGTTTTTCATGGGTGTCTTGCTTTTAGCCTTACAATTAATTTTCTAAAGTATTAATTTTCTAGATGTAATTTACTTACAGGATATTTTTCCTTACATGATATTCCTCTACTATCCCCTCCTTTCTTGATTTAAATGTTAGGAGGCTTTTGAAAATTTTATAATGTAGTCTTGATGGCTTTTAAATTTTAATTTTTTGCACTATAATATTACTGATTTAGGTTCATTACATGGTGCACAATTTTATCATGAGATGAAGTACCAATACAAATTTTAGTTAACACTTTAGGAACACCTTTTTGTCCAGTACAATTAATTTTTCTAGAATATTTGCTTGTTTCAACTAGCCAATTTAAATTTGCCTGAATACTTGACTACTGTTTTACTATCAAATTTATTACTCTAACAACAATCTTATTTTACCCTGTAAATATTGGTGGAAGGGATTATTTGCCTTCTTGAGTAGGTCCTGAGCACACCTGGTGGTAGGCTGGATTTAGATATCGTAAACCCACTTCCCCACACCCTGGGTACAAGACAACTCAAACAATTCTTGTTGGAGTGAGAGGGCAGCTGCTGTCGGCCAAGTCTCTGTCAGTCACCTGGGTCCTGATCTGAGCTGGGCATGGGAAGCACGAAGCACACAGGGGGCAGGAGACCTCCCTCAGAAGGGGCTATGATTCAGGCCCCTGCAATGTTGGAGGGGTGAGGGTCTGTGCCCCACCTCTGTTGATCCCCAGATTCTCTCCTGATGGCCCCTCTGCGACTGTGCCTGTCTTAGGTTGTTCCTTCCTTGAGGAATCTTACCCGTCTTTGGCTAACCAGCCATCCTCTGGGGCCAAGCAGGGTGACGTGAGGTTCAGTTTTGTCTCCTTGGTAGCCTATGCCCCCGTGGCCTCCATGCCCAGCACCTGCCATGGGATCCCCTCGCCTGCTGGCGGGGCCCCAGCACTGATCACATATCTTTTGGAACCCGGGTTTCTTCTCCAGGGAGGGCTCAGTTTGCCCCACTGGGTGAGATACAGATCCATGGCACCAGTCATCACGAGACTTCAACCTCGACATGAACAGAGAGCTCATGCAACAGCTGTGAGCAATTGAATTGTGAGAAGAGGGTCTCTCTTGGCCTAAAGGGTAAGAGGGACCAATATAGAATGCTCAGGTGCCTTCCCAGGAGGCCCTCTACACAATGAAAAGGATTAAATCCTTACATGTCCTTTTTAAATTGCTGCCAGACATTCAAAGAATTAGTTTGTACATTTGCTTGGGATAATTGTATATTATGCTGTAGTAATTCTAAAGTATCAAGAGATGTGTTAAGTTTGTCTCCAAGCACCAAACAGATGACTTTTTTTTTTTTTTATCCCCAAGGGTGCAAGGAACTATTACAAGTACTGGGGGTGATCCAAATCTGGGAAAAATTTTAATGATAGTATAGAATAATATCATGCAAGGATATTCTTTGTTCTAGTCCATGGGAATTCCCTTTCAAACTGGCTGTCCATTTCTTTTTATATAGACAAGGTCTTAGTTACATTTTCTGCACCTCTACCGGGGGCACGTAGTGATAATAGTGACACCCTTTCCTTGGTGTCCACACAAGCCAGAAACCTCTCTTTAATTGTACACATAAAGGGGCATTGTTTTGATTTTGTGTCATACAAAAGGGAAGATGGGTGGAGACCTCTGTGTATCTATACTTTCTTGCCCCACCCATGGACCTCCTGGATGTCCAGGGTGTTTGGTATTATTGGTAACTACATTAGTCAGGGGATCGAAGGGTCAGGAACATAAGACCAAAATACTTACCCTCTTGTCCCAGGTAAAATTACCGTACATCTGATGATTGCTAGCATGGCTAGAAAGGCGTTCTCGTGCATTCTTGGGTTTCTGGTTACCTCACAATTTCTTCCCTGAGGTTTGATGTTCTGATTGATGTTTCTCTGTTTCTGGATCTATTTTTCCCCCCATCAGTTTATGTTGTTCATTATATTCCACAAATGAGTGAGATCATGTGATATTTATCTTTCTCTGCCTGGCTTATTTCACTAAGCATAATATTCTCCATCTCCATCCATATTGTTGCAAATGGTAAGAGCTCCTTCTTTTTTACCGCAGCATAGTATTCCATTGTGTAGATGTACCACAGTTTTTTAATCCACTCATCTGCTGATGGACACTTAGGCTGTTTCCAAATCTTAGCTATGGTGAATTGTGCTGCTATGAACATAGGGGTGCATATATACTTTCTGATTGATGTTTCCAGTTTCTTGGGATATATTCCTAGAAGTGGGATCACTGGGTCAAATGGGAGTTCTATTTTTAGTTTTTTATGGAAACTCCATACTGTTCTCCACAGTGGCTGCACGAGTCTGCATTCCCACCAGCAGTGCACGAGTGTTCCTTTTTCTCCACATCCTCGCCAGCATTTGTCATTTGTTGACTTGTTGGTAATGGCCATTCTGACAGGTGTGAGATGGTACCGCATTGTTGTTTTGATTTGCATCTCTCTAATGATTAGTGATTTAGAGCAGGTTTTCATATGTCTCTTGGCCTTTCTTCTGTCTTCTTTCAAAAAGTGTCTATTTAGATCAGTTGCCCATTTTTTGATTGGGTTGTTTATCTTCTTTTTGTTAAGCTGCATGAGTTCCCTTAAATGTTGGAGATTAAACCCTTATCGTTGAAATCATTGGCAAATATGTTCTCCCATGTAGTGGGCTTTCTTGTTGTTTTATTGATAGTTTCCTTTGCTGTGCAAAAGCTTTTTATTTTGATGTAGTCCCATTTGTTTATTTTCTCTTTAGCTTCCATTGCCCTAGGAGCAGTATCAGTGAAGAAGTTCTTTTGGCATATGTCAGAGATTTTTTTGCCTGTAGATTCCTCTAGTATTTTTATGGTTTCCTGTCTTATGTTTAAGTCCTTGATCCATTTTGAGTTTATTTTTGTGTGTGGTGTAAGTTGGTGGTCTAGTTTCATATTTTTGCATGTATCTGTCCTATTTTCCCAACACCATTTATTGAAGAGACTGTCTTTACTCCATTGTATGTTCATGCCACCTTTGTCAAATATTAATTGAGCATATTGATTTGGATCGATTTCTGGGTTCTCTATTCTATTCCATTGATCTATATGTCTGTTCTTGTGCCAATACCAAGCTGTTTTGAGAACAGTGGCTTTGTTGTACAGCTTGAAATCTGGTACGGAGATCCACCTACTTTGTTCTTCTTTCTCAGGATTGCTGTGGCTATTCGGGGTCTTTTTTTATTCCAGATGAATTTTTGGAAAGTTCGTTCTAGGTCTGTGAAGTATGCCATTGGTATTTTAATGGGAAGTGCATTGAAATTATAGATTGCTTTGGGTAGTATGGACATTTTGATGATGTTGATTCTACCAATCCATGAACATGGTATGTTCTTCCATCTGTTTATGTCTTCCTCTATCTCTTTTTTCAGTGTTGTGTAGTTTTCCGTGTATAGGTCTTTCACCTCCTTAGTTAAGTTTATTCCTAGGTATCTTAATTTTTTTGGTGTGATGGTAAATGGGATTGCTTTTTTAGTCTCTCTTTCTGTAAGTTCATTACTGGTGTATAGAAATGCCATAGATTTCTTAGCATTTATTTTGTATCCTGCTACTCTGCCGAATTCATTTATTAAGTCTAGTAATTTTTTGATGGAGTCTTTAGGGTTTTCTAAGTACAGTATCATGTCATCTGCAAATAAGGACAGTTTTACTTCTTCTTTTCCAATTTGGATGCCTTTAATTTCTTCTTCTTGTCTGATTGCAATGGCTAGTATTTCCAACACTAGGTTGAACAGGAGTGGTGAGAGTGGGCATCCCTGTCTTTTTCCTGTTCTTAAGGGAAATGGTTTTAGTTTTTGCCCATTGAGTATGATGTTGGCTGTGGGTTTGTCACATATGGCTTTTATTATGTTCTATTTCCACCTTTCTGAGAGTTTTTATCAAGAAAGGGTGTTGGATTTTGTCAAATGCTTTTTCTGCATCAATTGATATGACTATATGGTTTTTATGTCTCAATTTGTTTATGGGATGTATCACGTTTATTGATTTGCGAATATTATACCATCCTTGCATCCCAGGGATAAATCCTACTTGGTCGTGGTGTATGATCTTTCTGATGTATTGCTGGATTCTATTTGCTAGAATTTTGTTGAGGATTTTGGCATCTATGTTCATGAGGGATATTGGCCTGTAATTCTCTTTCATTGTATTATCTTTATCTGGTTTTGGTATTAGGGTGATGCTGGCTTCATAGAAGGAGCTTGGAAGTGTTCCTTCCTCTTGAATTTTCTGGAATAGTCTGAGGAGGATAGGTTTTAGCTCTTCCTTAAATGTTTTATAAAACTTCCCTGTGAAGCCATCTGGCCCCGGGCTTTTGTTTGCTGGAAGCTTTTTGATAACTGCTTCAATTTCTTCCATAGTTATCAGCCTATTGAGATTTTTAGTCTCTTCCTAAGTTTTGGAAGGTTGTGTTTTTCTAGGAATGTATCCATTTCCTCCAGGTTGTCTGGTTTGTTGGAGTAGAGTTGTTCATAGTATTTTTTTTACAATCCTTTGTATTTCTGTGGGGTCTGTTGTTATTTCAGCTCTTTCATTTCTGATTTTGTTTATTTGGGTCCTCTCTCTTTGCTTCTTAGTGAGCCTGGCTAGAGGTTCATCAATCTTGTTTATCCTTTCAAAGAACCAGCTCTTGGTTTTGTTGATCTTGTGTCTTGTGTTTTTTTTTTTTTGGTCTCTATGTCATTCATTTCTGCTCTGATCTTTATTATTTCCTTTCTTCTGCTCACTGTGGGCTTTTCTTGTTGCTCCATTTCTAATTTTTTGAGTTGTTGAGTTACATGATCTATTACCATTTTTTCTTGTTTTTTGAGGTAGGCCTGTAGTGCTATACATTTCCCTCTCAGGACTGCTTTCATTGTGTCCCATAGGATTTGCAATGTTGTGTTTTTATTGTCATTATTCTCCAGGATGTTTTTAATTTCTTCTTTGATCTCATTGATAACCCAATCATTGTTTAGTAGCATGCTATTCAGTTTCCAAGTGTTTGAATTTTTTGGAATGTTTTTATTTTAGTTTATTTCTAATATTATGCCATTGTGGTCTGAGAAAATGCTTGGTATGATTTCAATCTTTTTGAATTTGGGGAGACTTTGCTTGTTACCCAATATATGGTCTATTTTTGAGAATGTCCCATGTGCACTTGAGAAGAACGTATATTCCATGGCTTTGGGGTGAAATACTCTGAAGATGTCAATTAGGTCCATCTGATCTAGTGTGTCATTTAGAATTGCTGTTTCTTTGCTGATTTTTTGTCCAGAGGATTTATCCATTGGTGTCAGTGGTGTATTGAAGTCCCCTACTATGATTGTATTGATGTCGATCTCTCCCTTGATATCTTCCAGCAGATTTTTTATGTATTTGGGCACTCCTGCGTTGGGTGCATATACGTTTCCCAGAGTTATATCTTCTTGCTGGATTGCTCCCTTTAGTATTATGTAGTGGCCTTCCTTATCTCTTATTAAAGCCTTTACTTTGAGGTCTATTTTATCTGATATAAGTATCACAACCCCAGCTTTTTTCTCATTTCCATTTGCCTGAAAAATGTTTTTCCATCCCTTCACTCTCAGTCTGTGTGAGTCTTTTGCTCTAAGGTGGGTCTCCTGTAGACAGAAAATATATGGGTCATGTTTTCTTATCCATTCAGCTACCCTATGTCTTTTGATTGGTGCATTTAATCCATTTACGTTTACTGTCATTATTGATAAGTACCTGTTTGTTGACATATTTTTCCTTAGTGTTTGTGTTTCTTCCTGCCTTTCTCTTTCTTCTTTTTACAGCAGCCCCTTTAGCATTTCTTGCATTGCTGGTTTGGTAGTGATGAACTCTCTTAGCCCTTTTTTGTCTGTGAAGCTTCTGATTCCACCTTCAATTTTGAATAATAGCCTTGCTGGGTATAGTATTCTTGGATTCAGTCCCTTGTTTTGCATCACTTTGTATATTTCATTCCATTCCCTTCTGGCCTGGTGTGTTTCTGTTGAGAAATCAGTTGATATTCTGATAGGAGATCCCTTGTAGGTAACTTTCTGTTTCTCTCTGGCAGCCTTTAAGATTCTTGCTTTGTCGTTGGTGTTCGTCAATTTAATTATGATGTGTCTTGGTGTCGGTCTTTTGGGGTTTAACTTGTTTGGGACTCTGTGTACTTCTTGGATAGTTTTTTTCTTGCCAATATCAGGGAAGTTTTCTGTCATTATTTCTTCTAACAGGTTTTCTATTCCTTGCTTCTCTTCCTCTCCTTCTTTTATCCCTATTATTCAAAGGTTGTTTCGTTTTGTGTTGTCCCAAAGCTCCCTTAGGCTCTCCTCTTGCTTTTTAAGTCTTCTTTCTAGTTGCTGCTATGTTTGTGTGTTTTTTCCTACCTTGTCTTCTAATTCGCTGATGCGGTCCTCAGCCTCTTCTACTCTACTCTTTAAGCCTTCCATTGTGTTCTTTATTGCAGCTATGTCGTTCTTCATCTCCTCTTGGTTTCTTTTCATGTTGGTGACATTTTCATTCAGCTCCTTGTAGTTCTCATTGAGCTGTGTGTATTTGTCATCCATCCATTTAAACATCCTTATAACGAATACTCTGAATTCTTTCTCTGTTAAGCTGCTAGCCTCAAGTTCACTTAACTCCCTTTCTGGTGATTCCTCTTTTTCCTCCCTTTGGGAATTTTCTGTAATGTTTTAATTGTAGATCTGCTTGCTTTGCTACCCAGGTTCTTTTGGGGATGGTGCTAATGGTGTAATCTCTCAGTTCTCCTGGGCTTGGTAATCTAGTGTAGCTCCCTACTTGAGCTACTTGGGTTCTCTTGATGTAGGCCTGCAAGCTTGAGAGGCACAACTGTGGTGTCTAAAAGTCAGCAGCTATGGAGTGTCCCAGTTTTTGCTGTCTTGCACCCTTAGTTGTAATCGCGCGTGTCCGGTGGGAACTCTCAGTGGCACCCAGGAACCGTCTGTTGGGAGAGCTCCCAGTGGCTCCCACTAGCACCCTGTGTGTAGATAGGCTCAGGGTGCCTGCCTGTTGTAAATTCACTTCTGTGGAGGTGTGTTTGCAGGGGCACAGCTCTGACGCACTTTGAGAGACTCTGGCACTGAAGTTAAACAGCTAGGGTGTATGTGGGAAGTTATTCAGGAGAAAGGAGTTCAGAGTTTCTGCTGTGGGGCAGCGCGTCCTTGGCTGTACAGAATCACACCCAGCAGGGGCTCAAAGCAGCTCCCCAGAGGACCCTGTGGATATATAGGCTCAGGGTGCCTTCCCTTGCTGTGGCCGTGAGTTTGCCTGCCCTTGAGTGTGCGCGAACCAGTGGCGCGCCCACCAGCGCAAAGCTCTGATGCACCCTGGCCCTGAAGTTGCACCGCAGGGGTGTCCTTGGGCAGTTATTTAGGAAGAGGCAGTTCAGAGATTCTACTGCAGGGCTGTGCACCGTTTACTGTGCAGAATCACCCCCTCGGGGGCTCTCAGTGGTTCCCAAGCACTGCCTGGGTAGTGGAGTACCTGGGTGCCTATGGGCTGGGGACACAGCGAATCCTGAGTTCCGGCGCTGGGGACGGGGAGGTTGTACTTACTGCTTTCAGCGTCGCACTTTTGGAGGTGGAGGTCTCAGCGTTCGCGCATCTGCAGCTGGGGTGGCAGGTCTTCTACCAGAGTGGCTGTAGTGACCAGGTTTGCTTCCGAGACCAGACTGGGTGGTGGTAAGTTTAGGATTCTAGTCTCTAGCAGTTCCGTTCTTAAAGATCTCTAGATCTATTTTGATCATCAGTTTATTTTGTTCATTGGATTTCATATCCAGAGACATAAAAGCATGGAACAGACTGACAAATTCCAAATTCTTTCTTTCTTTTCTTCTTTTTTTTTTTTTTTTTTTTAACATTTAGTGTCTGGATTCTTTCTTTCTTTCTTTCTAAATCGTTATTGTTGAAAGTATTACATAGGTCCTCCTTTCCTTTTTCCCCCATTAACCTCTTCCAGCCCACCCCATCCTCTCCCCCTTCCCCAGGCCTTCACCACCCCATTGTCTTTGTCCATGGATTATGCATATATGCATACAAGTTCATTGGTTGATCTCTTCACAACCACCCTCTCCTGCCTTCCCTCTGAGATTCCACAGTCTGTTCATGCCTCTGGGTCTATTTTTGATCATCAGTTTATCTGGTTCATTAGATTCCACATGTAAGTGAGATCATGTTATACTTGTCTTTTTCTGACTGGCTCATTTCGCTCAGTATAATACTCTCCAGATCCATCCATGCTGTTGCAAAAGGTAAGAGTTATTTATTTTTTACTGCTGCATAGTATTCCGTGGTATAAATGTACCACAACCTTTTTATCCGCTCATCTACTGATGGGCACTTGGGCTGTTTCCAAGTTTTAGCTATTGTAAATTGTGCTACTGTGAACATATGGGGTTCATGCATCCTTTCTGATTGGTGTTTCTAGTTTCTTAGGATATATTCCTAGAACTGGAATCACTGTGTCAAATAGGAGTTCCATTTTCAGTTTTTTGAGGAAACTCCATACTGTTCTCCACAGTGGCTGCACCAGTTGCATTCCCACCAGCAGTGCACGAGGGTTCCCTTTTCTCCGCATCCTCGCCAGCACTTGTCGTTTGTTGATGGTAGCCATTCTGGCAGGTGTGAACATCACTACTTTTATTTGTTCTTCTTCTAACCCTAATCCTAGACCAAACCTGACAATTAAGTCTCCTAAACAATACATTTGTACACACACTGGAACACGCTATCTAATTTAGTCTGGTGTTAGTGTTGGAATGAGCTGCATAGTGTGAGACATGTAGTAAAGTGAATACTCTTGGATTAATTTCTAATAAGCACGATTTTGGCACATTTTTTTAAAAGCACAGACTCTACTTAACTCAATGAAATCCTTACTATCTCTTCAATGAATGTTACAACGCATTCCCATAGTAAAAGGTATTTTATTATTTCAAAGGAGATAGCAGCATTCCACACACTAGGTTCTCCTATGTATTCCTTCAAAGAATTGACTACATATATCCAAATTTTAATGTCTGTATTATTCTGATGTAACTGGTAATGAAAATAATTTTTAAGTGCCATATTTAATGTCTGTAAAAGCTACTACAAACTCTGTATAGAACGTTCTAATTTTAATGTTTCAATGAGCTGTGCATTGTGGAAAACCTGTAGTGAAGTCTTTGAGTACTCTGAGAATTAATTAGCAACAAGTGGGATTTTGGCAAATCTACACTAATAAAAGAGAAAGATGCAAATTGACCATACCTCCACAACATCCACCAGCCAATCAGGAGCGAGTATACAACTTAACCCAACAAAGATGGAGGGTTAATTTGGATACAGAGGTGCCAAGTGGCCTGGGTCCCAGGAACATCTTCGGGACTCAGGCCACTCCTAGCCTGTAGGCCCGTGCATAGGCCCTGAGTAGCCAGGGTCCTAGAACACCCCCAGCCACTCCAGGCCTATGGGCGCAGGCGCCAAGCGTGTGCTCCGGCATCAAGTGGTGGCCTGGGTCCACGCCCCCAGCCTGGCACTGCACGCCCCCAAGCCCAGTGCCCACAACACAGAGCTGCTGGCCTTGGGGGTGTGCCCACCCCCCCACCCCCGGGTCACAGGGACACGCCCCTAGCCCAGTGGACACAACACAGGGGGTCCTCTGCGCATAAGCTGCAGAGGAAACACCTTTTCTTTTATTTTTTTAAAAAATATATTTTATTGATTTTTTACAGAGAGGAGGGGAGAGGGATAGACAGTTGAAAATATTGATCAGCTGCCTCCTGCACATTCCCCACTAAGGATGTGCCCCCAACCAAGGTACATGCCCTTAACAGGAATCAAACCTGGGACCCTTCAGTCTGCAGGCCGACGCTCTATCCACTGAGCCAAACCAGTTCAAGTGTAAACACCTTTTCTGACCGCTCATTGGCTAAGCTCCCTGTATGCCGCCACTTGCAGTGTTCTTGATAACTTGGGTAATAAGAATCCAAGAAGGTGATCTAGGGTTTTTCCACCTCACTGCCGGAGAGAAAAACAAAGGTCCGCTGCTGGAAGGCTAAGAAATGTCATATCCTACCCTAGTCAGTTTGGCTCAGTGGATAGAGTCTCAGCCTTCTGACCACAGGATCCGGGTTCAATTCTGATCAAGGGCATGTACCTAGGTTACAGGCTCCTCCCTGGCCGGTGCCCAGGTCAGGGCTCATGCAGGAGGCAACCAATCAAAGTGTCCCTCTCACATTGATGTTTCTCTCTATCTCTCCCTCTCTCTTCCACATTCTCTAAAAGTCAATGGAAACATATCCTCAGGTGAGGATAAAAAAAATAAATATCCTATGAAAGACACATCTTGAAAGTGCCTAAAGAAAGTTGTCATTTTTTCATGGTGAAGGGACTGGAGTTCATGTTGATGACAACACCTTGGCGGCTGCGGTGGCTGGCTGTGGCTGCAGCAGCAGAGTGATGGGGCTGGCGCCTTCCCCTGATCAGCCTGGTCGCCTCCCACAGAGGGAGGCCAGACTGCGGCTTAGGCCCTCTCCCCCTAAGCTGTCAGTAGGACATCCCCTGAGGGCTCCCAGTCTGTGAGAGGGTGCAGGCTGGGCTGAGGGAACCCCACCCCCCAGTGCATGAATTTTGTGCACTGGACCCCTAGTTATTTTATAGAAGACTACAGTTAGCTAATGAAACTCCTGCTACTCACCCTATAGTGAATGTTCCTATATGCTACCCCAATAAAGAGCATTTACATTTCACAGAAGACATCAACATTGCATGAAGTAGGTTCACCTATGTATTAATTCAAACTCTGAAACATACTCTCCATATGTAATCACTCCATTTGTAAACACTGCTAGCAAATGTGTTGGATCACTGTGCTACCTAAATGAAACTCCTGCTGACTACGTAAGAAATGTCCCACCAGGCCCCCACAGTAAATGGTGTTAGAATATTTCAAAGAAGTTACCAGCAATCCACACACTAGGGTGACCTGTATATTCCTGAAATAGTGAAACATTCCATCCCCAAAAGTTAATGCATGCATTATAAGCTTTTGACACAACGTATAAACAAACATTGGCAAAGCGACTAGAAAATCTCTTGAGAACAGCCCACTTGTGTTCAACAAGCTGAGCCTTGTGTACAGCCTGTGGTGGAGTGCTTAACACTCAGACTTCATTCCGACCAAGCAGCATTTGGCCCACTGTGTTTAGTGCTGCCTGTCATTACTACTTACAACCTCTACTACCTTAGTAATCAATTTTCCATCCTGCTTCTCAAGTAAATGGTGTTATATTATATTTCTCAGAAGATATCAGCATTAAACAAACTAGGCTCACCTATGTATTCCTTCAGAATATGCAACATATTCCCCATCGGCCATGCAGGGTTTCATCTATGACATAAGACATAATCCATATGGTTATCAATGCTACTAGCAAACTCTCTCTGGAACAGTCTAATGCTCATGTTTTCAGGAGTTGCGCATGGTGGGAAAACTGTGATAAAGTATTTGAAAACCCTTAGAATTAATTCCTCCCCAGTTGGATTTCAGCAAACTGCTCCTACCACAGGTTATCATTACTAAGTGATACATCTACTAATTGTGTCATGAATGTTCCAACATGCTCCCCAAGTGAATGGCATTGTAGTATAATAAGTATCACATGTAGGTTAACACTGGTCCACACTCTGGCTTCACCTGTGTATTCCTTCAAAGTGTGAACCACATTGACCAATAGATAAAGCATGTATTTCTCTCTGACAACATATAATCAACATCGTATTTGTGAACATTACTAGCACACTGTGTCTAGAGTTGCCCATTATTAGTATTTCAATGAGCTGTGCGTTGTGTAAATGCTCTAAGGAAGGGTTTGTTCCCTCAGATTTAAGTCATACAAAGCTGGATTTTGACCAACCGTGTTCAGCACAGGGTATCATTCCTAAAGGCAAAGGAAAACCCTGCCTCTTATGTGATACATTTTCCAACATGTTCCTCAAGGAAATGGCATTACATAGCAATATTCCAAATAGGTTACCAGCATGCCACACACTTGACTTATGTGTGTATTCCTTCAAAGAATGAAACATATTCCCAAATCAGTTGCATATCTTGGGCTATGACATCACGTCTAAAGGTCCATTTGCAGAACTTACTAGCGCCATCCAGAGGGAGTGTTTCAGTGCATTCTGTAAGACTTTAGCAAATGTTTGAAAACTCTCAGAATTAAATCATAGCAAGTAGGATTTTGTTCAACTGTTTTCCACACAGACCACCTTTACTAAATGTAACTCCTGCTAATTGTGCATGAATGCTCGAACATGTTCCCCAGTAGGTGGCATTATAACACTGGACAGGAGACATCAATGAATTTCCCTGTGTATTCCCTCAAAGAATGAAACCTGGTCTCAAAATTTAATGCATACTAGTTTTTGTCTTAAGATATAACCCATATATTTATAAATCGTACTAGCAACCTGTTTACTTTTAATGTTTCAATTATCTGCGCACTGTGTGAAACTGCAGCAAAGTATGTGATCACTCTTATAGTGAGTGGATTCACACTGGGCACGATTTTGGCAAACTGTTTCTATCACAGACTATTACTGCTAAATGTAACTCCTACTAATTATGAAAACTTGTACACCATGTGCAGCTTACCGAAACAGCAAAAGTGGGCTCTTCTAGACAGAGCTTCCTAGTAGCATTTACACCTTTGGTTCCCATGTTCTGCCACAGACTCATTTGGGAAAGGTTTCACCCTCTCAACACTACCCCAGAGACCCCCATGTGTTTCCATTGGGCATCTTCTGTGAGATCGTGTAACCCCTTCCTGTGCAATCCGAATGATATTTCACTTTGCATGGTTATACAGTATGAATGATTAGTTCACAGTCCAAGACAGCTTTATACGTCTTGTTCTTCAACATGGTGTTAGTGTTGTAGGGAAAATAATTACATTTAATTTAACAAAATCCAGAACGATACCAGGCAGATTCCACAGTGGCTCCAAGCAGGCCACTCCCACCTCTCCCAGCAAAGAAGTCAAGAGCTAAAAATGCCCAGAACCCTCAATGGCACCTGACACACTTTTATGTAAAGGTCAGGCTTGTAGATTATTTATCCATGATGCTCAAACGTGAAAGACCGAGTAGAAGGCTAAGATCTGGAGAATCCTCATTCGCTCTTCTCTGTGGAACAGTTTTTCTTCAAGTGGGACCAGGCCAATCCCTTCACACCCCTGTGCTTCCAGGGACAGAGGTGTTTTACAACATTAGGTCTGATGATGCCAATGTCTCCAGGCTGGGGCTCCCTCACGCTTTCAGCAGTTGTTGTTCGGACATTAATCTACCAGAAATGCCTCCTCTGTGTGCCGCCGGCTGCATCAGAGTTCCGGTAGGAAGCGCTCACTCCCCCCAGGGTCTCCACGTTCCTCAGATAGCTCCCCTATCCATCAGGCCTTCTATCCTCTGCTGCATGACTTTTAGGATCAAGGCCAGCTCCTAGAGGGGCAGGTCCACACACACCTCAGGGCTCTGGACCTCAGAAGGCTTTTTATTTGCAAGAGCATTCATCATTTCCTTAGTGGGCATTCCATTGAGGTATTATAATCCGTGGTTAAACACCACAACAACAGTGTGCCCACGCCCACCTGGCACTCGCTGGGAAAGCGCTCGCACACTCTCTGCAGGTTGGACACAAAGCTCCTGATTGAAACACTGACCCTCGGCTTCTCTAAACAGATTTTCCCAGCGTTACAAATGTGCTTCTTACGCCCTAGTTCATAGACTGATCCAGGCACACCATCAAGAATACGTGTCACATCTGGGAAAAAATGGCGACTGAATAGAGTCGTGTTTGGAGTCTGGTCCTGGGGCGGAGAGTAGGAGCAGCAGAGGATCGCAGGGGGAGTGTATGTTGGCAAGCCAAGGGACAGCTAAACTCCAGGAGAAGGCGGGGGAGTGCTGGACAGGGTTCCCCTGACCGTGCAGCACCCACAGGGGCTGGGTCCCCTCCCGGAGCTGCGGGCTCACCAGGCGCCTCGCCATCTTGCAAGGAAAGGAGGATTTTATTGGAAACCTGACTTTCCGCGACAACTGCAAACACTGAACAGCTGGAGCACCAGAACACCGGTCCCCTATCGGCGCAAACACTCGGATTCAAAGGAACTCTTCACTGCACTACGGAAAGGTCAGATTTCGCCTGAAATAAGGTGTGGTTTCTAATCCCCGCGGTGGGAGAGGGAAGCACGCAAGCCGCAGGACCGGCAGGAACCGGGAGGTCTGTGCCTAGAAAAATCGGCGGCAGTTGGAACTGCCGTGATCCGTGAATGTGGAAGGGGGTCCTCTGAGCTGCTAACAGAAGTGACCCCTTAAAAGCAACTCATTTTAATCTGACGAGGAGGGTCAGACTAAGAATTTTCAAAGGAGTGCAGGCTCCTTAGTCTGGCGCACAGACCCACTGTCCGCACACTTGGGCTCTTTCCGACTCTGATTACTAAGCCCAATACATAGGAAAACCCAGGTGGGAAAAACCCTGAAAGACTGCAGGGGGAAGTTGTTTTTTCGGAACCTGGGGAGCAGAGCTGGGTGTGACCATCGGAGAGGCAGCTCTGAGGCGCACACCTCCACAAGCTCTGAGGCGCACACTTCCACAAACCGGTAGTGAGTGCCATAGAGGGGGGGAAAAAAAAAAAAACTAGAGAGGCCCAGAAGTCAATTCAGAAACACTGCCACCCAGGGGCTGAAACGCTAATTGTCTCTGGTGTAATCAAAAATAAATACAAGAAATTAAGGCACGGCCGGCTTAAAAAGCAGGACTGGCTTACAACACTGAGGAGCAGTGGAACGAAGCTGAACTGAAATACCACCCAGACTGGGAAACAGGCATACCAAACAGAATAATAGAGGAAGTGAATGACAGCCGCTACTGCACATTTTAGTCTTCCTATTTTTTAATTTTAAATTCTTTTCTCAATTTTTTTAATTTTTTTATTCTAATTTTTTATTTTCATTTTTTGCATCTTTTACTTAAGAAACTAAATTTTTTTCTTTTTCCTCACTCGATTTTCACCTTTTTAATTATTACATTTTTATTTTCAATCAGCATTATTATTACTATTATTTTACTTTTTTTTTTTAAATGTCATTTGATTTTCTCTTTCTTTTATTTTGGGATTAGTGTCCTACATTCTATTTGCATCTTTCCCTTACAATCGTTTTACCCTATCTCAACGCTAACATTATGCCATCACTCTCCTCCTAACCTTTCCCCTTTTGGTCTCCTGTTTATCTTCACCCTTTCTGGCTTTAGATTTTCCCTACTTTTTCAGTTTACCCTCTGCTAAAATTTCACCCTACTTATATATCTAATTCCCAACTCCCTGCTCCAAATCCATACATACCTCTCTCTACGCTACCTTAAAAAAATTATTTTTCTCTCTGGCCTTTTGTTGTTGTTTGCTTGAATGTTGATTAGATTGAATTTTTATGCTTTTTTATGAGATTGTTTTGATTATGCTTTTTGTTTGATTGGTTGGTTCTTTTGTTTGCTTTGTTTTTGTTTGTTTTTTACTTTTGTTTTCCCTTGCCTCACTTGATATTAGTTGGTGTTGCAGTTTATATTAATCTCCAGGCTCATGTTGCTGGAATTTGCCGGGATTAGTGGTTGTTCTAGTGGAGTTTACTCCCCATATATATAGTTTGTTCCCCTTTTCTCTCTTAGTATCGTTCTTGTCTCTCTTACTTTTTTAATTTTTTTTTCTGCTCTTTTCCCAAGTTCAGATTCACACTCTTTTTTTTTTTTTTTTTTGTTTCTTTCTTTTTTACTCTCCCTCTTCCACTCCTATTCCCTAATTTGTCTTTCTCTGGTGGTTACCTTTATTGGAGGTTATTAATATCATGAATACAGTTCTGTTCAGTGCTTGTGTGTTGTGCCTGGTTGTGTTGTATTTTGTACCTTTAAATCAACGCCGGAGAGAGAGAACTATATAACCAGACATCTGGAGAAGAGAGACCATGGGGAGACAAAGAAATAGCCCTCATAGGAAAGAAAATCAGGCATCACCAGAAAAGGAAGTAAACGAATTAGAGGCAAACAACCTATCAGAGAAAGAATTCAGAGAAATGGTCATAAGGTGGCTGAAAAGGATGGAAGACAAATTCGACAATATGAGTAAGAACCAAGAGGAAATGAAGAAGAACCAAGAAGAAATGAAAAATGACATCGCTGCTGTAAAGAACTCAATAGAAAGCATCAAGAGTAGACTAGAAGAAGCAGAGGACCGCATAAGTAAGCTAGAAGACAAGATGGAAAAAAATACCCAATTACAACAGCTTCTAGAAACAAAAATTAGAAAGCATGAGGAGAGCCTAAGGGAAGTTTGGGACAACACAAAACAAAACAACATCAGGATAATAGGGGTACCAGAAGGAAAGGAAACTGAGCAAGGAATAGAAAACCTGTTTGAAGAAATAATAACAGAAAACTTCCCTGATATAGGGAAGAAAAAACCCACACAAATCCAAGAAGCTCACAGAGTTCCAAGCAAAATGAACCCCAAAAGACTGACGCCAAGGCACATAATAATTAAGTTGGCAAACACCAACGACAAAGTAAGAATCTTAAAAGCGGCCAGAGAGAGACAGACAGTTACATACAAAGGAACCCCCATCAGACTAGCAACTGATTTCTCAACAGAAACTCATCAGGCCAGAAGGGAATGGAATGAAATATACAAAGTCATGCAAAGGAAGGGTCTCAATCCAAGAATACTGTACCCAGCAAAGCTATCAATCAAAATTGAAGGTGAAATCAGGAGCTTCACAGACAAAAAAGGACTAAGGGAGTTTATCACCACCAAACCAGCAATGAAAGAAATGCTAAAGGGCCTACTGTAAAAAAAAAAAAAAAAAAAAAAGAAAGAAAGAAATAGGAAGCAAAGAAGGAACACAGGGGTATAGAATAAAAATGGCGACAAATAAGTACCTATCAATAATAACTTTAAATGTAAATGGATTGAATGCCCCAATCAAAAGACACACGGTAGCAGATTGGATAAGAAAACAAAACCCATATATCTGCTGTCTACTGGAAACCCACCTCAAAAAAAAGGACGCATACAGACTGAGAGTAAAGGGATGGAAAAAGGTTTTCCAGGCGAATGGAAATGAAAAAAAAGCTGGGGTAGCAATACTTATATCTGACAAATTAGATCTCAAAGTGAAGGACATAACAAGAGATAATGAAGGTCACTTCATAATACTAAAGGGAGAAATCCAACAAGAAGAAATAACTCTGGTAAACATATATGCACCCAATACAGGAGCACCAAGATACATTAAAAAACTCCTGGAAGATATCAAAGGAGAGATTGAAAGCAATACAATCATAGTAGGAGACTTCAATACCCCACTATCACCATTGGACAAATCCTCTAAACAAAAAATCAGCAAAGAAACATCAATCCTAAAGGACAGATGGAATTAATCGACATCTTCAGAACATTTCACCCCAAAGCCACAGAATATACATTCTTCTCAATTGCACATGGGTCATTCTCAAAGATAGACCATATGTTAGGACATAGGCAAAGTCTCTCCAAATTCAAGAAGATAGAAATCATATCAAGTATCTTCTCAGATCACAGTGGCATAAAACTGGAAATCAACTACAATAAAAACAACCCAAAGAAATCAAACACATGGAGACTAAACAACATGCTATTAAACAATGACTGGGTTACCAAAGACATCAAGGAAGAAATAAAAAACATCATGGCAACAAATGACAATGAAAACACAACAATCCAAAATCTAAGGGACACAGCGAAAGCAGTCCTGAGAGGGAAGTTCATAGCTCTACAAGCCTACTTCAAAAAACAAGAAACAATGGTAATAAATTACCTAGCCCAACAACTCAAAGAGTTAGAGAGAGAGCAACAAGAAAAGCCCAGTGTAAGCAGAAGGAAAGAAATAATAAAGATCAGAGCAGAGATAAACGACATAGAGACCAAAGAAACAATACAAAAGATCAACAAAACCAAGAGCTGGTTCTTTGAAAGGATAAACAAGATTGATGAACCTCTAGCCAGGCTCACCAAGAAGCAAAGAGAGAGGACCCAAATAAACAAAATCAGAAATGAAAGAGGTAAAATAACAACAGACCCCGCTGAAATACAAAGGATTGTTACAAAATACTACAAACAACTCTATTCCAACAAACTGGACAACCTGGAGGAAATGGACATATTCCTAGACAAATACAACCTTCCAAAACTCAATCAGGAAGAATCTAAACAGCTCAACAGGCCAGTAACTATGGAAGAAATTGAAGCAGTCATCAAAAAGCTTCCAGAAAACAAAAGCCCGGGGCCAGACAACTTCACAGAAGAGTTTTACCAAACATTCAAGGAAGAACTAAAACCTATCCTCCTCAGACTATTCCAAAAAATTCAAGAGGAAGGAACACTTCCAGGCTCCTTCTATGAAGCCAGCATCACCCTAATACCAAAAACAGATAAAGACAACACAATGAAAGAGAATTACAGACCAATATTCCTCATGAACATAGATGCCAAAATCCTCAACAAAATTCTAGCAAATCGGCTCCAACAATACATCAGAAAGATCATACATCATGACCAAGTAGGATTTATCCCAGGAATGCAAGGATGGTACACTATCCGCAAATCAATAAACGTGATACAGCACATAAACAAATTGAGAGATAAAAATCACATAGTCATATCAATAGATGCAGAAAAAACATTTGACAAAATCCAACACCCTTTCTTGATAAAAACTCTCAACAAGGTGGGAATAGAAGGCTCATACCTCAACATAATAAAAGCTATATATGATAAACCCACAGAAAACATCATACTCAATGGGCAAAAACTAAAACAATTTCCCCTAAGAACAGGAAAAAGACAGGGATGCCCACTCTCACCACTCCTGTTTGACATAGTACTGGAAGTATTAGCTATCGCAATTAGGCAAGAAGAAGAAATAAGAGGCATCCAAATTGGAAAAGAAGAAGTGAAGCTGTCCTTATTTTCAGATGACATGATATTGTACATTAAAAACCCAAAAGATTCCATCAAAAAACTAATAGACTTAATAAATAAATTCGGCAATGTAGCGGGATACAAAATTAATGCCAAGAAATCTATGGCATTTCTATACACCAATAGTGAACTTACAGAAAGGGAGACTAAAAAAGCAATCCCATTTACCATCGCACCAAAAAAATTAAGATACCTAGGAATAAACTTAACTAAGGAGGTAAAAGACCTATACGTGGAAAACTACAGGACACTGAAAAAAGAGATAGAGGAAGACATAAACAGATGGAAGAACATACCGTGTTCATGGATTGGTAGAATCAACATCATTAAAATGTCCATACTACCCAAAGCAATCTACAGATTCAATGCACTCCCCATCAAAATACCAACAGCATATTTCACAGACCTAGAAAGAACTCTCCAAAAATTCATCTGGAGTAAAAAAGGACCCCCGAATAGCCACAGCAATCCTGAGAAAGAAGAATAAAGTAGGAGGGATCTCAATACCAGATTTCAAGCTGTATTACAAAGCCACTGTTCTCAAAACAGCCTGGTACTGGCACAAGAACAGACATATAGATCAATGGAACAGAATAGAGAATCCAGATATCGACCCAAACCACTATGCTCAATTAATATTTGACAAAGGAGGCATGAACATACAATGGAGTCAAGACAGTCTCTTCAATAAATGGTGTTGGGAAAATTGGACAGATACATGCAAAAAAATGAAACTAGATCACCAACTTATACCATACACAAAAATAAACTCAAAATGGATACAGGACTTAAACGTAAGACGGGAAACCATAAAAAAAACTAGAGGAATCCACAGGCAACAAAATCTCAGACATATGCCAAAAGAACTTCTTCACTGACACTGCCCCTAGGGCAATGGAAGCTAAAGAGAAAATTAACAAATGGGACTACATCAAAATAAAAAGCTTTTTTACAGCAAAAGAAACCATCAACAAAACAACAAGAAAGCCCACTGCATGGGAGAACATATTTGGAAATGCTATCACTGATAAAGGTTTAATCTCCAACATCTACAGGCAGCTTATGCAACTTAATAAAAGGAAGATAAATGATCCAATAAAAAAATGGGCAACGGACCTAAACAGATATTTTCAAAAGAAGACAGAAGGAAGGCCAAGAGACACATGAAAACATGCTCAAAGTCACTTATTATCTGAGAGATGCAAATCAAAACAACAATGAGGTACCATCTCACACCTGTCAGAATGGCTATCATCAACAAATCAACAAACGACAAGTGTTGGTGAGGATGCGGAGAAAAAGGAACCCTCGTGCATTGCTGGTGGGAATGCAGACTGGTGCAGCCACTGTGGAGAACAGTATGGAGTTTCCTCAAAAAACTGAAAATGGAACTCCCATTTGACCCAGTAATCCCACTCCTGGGAATATATCCAAAGAAACTAGAAACACCAATCAGAAAGGATATATGCACCACTATTTTCATAGCAGCACAATTTACAATAGCTAAGATTTGGAAACAGCCTAGGTGCCAGTCAGCAGATGACTGGATCAGAAAACTGGTACATCTACACAATGGAATACTATGCTGCCATAAAAAGGAAGGAATTCTCATCATTTGCAGCAACCTGGATGGAATTGGAGAACATTATGCTAAGTGAAATAAGCCAGTCAATGAAAGAAAAATACCACATGATCTCACTCATTTATGGATAATAAAGAACATTATAAACTGATGAACAAAAAGATAGATACGGAGACAGTAAAGCATCAAACAGACTTTCAAATTACAGGGGGAAAGTTAGGGAGAGGTGGGGGAGATAAGAAATCAAACGAAGGACTTCTATGCATGCATATAAGCATAAACAATGGACGCAAAACTCTGGGGGGTGAGGGCATGTATGGGTGTGGGGTGGGGGGGCAATGGTAAGATATGTACACATATAATACCTCAATAAAAAAAAAGTCAAAAAAAAAAAAAAGAATACGTGTCACTGCAAGAAGAAATGAACAGGTCAGTCTGTTGTGTGTGCTGCCATTTGTGTTTGCCTGTGAAATGTTATAATATAATGTCTTCTACTGGGGGAGCTTGGAGCATTCATTTGTAGGCAGTTGGAGTTTCATTTATGAAACGGATTGCCAAACTCACCTTTGGTACAAATTTCATTCTAATAGTTTTCAAACTCTTCATTACAGGTTTTACACAATGCACAGCTCATGGAAACCATAAAAGTCCACTGTGTGGGACAAAGTCTGCTCTGAGCGTTGGCACATGTATTGATGTACATTAGGCCATAGCTTCATACTTGCATTACCTATTGGGACTATGTCTCAGTCTCATATAAATTACAAAGGAGAACCTCACGTGTGGAATGCTGGTATGTTTGTGAAATCTTATCATTCCATTTCTTGACAAAGCATTTTGGAGCATTCATTACATATTAGAAGAAATTTCTTGTAGTCCTAATATTATACTAAGGATAGTTTGCCAAAATTGCATTTGGTACATATAAATTCTAAGAGGGGTAAAACACTTTTCTACAGGTTTTTCAAAATCCACAGCTTATTGGAAAACTACAGTGTGACTATTCTAGACAGAGTGTGCTTGTAGCATTTATAACTTTATTGATTATACATGAAGGCATAGACAAAGATATGCATTGAATATTTGAAACTAGAGGCCTGGTGCATGAAATTCGTGCACTGGGTCAAAGGGGGGGTCCCCTCAGCCCGGCCTGCGCCCTCTCGCACTCCGTGAGCCTTTGGGGGATGTTAGACTGACGACTTAGGCCCACTTCCTGCCTAAGCCATCAGTGGGACATCTTTAGTGCTGCCACGGAGGTAGGAGGGGCTCCCACCACTGCCACTGTGCTCACTAGCCATGAGCCTGGCTTCTGGCTGAGCAGCACTCCCCCTGTGGGAGCACACTGACCACCAAGGGACAGCTCCTGCATTGAGCATCTGCCCCCTGATGGTCAGTGTGTGTCACAGCAACCAGTTGTTCTGTGCGGTTGACTTGCATATTACCCTTTTATTATAAACTAGAGGCCCGGTGCATGAAATTCGTGCATGGGGGTGTTTGTCCCTCAGCCCAGCCTGCACCCTCTCCAATCTGGGACCCCTTGAGGGTGTTTGTCCCTCAGCCCAGCCTGCACCCTCTCACAATCCAGGACTGCTGGCTCCCAACTGCTCACCTGCCTGCCTTCCTGATTGCCCCTAACCGCTTCTGCCTGCCAGGCTGATCACCCCCTAACCACTCCCCTGCCAGCCTGATTGATGCCTAACTGCTCCCCTGCCAGCCTGATTGCCTGATTGCCCCTAACTGCCCTCCCCTGCAGGCCTGCTCAGCCCTAACTGCCCTCCCCTACAGGCCTGGGTCCCCCCAAACTGCCCTTCCCTGAAGGCCCGGTCACCCCCAACTTCCCTCCTCTGCCGGCCTGGTCACTCCCAACTGCCCCCCCTTGCAGACCTGGTCCCTCACAACTGCCCTCCCCTGCTGGTCTGATCGCTCACAACTGCCCTCTCCTGCTGGCCATCTTGTGGTTGCCATCTTGTGTCCACATGGGGGTAGCCATCTTTGACCACATGGGGGAAGCCATCTTGTGTGTTGGAGTGATGCTCAATTTGCATAATACTTTTTTATTATATAGGATGATGATGATTTGTTCCACTCTTTGAAAGAATACACAGGTCAACCTAGTGTGTGGAACACTGCTGCTTTCTGTAAAATATAATGCCATACCATTTGCATGGGGTCATGTTGGAACATTCAGTACATAGTGAGCAGGAACCTCATTTAGCAATGAAAAACTGTGCTGAAAATAGTTTGCCAAAATCATTGGTGAAATATTATCATATGATGCCCAATGGAAGACAACAGCATTCCACACACCCGTTCACCTTTGTCTTCCTCCAAGGAGTGAGACATACTTCTGCAAGGTAATGCATGTGTTCTTCTGTGACATACTGTACAATCAATACATGTGCAAACGTTACTAGCCAACTCCCCCAGACAGTCCAGTCTTAGCGTTTCACAGGCTGAACACTGTGTAGAACCTGCGATGGAGGAGTGGTCACTCTCAGAATTCATTCATACCATGTGGGACTTGGCAAACCATTTTAGCAAAGACTCTATTAAAGGAAACTCCTCCTAGGTGTGGCGAGTGTGCTAACACGCTCCCTCGTAAATGACGGCTGTAAACGCTGCCAGCAGAGCTGTGGAGAGAGGTTTGCTGTGACTTTCCAATGGGCTGTGGACCAGCGTGAGGGCTGAGCCTCTAAGGAAAGCTCCCCTGAAGCAGGCTGCGGGACACTGGTTCCCCTGTGATCGTGGGGTACCCTCTGCAGGCAGGTGACATGCTTTCCTGATGAGGGTGGTGGTCGCCAGGCAGCCCACAGGGGCCAGATTCCCAGAGCAGCCTTTGGGTTCCCTCCACACCTCCCAGGGGAGGAGGGGAGAGGCAGGGCATTCACGGGGGGGCGGGGGGTAAGAGGGGTTCACAGATGACAGGAAGGGGCAGGCAGGTGGCAAGCAACAGTGCAGCAGCGCTCTCTGGGAAATGGCCCACAGCCGGTGGGGTGGGGTGTGGGGGCATGGAAAAAGTCCACGGAAGAATGTATGACCAGCACCAGGCGTGTGGCCTGTGGAGGCTTGTGAACCCCAGGGCGACTCTTGCGACAGGCGGCCATCCCTGGGCACAGCGCCTCCAGCACCGTGTTCCCAGGGGTCTCCTGTTAAGTGCTAGCCAAGCCCGGCCCTGTTGAGCCTCCCAAATCAGAGCAGTTCTGGCCGTTCAGGGTGGTGTGGCCCCAGACGCGGCGCCGGCCTCCAGGCCCAAGGCCCTGGCCTCTTGCTGATCTGGTGCTCCCCCTCCCCCACCCGCCTCCTCTGGGACAGATGTCTAGCTGAGCCTTTCTGAGCTTCAGAAGGGTGCCGACGGGCACCTCCTTTGGGGCTCGGGCTCCCTGGGTGCTTGGCAGGGGGTCCCCCCCAACTGGACAGGATGGAGCCCCATGGGATGGCGGAACGCAAACGGGGACACCCTTTGGTGGGGGTGTGGGCTCCCATAACTGGTTGGGAGCCACCTCCCTCTGGAGCACCGAGGTTTCTTCAATGTCCCCTGTTTCGGGGTATCGGGTCCCCAGAGGCACACTGGAGATTTCCACTTGGGTGAGAGACACCTCTGTAATCGAGGGGTGCCCTCTGTAAGGTGCCATACCATTTCCTGATCGGGGCCGCTGCTGGGGAGTGGCTCCCCTGGGGCCCTGTGTAAGAGACGCCCTGGGGTTCATCCACTCCTCCACAAGGAGGGGAGAGGCCGGACGCTCACCAGAGGTGGTGGTAGGGTTGGGGGCGGAGAATCAGAGAATGACAGGAAGGCGCAGCAAGGTGGCCTGCAACAGCACCCACTACCCAGGACTGCCCGTCTCCGGGGCACAACGCCTCCAGCACCCGGTGTTCCCAGGGGTCTCCATCCTGCAAGAGCCGGGCCGGCCCTGTCAGCAGCAGGGGTCAGACGAAAGGGGTGTGTTCAGGCCGTGGCAAGAGCCTCGCTCCGGCCCAGCCTCTCAGGGGGCCCGCTGGCTTGCCAGGGCCCCTGCACGCGTTCCCGTGCGGTTAGTGTTAGCTCTGCCTCCTGCCGCTGCACAGGGAGCTGGACCAAAAATCATGGGCCACCTTGTCTTTGAGCCACTTTGCAGGGTCCCGGGGACTCGGCAGTGGGCTGGCCAGAGTGGGGCCTGGAAGGCCCTGGCCCAAGCTGAGGTCGTTGGACCCGGTTCCCCCTGAAATGTTGCCTCCAGCTGGGGAGGCCGCCCAGGAGCCTACCGCCTGGGTGGGTCACCTGGCGCCTCGGTGCGCCATCTGTTGGCAGAAGCCCATCGTGCAACCATCTGCTCCCTCTACGTCCTGCCCCTCAGCCCCAGCAACTCGGCGCCTCCGCCTTGGAACCTGGCACTCCCCCAAATCCAGACACCCGGACCTCTGCACGTGCACTGTGGTAGCAATGCCCCCGCCTTGTGAAAGCTAAGGATGATGGCTGTTCATCCTGTGGCGGAGTCCTGGGCGCCTCTATGAGGGCACTATCTGGGTGCTGTCTGGGCGACAGTCCTCATGGGCAGGATGCTGCATTACCCTCCCCCACAGGCCCTGGCGACGCCCCACCCGTGTGTGAGCCTCCCCAGCCCGAGCCCTTGCTCAGTGCCATGTCTGTGGGATCCAGGGTCAGTCTGCCAGCACCAGCCCTGCCCGCTGCTCAGCACTCCCTCGCGGGCAGGGCCCCCACGGCAGTGAGGAACGCGGGGCTCCTCGGTTGGAGCGATGGCACACAAAGCCGCTGCAAATACCCACTTCCAGGGTTCAGTGTGAAACAGGAGTTCCATTTCTCTTGAGCAGCGTGTAGGCGCGGACTGGCCTGACCCTATGGGGAGCATTTACACGTAACAAGAAACTGCCTCACTGACTTCCATAGGGGAGTGTCCCTTGTTGGCCTCTGACCCAAGGCCACACTGCCTGCCCTTTGCTGACCCCTTTGGGACTCAGCTCCCTGCAGGCAGAGCCCTCTGAGGCAGGCACAGAGGGCGGGCTGCTGGTCCCCCACCCACCCACGCTGTCACGGCGCCCCTCAGCCCAGCTGTGCACTCAGCCTCCTGCCTGGCCCAAGGTGGGCCAGACAGGCAAGTAGGGTGCGGGGTGGGGGGGGGGCATGAGCGACCTGAGTCTGAGGGGTTCAGGTGGGGGGCCCAGAGCCTGCAGCCAGCAGCCTCATAGTGTCCAAACAGTGAGGGACTTGACATCTGTCACGTGCCCCTTGCCTGCCACCAGCCTCAGTAAGGGCCCTACCACCCTCCAGTTCCCCCATCACCCCCTCCTGTCACCAGTTCACCATCCTCCTTCCCAGACACCTGGCCTCCCTGCCCTCTGTGCTGCCCCCCGAGGGTTCTGCGTGCAGGCAATGGACCTCAGGGGTGGCCAGCTACAAGGGCAGGGCGTTGTGGCCTTGGGCAACTCACTTCCAGGCTTCAGCTATGAAGCCCACTCTTGCCTGGACAGGGCCCAGGCCCCCACTTGCCTGTCCGGCCCAAGTCCCCCTTTCCTCCTCATCACCACCCAGGCCTCACCGTGCTCTGGACTCCGGGTGGGGCATGAACTCCAGGCAACTCTTCAAAGCTGCCCGGCAGGGCCTCTGTGTGGGGACCCGTTCATTCAACATTGTGGCTGAGATTCACCCAGTGTTGCCTGCATTCTTTTTCGTGGCCACATAATGTGTGTGTGCACTTGAGGTGCACTGTGTGTGTGTGCAGGCTGTGTCTGTTAGTATGAGGCTGCAACCCCTCATTGTCCTGGCCCATCAGTGGGTTCCCAAGAAGTTGTGGGTGTCTGTTGACACTGCCCCATCTGTGCCTCCTGCCCCTGTGACCCTTCTCTGCACGGGAGCCCCTTCCCACTGAGCCCAGCAGCTCTTCTCCAGAGCTGCGGTGTGAGGAGGTCACCATTGCTGTCATGATGGTAAATGGGGAGGGCCCCCTGGGTTGTACAGGACACAGTTAGGGCCCCTTGCACTGCCCCAGGCCTCCTTGGGGGGTAAGCACCACCCCGGCCAGGAAAGGGAGGGGGAGGGAGGGAGAGAAGGGGAGGGAAAGAAAGGCTCTCTAACACCTGGACCCACACTGCCTGCCCAGCACTCGGCCCTCAAAGAACATCACTTCTCATCCAGACTGCACATGGGGAAACTGAGGCCCAGGAGGGGCTGTGGCTGACAGTCAGGAAGGATGGAACTAGGTGCCAGGTCATTCATTTGCTCCTTCTTGTCCAGCCAAACTATTTTCCAGAGCAGCCTCCAGGGACCCATCCTGGGTAAGGGCCAAGGTACAACCCAAGGCAACACCCCCAGGTCCTTTGCTGACGCAAGTTCTCTGACTGTGGAGACAGTGTGAGCAAGGATTCTCTCCCGGTGGCCTCGGCCAGGAGGCCGCTGAAAGCTGGAGGCTGAGCCCTGGTGTAGAGGAGTCTTTCCCACCACTGGGCCTGCATGTCTTCCTCCCGCCCGTGCAGGGCCCTGCCAGCAGCCTCGTCTGGCCTACACCCCCACTTGGCTGCAGCAGGGGCACCCAGTCCTTCTGGGACCCAGTTTCCTCTCCTGTCACATCGGCAAGAACCAGACCGTAGCCTTGCCGGGGCCTCCCGGGACGGTGGGTCCCAGCCTCTGCTCCCCTGCAGGAGGCGCGCAGCACATCTTTGCAGAAGGAAGGAGAGGTGGGAGGCCCAGGCCCAGAGGGGACAAGGTCACCCAGCGGGCACAGTCTGGGTGGATGGTCTGGCTCCTCAGGGCCCGAATGAGAGAGGGTCTGGGGAAGAGGAGGGGCCGCTGGAAGGGCGTGCCAGGCTCTGCGAGGAGGGGGCTCTGTCCTCTGTCCCCAAGCTGCTGCCCTATTCCGCCCACCTCCACCTGGACGGCCCCCGGGAGCCCCTGCTGCAGACATGGGGCTGAAGGAGCTCAGAACGGTGGCGCATGTAGGTGTCGGGCAGGTCCTTCAACACACGCCGCCACAGGGCGGCACTCCACGGCTCCAGGACCCATGTAACAAGGGCTAGTCCCAAGGCCCACGCCTCCAGACACTGCTTGGCATGAAAGTCACATGGAAGTTTACCACTTAAAATATATTTGAAATTTTGCTGTCTTACGAAGGGCAGACACCCCTACGCAGGGGGCTCCTTCCTACCAGACCCCAACCCCCCGGAACCCCGTGCAGGCAGGAAATGGGCAGCACGGCACCACGGGGCAGAGAGCTGCATGCAGAGCACACACCTGGACACATGACCCCTGACACACGCGCACACATACATACCGCCTCAGCAGGCAGACCCCAGCTCTGCTCAGAGCCTGGCACAGCTGCCACACAAATATACCACATGCATGTACATGTTCAGAGGGACAAATACACACGTGATCTCCCACACACAATCACTCACTGCCGTAGGCCAAGGACTCACATACATGTGTAGATATCACCTCACACCCAGGCACACGGAAGCCTCACCCGCACACACTCCGCATGGCCATGTGGACATGCCCAGGGCTGAGGGTCCATGGGACTCCTGCGCCAGCAGTGCTGACGTCTCTGGCCGGTGTCAGTCCTGAGGACTGTGCCCAGCCGTACAGCCTGGTGAACATTCAAACCAACGCCCACATATAAAACACACACACACACATCCCTTACAGGTAACACACATAACTATGCGTGTATGTGTATATACCTGCACACATACATACCATGCATGTATCTATGTTATTATCCCAGATCCACACACACAGATTGTCCTATGCACACATCTGTACAACAGTCCGTGTATGACGCACCCACACGTTCATGCACTTACTGGCAAAGCAATCACTGTATGTCTCATTTGAGCACAGATGAGACATCCCACATGAACCCACACACTTGACGCCCACTCTCTCAGCCACACACACTCCTGCCGGCATGGCCTTCCCACAAGAGGCCCGAGGCCAGGTCTTCAGCCACCCCCACCTCTGGGCCTCCTGGTCCAGGCTACTGAGAAAATTCTTGGAAATCCCACTGCCTGGGAGGGCGCGGGTAGGAGCAGTTTGGAACACACAACTGCTCAGCACAGACCACACACCAAGTACACACACATGCATGCACACACACACACGCCACATGCCACATGCACTCACATGTGCACAAGCACTCCCACTCATCTGTGTGCAGAACGTTCAGTGGGTTAACATGCTCTCCACACACCACGCGTGGGCACACCCCTCGCACTCTCCCAGGAGCCATATGAACCACGCTCTGCACACACCATAGGCCCGCCCAGCCACCCTCCATCCTCAAGTGCATTAGGAGGGAGACTATTTTGGTCTTCAGCACAGGCAATAAATAAATAAATAACTACAGGGAGGGAGGAGAGGGCAGATGAGTGAAAACACAGCCCCTGCCTTTGGCAAGAGATGACAGGCCGCGAGGGGCTGCTCCTGCAGGATCTGGGAGCTAAGCCGCCTGCATGGGCCCCAGAGGGGACAGCTGAGTGGAGTGCAGCAGGCCACCCCAAACCACCAGGACCTGGATTCCAGGGCCTCTGGCCTCGGTGCTGGATGGGGTGAGTAGAAGGCTGGCCCACCCAGGCCCCGGCTTCTTCCTGTCCCCAGACAGGGAGACCTTGCATGCTGCCTCAGTTTCCCACTTGGGCCCGAGTCCCTGGTGCCTTCAGGCTGTGAGCTCTCGTGGGGGCACAGGTTGGAGCAGCCAGGGCAGGCAAGCCCAAGAGCCACCGGCTCTCTAATACCCACTTCCTTACGGGCCTGGTCACTTGGAGGGCAGCACGCTGAACTGTCCTGGGAAGGGGCCTGGCTCTGTCCCAGGGTCCAGCCCCACCCCCACCCCCCCGCCCAGCAGGCTTCTCCATAAGAAGCAGCCTGCACTGGGCAGCTGCTGGTCCAGGTGCCTGTTTCTAGGCCAGCAGAGCCCATAGCCCCAAACCCCTTCCTGGGTGTGTGCCGCTCCTGACCCTTCAGTGAGAGGTCACATCTCTCTGAACACGGTCCTCTCCATTCAGGCAGGACGCGGCCTGGCTGCCACTCATGGGCTCCACCCTGCTGCCCAGGTCAGGGGGAGCACCATCAGCCTGTCCTCTGCAGACAGAGGGGCTGCGGGAACTTCGTGGTGGAGTCGGGGAGGGGGTACAGGGGAGTCCTAGACCATGAGGAACTGAGCCAGGCCCACGGTGTCTCTAAGGCACAACCCCTCTGGGCCCCACAGGGTGGGCTGCCAGGCGCCCTCCCCAGGAGCACCCACTCCTGCATGTTTGCAGCGGCCCATCTCTGTGGAGGGGGGGGCACGGGCCAGCAAAGGAGAGAGCAGCAAACAGGGAGAACCCAGGGTGCGGGGGGAAGGGGCCCTCCGTGGCAGGCAGGGCTCACATCAGACCCTGAGGGGCACCGCTAAGGTGCAAAGTCAAACTCCAGAAACCGGCTTTCTCCTGCCCCAGCGCCCGCCTCCGAGACACTGGAGCCTCCTGAGCATTAAGGGGCCCTGGTTTTCCCACCACAAATGGGACCTAACCAGCCGTGAGCATAGGGGCCACAGCGAGGGCTGCACGGGCGGAGGCGGCCCTGGCCAGGCCCGGCCCTCACTGTGTGGCCTGGGCCCTCCGGCCTCGGGGAAGCTGGCGGAGCCTCCGGCCACAATGGAATTCTATGTGTCTTTTTTTCTGTAGCCCATGAATTTAAAAAAGGTTTAATCACATGTTAATTTTTTTGTAGAGTCTTCCTCAAGCTTAGATTGAGAAAGTGGAGACCCATGATTTCTCCCAGAGTTAAAACCAGCCGGGGCCCTGCAGCCAGCGGCCGCGCCAGGGCTGGGCGGCCGTGGAGCCCTTTGGGCGGACGGCAGCTCTTCCCTCAGGCAGACGCACCCGCCCCGGCGGCCCGGCCTGCATGGGCCTCTGAGGCCAGGACTGCCCGCTCCCCCGACCCGCGCTCCTGCCAGCCTCCCAAGGCCACTGTGAAGCACGAAACAGCTAATGTGCGACTGAGTCGGCCACCAGGGCCCCCGCCCTTCTGTTCTGCTCACACCCAGGGCCTGTCCCCGGTGGTGGAGGCTGCCCCATGGCCCACGGCCACTCAGATCTCCGACTCCCGCCGGTAGGGCCGTGGCTCCAGGGCACTGCTGCCGGCAGGGGGCCTGGCGAGGCCTAGCCTGGCCTGAAGGCCGCCGGCCGGGTCATCCTCGGCCGCGTCCTCCTCGTCAGGGCTCACGAAGGCCAGCTCGTTCTCGTAGCAAAAGGAGCTGGTGCCGGGCAGCAGGAACTTGTTCTCCGCCAGGTCTCTGGCGCTGCAGCGGGGTGTGGCGGGCACCTCATAGGTCTTGTGGAAGCGCGAGTAGTCGATCTTGTACTGGTTCTTCTCCTCAAAGAGAACGGGCTCGAAGCGGTGGCCCCAGAGGATCTCGCTGGCCAGGTAGGAGCTGCGGGCCTGCGTGGTCATGGCCGTGGCCTCCACCATGCCCTCCAGGATCACCACGATCTCGAAGTCGTCCGCCTCCAGGTCCTGCCGGCTGATGCCAAACAGCGGGCTGGCCTCATCAATCTCGTGCAAGATGGTGATGGGCGACACCAGGAAGATGCGGTCCAGACCCTTGTCAAAGCCCACGTCCATATCCAGCTGGTCCAGCGGGATGTATTCGCCCTCCTGCGTGACCCGGGGCTTGATGAGCTGGGCCCGCACGTGGGCCTCCACGATGTGGCTCTTGCGCAGGTTGCCCACGCGCCACATGAGGCAGAGCCGGCCGTCCCGCAGCGCCACTACCGCGTGGTGGCTAAACAGCAGCGTCTGCGCCCGCTTCTTGGGCCGGGCCATCTTGGCCATGATGGCGCCGATCATGAAGGAGTCGATGATGCAGCCCACGATGGACTGCGCCACCACCATGAAGACGGCCACGGGGCACTCCTCCGTCACGCAGCGCAGCCCGTAGCCTATGGTGGTCTGAGTCTCGATGGAGAAGAGGAAAGCAGCCATGAAGCCGTGGACCTGCAGCACACAGGGCGGGCGGCCGCGGGCCTCCGCCGGCTCCAGGTCGCCGTGCGCCACGGCGATGACCCAGAAGATGACGCCGAAAAGCAGCCAGGAGGCGAGGAAAGCCAGCGAGAAGAGTAGCAGCATATAGCGCCAGCGGATGTCCACGCAGGTGGTGAACATGTCGGCCAGGTAGCGCTGTGACTTCTCGTCCATGTTGGCGAACTCGATGTTGCACTGGCCGTTCTTCTTGACGAAGCGGTTCCGGCACCTGCGCCGCGTGTGCACCTTGCCGTTGCCAAAGCCATTGGTGCCCGACATGGTGACCAGGTGCAGCCCGTCCTCCGACAACGACACGGTGCTGTAGGGGGTGGCCTGGCCAGCTGCAGTCATCCCGGGCGCGGGGAGGTCCTGGCTCCTTGCCCCCACGCCGGCTCCCGGAGGGGCGGCTCCTGCAACAGAGAGGACAGTGGACGTCCCACACGGGCCCGGGAAATCTCCCCCCCGCCCCCGCCCTCGACGTGGTTGGCAGATATTTGACCCTAATTTACCCCCAACAAAGACCTGATCTTCTCCCAGGGCCACTCCCACCCCTGCTCCCACCCCCCTCTGCTGTAAACAGGAGCCAGTGGGAAGCACTCAGCAGAGTCACGGTCTTCCACCCACGCAGGGGAGCCCTGGCCCAGGCAGCCATGACGCACCCAGCACACTGGGTGGCCTTGGGGCCTGCACCAGCACCTCAGCCACACAGACACTCTCCACAGCTGGCAGCATCGTCAGCCCCTGGACACACAGGCCAGTGGCCACCCCTCCCCCAGCGCCCTGCGGGCATCTGCAGGCTGGGAGCCACAGCACCACCTGGCCCTGTGGGCATGGAGACCATCTGGCCACTTGCACTGGGGACACGGGTGCCCAGAATGCCATTCTCTCTCAGCGGGCTGAGCCAGAAGGAGAGGAGGACGGGGCGGCGGGCCTGGGCAGGGAGACCAGAAGCCGGGCAGGCACGGTTCTCCCACCAGCAAGGACCCCCAGCACCCTCACCCCACCTGTACTATGAGGTCAGAACTAGACAAGGCTGGAGCCCTGACATGTCCAGAAGACAGGGAGGCCCCAGAGGGGAGGCCCCGGGACAGCGGGCTAGGAGCAGGGGCAGCAGGCGGCTGGACGCCCACCAGAGGCTCGGAAACGGGCAGTGACCCAGCCAGGAGGCGGCAACGGGCACTCAGCCCTGGCCTGCTCCACACACCTAGGAGACAGGTGAGAGTGAGCCCTCAGGCTGCAAGCTGCACACCCCTCCCACCACCGTCTCGGTCCCCAGGTGCTGCTGGATCCCACCTGCGCTGGCACATGCAAGGTGCTCACACGGTACTCACTGCCTGCGTGAACCACTCCTCACACACAGGGAGGGCAGGCCACACGCTCGGCAAATGCTCCTAGTCATCCAGTCAACAGCCCAGGAGCAGCTGCTCCCTCTGAATGGAGATTCTGAGAGGACACGTGGCCTCCCCTAAGCCACGCAGCCAATAGCCGGAGAGCTGAGGTTCAAACCATTCTTGTCTAACGCAGGGCCTCCCATCACAGGGCCCAGGTTCTGCTGGGGCCTTGTCTCCTGCTGCCCTCCCCCCCGCCCCCTGTGCTCCACCTGCCACCTCGCCATGGGTCTGAGGAGCTGCGGCCTGAGGCCACAATGGTGGGTGCTGCTTCTGTCTGGGCCAGGAGGCAGGGAGCCGGAGGTGGGGACCCCAGCGGAGAGGTGCCGGGGTCAGGGTACACAGATGCCGGCAGGAGGCTGCCAGCTTGCTGGGGGTGTGTTTGTGTGGCCCGGAGACCTTGAAGGATGTCCAGCTGGTCATGGCTACTCCAGCTGGGGCTCCGAGCAGCTCCAGGCCTGCATGGGACAGAATCTCAAGAACAAAGGCCAGAGAGCCCAGCCTGCTCCTGGCCTCTGAACGGTCTCACACCTGGCCAGCGCCCAGGTAGGTGGGCACCTGGGACCCACCTCAGCCATGCCACACAGGCCTGGGAACCCCTCATCTGCTGACGTTCCTCCTAAAGCCACACAGAGAACATCAACAAGGCCCTGTTCACACCCACCCCCTTCAGAGCTGGAAATGGGGACGCGGAGCCAGGTAGCTTGTCCAGGTCTCCCTGATGCTAAGCAGTGGAGACAGCGTGGCCGCCCGGAGTCCAGTCTGGTCCTCAGCCTTCCTGCCCTCCTGGTGCCATGTGTTCACGTGAGCACATGTATGTGAGATGCTCAGGAGGGAGCCCCTCACAGGCTCTCGGTAAACACAGCACACAAAGCCACAGAAGAGGACCTAAGAAGAGAACTCAGCACCACAAACTTGCCAAACGGCCCACGGGCACTCCTCACACACAAACACAGGCTTGGCCAGAAGGCTGGGCCATGCTGTGGTCATTACGGACTCCATTCAAGAAATGTGGGACGATCCCTGACCAGCTGAGCAGTGGTTAGAGCATCAGCTCTCTGCTGAAGCGTCTCGGGTTCAATTCCAGTCAAGAGCACGTATTGCAATTGCAGGCTCCTTCTCCGGCCCCCACTGGGCTGTGTGTGGGAGGCAACCTATCAATGTGTCTCTCTCACATAGATGTTTCTCTCTCTGTCTCTCCCCGTCCCTGCCACTCTCTAAAAAAATCAATGGAAAAATTATCCTGGGTGAGGATTAACAACAAAAAGAAATGTGGGAGGCTATCCTCACCCAGGGCTACGCAGGCCTGAGTGGCACTTGCTCACTGGGGGTACCTAGTTAAACCAGATAAGAAATGAAATTAGATTTGTTTTGCTGAAAAAGGCCTTAGCAAGCAAAGAAGCTAGCTTCCCATTTTACAGATGGGAAAACGGAGGCAGAGACTAATCCCAAGTCACAAAGCAACTTACAGACTAGGATGAGATGGTAAAGGGAACAGGACCAGAGCCATTGTTGGCAGATGCTCAGGTTGGTCAATGAGGGGCTGGGCATTGCTGGGAGAAAATGGGGGTGAGATGCTGGGGTGTGATACCTGGACCAGAAATGGTGGGATGACTTCCACACCAGAGACAGCAGCGAAGCGAGCTCAGCAGGCAGAGAGGGGGCAGTGGAGGACATGCACCCAGAGCCCTGAGAGGAGGTGAGGCTGTCCCTACCAGCCCCAGCAGGGTTCAGGTCAGGGTCAGCATCAGAACACGGTCTCTGAGCACCCAGCACGCTCAGCTCACTGGCCAGGCCTGGGCTGGGGTTTTAGAGAGGCAGCTGCCATGACCCATGGGAGGGGCCCAAGAGCCACTGGGAGGGGCCTCTGGACAGAGCAAATCAGGCCACGCCCCATCCCCTGAGGCTCTGGACACCTCCCTCAGGTTAGATGGCAGCTGGGAGGAGACCAGGACAAGGCCTGGGCCCACACTCTCAAATGCCAAGAAAGCAGTGACTCCAAGGGCCAATGGAGGAGGCCCCCAGGGGGCAGGCTCAAGGTACCCACCCACAGGGCCCCTTCAAAGGTGCAGGCATAGTCATCAATGCTTACCCAGTGTCTGCTACCCACCAGGCACTGCTCTGAGAGCTCTAATCCGTACAGCAACATCATGACTATCACCCCGTTTCCCAGGTGAGGATACTGAAACTCAGAAAGATTAATCCACTTGCCCAGGGTTACAGAGCCTTCAAGCGGGGTGCTCCCTTGAAATCCCATGTGGATAAGACACACAGATAGCCCAAATCTCAGTACTGACCAGCAGGGGAGGCCCACGCCAGTCCCCCTGCCCACAGCCATGCAGCCCTGGCTTAGAGTGTCCGGGGCTGGGGCACTCACAGCCTCAAGCCCTGCAACTGGAGGAATCCTTAGAGGCACTTAGTTCAGGGGAAGCCCGCGTGTGGCTTACACACACCTCTCCAGCCTGTGCCTGTGGCAGGCATCACCAATCCATCACCACCTGTTTCTCAGTGTCCTGGAGCAGCTTCAGACTCTCCTGGTCCATTCACTGGGTATCAGACTTGGCCCAGGAGCTTAAAAAATCCAACCTTCCATTTGAAGACAGGAAGACTGAGATTCTGAGAGGCTCCCTTTCCCAGTCACCCAGGAAGTGAGGCCAGCGGGTGCACCACAGGCACCGGGAGCTGGGGGTGCAGAGGCAGGAGAGGGCATTCCAGGTGGGAGAAGGGGCAGGAGGGAACATGCTAGCACGCTCAGGGGCCGTGAGGAGGCTGAGGCTGAGGCTGGCTAGGATGGCCAGGAGTGGGCTGGAGGGGACAGAGGCTGGAGGGGCATTCCCATCCTCACATCCGAGAGACGATGAGCCCTTGCACAGAATCACATTTGCAGCCAAATGCCTGCCCCTCTGCTTTTGCCCACCGTGCACACCCGTGTCCTGCAAACATTCAGGTGAGCACAGTGCAGGCTTCCTGTGCCAAGGCCTTGGGAGGCCCGAGGAGAGAAGGAGCAACGTTGTGCTGCATGTGCTGAGTGTAGGGGTGGCCAGGGCTCCACCCATTCCCCGGGCCTCATCATTCCAGGACCACTACCCAATAGCCAACCTCCACCAGTCTTTCTCCCCAACAGCTCTTGGCAGGCAGGAGTGAATGCCCAGGGCAGCCTTCCATCAACTGGCGGGCAGCTCCCTGCCCGACGCACACTCTGCAGGGCCTGCGCCACGTCCTCACAGGCTGCTCAGCCAGGCTGAGATCCCGCTGCCCCAGCCATGACTTTGTCGAAAATACACCCCACAGTGACTCCTGCCCTTCCCGGTCTCATTCCTCACTCCCTCTAGTGCTTCTTAAGGTCCCCGGCCACTAAACCACTGGCACAGAGCCTGGTCCCTGGGTTCTCCCTCGCAGGCTTCATTCAGGCGGCGTGCCCTCCAGGATGTCCCACAGCACCAGTGGCCAACACGGCTCCTCTCCTCTTCCAAACCTCCACCTCCTTTTCCTCTCCCGCTTCTCTTCCCCTCCTCACCTCCTCCTCACCTCTTCTTCACCCTCCTCCTCTCTTCACCATCACCTTTCCCCTCCTCCTCCCACTCCACATGGGGGGGTCCGTTGGCACCCTGACCCCTTCTCCAATCGCCCCAGACAGAAGCCTGCCTCCTCCCTCTCCTTCAGTCCCCAGATCTACTCCCTCACCCAGCTGGTCCTCTGTATTTTACCTCCTGAATTCCCAAAGCCACCCACCATCTCCTGGCCCACAGCCACCCTCCTGCCCAGGCCACTCCTGCCAGGACACAGCAACAGGCTCCTGATGGATTTCCTTGTGGTCACCCTCTGCCCCATGTGATCGAACCCCCAAACCACAGCTAAAGGGAATGTTTAAAATCTTCCCATCCACCAGTGCCCAGCTGAAAGCTACTATTTCCATGAAGCCCTCTGAGTGCTCTGGCCCTGGTTCTCCTGTTAGGGTCAGAAGGTCCCATCTCTGGCCAACCTCAGAGGCCCAGAGGGGCTGATGCAGGCCAGGCACAGAGAGAGAATCCAAGAAATTCTCACTGACTAGACAAAGGAATGAGGAGATAAGCAGCTGAATGGAGAAACAGATGAGGAGGTGGATGGATCAATGAATGAGGAGACAGATGCATGTACAGACAGGTGGCCGAGCATATGGATGGATAAATGGGACTGACAGATGAGTGGATGGGCAGGTGAGTGGTAACCAGAGAGATTAGGTGGGTGGAAAATTATTGGATAGGTTGGGTGGATAGGTCAGTGAGTGGAGAAATAGGTGGATGGGTCAATGGATGAAAGGATACATGGGTGGTTGGGCAAGTTGATGAGTGGCTGAGGGATGAATAGTTGCGAGAAGGGTGAACACATGGATAGAAAGATGGCTGAATGGGCGGGGTAGGTGGTTAGATGGCAGCTGGAGGGGAGGACATGTGGAACTAGTGGATGGGTACTGGAGGAATGAGAGGCTGAGCAGGTGCATGGAGGGATGAGGGAGATGGATAGATAAATGAGTGGGTGGGTGGGTGCACAGATGAGTGTTGGGCTGGAAGACTAGATGGACAGGTGCACATCCGTGACCTTAATCTTACCTCTTGATTCTATCTTCTAAGTAACAATGCTGAGTGGGCGTGTGCTATCTCCAAGACTGCATTAGCAGCAGCTGCCATTTCCCCAGCATCAGCCAGAGATGAGTCAGTGGCTAGAAGACCCTAAAGGTAACAAAGCAAAGCCAAGTTACTGTAGATCAGTGGTTCTCAACCTTCCTACCCCTTCTCAAATGCTGCGGCCCTTTAATACAGCTCCTCATGTTGTGGTGACCCCCAACCATAAAATTATTTTCGTTGCTACTTCATAACTGTAATTTTGCTACTGCTATGAATCGTAATGTAAATATCTGTGTATTCCGATGGTCGCGACCCACAGGTTGAGAACCGCTAGCAGGGTCGCCTAAGACCCTCGGAAAACACAGATATTTACATTACGGTTCATAACAGTAGCAAAATTACAGTTATGAAGTAACAACGAAAATAATTTTATGGTTGGGGGTCACCACAACATGAGGAACTGTATTAAAGGGTCGCGGCATTAGGAAGGTTGAGAATCACTGCTGTAGATGGTGCTACTCTTCTCAGAGAGGCTCAGAAGTCAGGAATTTCCACATGCACCCACATTCCTGCTTGCTTTCCCCAGGGCCCCTGGGAGGAGGAGGGGGCCTCCCATGCCTCTGGTGCCCCACACCTTCGCAGCAGGTCAACCTGTCCATAACAAACGTTCAGAACCAGAGAAGAGCAGAACAGAATAGTCCCAAGACAATGGCAGCGGATAACTGCTAAGTGTCTATGGCATCCAAACACTGTGGGAGGTGCTTTGCAGACATCAATTCATGTCCTCCTCACAACGACCCCACAAGGTTGAAACTATTGCTGTTCCCATACCTGAGAGGTAAGTAATGTAGTCACACTCCTAAGGCACAGAGGAACTCAGGTCCCTAGCCTGCGCTCCTAGCCACCACCTAAAGGGTCTTCCCAAAGCCAATCACAGGGCTAACCTATCAATGGATGGATGGAGGGATGCATGGATTATGCATGTTTTGATGGATGGACGGATGAATGGACAGATGGATGAACAGATGGATGGATGATGATTGGGTAGATGGATGGGTGATGAGTGGATGGATGGATTATGAATGGATAGATGATGGATCGCTAAGTGTATAAATGGATAAATGAGAGGGTGGGTGGATGAATAGTTGGATGAATAGATAGATGATCAATGGATGGATGGATGATGGATGAATGGATGGATGGGTGATTATAGTTGGATGAATTATGGATGGCTAGGTGGGTATGTGGATAGGTAAATGAATGGGAGGTTGGATGGATGAATGGATGGCTGTATGATGGATGAAGATGGATGGATAATGGATAGATAAATTATAAATGGATGGGTAGATAATGGATGGATGGATTATGGATGGGCAGGTGCGGATGGATAAGTGAATGGATGGATAAGTGAATGGATGGGTAGATGGATGAATGCGTAAATGGATGGATAAATTATGGATGGGTATGTGAGTGTGTGAATGGATAAATGAGTCAGTGGGTTGGTGGATAGATAGGTAAGTTGATAATGGTGGGTGAGTAGGCAGATATGAATAGGTGAGTAGGTAAATATATTTTTAGGTGAATGAATGGATGGATGAATGAGGTGGTTGGGTGAGATAAATAGCTAAGTGGGTGAGTGAATATATGACTCTACAGATGGTTGCATACCAGTAACTTGTCAGAGATTTACTTTGAGCATGCACACATTCTGAGTGGCTTCTGCAATCCCCAAGCCTTGGTTTTCCCATCTGACAGTCTTCTGTGTGTTGGGAAGAGACTCTGAATTCCCAGAGCCAAGCTGACTTTGGATGCCCTTCTCACCTTCCCCCACCTGCCAGCACTGAGCCCAGAGCCCCACTCTCACACCGAAGGGTGTCTGTAGTCCACGGTCACACTGGTTTCCTTGACTGGATTAAGGCAACTGCTGGTGAGTCACCCCCACATTGTAAGCCTCTTGGAGAGGCAACAGCAATGGGTAACCAGAGAAGGGTCCAAGTTCCAGCTCTGCCCCTCACAAGCTGTGGCCTTGGGGTCACTCCCCTTTCTGGGCCTCTGTTACTCTACATGGAGATGGCTTGTATGGCCCCTCTTCACTCTCCAGACTTTCACCCCTGCTTCCCACCCTTCATTCCCCGAGCAGCTGCCCTGGGCCCTGCAGCACCTTTCTTAGGTCTTTCACTCTCAAAACGAAGGGGGAAATTGAGGCTCCAAGAGGCTCCATCCCTGACCACCGCCCATCACTGGGACTCCCCACAGCATGGACTTGTGTCCAGGCCTCTAACCTTACCCCCCCTCCAAAGTGGGCCCACACTGTGCCCCACCCTGGGAGCTCAGCTCCTGGCTTCAGTTATTCCAGTCTTCGTGGCCCCGCCCTACGGGATAGGTGAGTCTCCCTACTGAGCAGAGGGAGACACTGAGGCTGAGAGGGCGCCACTTCCAGGTCGCCTGGAGCGGAGGAAGTGTCCCTCACAGGGTAATGGGAGAGAAAGAGGTAGGGCCAGGGACCAGAGAGTCCTTGTCCCAAATTCAAGACCTGCCCCCCCTCCCATGGCTCACTGTGGGCCTGTCCCTGTGCCTCAGCCTCCTTGTCTGCAGAATGGAGAGACCCCACCCACCTGGGGAGCCTGTCAAGGAGGTAAACCGAGGCCCTGCCCAGTGGGTGCCATACTGCGGACCCACAGTGAGTGCCTGAACTCTGCGCAGGATTGTCTGTCCAGGTCCGGGGGAAGGGACGAGGGTGGAGGTATGGACAGCCTGCCTCTCCCCACTTCCGATTGGTTACCTGCCTCTCAAACCCACACCCGACTCCGTTTCCTCACGTTTCCAGACACACAAACCCGTCCGTCAGGTCTGTTCTCACCGTGAAACAGGCGCAGGGAAGTGACTTGCCCCAAATCACAAAGCAAATGAATGAGTGGCAGGTGAGATGAGAATACAGGCCTCTGGACACCCTGCCCGGTGCTCCCCTCCCCTGCGTGTGTGCACTCAGCCCCTGGCACCTCTGGGTCATGACCACAGTCCTGGACGGGGTGGTCTGGGTGTGGGGCAGGGCTTGCACACAACAGAGGGGCAGCCAGAGCCATAACGGACCAGACTGGCCCTTGGCATCCCAGCAGTGAGGGCAGGGCCTGGGTGGGCCCTGGAGCCCCCGTGCCTCCTTGCCAGTGCCAACCTGTCAGCAAGGCTGGGCGACACCCCCGGGGACAGAGCAAGGCACTGCCCCTTCCGGGGCCCAGCCTCCTCCACCACAAAATGGGCTGAGGGCGGCCTCCTAGGGCCGTGGTCAGCAAACTGCGGCTCACGAGCCGCATGCGGCTCTTTGGCCCCTTGAGTGTGGCTCTTCCACAAAATACCACGGCCTGGGCAAGTCTATTTTGAAGAAGTGGCGTTAGAAGAAGTTTAGGTTTAAAAAATATGGCTCTTCAAAGAAATTTCAATCGTTGTACTGTTAATATTTGGCTCTGTTGACTAAGGAGTTTGCCGACCACTGGCCTAGGGGATGTGCCCGTGCCATTCACTGCGATGGGGGGGAGGGGGTGTTCTGGGCACAGGGGCTGGCACAGCGTGGCTCTGGGACAGACATATGTCATCACAGCATCACACCAACCTTCCTTGGAGGGCGGGGCCCAAGGGGCCAGAGAGCCCTTTTCCCAAATCCAAGCCCTGCCACCCTTCTCCCCCTCCCCGCCCCCGGCTCCTGTAGGCCTCCCCTGTGCCCCCGCCTCCTCATCTGCAGAATGGAGAGACCCCACACCTCGGGAGCCTGTCAGGAGGTAAACCGAGGCCGTCCCAGGGGGTGCCACGCAGCAGACTTAGAGTGAGTGCCAGGGCCTCCCCGTGCCCGCTGAGAGCGGTTTCCAGCTCTAACACTGGCACAGGCAGCTCCAAGCAGAAATAGGATTCCCAACGGGATTGGAGCGGCACATGCCTGACCTCCCGTCCAGCCCCAGCGATGCCTTCCAAACGCCACGGCAGCAGCTGAGCCAGAGCCGTGAAGTCCACCTGCTCAGCGGCCGCCTCGCCGGTTGCTCCTGTGCCTGGGCTGGTGCTGGCCACGCAACCACAGCGCCCACGACCCCTGGGCCCTGCGCCGTCTGGGGTCTGGGGAGCGAGGCTGGATATACGAACCCAGTGCCTGGCTGTGCCATGTGGCCAGGAGGGTGGACATCTACCCTGTGCCCTGAGGGGAAGCCAGGTCTAGCCCCAAGGGCAGATGGCAGGTCGGGCCAGGCCCCAGGGAATGTTTCCGGGAGTATTTTTATCTTGAGAACATCCTACTCTGAGGGCGGGGCAGGGGGAGACTGGGTGTCCCTGGCCCCAGGCCTCTGGGAGCAGCAGAGGACAGAGGCGCTGGGTGCTCTCCATGGAGTGGCTATTACAGTGTCTCCCCGCCTCTGGGCCTTCCTGTTTCTATTTGCCAACGAAGGGATGGCCCTTCCAAGCCCAATGTTTCAGGACTTAAAGAGACTAGGGGGCGAGATGGGGTAGAGAAACAGAGGGGGCACGCTCGCCATAGGGGTAACAGAAGGAGGAGGTGTACTATGTGTGTGCGCAGGCCCTGGGGCCAAGGCTTACAGGCGGGGAAAGGAACTGAGGCTCCGAAGGCCCTGGAAGCGTGTTAATGAGCTTGAACTTGATCCCAGGGAAAGTCTGAAAGTGTGAGCTCTGGGGCAATATGGCTGGAGGTCCCATCTTGTCTCTGTCTCTTCCTTGTGTGACGTTGGGCAGGTCACAGAGTCTCTCTGAGCACCAGTTTTCTTACCTATAAAATGGGATCAATCATGGTACATATCTCAGAGGGTGCTAATGGAGTTGCAGCAATTAATACAGGAAGCTGACCAGTTGGGAACCTCCTGGCCCACACCTCTTCGCATCATCTCATCTCTGAGTCTGGCTTATGCTGGGGAGAGGTCAGGCCCTGGAGGCCTCAGCTGACCCTCCCTCCAGGCAGGAAGGGCTGAGCAGATGGACAGAGACTCCCGAGGAGGAACCCAGTGAGCAGAGGCAGCGTGGCTCCTATTTCCCTTATGGTAGCAATTTTTCAAGCTGCACCCTGATGTGAGGCTCAGACATGTCCTAAGCACCAGCATGTGCCTGGGAGAGCAAACACCTGAGACTAAGGAACAAGAAACATCCTGAACCAAAGAAGACCATGAGTAAACAGGCTAGAAAAGTTGCCAACATAAAAATACGTATGATGTTGTTTATCAAAACCCACCATAAACAAAATAAAAGGTATCAGTGTTTTGTTTGGTTATAAAAAAAGATTGATGTACTTAATAGACAAAGGGTTCTTACAAATCAATGAGAGAAAAGGGCACACAGGGCTAGGGTTGGGCTCCCCACTCAGGGTCATGTGACCCTCAGGCAGTGATGTCTCAGGAACATCCACACTTTAGGGCAGGGGTCCTCAAACTTTTTAAACAGGGGCCAGTTCACTGTCCCTCAGACAGTTGGAGGGCCGGACTATAGTTTAAAAAAAACTATGAACAAATTCTTATGCCCACTGCACATATCTTATTTTGAAGTAAAAAAACAAAACGGCAAAAACACCCACATGTGGCCCGCGGGCCGTAGTTTGAGAACGCCTGCTTTAGAGCCTCGGTATAAGCAAGTCCCTCACCGGAAACGCCTTGTTCTGCCTTCCAGAACTCCATGCATCCTTCAAGCATGAAGGATGCCTCCTCTATGAAGCCTTCCAGGATTTCCTTGGTTCCCCAGTACTCCATGCCTAGTCCCCACAACATGTTTCTTGGGCCCCTAGAACCAGTGCTTGGCTCCAGTGAGTACCTGGCACTGCATCAGAGATTATCCTGGGATTGGGGGGTAGGGGGCTAAACACCTTGGACAGAAGAGGAAATCAGGCACAGAGATGGAATGGTGTGCCCAAGGCCTCCAGTCTGTGAGCCACTCCCGAGGGCCTCCCCCATGAGGTGTCCCGCCTCTGGTCCCTCCACGCTCCATCTGCCTCCTTCCTCCGCCAGGCCTGCCTTGTCCCCGATAGGAAAGGCCCCCGCCCTTTGGGCTGCATTCTATATAATAAAAGCCTAATATGCTAATTAAGCTAATATGCTCATTGGTCTCCGGTCAGCAATTCAACCAATCAAAGCATAATATGCTAATGATGTGCTAAGGTCACTCAACTGCTCGCTATGACGTGCACTGACCACCAAGGGGCAGACGCTCTGACCAGTAGGTTAGCTTATTGCTGGGGTCCGGCCAATTGGAACTGAGCGAGACTAGCTGGAAATGCCCTGGAGCCCTCCTGTGGTCCCGCCCCGGCCCCAATCATGCACCAGTGGGGTCCCTCGACCTGGCCTGCACATTCTCACAATCCGGGACCCCTTGGGGGCTATCAGAGAGCCGGTCTCAGCCCAATCCTGCAGGCCAGGCTGAGGGACCCCACTGGTGCACAAATTCATGCACTGGGCCTCTAGTGTCTTTATAATGGGTTGGGCCACTGGGAGGCCCATCCAGGCCAAGGTCAGGCAGGACCAGGCCTGAGCCCCAGCCTCTGTCCCCCAGTGACCCAGAAGCTCTGCTGAGGGTACACAGGGACTCTTGGTTCAAGTTCTCTGTTCCTTTCCTCCTCGTTTTGTAAATTTGGCTTCATCTGGGGGCCAGAAAATCCACTGGGAGAGCTGACAGGCCTCTGAGGGCCCTGGGCCCACCTGCTTGGGCAAGAGGCTGAGTTCTGCCATCAGGAAACAAAGGAAGTAGAGGGACCCGCCGCTCCCCCAGGGCTCCCGGGAGAATGACCAAGGCTGCCACCTGCTCAGCAGCCACACTCACAGCACACGCTCAGCGGATGCCACCCAGCCTCTGCTGCACAGGGTCACGGCGTCGGGCCCACATTCGACGGGGCCAGACGGACAGAAAGCATGTTGAGGAGGGAAGAACCCAAGGGGTTCTGGAGGCGGGTGGGCACTGTCCTGGAGGCAGGAGCCTTCCTGAGGGAACGTGGGAAGTGTCTCTGGAACAGCAGAGGCGAAGGCCCTGAGGCTGCGAGGCTGCTGTGATCGAGAAGCTGAAGAAAGCAACGGCCGGAGAGGAGGGCGCCCTCCCGGGCGGGGAGAGCAGGCGAGGGAGCAGCGCCAGCCCGGAGGACGTGGGCCGCACAGCCAGCCGGAGCCCGCCGCCCCAGGAACCGCACGCAGAAGAGACGCCGCCCCTTCCTGCTTTGCCAGCTGCCTGCCCCTGCCCAACAGCCTCTCTTCCTCATCTCCCCTCAGGTTCCCATGCTCCTTCAACCCCACTCCAAGCCCCATCCTGTGCTCACCTCGGTCCTAGACCAGGTCATTCTGGGGAGCAATCACCTATCCCTCCAAGTCTCCCCTGCGGGCCGGGCCCCCCAGGGCAGGGCCCGGGTCTGAAGCCCCCAGGATCCTGCCCCTCTGATCCGAGAGCCCCAGGCCTGGCTGCGAGGCGGCGGCGGGCTGCGTTCAGGCCCGGCCGCTTCAGGCTCAACCTGCCGCGGGGCCTCGCGCTGCCTGGGCCGACGCCTGTCTGACAAGAGGCGCCGCTGGGTCCTGCTCCTCTTGTGCCGGGAACAGGCTGTGGCTGGGGACTGGACGGCCACGACCTCGTTCCCTTAGCCACTGCTCACAGCAGGAGTGGGCGCCAGCATCATCTCAGGGGCCCTGGAGTCCTGGGGAGCCCGGGGGGCAGGACAGGTTGGAGGGGCCCCCGGCCACGCCTCGGGATGGTAGGGTGGCATGTACCCAGTGCCTCGGGGTTGGAAAGGCCTGTGGGAAGGGGTCAGCGTGAGGCAACTGTGGGAACATCACCCTACCACCCTGACTGGACCGGCTGCGGGACATAGAACACCTGCTTGGGTGCTTCATCTGGAAGAGCCAGGTGGTGGCCTGGGGGCAGCTTCCCCCCGCACAGCCAGGAAACTGAGGCACAGGCATAGCGGAGTGGCCTGTGCTGGCCCAGGCACCGTGAGGGCTGCCCAAGGATCCTGGAGGCAAAGCCTGGGGGTGTGGGTGGGTTTGGCGGGTGGTACAGGGCAGGGTGGGGCTCTGGATCCCCAACACAGCTCAGCAATCCTGGGGCCCAGGACAGAGCCCAGGCTCTGAGAGCCTGCTGGGGAGACCCGGGAGCCCGCCTCTGCACAATGCGCTTCTCCCTGTGCGACGGAGGGAGGCCATGCCCACAGCCGGACACAGGACAGCGGCGGGGCCTCTGCTGGGTCTCACTGTCGAAGGCGTTAGTGGGCAGCAACATGCTCATCGCTGCATCACATGTTTGAAATGCTGTGGAAAGTACTTCACGTTTCTGGTTCCCTTTGCGGTCCTAGGCAGCTTCTCTCACGCATTCAAAGATGTCATGCTGAGCAGACAGACATCGAAAGCACCCACAGCAGAGCAGATCGAGGCTGGGCCTCACCCGTGCAATGGGGGATCACCTGGGCCCTCTCACTGATTTGTTCATTCATTCGTTCGTTCATTCATTCATTCATTCATTCATTCCACAGCACCATGTCCATGCCAGGCCCTGGGTAAGGCAGTCTGAACAGGTGGGAAGCCCCTCCCCTTCGTGCTCAGGACAGACAGGAGGGAGACGGACATTTCAGAAGAAAATGAGAAAAAGAAGATGCAGCTGCAGGGGCTGTGCTGTGTGACCTTGAGCCACAGGACCTCTCTGTGCCTGTGGACCATGGGGGAGGGGTCCTGCTGGCGGGAAGAGTCCGGCCTGGAACAGGAAGTGGCTCCAGCAAAGGCTGTCGGGGTGGAGCTGTGTCCAAGGGGAGAGGGGGAGCGGGAAACGGGAGATGAGGTCTGAGGGGGCAGGATGGGGCAGGCAGGGGTCTCGCCTGTGACCCTTCTAAATGTCTCAAGTCAGGCTGGCCGGTGGACGGAGCGTCGGCCTGCGGACTGAAGGGCCCCAGGTTTAATTCCCGGTCAGGGCACATGCCCGGGTTGCAGGCTCCATCCCCAGTAGGGGGCGTGCAGGAGGCAGCTGATCCATGGTTCTCTCTCATCATTGATATTTCTCTCTCTCTCTCTCTCCCTCTCCCTCTTATTTAAAAAATAAAAATGTCCCAGGTCAAACCCAAAGAATCTTGGGAGTCTTCCCGGGGCCCAGGGCAGAAGCATGAACCTGAGGAACTTTCTGGAACACAAGGGAGGGTAGCGACGGCATCACCTCCCTTTCCTGAGGAGGTGCCGGCTTTTCTCGGCTTAGTTTAGGGTGAGAGACACCCTCTGCTTGAAGGTGACTGGAGTGAGGCTCTGAGCCCACAGTTGCCTCGCGCTGACCCCACCCACAGGCCTTTCCAACCCCGAGGCACTGACACTGTACCCCCATCACGGATTAGACACGTCCAGCACTGGGCACATGTCACTCCCGTTCCTGCAATCGTGCCTGGCAACAGAGGCAAGAGACCGACTCAGAGGGTGAGCAGCTTGCCCAGGGCCACGCAGCCAGCCACAGCAGGGCTGGGATGGGAAATGGGAACAGAGACGGGACCACCATGCCTGCTCGAATGTCTCCAGGTGGCTCAGGACCACCTCCTCCAGCCGCCCCAGCTGAACGCCCCCCGCCCCCCTGCCCACTCGTGGCTGATGCTTGTGGGGGCAGCGGCTCTGACAGCCTGGTATTTGGACCTTGTTTGTCCTTGCTGTGCTGTGTGACCTTGAGCCAAGGACCTCTCTGTGCCTGTGCCCAGGAGAACAAGGTAAGTTGGGGGCACTGATCTGGAACAAGGGGTCTGAGCAGCAGGTCTCTGCCCGGCAGTTGGGGTCGCTGCTGAAAGTCCCTGGAAAACCTTCTCAGGCCTGAAGTGTTTATTTAGCACCAACAACCCCATGAGAGGCTGCCTCCTGTGTGGGGAGGTGAGGGGGGGGCAGGCATGGGTTCCTCCTGTGCGGGGAGGTGAGGAGGGGGCAGGCATGGGTTCCTCCTGTGCGGGGAGGTGAGGAGGGGGCAAGCATGGGTTCCTCCTATGCGGGGAGGAGGGGGGGGGCAGGCATGGGTTCCTCCTGTGCAGGGAGGTGGGGGGGGCGCCATGGGTTCCTCCTGTGCGGGGAGGTGAAGGGGGGGCCATGGGTTCCTCCTGTGCAGGGAGGTGAAGGGGGGACCATGGGTTCCTCCTGTGCGGGGAGGTGGGGGGGGGGCAGGCATGGGTTCCTCCTGTGCGGGGAGGTGAGGAGGGGCATGGGTTTCTCCTGTGCAGGGGAGGTGAAGGGGGGGGCCATGGGTTCCTCCTGTGTGGGGAGGTGAGGGGGGGGCAGGCATGGGTTCCTCCTGTGTGGGGAGGTGAGGGGGGGCCATGGGTTCCTCCTGTGCTGGGAGGTGAGGGGGGGGGGGCAGGCATGGGTTCCTCCTGTGCAGGGAGGTGAGGAGGCCATGGGTTCCTCCTGTTCAGGGAGGTGGGGGGGGCCATGGGTTCCTCCTGTGCGGGGAGGTGAGGGGGGGCATGGGTTCCTCCTGTGCGGGGAGGTGAAGGGGAGGGCCATGGGTTCCTCCTGTGCGGGGAGGTGAAGGGGAGGGCCATGGGTTCCTCCTGTGCAGGGAGGTGAGGGGGGGGCAGGCATGGGTTCCTCCTGTGCGGGGAGGAGAGGGGGGGCATGGGTTCCTCCTGTGCGGGGAGGTGACGGGGGGGGGGGCCATGGGTTCCTCCTGTTCAGGGAGGTGAGGCGGGGAGGCATGGGTTCCTCCTGTGCAGGGAGGTGAGGGGGGGGCAGGCATGGGTTCCTCCTGTGCGGGGAGGTGAGGGGGGGAGGCATGGGTTCCTCCTGTGCAGGGAGGTGGGCGGGGGGGCAGGCATGGGTTCCTCCTGTGCGGGGAGGTGACGGGGGGGGGGGGGGGGGCATGGGTTCCTCCTGTTCAGGGAGGTGAGCGGGGGTAGGCATGGGTTCCTCCTGTGCAGGGAGGTGAGGGGGGGCAGGCATGGGTTCCTCCTGTTCAGGGAGGTGAGGGGGGGCAGGCATGGGTTCCTCCTGTGCTGGGAGGTGAGCGGGGGCAGGCATGGGTTCCTCCTGTGCAGGGAGGTGAGGAGGCCATGGGTTCCTCCTGTTCAGGGAGGTGGGGGGGGTCATGGGTTCCTCCTGTGCGGGGAGGTGGGGGGGGTCATGGGTTCCTCCTGTGCGGGGAGGTGGGGGGAGGCCATGGGTTCCTCTTGTGCGGGAGGTGAGGGGGCCATGGGTTCCTCCTGTGCGAGGAGGTGGGGGGGGCCATGGGTTCCTCCTGTTCAGGGAGGTGAGGGGGGGCAGGCATGGGTTCCTCCTATGCAGGGAGGTGAGGGGGGGCCATGGGTTCCTCCTATTCAGGGAGGTGAGGGGGGGCAGGCATGGGTTCCTCCTGTGCAGGGAGGTGAGGGGGGGCCATGGGTTCCTCCTGTGCAGGGAGGTGGGGGGGAGGGCCATGGGTTCCTCCTGTGCAGGGAGGTGAAGGGGGGGGCCATGGGTTCCTCCTGTGCGGGGAGGTGAGGGGGCCATGGGTTCCTCCTGTGCAGGGAGGTGGGGGGGGCCATGGGTTCCTCCTGTGCGGGAAGGTGTGGAGGGGCCATGGGCTCCTCCTGTGCGGGGAGGTGAGGGGGGGCCATGGGCTCCTCCTGTGCGGGGAGTGTGGAGGGGCCATGGGTTCCTCCTGTGCGGGGAGGTGGCGGGGGAGGGGGGGCAGGCATGCGTTCCTCCCAGGCCTGGTCCCGCCTCCATGTGCTCCAGCTCGCCCTGCCTCCACTCTGAGGCACACAGTTGTGTTGCTAATCCAAGCCTTGATCCACGCTGGTTAAATGGGTTTAATCACGCTGCCTCCCTGGTGCTGCTGGGAATGAATGGAGGTAGCAGAGCAAGGTGACCAGATTCAGGTCCAGCACCCAGTAGGTACTCACGTGTCACCGTCCTTTCAGGAACACACCGCGGGGTGTGACTCCTGCTCTGCTCAGAGGCCAGGGGGTGTGCGCCTGCCCCACGTGCATTTCCCCAGAAGCACACCTGGGAGTCAGCGATTTGGGAGCAGGTCGTTTGGGAGGCGACCCCAGGGGACTGAGCAGGGGACGGTGACAGCCAGGCCTGGTGTGCTGTGGAGGGCCTCTCCACAGTGGGCACTGAGGGCCCACACCTGCGCACCCTCGCTGCCCTCTCAGAGTGAAGCAGCCCCCGGTGCTAGGAGGGCACAGTGGCCCAGTGTCCACGAAGGCAGGGGCGTGGGTAGCAGCTGGCGGAGCTGCAGTGCAGAGATGAGGTTCAGGGTGAAGTGGCCACCTGGCAGCTGGCACCACACGTGTGGTGTGTGGGTGTGTGTCTGCATGTGCAGCCAGTGCCAGTGTGTGCTCCTGTAGAAACACGTGGCATGTGCGTGTGCACCTGGGCTGAGCCCGTGTCCTCACAGGACAGGTCTGCACCTGCCTTAGTCCTGGTGCCGGACACTCGGGGCCAGGTCTCTGTGAGTCTGCTTTTGCACAGATGTATGTGCATGTCCAAGCTGTGTGTATATAGCTTACACGTGCATACACATGTGTCCAGGCTATGTGCATGTGCATGTGCATGTACCATAGTCCCTCACCCAACCTGGCAGTGGAGATGGTCTGGTTGCCTTGGCAACGAGGCAGGAGCTGGCTAGGCTGGGTCTGCTTTGGTTCAAACCCTAGAGCCCACCAAGGCTGAGAAAGAAAAGGTGCCAGAGGGCAGGGTGGGGCAGGCTCAGCCCCTGGCTCTGCTTACACTGCCCCTGCCCCCGCACCAGCCCCTGACATTCTTGTTCGAGCTGAGGGCCCTGGGAGCTGGGGCGCAGGCCTGACTGGCTGAGTGTAACCCAGTGTAGGATCCACCTCGGAGGACAACAAGCAGGAATGGGGTGCCCCCCACACCCCCCCAACCCCATCTCCCTCACTCTGCAGGACTTAAGGAGGGCCTATCCCCAGACTCAGCAAGCCCCAGAAAAAGGCACCCCGGACACCAGGCTCCCGGTAAATCCGGTCACCTTCCCTGGACAATAACACACTCATTGCACATGCTGCCCCCTGGCTAGTCCATTAGCCCAGATCTCGGGATGATTTATTCACGAGCTTCCATCTCCCCGACCCCACGGTCAGCTCATCAGCCTTGCTGCCTCTGCCGGGAGGGCCAGACCACAGACACTCCCCTTCATCTCACTGGAAAACGCTGCGTGTTACTTATATTCATCGGTGCGCGAGGATGAGAGTGCTGTGCCTGCTGCCCCCGGCGGCCAGAGCTGACCCCGCGGCACGCCCCGTGGCTCCGGCTTTCTAGGCAGTCTGTGCAGAGAGCCTGGAGGCCGTCTGCTCCTCGTCATGAGGGCTTCACCTTGACTGCCTCACTGTGTCCTGAGAAAGTTCGTAGGAAAGAGCTGCTATTATTCCCATTTGCCAGATGAGGAAACTGAGGCTCAGAAAGGTGCGGTGACTTCCCCAAGCCAGCAGCCGGGAAGAGGCAGCGGTGGGGCCTGACGCTGCGCAGACGGCCGGAGCCTGTGCCTTCACTGCCAGCACGTGGCCTCCTGGCTGGGTCCCGAAGCAGCTCGGAGGCAGCCCTCCGGGCCCCGCCCACAGACAGGAAGCTGCGGCTCAGAGAAGCGACCGCCTGGCCCAGGGTTACGCAGCCAGGAAGTGCAGCCAGACAGATGGCCTGACCGACAGAGCGCTCCCCCAGGGCCTGGGTGACCCACGACATGTCCAGGGAGCAGCTCAGGCCTTGAGTCCCTCTCTACCCGCCGCCCCCCCCCTTACCTGCAGACACAGCACGTGGGCCCCCTCACCCCACCTCTTCCATGCTTCAGTGCCGAGTGGAGGCTCAGGTGCCGGCTCCACGGACCCAGCTGTCTGCACAGAGACAGAGTGAAGGGCCCTCAAGCCACAGAGAACACAGAGAAGGGCCTCGCCCAGCCAGATGGGGCCCAGTCACATCGACAAGGGGCTGGGCTGGGTATTCTGGGGACCCCCCCCCCGCCCCAGGGCATCCAATCACTCCAGCTTCTTCTCAGACACAGCCCGCTAGAACCCCATCCTTGAGGCCTCAGTGTCCTCATCTGTAGGATGGGCGCTGAACACCCCTCCAAGCACAGGCTGGGCGTGGAAGGACTTGGTGCCGGACAGGGTCTGCAGGCAGCCATCACCCGCATGGCTGCTGTGACTGGTGTCCATGGCGTTTGCAAAGCCCGAGGCGGCACGCTTGCCTGAGTACAGGCTGCACGGGCTTGGCTGCGGCTGCTCTGAGCTCAAACTCTAGTTCTGTGACACCTGGTCTATACCTCGGGCGCCCAGCCAGCCCTCGCTGAGCCTCAGCTTCCTGACCTGTGGGCTGAGGGTTGTAGGGACAAAGCAAGCCCAGGTGTGCACAGCGCTCACCTCCAGCTCAACAAGCACTGAGAGTTGACCAGCCCTCACACCAGCCCAACTCGGAGCTGAGGACCCAGAGCAACCCTGTCAGGCCTGGCAGGGACCTAGAACCAGCAGAAATGTAGCCCGTGGGGTGTCCGGGGCCTGTGGCAGGGACCCAGGGCCCAGGACCAGGCAAGGGCAGGGAGCAGCCCCGACTCACTCTGAATCAGAACCCCCTGCCCTCTCTACAAGCCAATCCACACTGCCTGCCCAGGCACCAGCCGCTTCAATCACAGGTCTACTGCTCAGACATGGTGCGATGCTGGGCAGGTCAGCGCACTCTGAGCCTGTTTCCCATCTGTACATGGGTGCTGAGCTGTGATTCTTGTGAGGATCAGTGGCTTCATAAATTGCTTAGAATTATACCCAGCGGAGAGAAACACTACCACTGTCATGAGCACTATTAGCATTTCTGTGCAGACGCTAGAGCTCAGCAGGAAGTGGCCTGGGGATCCCAGCGCCCGCATGGTGGGCTCAAAGTCAGAGCCCAAGCCTGACAGCTCCAGGGGTCCTCATGCGCCACCTTTTCTGTGGCCCCAGCAGAGCCTGGGAAGTGTTTCTGGAAGAAAATGCATTGGCATTTTCTCATGGCCCACCTCTGGCAGCACTGCCCTCCGCTGTGCCCCCAGCCCTGCCCCACAAAGGGTACCCAGCTCCTGGCTGTCCTCCAGGGTGCCCTTCCGTCCCCAGGCTCTGCTGGGGCCTCCCTCAGCCACCTGCAGCCTCTGGGCTTCCCTCTGTCACAGCTGTGACCACACCAGGCAGCCCCTACCCCAGCCTCGGGGCATCCGGATTCCTGCCTGGAGAGCCCAGCGCAGCAGACACAGTGAGGGCTCCCCTGCACGCAGAACAGCCGTCTGTGACAAGATCCAGTTCCCTGAGCAGGTCCTGCACACCGGGCCTGCCACAAGGACTCCCCCGGGCAGAGGTTTGGCTAGGGACTCGTCAGTTCTGCTAATGGTGTAAAGCTCTGTGCTTGGGGCTTTGTGAGAAGAATGACTGGACTTACCTATGAGCCGTCTGAACAGGACTCCGAGCTTCCCTTCCTCTGCAAGTCTCATCTCCTCAAAGTCTCCCTGCCATCGAGAGGGCTCTGTGAGCAGGTGTGAGCTCAGAAAGTTCACTGAGGCCAAATATCCCAGGAGTATTGAAAACCAAATAAAACAAAGGCCCTCTGATTGAATTGGTGCCAGAAAAAAAGAGAAAAGTCCGCTATGGTTTAAAAATGTAGTCTGACCCAGCTGGTGTGGTTCCATGGTTGACCGTCGAACTAGGAACCAGGAGGTCACGGTTCGATTCCCGGTCAGGGCACATGCCCGGGCTGCAGGCTGGATCTCCAGTGGGGGGCACACAGGAGGCAGCTGATTAATGATTCTCTGTCATCATTGATGTTTCTCTCTCTCTCTCTCTCTCTCCCTCTTCCCTTCCTCTCTGAAATCAATAAAAACACATTTAAAATGAAATAAAATTAAAATGCAGTTTGAATCACCTTCATTGGACTTGCAAAATGAAGCAGGTAGAATCAACCACATGTCTGTGTTTTGAGTAACAGAAGCCAAAAGGGTGGGCTTCCCAGCCACATGGTGTGGGAGGAAGATGGAAAGGACACAGGGAAGTGAATTGCTTTTAGTCTGATGGAAAGTTCATTAAACACCTTAGAGACAGGCCCATAAGCAAGTGGAATAGAGAAACTGAGGCAAGAAAATTAAACAAGGCCAAACAGTTTGGGCAGCTTGCAGCCAGCTCGTGAATTGCAAGACCTTATCTTCTCCAACCAAGGACACTTGAGGGCAAAGGATTGTCAATACCTCTCCTCCCTAACAGGGGACACAGTGTAAATCACCCTGGAACAAGGTGTGGGGGGTGGAGAAGGAAAGAGAGAAGGTTTTATCTCACCCACTAGACAAAGAAGTCAACCATCTCAGGACTTGCCAGACAAGATGACCACGTGTACGCACAAACATCCCAGAAAAGCCACTCCCAGTACAAGGGGACTGACACCCAGTCTCTACCCAGGGTGCCGGGCAGAGGAGCCTGAGAACTATGGGGAGGGCACAAAGCCCTTGGACCCCACCGGGCAGGTGCTCAGACAAGCCAAGGGTGGCCCACTTGTGCCAAATGCCGAGTGTATTTTTAACAATGCTATTGTCTGTCTGTCTGCCACTTATTTGAAATCTTTCTTATGAGACTGACGAGCCAAGGCGGGGACAGCCCTCTCCCTCTCCCATGATATCCATCAGAGTACCCTGTGTCTGCGTGCACAGGTAGTGTTGTTAGAGTAGAAATTTTTGAGCATGCTTCCTCCTTGTCAACTTAGCCTTGAATCCCAGATGCACCTCACAAAATAGCCTTGCAAGATAAAACACTGTCAGCTTTCTGAAGAACAGGATGACCCTGTAAATAACATGGTCATCAATAACATGACCCTGACATTACTTAAGAAAAAACTGTTTTGTCTTAAATTGCTTGCTCTGAAAAAACAAGGTGTGGTAAATGTGCTTAAAAACGGTCCTGCACAAAGTGTCGCTGCTGCTCTCTGGACTCCCTGTGTGGAGAAAGGCAGAGCAGTCACCAGCCGGCTAATAAAGGGTCCCTAAATTTTAATTTGGTCTGGACTCCAGTGGTTCACTCGCATTCGCTCCACAACAATGTATAGTCAGGGAATCTGGCACTTGCAGTGACTACAAAGTAAACTTGAACAAGGACAATTCATTACTATTGAAACACCTATGTCTAGCTGTCCTGGGAGATGTTAAAAAGTGACTGACCAGCTCCCTGCTCATTCATATGGAAGAGTGTGTATCTGCAGTGATGGTTGTGAGGTCCCTGACCTGGGCAGGTGCAGGTGCCTTCCCTGTGTCAGAGCCCAGGCAAGTCCAGAGACTCTGTTAGCCCGGCTGCTCCTCCAAAGCCGTGGGGTGGCTGGGGGTTGAAGGGCAGGGCAGGTGAGCGAGCTTGCTGTCTGGACCCACAGGCAGGATGACATGCTTCTAAGCTGTGTCTCTCCTTGGGGACTGGCCCCACACGGCCTGGGCACAGGCCTGTGGCTTTGGGAGTCTGCTGATGGCAGAGGAAAGGGCTCCAGGCATGTGCCCTGCAGTGGAAACAGCAGGTGAGCATCCAGGGCTTTGTCACTGCAGAGGCCGCGGTGGGGGTGCAGGAGCAGACGCTGCACGGAGGTGGGAGCTGGAGGGAGGCAGGCGTGAGGAGGCCACACCCCCGGGCCCTTCCTCTGGCGGGGGGTCTGGATGATGGCAGGTGGGCCACGCTGTGAAACCAGGCACACCTGTGAGCAGCCCTCCTGGCATCGCTCACTCCCCTCCTGTTCCATCACAACCTGCGCCCTAGCCATTTCCTGTCCTCACGTTCAGTCTCGAGCCCCCAATGTTTCCAATCTGGGAGCAAGGGGTGGAGGAGCATCTGTGAAGGAGGGAGCCTGTGGGTGGTAGAGACTCAGGGGACCTGCTCAGCGCAAGCCTCGCCCCAGTGCCCACGGGGCAGTGGGTGGGGAACAAAGAGGGTACGTGTGAGTGGTGCTTCCTCCGTGTCCCGGCTTTCTGAAGGGCTGCAGGGTCTGAGCTGCCGCTGTGCCATGGGCTAGCTGGGCTGGTGTCCAGCAGGGCGTCTGTCACAGAGGGCCAGTGCCGGGTGGCCTGGACAGCGTGGCCTCACCTGTTTGGCCTCACCCTCCTCCTATGTGTAAGTGTACGCGTGTTCACACACACTCTCGCACACTCACACTAACACACACACGCTCACACACACACACACACTCTCACACATCGCACTAACACACACACTCACACACGCTCACACATGCTCACACGCTCACAAACACACACACTCACACTCACACACATTCACACTCACACACACACTCACACATGCTCACACGCTCACACACACATACACTCACATACGCTCACAAACACACACACTCACACACACATACTCACACATGCTCACACACTCACACACACACACTCACACTCACATACACATGCTCACACGCTTACACACACACACACTCACACTCACATACTCACACATGCTCACACACACACTCACATACTCACACATGCTCACACGCTCACACACACACGTTTGTGCTCCGGGGGTGCTCCTGCCGTCACAGGCCTTCTCTGTGGGGCACTGTCCCAGGAGAGCAGATGCGAAGGGCCGGGTCAGGACCACCTCCCGAGCTGCCCTCCCTCCCCCCGAGGCCGATGTGCCATATGAGGTGCAGCTCTCTGCTCCCACATGGAGGCGTCACTGTGCCTGAGGAACCTCGGGACACTGGCTGGCTACTGTGCAGCACTGTCCCAGCTGGTACCCCCCTGGGACTGCTGTGCTTCGTCCACAGCCCCCCTTTCTGCAGAGCCACTTCCTGCCCAGACCCCGCTGTCTCCAAAGGCCTGGAGCGTGACAGACCTAGAAGCTCGCTCTGAGTCCCAAGCAGAAACCAGGGCTGGTGTCCTGGTCACATGGGAAGAGGCGCACATAGGACAGCTCCTCCTTCCCGCCCTGGCTGGCATCGCTGTCCTCAGGAGGCGGTCACTCTGGCCGCCTGGCTCATAGGCCCCACCAGGGAGAGTTCTGAGGGCAGCGTCTCGGTCTCCTTGATTTTTCCCTGCTTCTGCCTCCCCTCTTAGGGCTCGTGGCTCCTGTCAGAGTGGTGCTCTCTGCGCACTCCTGTTCTCAGGAGCCCCAGAACCTAGGGGACCCCAAGACTCCCAGAAGTCAGGCAGCCAGAGAATTTCACTCCTCTAACTCAAAGACATACTTCAAGTTCAGCGGAAGCAGTTATAGAAGTGTGACCCTCGTCCCATTCCCACAAGAGTGAGGATGTAAAATCTCAGGGGGGGACTGTTCGATAGACAAGGCCTCGAGGTCTGGGCCATTCTCACTAAATGCTATTTTTGCTGAATGTTAACATGCAGTAGTTTGCAGACCAGCTGTGAACCGAAGCTTGACAGGAACCCAACCTGATGAGTGTAACCAACTGCAAAGAAGAAATCAACGTGCAATTGACCAAACAGTGCAGTGAGCCATGGCTGAGCCTCCCTCCCCACAGGCAGCGCGTGGGTGTGAACCCGCCTCCTGGAGTGGCTGTGAGCAAATGAAACGGCCTAAGGACAGCAGGTCTCCTTTCTCACTGAGCCAAGTGGGAACCCCAGGTGTCTGGTAGCAATGTCCCACGTGCCCTCCCCACTCCACAAGCACAGACTCCCACATTATCGACATAACTCACTCGTGTTCTCATGTGTTACAACCTAGGAACCCACATGGACACATCATCAACACCCAAAGTCCACAGTTCACCTTAGGATTTGTTCCTGGTGTTGTATTTTCTATGGGTTTGGATGAATGCATCCTTGTAATCACCAGGACAGTATCACACAGAGTAGTTTCCCAGCCCTCTGTGCTCTGCCTGTTCATCCCACCCCTCGCCGGCAGCCACTGACCTCACTCCCACAGCGTGGCCGTCTCCACCACGGCCTCTGGTTGGACTCACACAGGAGCAGCCTTTCACTGGCTGCTTCCCTCAGGGATCTGCAGCGAAGGTCCCTCCTGCCTCTTCAGGTTTGCAGTGCTGAGTAACATTCCATTGTCTGGATATAGTAGTTACTCATCTCGGTTGCTTTCACATATAAATAAAACTGCTATAAACATCCTCGTACAGGTTTTTGTGTGGGCATAGCTTTTAACTTCCTTGGGTAAACACAAAGGAGTGGACTTGCCGGATGGGAAGAGTGTGTTTAGTTTTGTAAGAAACCACCAAACTGTCTTCCAAAGTGGCTGCACCCGTTTGCATTCTGGTCAGCAAAGTGTGAGAGGATCCTGTGGTTCACATCCCTCACTGCACTGGGCGATCGGGCCGTTCGGACAGGTGAGTGGTGGGTCTTGTTCTAATCTGCGTTATTCACCGGAGGGTACACGATGTGGAGCATCTCCTCAGAGGCTGACTTGCCACCTGTGTATCTTCTTTGCTGAGATATTTGTTCAGCTCTTCGGCCCATTTTTATTATCAGGTTGTTTCTTATTAAAGAATGCTTTGTGTATTTTGGATAACAGCCCCTTTATCAAAGGTGTCTTTTGCAAATATTGTCTTCCAGTCTGTGGCTTCTCATTCTCCTGACAATGTCTTTCGAAGAGCATTTTTTATTTTAATGAAGTCCAGCTTATCAATCATTTCTTTCATGAATTGTGTCTTTGCTGTTCTATCTAAAAACTCATGACTATACTCAAGGTCATCTAGATTAACTCCACTCTTTTTGAGTTTTATAGTTTTACATTTTACATTTAGGTCTGTAATCCCTGGAGGCAGTTTTTGGAAGGGTAAGAACTGTGTCTGATTCCTTTTTTGCATGTGGATGTACAGATGTTCAGCACCGTTTGTTTCCAAGACTGTCTCTGCTTCATTGTACTGCCTTTGTTCCTTTGTCGAAGATCCACTAACTGTGTGGTTCAGTTTCTATGCTCTCTATTCTGTTCTATTGATTTATTTGTTCTTTCACCAATGCCACGCTGTCTTGATTGCTGCAGTTTTACAGTGAATCTTAAAGTCGGGTACTATCAGTATTCCAACTGGTTCATCGCCTTCAATACTGTGGTGGCTGTTCTGGATCTCTTGCTTCTCTATTAACTTTAGAATCAGACAATATCTACAACATAACTCACTGGGATTTGGTGGATTGGATTGAATCTATAGACATCTTGACAATATTATCTCCCTATCCATGAACATGGAATATCCCTCCATTTAATTAATTCTTTTATTTTCTTTATCAGACTCTTGTGGGGTTTTCTTTTCTTTTAAATCCTCACCTGAGAATATGTTTATTGATTTTAGAGAGAGAGGAAGGGAGCCTTAGCTGGTGTGGCTTAGTTGGTTGGGCATTATCCCACACACTGATGGGTTGCTGGTTCGATTCTTGGTTGGGACACATGCCCAGGCTTGATCCCAGTAGGGGACATGCAAGAGGCAGCGATCAATGTTTTGCTGTAGCATGGATGTTTCTTTTTTCTCTCTCCCTCTCCGTTCTCCCTCTCTAAAATTCAATTTTAAAATCTTTAAAAAAATAAAACAATGAGAGAGAGTAAGGGGAGAGACAGACAGAGAGAGAGAGAGAGAGAGAGAGAGAGAGAGAGAGAGAGAGAGGGAGAGAGAGAGAGGGAGAGGGAGAAGGAGAGAGAGAAACATCTATGTGAGAGAGAAACATCAATAGATTGCCTCCTGGATGCTCCCAACCAGAGAATCGAACCCAAGCCTTTTTGGCGTATGGGACAATGCTCCAACCAGTTGAGCCACCTCCGACCAAGACCTTCATCAAACTTTTGTAGTTGTCCTAGATGGCTAAGTTTTTCATTTTGGAGGGGGCTAATGTAAATGGTATTTTTATCTTTAAATGCCACCTGTTCATTGCTGGTATACAGGAAAGCAATTGACGTTTTTACATTCACCTTGTATCCTGCAACCTTGCTATAATCGCTATTTGTTCCAGGGGTATTTTTTTCTTTTTGTTAATTCTTTCAGATGTTCTACATAGACAGTTACATCATCTATAAACAAAGATGGCTTTATGTCTTCCCCTCAATGTGTACACTTCTTATTTCCTTTTCTCGTCTCACAGTGTCAGCTAGGACTTCCAGGCTGACGTTGAGGGAGTGGTGTGATGAGACAGCCTCCCCTCATTTCTGGTCTTTGTGGGCAGGCTTTGAGTTTCTCACCAGTGATGTGATGTCGGCTGCAGGACTTTCGTAGATATTCTTTATCAACTTGGAAAGCCCCTGTATCCCTGTTTACCGAGAGTTTTATCATGAATGGGTGTTGGTGGGGTTTTGTTCTGTTCCCTGGGGTGTCCCGTGCTTGGAGAAGGGCCACCCATGTGAGCCCTTAATGATCCTGGGGAGAAAGGGGTGAGGGTGTGGAGAAGTGTCCTGCAGAGAGGGGGCCTTGCTCAGGGATGCACTGGGTAGGCCAGAGGGTGGGAGCCCAGTGCCCAGGCAGGGGTAATCATCCACCCACAGGAAAGGGAGAGGCATGGCAGGGGCACAGGTGCCGGGACGTGGGAGCTGTGGTGGGAGCAAGAGGAGGCCACACTGCAGGGTGAGAGTCTAGGACCCTGTAGTGGAAGGTGGAGCCTGGACTGGGGACAGGCTCTGGAACAGGAAGGAAGGGGTGGGTCTGGGACCAGTGCCTGGAGCTCAGGAGCAGGGCCGGGCAGGAGAGTGGTCCGGGAGCCAGTCGGTCCGGGGGCAGCAGAGGGCTGCAAGGACTCAGGTGTCATGCCCTTCAACTCTTCCTCCTTGTCTGTCCAGGAGGGCTGGGGCGGCCTCAGGAGGCAGGTGGCAAGAGACCCCTCTGCCCCGGCTCAGGCCCAGGGTGGCTCTGAAGGGCTCTCCAGTGTCTCTGGCAGGACACTCTCCTGGGAACACTGGTGCCACAGCAGCCTCCTGAGGGGCCAGAGGCCAGGGCCCCTCTCTGGGGAGCCATTTCTGCTCCGCCACCCTGTGTCCCTGCTCTCTCCGGAGACTCCTATTCAGGCCGCTTTGGATCCAACGTTAAATAAATAAGCGCATGAGCAAGCGACTAGCAGTTCCGTTCGTCCCCTCCCCAGCAGCCAAGCTGCGGCCACACGTCCTGGGCATCACACGATATGTGTGGGCAGGTCATGGGCAGCCAGATGTGCCCGCCTCCACATTCACAGGAGCTCAAAAGTCAGCCACGGGGAGGGGTCCCGGGCCTGGGGGCCGATGGGGAGACCAAGCCCCATCTCTGTCTAAGTAATAGATAAAGGGGTCGTGACCCCCACCCTGAAAGCTTTAGCAATACCTTGGCTGAAATCTTTCCCCTGCAAGAGTCTCCCAGCACACAGCAGGCGCTCCAGCAAAGATCTATCCTTCTAGCCTCATCCTGTGGGGAAAAGCGCAAAGCAGCTGGGACCAGACCCACGTCTAGGCACAGGGATGAAGGGCTGCAAGTCATGCGGTCTGGGCCTCAGTTCTGCCTCAGTGTCTCCACATGTGAGGTGATGGGACTCTGGAGGCCTCTGCCATCTAGATTCTGAATTGGTCCTCACAGGATCTTGGTTCGCACAGGGCAGACGGCCCATTCCACAGAGCAGGGGAGTGAGACTCAGCGAGCGAAGCTGCTGGCCTCCAGTCACTCAGCAAGCAGAGGGGACCTGCCCATGTAAGACCAGACCTGCCTGACTCGTGCCCAACACCTTCGCTCCAAGCCAGAGACAGCTCCCGAGCAAGACATCGCCAGACACTCGGTGCAGGGCCCCTCTGCCCCCTCCAGGGAAGCCCCTGGCTCTGCAGCCGAGGCCCGTGCCTTTGGAGGGACCCCGAGGCCCGTGCATAGGGCTCTGGTCTGAGTGCAGATGCAGTGTGGCACCTCCCGGTGACCTCCTCGCTCAGGCTGTGCTCCCGCCACCGGGACGGTCTGAGAAGCAAAGGGGTGTGGGGATGACGGAGCACGCACCCGGCACCAGGGCACGGGCGAGCGGCACGTTGACTATTGTTTCTGAGTGCCGATTCTCAGCGAAACACCATGCCACTCCCTGAGAAGTGAAGGCACCCGGTGTCACCACAGGCTTCTGAATTTACCGCGGAAACATCCCGGCAGCAGGCAGAAGCCAGGGGAGGAGGCCGAGGACACCAGGCCCCCCAGGCCTCACAGGACCCAGCCAGAGCTTGGCAGCAACTCACCAGCACATCCTGTCTCAGGAGGGACACTCGGCAGCCCAGGGAGGAGGCTGGGGCTGGGGCTGGGGCTGGGTTTGGGGCTGGGGCTGGGGCTGGGGCTGAGGCTGGGTTTGGGGCTGGGTTTGGGGCTGGGGGGCAGGGGGGCTGGGCTGGGCTGGGGGGTTTTGGGGCTGAGGCTGGGCTGGGTTTGGAGCTGGGGGTGGGTTTGGGGCTGGGGATGGGTTTGGGGCTGGGGCTGGGTTTGGGGCTGGGGCTGGGGCTGGGGCTGGGGCTGGGTTTGGAGCTGGGGGTGGGTTTGGGGCTGGGGCTGGGTTTGGGGCTGGGGCTGGGCTGGGTTTGGAGCTGGGGGTGGGTTTGGGGCTGGGGATGGGTTTGGGGCTGGGGCTGGGTTTGGGGCTGGGGCTGGGGCTGGGTTTGGGGCTGGGGCTGGGTTTGGGGCTGGGGCTGGGTTTGGAGCTGGGGTTGGGTTTGGGGCTGGGGGTGGGTTTGGGGCTGGGGCTGAGGCGGGGGGGGGGGGGGCAGGGGCAGGGCGCTGCAGGAGTGAACCCAGCCTCTCCCTCCAGCCACAGTGAGCTTTCAGGGGACTGACCTCCAAGGAGCCTACCCCCTGGCCCCAGGCTCCAACTGGGCTGCAGTGCAGCCTCTCTGGGCCTCGGTTTTGGTATCTGTGAAATGGGACAGTGATTTCCCTCCTGGGACCAGCCAGGAAGATCCACTGGGATGAGAAAGGGCCCACGCTGGGCAGGGGCATCCCACCCGACACCCAGAGACCTCGCCCTGGGGAGGGCGGCCAGGCAAACCCCTCCTCCCAGGAGCCGAGCTGCCGGGAAAGGCGGGCCAGGAAGGCTTTTCAAGCGAAAGCGGCTCCACCGAGCTCTGAGCGGGAAATGTGCGAAGTGACTGAGGTGAAGGAGCCTCCCTGCGTGGCCAGGACTGACCGGGTCTGAGGGGCAGGCGATGTCGGGGCCACAGGGCGGGAGAAGGGAGACAGGCACACTTAGCTCTGCCACGGGGTGGAGAACTGGAGCGACACGAGGGAGGACACGCAGTGACAACTCCCAAAGCCACAAAGGCGCAGGCTGTCCGATCCAGGGGGTTCATGTCCAGAACCTCTTGCTCGGAGCCCAGCGCGAGGGCCTGAGCATCCGGTGTCCGCAGCAGCAGCACGGGCACTGACGGCCAGGGCTGCTGGAGACCAGCTGTGCATCAGAACACAGACAGCGGATGGAGCCGGAGCCGCGGGCGAGCGGTGCCAGTGGGACTGTAAAGCCCTTTTGCTGATCGACGTACTGACGGCAGGTGTCATCCAGGCACCGTCCTGCCCGGGGCTGCCTGTCACCTCCGAAGGCTCGGTCACCTGCGGAGGGCAGGGACCATTAGCATCTCCACTTTGCAGATGAGCAAACTGAAACAGAAGAGCTGGCTAATTTGCCCAGATGCACACAGCGGGGAAGCCGCAGAGACCAAGGACAGAACTCCAACACGAGGCATCTCTGGGTGTCTGCTAACACAGGAGGTTCCTTAAAAAAGAAAAGAACCGGGTACAGGCAGCACATTCAGGCTGGTCCTATGTAACTGGGTGAACAAGGGCCTCCGGAAGGAGAAGAGGTGTCCACCCCACCCCTGTGCAGGCGTCACTAAGCTGAGGGTCTGCAGATGTGATTACCCTGGGTGAGAATGGGCCTCCAATGACAAGTGTCCCGAGAAGGGGAGGGGAGGGGAGGGGAGAAGAAGGGAGGGGAGGGGGGGGGGGGGGGGGGGGGGGGGGGGAGGAGAGGAGAGGAGAGGAGAAGGGGAGGGGAGGTGAGGGGAGGAGAGGAGAAGGGAGGGGAGGGGGAGAAGAAGAGAGAGGGGGGGGGGGAGGGGAAGGGAGGGGAGGGAATGGGAGACGAGGAGAAGGGGAGGGGTGGGGGGGGGGGGAGGGAAGGGGGGAAGGGAGGAGGGAAGGGAGGGGAGGGGAGGAGAAGGGGGAGGGGAGGGGAGAGGAGAGGGAGGGAGGGGAGAGGAGGGAGGGGAGGGGAGGGGAGGGGAGGAGAAGGGAGGGGAGGAGAAGGGAGGGGAGGGGAGGGGAGGAGAAGGGAGGGGAGGAGAAGAGAGGGGAGGGGAGGGGAGGGGAAGGGAGGGAAGGGGAAGGGAGGAGAAGGGAGGGGAGGGGAGGGCTGTGTGGAAACAGAGGCAGGGAGCAGAGGACATGTCTACAAGCCAAGGACACCAGGATTGCCAGCAGCCCCAGGAGCTGGGAGAGAGGAGAGCCAGTGGGCGTTGTCCCCTGCCGACACCTTGGCCTTGGCCTCGGGCCTCCAGGGCTGCTGCTTAAGCCTCCAGCTGTGGTGCTGACTCAGCAGGCACAGGGAACCAAAACACAGGGCCACCTCTGCTCTACCTCCCCGCCTCAGCTTTCTGGGCCAGCTGGTTGCCCCCTACCCCGAGAATGCTGCCCATGCTCCTTCCAACACCGCAAGCGCTCGGGTTCACTCAGCCCATCTCCCCGGGCTCCGACTCCCGATGAGGAACAAGCCACGGCCCACCGGTCACCGTTCCCAGGGTGCTGCCCCCAGCCACCCCTGCTGCTGGCCCGCGACCTGGGGCAGGGTGAGTGGGGACCCTGAGGTGCCAGAGAGCAGCTGAGTTAGGACTAGCCAAGCCTCCAGGGCAGGACATCTGCTGCCTGGCCGGGCCAGGCCCTGGGGTGCCTCAGAGGCTGGGCTGGCAGGGCCAGCAGAGGAAGGGAGGGCAGCCAGGGTCTGTCTGCTCCACGCTGCAGCCCCCAGGAGGCCTGGCTGCCCCAGACTGTGTGGTCCTGGAGGCTCTCGGGGCCCAGGAGGCCTGGCTGCCCCGGCCAGGCAGGTGCTGCCGACAGCTTGAGGCCCAGCAGGCCGAGCGGTGGGCACAGCTGAGCCTCCTGCCCACGAGGCTGGAGAGAGGAAGCTGCTGGCTGCCCTGCCCGCAGAGCCAAAGCTGAGAAGAATGAAACATAAGCCTGGCTCCCACGTGCAAACACTGAGGCTCGGGGAGGAGAGCGCCAGGTGATGGAGCCCCTCAGGTACGGTCTCTCAGGGTCCTCTGCAGCAGCGGCAGGGCCGGGCGGGGACTGTCCTTCAGACCCAGCGCCAACCAGGCGACCGGATGGAGGGGCTGTACCCCCAAACACCGACTTCCCCACCTGAGCATCATGAGAGGGCAAGACATGGAGGCCACTGCCTTCCCTGAGGTGTCCAAGCAGAGTGGCAGTCTCCCACCAGTCTACACCGCTCCCTCCCGCCCGTGTATGCCGCTCCCTCCCGCCCGTCTACCCGCTCCCTCCCGCCCGTCTACACTTCACCCTCCCACCCGTGTATGCCGCTCCCTCCCACCCATCTACACCGCTCCCTCCCACCCGTCTACACCTCACCCTCCCACCCGTCTACACTTCACCCTCCCACCCATCTACACCGCTCCCTCCCACCCGTCTACACCACGCTGAGTGGGAGCTGCAGTGGCCCGGGGCCCCTAGGCCCTGAGGGTGGGCCTGCCCCAGGTCAGGAAGCTGGGCTGCAGGTGACACCCCGCAGGGGCTGGGCCAGGGCTGAGCTGCAGGGAGGCGGAAGGACAGGCTCCCGGGCTCTGTCCCAGACCTTCCAAACCAGGATTTCTGGGATGAAGCCAGGAGTCTGGACCCTCCCAAAACCCCAGGCGGGTCTGAGGAAGTGGCAGCGACTCAGCACCTCTCCTGGGCTAAGATGAGCAACTCCAGCCCCTGGTTCTCAGAGGCTACACCTCACGACCCAAAGACCCCTGACCCGTGCATTTGGGTGGCTCCATGGCTCACAGGCTGACGCAGCCTCAACCCAACGCCTGGGAAGGGAAGGCCGGACCCCTCGCCTAGGGCGCTGGCACCCGCAGCAGCCGCGGGTATGGAGGAGCCAGTGGGGGCAGGATGGGAGCTGTAGGCGCTGGAGGGTTGCTATGACCACATCCGCACGTCTGCGTGAGCACTCAGACATCCAAAGGTTCTCCAATGAGGTCGCCTCAGGAACATGGCGCTCTGGCTGGGGTGAGGGGGACCGGGTTTGAAAGGAGGAATATGCTTTCTACCCTCCTTCGCTGGGAGCTGCAGCCCTCCTGCTGAAACTCGGGTAACGAAAAGACAGGGCACGTCCACACTCCTGCACGTTGGCCTCCTTGTTTCTCTTCTCCTCCCTCTGCCTAGACCTCGCCCCCAGCCCTGGCACAGGGCAGGGCACTTGCTAATAGGGAAGGGGAGGGGAGGGAAGGGGTATTAGGGGGGTTCCCAGGCCCTTCCACACCCTCCTTCCATAGGCCGACTTGTGGGCTCCCCACCAGCCCCGAGGTCCCAGCACCTAGGGAACCTCAGGAGCCCACCCGCCTCTGCCCTCCGTCACCCAGGCAGGCCCCGTATGTGCTGGGCAGGGGCCTCCTTGGGCCTCCACAGGTCTGAGTAGAAATCTGGCCTGAACTTGGCCTGAGACCAGGCCCCAGGGTCAGGCAGCAGCGGCACAATCCCTTTCTGCCATCCTTTTCTGCCGTAAGGGACAGGGAAGCGCAGGCCTGGGACCGCCACTCAGGGCACAGGCTGCAGCCGGAAGGAGGGGGTGGCGAACAGGGACTGGGGACACACATCTCTCCCTGCCCTCCATTGTCCTTGGCCTTGAGACCTCTCCATTACACACACAACACACATGCAAACATGCACACACGTGTGCACACACACACACACATTGCTCAGCACCTCCCCATCTTCACACTCTCCCTCCTCCAGCCCAGCTCCCTAAGTCAGTCTCCCCAGGAGGGTCTGGGGGGCAGTGGGTCTTGCTGCTCAGGAGCTGTGCCACGTCTGGCTATGGCTGTCCCTCTCTGGGTCTCAGGCTGCCCCCTCCCACAGTGGGGATCCCATGTCTCACCCCACCTCCAGGACACCCCTCACGGGGTGAGGACAGTCAGAAGCTGCCTCCGAGGTGAGCCTGCCGGGTCACAGCCCTGAGGGACCTGGCCAGCCCCTGTGGCACCCACAATCCGCAGGCCCTGCCCCTGGAGCCTGTGAGCTCAGTCAGCCCGACGTGGCTCAGGCAGTGGCGAGAGAGACCAGAGGGGGAAGCTGCTTGAGTGAAATGTCGCAAATCATAAAAAGAACATTGCACTTGGACGTCACAGTGCAGAGAGACCGGACAGGGGAGTGAGCCCACTGACACAGACACGAATGGCCAGTGGACACCGGGATGCTGAGCTGGGCAAGAAATGGAGACACTGGGCCCTGGGACACCCCAGCCCTCAGCTATCCACCCCCCCACCCCCCCGCCACACACACACACACACACACACACACACAGGTTACTGCAGGAAGGTTCAGAGATTCACGAGCGGGAAGCGGGGAGCCATGAGAGCTGAACAGTGGGACTCCCTGAGCCTCAGTTTGCTCAAATCTGCAGTGAGAACAGCTCCTGCCCGCACAGGGGTGCGGGGCGGGGGGCAACCTAAGCTGCACGCAGGCTCAGAGCTCGAAGCAAGTAAGGTCACAGATGCCACTCAGCACAGAGGAGGGGCCTGAACTGAATGCCAACTACCTTCCCTGGCACAGACAGATGGCAGGCAAGGGCCCAGAACAAAGGTCTGAACACCAGCTCTGCCCCGACAAGCTCCACAATTCTGGGACACTGATGTCACCTCTCTGAGGCTCAGTTTTCTCATCTGCAGAATGGGACAGTCATTCTGGCTGCTGAGCACTCAGCGTGTCGGGCAGCATGCCAGGTCACTGAGCACCCACTCACAACGGCACCCCTGGAGCCCTGGGCATCAGCGGTGAGCACATCGGACCAACACCTGCCCTCGAGGAGTGTGCGTTTCAGAGGGGACGGGCAGAAAACAAGAGGAGCAAGTGACACATGAGGTGGCGGATGGCATTCCGCTCTCCACGGGACAAATGCACGAGGGGAGGCCGACGAGGGTATGGGGGATACGTGGTGATGGAAGGATGATGTACTGAGAATTGTATACTTGAAAGTTATGTAATCTTATTAACCATTGTCACCCCCAATCAACTCAACAACAATTTTTTAAAAACGAGAAGAAAAATACAGTAGCGGGACGTAGGGAAGGGAGGCCATGGTGCTATCCAGGAAAGCCTTCTGGAGGAGGCGACATTTGGGCAAGACCTGAGCGTGGTGGCAGGGGCTGTGCGGAAATCTGGGGAAGAATTCCAGGCAAAGGGGGCAGCGAGTGCACAGGCCCTGGGGGAGCAGCCCATGGGGAGGAGAGCGGGTGGGAGTGGGGCTGTACTGAGGACCAGACTGTGCAGGGCCGGGACCATGGTGAGGAGGGTGGCTTTGTTCGGAGCGAGAGGATCCCTGGGAGGGTCCTGAGCCCAGGGCTGTCCCGAGACGACAGCACCCACAGCGCATGCAGCGCACTCGGAGCTGCAGTAACCACTCGGGGGGCCTGCCAGGAGCCCCGCTCTGGCGGCTTTATTTGTTGCGCCCTGGCCCCCGCCAAGCCTCAGTCCTACGGCGGCCCAGACCCAGGGAAGGGGAGGAGGGGGCTTCAGCTGCCCAAGGGGAGGGAGAGCCCGTCCAGGCCACGGGGAGAGGCGTCCCGAAGACCTGCTCTGAGGCCCTGCTCCCCTCCTCTCTGGCCACACAATGGACCTGCATCCAGTGCTACAGAGCAGAAAGTCAACTAGGGGGCTGGACCAGGGGCCCCCAGGTCCCCACATCCAGGGGAAAGCTGGGATGGAGGACAGATTTCCAAGGCTCTGGCATCACCAAGGCTCCCCCTCCTTCACGGAGCCCCCTTTCCACAGCCCTGTTTCCACTGAGACCCCTGCCCAGAGGCCACAGAGGGGCTCGCAGTCCTCCTCTCCCATCCTGGGGGCTCCCAGCCGCCTCCCAGCCGGGTCCTCAATCCCACTTGGCAGACGATGAGCTAAGGCCCAAGAGGAGAAGTGACTCAGCCACAGGCACACCGCAGGCCTCACTCGCCTCAGAAGTCTCCTCCCGAACACCGAGGTCCTGGGGGCAGGGCGGTCTCTATGTACCCATCATCATGTGTGAAGCACCTCTGTAGGCACACACTGTGCTGGGCCACGGGCATCAGAATGCCAACCAGCCACGCACATGCCAGCACAGCAAGGCCCACGAGGTCCCTGTGGCCAGAGAAAGCAGCCCAGGCCCTGACCAACACTTTCCGAGCACCTGCTGCGTGCCAGGCCTTCCCGGGGCCCCGGGCCCGCAGCACCTGGGAGCCAGGATGGCGAGAAGACACCAGAGCCTGTGTGGGCCCAGCCCCGGGTGAGGGGTGGCAGGAGGATATGCCACGCTGTGCTGGTGGCACACGGATGCACCTGTGGGTATCTGGGCAGGGGGAGCATTCAGCTCTGTCCCTGGCAGAGCATCAGTCCCCCGCAGCGCTCACACCCCGTCTGTACCACAGAGCGAGCCGCCCTCTGCACCAGCAGGCCGCTGGGAATTAGACTGGAGTGCGGCGCCCTCGGCCAGGGGGACCACGGGCCCGGGACAGGAAGCGTGGCCGCGGAGAAGTCGGTGGAGGCTCTGCTCACCCCCTGGCGTGCGGTGTGGCTGTCAGCGGGACCCTGCCCCTCTCCGGCACAGCACAGCTCGGGAGGGCCCTCTCACCAGGCACTCACTGAGCAACCGGAAGCCCTGTGGGGGTCTGACATGACAGCTGGGCATGGGGGGCAGCGTCCTGGGGACAGGCTGGCAAGCTTGGGCTCTGGCCCCTGCCCCAAGAGAAGGGCCATCCCTTCGGGCAGCGGAGGAGGCTCTGCTGTCCTCTCGCCTGGAGAGGGGGACAAAGAAGCGTCAGGGACCCAGAGTTCATGTCTGCCAGGTCTGTGCCAACACCCATCACTAAGAGTGCCACGGTATACACTCGGCGATGCACCAGGGCCCCTGCTGTCCAGCACCCGGAGCCCGCTCTTGTCCCTAGGTGTGCTCAGCACGCCCTGCCCTCTGCACCTGCTGTCCCTCAGGAGCTTCTAACACTGATGGGAGTCCTTCCAAGGTGCCCCTCACGGAGCTGCCAGCCTCTGCTGAGAACTCTCCCAAGAATCAGAATGGGGGGGTAGGGGGGGACATGGGGGGGATCTTCTACTCTAAGCTCCCCCCCCCCCCCCCCCCGCAGCATCCAGAGCTGGGGTCCCTACCTGACCCTCTGTGCCGCATGGCACAGTCCAGGGCTGGCGCAGCCTGGCCCGTGTGAGGCTGGGGTTGGGGCAGGGAGCAGCCAGGGCCAGGTTTCCTTTGGCACCTGCGGGGGGGGGGGGGGGGGGGTGGACGATGGGCCGGGCGGCCAGAAGGCTGCGGATCTCAGCGGCAGGGGGTGCCTCTGCCTCGGGGAGACAGAGCCTGAGAACCGGGTTTCAGGGTTTGGGTCTGGAGGGCAGAGTCCCCAGCGCTTTGTCCCAGGGCTCCCACCTGAGCACAGGGAGCAGCCGAGGAGAAACGGTCACAGACAGCACAGGCGGGCCAGCCCCTGGCAAAGGGGGCAGGTGGCCCTGGTCCCGCAAGTCCAGGCTGTTGAGAGGCAGAGGAACCTCCTAGAACGAAGACCTCCTCCACAGAAACACTACTTTGTGACCCCCATTCCCTGCGCAGGTTTAAAGTATTCACATGCCCCGAGCACCTTCCATCTGAACCCTCCCCCCCCCCCCCAAATCAGAGGGGCAGGAGCACTTGGCGCGGAGTCTGGGCTGCGGGGCCATCCTCTCCGTGGGCAAGGCCCATCTAAAAGCAAGCAGCTTTGGCTGGAGTCGTCGGCTCGCTCACCAGCAGAGAACACCGTTTCCAGAATATTTTCACGCCATTAGCGCGGAGAGTGAGGAGAAGCGACTCCGAGGACCGAAGATCTTGTGCCGGGGGAGGGGGAAGCATTCTCAGGGCCGCTCAAGGGCTGCGACCCCATCCCCGCCCCCCAACCCTGATCCCGGAGTCCCCGGGAAGGTCAGGCAACACACGCAAGTGCCTCCCGGGCCCCTCGCGCAAGTCTGCCAGGGACCGAGAGCGCCTCAAAGTTTCCCGGCGCTCCCCAGAATGGAGGTGAGCAGGGAGCAAAGTTCCCGGTGGCGTAGCAGCGGGAGCCATGGCAGGAGCAGGCAAGCCTGCAGTCAGCATTGCCTCCGGTGGTTCCCCAAACTCTCCCACCCCCTTGCCTGTGGCCCCACCGCCTCGCGCTCACCCCGAGCCCGAGAGGGCCTGCGCGGAGCGGACGTCAGGCCCCCGGGGGCCGCGCGCGGGTGGCCTCGCACTTACCTCGGCGAGTGTCCGGGGCGCGGCGCGCTCCGCGTCCTCCGAGCTCCTCGCGGCCGTCCCCAGCCCCGGCCGCCGCCGCGCTGGCCGCATCGCCGCCGCCGCTCAGGGCAGCGCCCAGGGGCACTCCAGGCCGAGGGGCGCGTCGGCTCCGAGCGCGGATCGCTCGGGGTCAGCCATGGGTCGGGGGCGCGCGCCTGCACTGCGCTCGCTCCGGCCGGCGCGGCTACAGTCCGTCCCTCCGTTCGGCTGTGAAAGCGGGCGACGCGCCTCCTCCCCCGCCCGCTGTTATCTGATCCCAGGCCGGCCGGGCACGCTCCCCACGCCGCGCGCCCCGCCCCGCCCCGCCCGGCGCTACCTGCGGGCTCCCGGGCCCCAGCCCCTCAACCCTGGCTACAGAGACGAGGGAGAGGGCGGCAGCAGGGAGGCCGGGGAGGGCGGTGAGAGGGTGGAGGGCGAGGAAGCGGCGGGAGGCGGAGGCACGGCGCGCACCCAGCTCCGCGTCCTGCGACCACCAGAACACAGCTCGGCAACTCCTCCAACTCCCCCGGGAGCACGCTCCCGGCGCGCCCCGCCGCCGCCCCCGAGGGCCCCTGGCCCAGCCAGCGCCTCCCTAGACCCGGGAGGTCCCCCGCCCCATCAACCACATGCGCACTGGGACGCGCGTGCGCGCGCGCGCGCACACTCACACACACACACACACACACACACACACACACACACACACACAGGCACGTCCTCCAGGGACAAGCACAAACAGGTGCATAGAGAGCACACACACAGTCCAGGGAATCTTGCATGCAGCTGATACACAAGTTCACCCACACATGCAAAATGCATGCCCTGACATGCATGATGGTTGCAAGTGCACAGGGACATACACACTCATACATGTACATTCAGGGTAGTATGTGCACTTGTGCACCCAGATCCCGGCTTGAACACCCTCGGAATCCTTCCCCCTTGCACACCAGGCCTGTGCACTCACACACACCATCTCCCCTCTCTAACAGCATCTCTCCACCTGTGCTGTTTGGCTTTTCTCAGATCCGGCTTTCCCCTCTGCGCTCCCCCTTGGTGCCCGCTTTCTGCAGACCTGCCTCCTCTGTGACCCTCTCCTCCTGTCACCTCTGCCCCTGGAAGCTGGGCTTTTCCCAGCCTGTCCGCAGGGACCCTGCCCTCCCGCCTCCTGGGCCCATTGTCTGGGCTTCTGATCTCAGCCTCCTGCAGGGCCCAGGACTTTCCTCCCGGCAGACAGACCTGACGCTGGGCCTCGGCCTGGGGAGACCCCATGTTATCACAGTCTGACCCCTTGCTCCACCTTGGAGCCACAGAATTGAGCCAAGGAGGTGGGTCTGTGCCCAGAGCCCAAGCCTGAAATGAATCCCAGGCCCTGGCCTCCAGCTGCCCCTTTAATGTAGGATGTAATTATGTGTCTGAGCAGTGGGGAGGCTGGCTGCAGGGCGGAGGAGGAGGATGCTTCCGGCCAACGCCCAGGCTGCGGGGGCTCAGATGGAGCAGTGCAGGCCTACCTGCTGAGCTCCTGCCCAGGGAGCTGGTAGCCGCCACCTGGCCTAGGCCATCCAGAGAGTTCCCCAGCCTCAGGCTGTCCCGGGGTTGAATCCTGCCACCTCTACTGACCAGCTGAAGAAACAGGTCACGTCGGCTCCCAGGCCACGCTTTCCCGGGATCAGGTTGGGAGAGAGGTTTCCCACCTCCGGGGCCTGCAGTGAGGGTCCACGAGGGCCTCCACCCAGGCACCCAGCGCAGCACCAGCTGCTGAAGAGCCCTCCCGGCCCGCAGAGCTCGGAGCAGGCCTGGCTGTGACCTTGTTGTCCCTGCAGCCTCTGCAGTCACTGCCCTTTTACAGGCGCAGGAGCTAAGGCACAGGGAGGGTGGGCACGTGCCTGCTGAGGGCGAGTGGGGGCTCAGAGCCAGGGCTGCCCCGCAGGGGCACTCTGTCCCTGCCAGGATGGCTGTCCAGCCTGAAATGGGGAGAGGGACACCCCAGGAGGTTCCAGCCACCCCACTCCACCCCCACCGCCCTGACTGGCACAGCTGTCCTGGCTTCCTCCTCCCTCCGGAGACCAACCTCCCAGGGGCCAGAGGCTCTCAGGAAACCTCTGCTCCTTTTCCCTCCAAATGACCACGGAGGGAAGTGACTCAGCTCCCACCGTCCCCTCCCATTTCCTAGAACAGGGAGGCCACAGCTTCATCACAGAAAGAATGGCTCCAAGCCACCCCCCGGGAGGCCTCATGGTGTGCCCACAGGGGAGCCGGCACATCCCCTCAGCTGGGAGGTGGGTCTTGGCTGGGAAAAGGAGAGAAACATCTGGGGTACCTCTGTGTCTAGGGTTCTAACAGCTCCCAGGACAAGGGGGTGAGCTCAGGGCATTCTCCACTCGAAACCCACCTGCAGACAGAGCTCCCAGCCAGCCGCTCAGGGAGCCAGTGGGAGGCAAGCAGTTCTCCCCGGGACTCCGAAGCGCCCCAGGGCCGCTCTCCATCCTGTCACAGACCACGCCAAGCGTCCTGCCCAGGTCCCTGAGCACAGACTGTCCTTGCAGAGGCCAGCCCTTCAGGCTCCACATCCCACCCTCCTGGCCCACTTCTGGCACCAGAATTCAGTTCTCAACCACCATCATATCACATAAGCAGTTGTTAAGGGCCCGGGTGCATGGCCCTTCGCTGGGCCCCATGGGTGCCAGCCTCCCTCCAGGGAGCAAGTCCGTGTTCCAGATGCAGAGACTGAGGCACAGAGGGCAGGATGTGTGCGGGCGTCTCTCTAACCAGCTCACACGCCTGCCCCCTGGCTTCTTGTCTGTGAACAAAGGGGCTCACAGCCCTCCCAGAGCAAGGCATACAGCCACTGCTCCCTCTGGTGTTGAGGGGATGCCCCATGCAAGGCCAGGTGTGAGGGACCCAGACAAGTCCCTTGCTGAGGTCCTGAGAAGCCAATGACACGAAAGGGAGTTGGTGTCCCACACCCAGTAGGAGTTCTAGCAAAAAAACACCTTTCCAGCCGCTGGCATGGCTCAGTGGTTGAGTGTCAACCTGTGAACCAGGAAGTCACGGTTCGATTCCCGGTCAGGGCACATGTCCGGGTTGAGGCTCGATCCCTGGTGGGATGCTTCTATCTCTCTCTGCCTCTTCCTTCCTCTCTGAAATCAATAAAAATATTTTTTTAAAACAAAACATACCTTTCAAACCCCTCTGATTCTGCCCAGTGCCCAGCTTCCCCTTAATCTGAAATTCTCTCTCTTCCCCTGGGCCTGGCACATAGTAGCCATTCAAGAAGACTTTGCTGCCATGGGTGCCCTCAGAGCGCAGGCAGGAAGGCCCATGGGGACCTCTCCTTCTGCTGAGGAAATCAAGGCCCAGGCATGGAAGGTGGCTCCCAAGGCCACCAAGCCATCTGGGCACGGAGGAGCAGCCTGCTGCTGGGATTGCTGGTCTGAGGAGCAGCAGGCTGTCTGCTGGCTTCTGTAATATTTATGTCTTAATATGACGATGCCAGTGCATTTGTTTCAGTCATAAATTAATCATGGGCTGAGACATGAAGACCAGACGGTCCCTCGCTGGTGCCTGTCTGGTACCACGGCAGCTCCACCAGCAGCCCAGAGCCCTCCCAGCAGCAGAGAGCTCGAGGGCACCTCCTCCCAGGAGCCCACCGGGTTTCCCACCACCCCCTGGGATTTCAGCCCAGCCCCAGCCCCCGAGTCAGGAGACCCTTGAAAATATACAATGGGCTATGCGTGCCCAGCTCCCTTTTCCAGGGCAGCTGTGAGAGCCAAAGTCCCCAGGCCCAGGCCCTACGCCCCTCATCTGGCCCAGCCCCCTCAGCCTTCCTGTTCTAGACACACTGGCCATTCAGCCCTCGGATGCCACCAGCTCAATTCTGTCACTAGACTTTATCCCTAAACTGCTCTACCTTCTAGGACAGCCCCCCAGGGCCTCCCTGTCCCGCCTCACTCCTTCCCACACCAGTCACTCTCTGAGGCGTCTCATTTACTGTGGGTCTCCCATGAGGCATATCCATCTGTACAGGCAGGGACACATCTGTCCGGAGTGTTCACAACCCAGGCCCAGCACACGGGCACAAAGGAACACGGGATGGAGAGACCCCGGGGCTACAGGGCAGCTCCTGGCAGAAGCCTGGCCTTCTCCCTCAGCAAGTGTCCAGGGCCGGGGCTCACCCTCCTCTCACCTCCACCCACAGGCGGCTCGTGAGAGCCACACCGGCTACTCCAGGACCTGCCTTCCTGGGGTACAAAGCCCATGGCCAGGAATCAGGGGCACAGGACTGTGTCCCCCGGGGCCAAGGGAAAGGAGGGCCCCCGCACGCAGGTGGTGGCACAGAGCAGAGCTCAGGCCCAGTCCCTTCCCTCACACCGTGTTCCCACGAACAGCACAGTGGTAGTGACAACATGCATTGGCCTGTGCCTGGCTCCGTGGACACATCAGGAAGGATGACGGGCAATCGCCCGGTGGACAGGTATGTAAACGCCACCCAGGGTGAGTGACAAAATAAGACCTGGACGGGCCTGAGCTCGCAGCGAGAGGGATGCCAGGAGGGTGGTCGCCCCCCTGGGCAGCCCTGGCGGGTGCTACGGAGAAGTCAAGAGAGTGATTGCCTGGCTCCCTCAAGGCCACACTCCCCTGCTGCAGGCCCAGGCCGGCCCTGGGGCATTGATTTGAGGAGCAGACCGTGAGGCATGGCTGGCGGCCTGGGAAACAGGACACTGAGCCCCTCCCGCTTGGTCAGGAAGCAGCATTGATTAGCTCCGCTGGAGCCTGCCACCTGACCATTTCCCTCATGAGCAGGCTCTCCCTCCCCCACAGCCTCCTGGGAGCCTCAGCCATCAGAGGTGGGCCTAGGAGCCAGGTAACCTGGCCTCTCCTGGGTGCGAGGAGGGCACTGTCCTGGCTGTGCAACTTGACAGGCATCAGTGGTCCATGTTCTCCACGATTTAGACCCTTCTTTAGGGAGCCATGCTCCCTGGGGACTCACCACCTAGATCTAATCTATCCTACCACCTGGTGCCTGGGCACAGGGACCATTCCCAGGGCCCGTGGGTAGGCAAGTGGCCCCAGCATGCCTGTGAGCTTTACTGTGATTGGTTGAGATATGGGCATGTGTTTGAAGCCAACCAATGAGGACTGGCCCTAGACTGGCTGAATCAGCTGGAAAAGAAGGAGCTCTATCTTGCAGGGGCGGCTGGGGACCCCTTGGCTGCTACATGGGCTGAGCCCCCCTAAAATAAGACCCACCCAAATGAGCGGAAATGCTGAGAGAAGCCAGAGTCCAGACAGGCTCCTGTGGGGACTTTCAATCTAGCCCTGGACTTGTGAGTTTTGCAACCTAAACCATCCCTTTTCGAAACGGAGGTTTTTGAGACGGGTTCTGCACTCTCTCCGTGTCCCTGAGAGGCTGCTGGCGGCAGTGGTGGGTGTAATATGACCAGCAAGGACTCAAAAATGTCCTCAAGCTCTCAACCCTCTCCCTTCTGTCTGCTGGGTGCGTGAGGGCTGCCTGGCAGACCTGGGGGACAAACGGGGTCTTCCCCTCCCTTCCATCTCACTGTCTCCCTCCCTCTAAAGGGACAGAGCTCCCAGGAAGGTGGGCGAGGCTGGCTGGTCCCAGGCTGACAAGAATAAAGGGCAATAAAGGGAGGGAGGGAGTCACTCCAGCCTCTCACAGTTAAAAATAGCTTCCCTCCAGGAGGCCTCCTGCTGAAATAATCCAGTCAGTGACCCTCCACCCTCCACCTGGTGGGCACTGCCTGCCTCCTCCCACCCCCATCAGAGAGCCCCAGGAGGGCCCTCACTCTAGGGGTAGGGACTCTCCACAACACCTGCCCCATGACCAGCCCCTCACCCTTCCTTCCTCACATGGAGGCAGGCTGAAGCCGGCCTCAGTGTGCTCATCTCTGCAGTGGGCCTGGCTCTGACACAAGGAGGTAGTCCAGAGGCCTGAGAGTGGGGAGGTGAGGGACCAGGACACACTGTCGCCCATCCCCCGCTGCCCAAAAATACTCCAGAGGCAGAACCAGGCCCAATGCATGGCCCTATTTATGTGAAGAAAAACTGCCGCCCTATTTGCATTGGTAAAGGAAAGCCTGCGGCAGTCTGGAGGTGAACTGTTAGTGGTATGCCCTCCTGAGAGGGACCTTCCCTGCACACGCTTTTGTGTGCAGCCCACACCTCACCTTCTCCCTGAGTGCTTGGGCCCCGCTGCTGGCCTGGCCTCACCACCCCGGACCCTGCCGCTGCTCAGGCCTCCAGCCTGGCTGGTGGGCTGTGAGGAATGAGAAGCGGTTGGGCGTGTGTGACCCATAGGCACATCTGACTGCATCAGACTCTGAAGTCCATACAGAAAGAAATTTATGTTTTATTTTTTGTTTTTTATTTTTTAATATGTCTTTACTAGAGGCCGGGTGTCTCTTAGCCCAGCCTGCACCCTCTCCAATCTGGGACCCCATTTAGGCCCGATCCCTATGGACAGTCGGACATCCCTCTCACAATCCGGGACTGCCAGCTCCTAACCACTCCCCTGCCAGCCTGATCGACACCTAACTAACTGCTCTCCTGCCCGCCTGATTGCCCCCAACTGCCCTCCCCTACAGGCCTGGTCACCCCTAACTGCCCTCTCCTGCAGGCCTGGTCACCCCCAACTGCCCTCCCCTGCAGGCCTGGTAACCCTCAACTGCCCTCTCCTGCAGGCCCAGTTGCCCCCAACTGCCTTCCCCTGCCGGCCATCTTGTGGTGGCCATCTTTGACCACATGGGGCAGCCATCTTGTGTGAGGGAATGGGGGTCAATTTGCATATTACCTCTTTATTATATAGGATTGATTTCAGAGAGGAAGGGAGAGAGAGAGAGAGGGAGAGCAACATCAATGATGAGAGAGAATCATTTATTGGCTGCCTCCTGCACCCTCCCCACTGGGGATTCTGCCCACAACCTGGGCATGTGCCCTTGACCAGAATTGAACCCAGGACCCTTCAGTCCACAGGCCGACGCTCTATCCCCTGAGCCACACTGGCCAGGGCCCCGTTATATTTTAAAGTCCGGTTATTGTGTCCGCATGAGGAAGTTTGACAGCTGTGGGGGTGGACAGGCTCTCTGGTTGCACAGGTCATTCCAGGAGTCATGGCCGAAGCTCCTCTCCACAGAGACTCCCCAGCCTGGCCGCTCAGGGCCAAGCCACTCAGGACCAGCATGGGGAGAAGGCGAGTGGCTTTCTGGGCCTCGGTCCTTGCCCTCCACCTCCAAGCCTTGGCCTCAGCAGCTGAATCAGGCACCTGCTCCCGACCCAGTGCCAGCACCTGGGGGCTCTCCTCCACCCCAGTGTCCGTACCGGGGGCTCTCCTCCAACCCAGTGTCCGCACCGGGGGCTCTCCTCCACCCCAGTGTCCACACCGGGGGCTCTCACCCACCCCAGTGTCCGCACCGGGGGATCTCACCCACCCCAGTGTCCGCACCGGGGGCTCTCCTCCACCCCAGTATCCACACCGGGGGCTCTCCTCCACCCCAATGTCCACACCGGGGGGCTCTCCTCCACCCCAGTGTCCACACCGGGGGCTCTCCTCCACCCCAGTGTCCACACCGGGGGGCTCTCCTCCACCCCAGTGTCCGCACCGGGGACTCTCACCCACCCCAGTGTCCGCACCGGGGGCTCTCCTCCACCCCAATGTCCACACCGGGGGGCTCTCCTCCACCCCAATGTCCGCACCGGGGGCTCTCCTCCACCCCAGTGTCCACACCGGGGGGCTCTCCTCCACCCCAGTGTCCACACCGGGGGGCTCTCACCCACCCCAGTGTCCACACCGGGGGGCTCTCACCCACCCCAGTGTCCGCACCGGGGGGCTCTCCTCCACCCCAGTGTCCACACCGGGGGGCTCTCCTCCACCCCAATGTCCACACCGGGGGGCTCTCCTCCACCCCAATGTCCACACCGGGGGGCTCTCACCCACCCCAGTGTCCACACCGGGGGGCTCTCACCCACCCCAGTGTCCGCACCGGGGGGCTCTCCTCCACCCCAGTGTCCACACCGGGGGGCTCTCCTCCACCCCAATGTCCACACCGGGGGGCTCTCCTCCACCCCAATGTCCACACCGGGGGGCTCTCCTCCACCCCAGTGTCCACACCGGGGGGCTCTCCTCCACCCCAGTGTCCACACCGGGGGGTCTCTCCTCCACCCCAATGTCCACACCGGGGGGCTCTCCTCCACCCCAGTGTCCACACCGGGGGGCTCTCCTCCACCCCAGTGTCCACACCGGGGGTCTCTCCTCCACCCCAATGTCCACACCGGGGGGCTCTCCTCCACCCCAGTGTCCACACCGGGGGGCTCTCCTCCACCCCAGTGTCCACACCGGGGGGCTCTCCTCCACCCCAGTGTCCACACCAGGGGGCTCTCCTCCACCCCAGTGTCTGCACTGGGGGGCTCTCCTCCACCCCAGTGTCCACACCGGGGGGCTCTCACCCACCCTAGTTCCGCACCGGGGGCTCTCACCCACCCCAGTGTCCGCACCGGGGGCTCTCCTCCACCCCAATGTCCACACCGGGGGTCTCTCCTCCACCCCAATGTCCACACCGGGGGGCTCTCCTCCACCCCAGTGTCCACACCGGGGGGCTCTCCTCCACCCCAGTGTCCACACCGGGGGGCTCTCCTCCACCCCAGTGTCTGCACTGGGGGGCTCTCCTCCACCCCAGTGTCCACACCGGGGGGCTCTCACCCACCCTAGTTCCGCACCGGGGGCTCTCACCCACCCCAGTGTCCGCACCGGGGGCTCTCCTCCACCCCAATGTCCACACCGGGGGCTCTCCTCCACCCCAATGTCCACACCGGGGGGCTCTCACCCACCCCAGTGTCCGCACCGGGGGCTCTCACCCACCCCAATGTCCACACCGGGGGGCTCTCACCCACCCCAGTGTCCACACCTGGGGGGTCTCACCCACCCCAGTGCCAGCGCCCAGGTAGGGTCTGGGGTAGTCACTGCCTGGTGGGTGGGCGGGCGATGCAGGTCTTCCGAGGGATATGGGGAGGGCCCAGGGCAGCCCCAAATCCGTGGCGGGGGCTCCGGGAAGGGGCCCCTCCTGCAGCCTCAGCGATGTTCTCCCTCCCAGGCTGGGTCCCACCCTCTTCCGGGCACCCACCACCTCCTGGGCTGCCTCAGCACAGCTTGCCCACATCACTGTTCCTCTCTAACTCCAACTTTGCTCAAGCAGAGGGCTCCTGAGGACTAAGGGGTATCTCTGCTCTCCCTCTTCTAGCCCATCCCAGCACTGGCTCCACCTGACTCAGTGCCACCTCCAGCCAGTCACTCCCTGCCTCGAACCCAACCCTGGCCTGTCAATCACAGCCCCGTGACAGCCAGCCAAGTTAAAAGAGCACACCTCTCTATTCCAGGAGCTCTGTGTCTACGAGCGTATCCCATGAGCTGCTCACAGGACGTATGTCCCGAGTGTCTCCCTTCAGAGTAGCAACAGCCTGCAAAGCCTTCCACACATCAGAGCAGCCATGAGAAGGTGAGGGTGGCGGGAGTCAGTGTCCGCGGGCCCGGCCAGCCCGAGGCCCTAAGAGGCCCTGGCCTAGAGGCAGCAGCGAGGCCATGGTGGCCATGTCTGGGGCTGGGCCCGGTGGGGGGGTGGGCACAGGTCCTAGTGCCCAACAATTCTTGTATGAGGTGCCACCCTGGGTCATGTGCCGCTTCTACAAAATGATGGGCGCCCTGGAGCCCAGCGACTGGTGACCATTTGCCGCCCTCATTGGGCGAGACCAGACCGCGCTCCTGTGGCCCTGGATCAACTGAAACGCCCGTGTGGCCGACCTCGTGCACAACCTCGCACACTTGCAGCTGCTCTGCGCGAGGGCCGTCAAACCGTCTGGCACCCTCCCGCCCCGCTCCCACTCTCCAGTACCACAGCCCAAGGGCCCGCTCCATCTCTGCACCCTCTGAGGCCAAGGCCCCCAGCCCCCTGAAGTGGCAATCATCAGCGTCCACCCTCCTCCCCGCAGCTTTTCCAGGCTCCCAGAGCCATTCTGGGCCTGAGTGCTGCCCTGTCCAAAGCCCTGCCGCTCTCCAGCCACCGCCACCATCTCTAGAATCCTCTTCCGTCAAGCAGAGCCCAGAGAACCCAGGGTCCTTCCTGCACGGGAGCCCCCTCTCCATTCTGCTGGCCACTCCATGAGGTTTTCCAGGGCACCCACAGCTTCTCAGAGGAGCTGAAGGCCGGGGAGCATGGCCGTGGACGTGTGCACAGGCGTCCTGAGGGGCACGGCGAGCCGTGGAGAAGATGGAGGAGGGGGCGGGCCTGGGGCGGCCCCTGTGGGCAGGTCTTCCTGACCGCGTGGAGCAGCTGTCAGTTTTGTCATCAAACATTGTGGACTTTGCTGGCTGCTGTGCTCAGAGCGGCTACCACTGCCTTGTCTGCGGCTCCCTGCCCAATGGCTCCTGGAGGCCGCCTCCACTTCCAGACCCAGGCCTGCCCCTCTCCCAGCCTCAGCCCCGGGCATCCTTCTGGGCACAGCCCGGCTAGTCAGTTTTATATCAGGACAGCCCCAGCCTCATCCATGGAGGTGTCTGGATGATAGACTGATGCCCAAACTGGGAGACTTTGGCCTGGCCCATCTCAGCCACTTTGCAGTGGCCACCCTGGTCAGAGCAGCACCGTGTCCGGGACTCGGACCGGGCACGGCACCCTGTCCTGCCCGCCCAGGAGTGCATCAAGCCCAGGAGGCTGGCAGTGGACACCAATGCCCTCCGCCTCAGGTGCTTCTGGAGGCCCTGCGGCCACAGGGCTGGGGGCGCGTGGTGCTGAGGCCACGTCCCGAACGACCCGGCCACAGAGGGTGCGGAGGGCGCCAGGTGGCCCTGGGAAGCACCCAGACCACACTCCCAGCGCACTGGGCCTCAGAGCAGGGGCCGCCCCCGTCGCCTCCCAGATCTGCACGAAGCATCTGGGCCCCAGGCCCAGCCCTGCCAGACCGCCCTGCACCGGGGGCTGCCACGTGGACCCCTGCACCCCTCGGACAGGCTGGCTGTACTCAAGGGGGTGCCGCCTGAGAGTTGTGCGGGAGCGGCCCAGAGCCCCAGCCCACAGCAGTGGAAGGATCACACCTGGGCCGTTCTGCGTCATCACGGCCACCACAGATTGTCATCAACACAGCCTGACAGAAGACGGTGCCGGAGCTGGCCTTACACGAGGGTCCCGGACAGCTGCCTCCCAGACATGGGCCTGGACCACCGACCCAGGCGGGGACCGGAAGAGTAAAGACTTTCAGAGCTGATCTCTTCACCCCGGCAGGACCCCCAAACCCGATGTCAAAGTCCTCATGGTTGGAAGTTCTCAGAGCACACAGACTCTCAGGAGCTTGTGGGCAGTAGGGGTGGGCCCCAGCCTCGCAGGGCAGGGCAGGAGGTGGCCCCTGTGCTGTAGGGGTGTGGGCACAGGCCAGTCTCAGAGCCGCCCAGGTCAGCTGCCGGAAGCCAGCCGTGGGGCAGGACATCTCCGAGGCCTGCCTTCAGCCCAGCACTTGTGGGAGAAGACAGCCCCTGCCATGGGAGGTGTGGGGTGGAATGCATGTCTGAAGGCTGCTGGCTGCCCGGCCAGAGGAGAAGGGGTGGGACCCGCAGTGGGATGCAGCGGGTCCGGTGCCCCTGAGGGTTGGGCAAGGCGTGTGCAGCCTGGCCCCCAGCAGCCGCCCGGAGCCCTTCCCTTCTCCTTGGCTGACGCCCCCGGAAGGCGGCCGCTCGCTCTGTGCAGTAGGGGCCTCCCAGCTGCTTGCCACGTGGAAAAGTGAGGTGCGGTTTCCCTATGGCTCAGTCCTAGCTGGAAGTGAGGGTCCTGAGATGCCCCAGAGAGTCCAGCAGCGCCCCACATCAGGCCAGTGTCTGCAGGCTTCTCTGAGGAGCTGGGAGCTCGCCTAACGTGACTGCCTGCCAGCCAGGCCACCCCTGATGCTACAGACAGGCTCCAAACCAAGTCACCTCCAGAGGCTGCAGGCACTGGTGTCACAAAGGGCCACTTCCCAAGGTGGGCCTCGGCCCGAGGCCTGTGTTACCCAGACAGTGAGAAGCCCCAACGCGAGAAGTTGGGATCAAGGCAGAGAAAGGAGGGGAAAAACGGGACTCAGTTTTAGAAGCCAGGGAAGCTCATGAAAAGGAGCGTCCTCGGAAGTAGCCCAGGCTGAGGCACAGGCTTGCAATGATTTTGTGTCCACAGTCATGACACACTACATGCCCCACAAAGCTAGGCATTGGTGAAGTCCAAGTTGTACTAGACCCGTGGTCGGCAAACTGTGGCTCGCGAGCCACATGCGTGTGGCTCTTCCACAAAATACCACGGCCTGGGCGAGTCTATTTTGAAGAAGTGGCGTTAGAAGAAGTTTAAGTTTAAAAAATTTGGCTCTCAAAAGAAATTTTAATTGTTGTACTGTTGATATTTGGCTCTGTTGACTAATGAGTTTGCTGACCACTGGACTAGAGCAATAAAATCTTATGTTTCAACCAAGAAAAAAACAAAAAAAAGAAAGTGAAGATAGAGATTTTGTGCAGGGGAGCGCTCAGTAAATATTTGTTGAGTGAATCTAACAGGGAATATTTTCTGAGACAGTGAAAACAACACAGGGCAAGAGAGAGGGTGCTGGGTGCCGTCAGGTTTATTCTGAAGCAGGATATGCACATACATGCACCCATGCATGTTTGGTAGAATGTTCTGGAAAAATATACCAGGAACTGGCTCCTGGAGGACTGGGAGGTTGGGGGAGCAGGAGGTAAGAGAGCTGTTTCTGTGAGTCTTCTGCATCTTTATCCCATGTATCCCCAACATTAATTAATGTTTAAAATAACTCAGAGATCAGGGAAGAGGTAGTCTGGGAGGCTGGTCCAGAGAGCCGTCAAGCCCGTCCGGACTCCCCACTTTGCTCCTTTCCACATTAGCTTCCTGCCTGCTCCCCCTCCCTGTGGAGCTGTCCAGCCCACCTGTGACTGAGAAACACTCTACAGCAAGCACATCAAATTCGTAGCCCATGAGTATTTTTGTGGCCCAGCCAATATAAGGGTATGTAAGAAATGTTTTAATAAAAATTTCATAACTTAATTTTTACAATATCCTGTTATACATAATTATTAATAACTAGTGACCCAGTACATGAAATTCGTGCACACTAAAAGAGGATTAATTAGAGGAAATATTTTAATATTGCTATTTGCCCTTTCTCTATAATAGAAGTGTCAGAGATGAAAGAAAATTAGTAAAATGTATATGAAAATCTTCCTCCTGTCAGAGTCTGGGGCATGCTGCGGGACCCAGAGTCAAGTCCCTGCCCACCCACGGCGCCTCAAAATCATGTGAGACCCAGACCCAGCCAGCCCCACCCCCATTGGGTGAGGTCCAGACCTGGCTGGCCCCACTCCCATCAAGCCCCGCCAGGGTGGGGGTCGCAGCCTGAGGTCCCTCAGCCCAGCACCAGGGTGGGGGCACACCTTGAGGTCCCCCAACAAGCCCCGCCAGGTGGGGGGCATGGCCTCAGGTCCCCCAGCACTGCGCCAGGGCAAGGGGTGTGACCTGAGGTCTCCCATCAAGCCCTGCCAGGCAGGGGGCACAGCCTGAGGCCCTCCGGCCTGGGGCAGGGGGAGCAGCCTGAGGTCCCCTGGTCTAGCACCAGGGTGGGGGCGCACCTTGAGGTCCCCCGTCAAGCCCCATCAGGCAGGATCGCAGGCTCAGGTCCCTGCTGATTGCTCTTTAAGGCTCATTATGGGAACTCAGCCTCTGCTGTGGGTGCAGCCATCTTGTGTCAAGGAAACCCCGCCTCTGCTGTGGGCACCGCCGTCTTTGTGAAGGTGTGACGATCAATTTGCACATTCCCTCTTTATTAGATAGGATGAACTACAACGTTCGCTAATGACTGATTACTAGAATCATGTTGCATTCATTTCCCTTACATACCTTACAAGCAGGCGCACCATTTCTCTCCACTAATACTAGCAGCGAATATTTTAGCAGCCAATGGCCACATCATTAGTCTTGGACTGGCTTGTTTGGTGAGCACAACAGTAAATATTTTGCTTTTGGAGAACAAGAAAAATAGGTTTATTTGTGTTATGCCTATTAATTTGTGCAGTTATTCAGTGTCTGGTAAGTTGATGTTCAAAAAAAAATATTAATTTTTATTAAAATGTTCTATTATTTTATGTTAACAATGACTCATTTCAGCCCTTTTGTACTCAGCATGTCTCTATTGAAATAAACCTAATTTTCTATGAAAACTGAAGCTTTTGTTTGTTTACGGCCACATAAGCCTTGTTGATTTGGCCCGTGTTAGCCTTGGAGTTTGACATGCTTGCTCTACAGTGACCCAAATCTCCCAGAAGCTCCTGAGGGACACCTTGCTCTGAGCCAGGACCCGGCGGACTTGCGGGTAGGAGGGCATGTGTGGCTCTTTCAGGAGGGCCACAGGGTCCCCCCGCCATGCCCTGTTCCCTCAGCCGAGCGCCCTCCCTGCTTGTGTCCTCACCACAGCTTCGGTGCTGGTCTGTGTTAAGGAATTTGGTGGTAGAATTGGAGTAAACTCTCCCCCAGTCTGGCCCACCCACAGCACAAGGGGCAATTAGTATACACTCCATTTAAAATCTATTGCCTGCCTGGCAGAGGGCATGATAAATATAGAATCAATTGTATTAACAGTAAATCCCCGGGGCCAGCCCAGACCCCTGTGAACAGAGGATTCAGCAGTGACCCTTTAAATGAGGCAAACACCTATTAAACCCCACTGTGTGCCAGGCATTCTAGTGGAGGGTGGGTAACAGCATAGGATCTGGGATCAGAAAGACTTGGGTTCAAATCTCTGCACCAGCACTTGCACACTGTGTGACCTGGGGCAAGTTACTTCATCTCTCCGAGCCCCAGCTCATTCTTCTGCCCAACGGGGACAACATGCGTGTTTTCCTTGCATAGCTGTGGTGAGGCTCACATGGGGGAAACTCACCCAGTGTCGGGCACAAGGCAAGGCCTCCTAAAGACCAGAGGTCAACGACTATCATTGCTCGTCACCAGACATGGCATTATTCATGTCACTTATTTGTTAAAAAAAAAACTTTATTGTCAAGAGTACTACAGATGTTCCTCCCTTTTTCCCCCATTGCCCACCTCCACGAGGTTCCCTCCCCACCCCAGTCTTTCGCCACCCTATGCACATATGCATGTAAGATTTTTGGTTAATCTCTTCCCTGCCCCTCCCACTTTCCCTCTGAGATTCCTCAGTCTATTCCACATTTCCATGCCTCTGATTCTATTTTATTCATCAGTTTATTTTTTTCATTAGATTCCTTGTTTGTTTATTCATTTAATTTTTAAATTCAATTGTTGATAGATATGTATTTATTGCCATTTTATTGTTCATATTTTTATCTCTTCTTCTTCTTCTCCTTCTCCTCTTTCTTCTTCATCTTCTTCCTCTTCTTAAAGAATACCTTTCAGCATTCTATATAATCCTGGTTTGGTGGTGATGAACTCCTTTACCTTTTTCTTATCTGTGAAGCTCTTTATCTGCCCTTCAATTCTGAATGATAGCTTTGCTGGGTAAAGTAATCTTGGTTGTAGGTTCTTGCTATTCATCACTTTGAATATTTCTTGCCACTCCCTTCTGGCCTGCAGAGTTTCTGTTGAGAAATCAGCTGACAGTCGTATGGGCGCTCCCTTAGGTAACTAACTGCTTTTCTCTTGCTGCTTTTAAGATTCTCTCTTTGTCTTTAACCCTTGACGTTTTAATTATGATGTGTGTTAATCTGGGCCTCTTTGGGTTCATCTTGTTTGGGACTCTCTGTGCTTCCTGGACTTGTAAGTCTATTTCTTTCACCAGGTAGGGAAAGTTTTCTATCATTATTTCTTCAAATAGGTTTTCAATATCTTGCTCTCTCTCTTCTCCTTCTGGCACCCCCATAATGCGAATGTTGGTATGCTTGAAGTTGTCCAAGACCCTCCTTACACTATCTTCATATTTACAACCATTGTTTTGAACTCTGTATCTAGCAGTTGCTTGCTTCCATTTCACTTAGTTGTTTTTCTGGAGATTTCTTCTGTGCTTTCATTTGTAACATGCTTCTTTGTCTCCACATTTTGGCTGCTTCCCTGTGTTTGTTTCTATGTATTGGGTACAGCTGCTATGTCTCCTGGAATTGGTAGAGCAGCCTTGTGTAGGAGGTGTCCTGTAGGGCCCAGTGGCTCAGCCTCCCTAGTCATCTGAGCTGGGTGCTCCAGTTGTGCCCCTGTGTGGGCTGTGTGCACAGTTTTGTTGTAGTTGAGCCTTGATTGCTGTTGATGTCACTGGGAGGAGTTGACTTCTCCTGCACAGCAGCTCTCCCACTATAGACGCAGCTGGTCCTCACAGCCAGCTGGCCTGGAAGTGACTTGCTTCCGTGGGACTTTGGTGCTCACTGAGTCTGCCCCCTGAGTGTGTCGCTTGTGGATGTGTAGAGTTGTCATCTGGCGTGGTCTGAAGCTGACCAGCGGGTGCACTGGCTCTGGGGCCTCCCAGGAGGTGCAAAGTCAGCCACTGCCTGTGCCCTGCCTGGCGCCACCTAGCACACGTTACTGACTGGCAGGTAGATGCTTGCTATTAGTGTTGGTGCCCAGGAGAGACCAAGCTGTGAACCAGGGCAGGCTGGTGCTAGTGCTGGGTCTGGGACCATTTATTGTGTGGTATGGGACATGTTGAGTCCAGCTGCTTGTCTGAGAGAGTTAAGGAAAGTCTGAAGCCTGAGCCAGGACAGGCCATTAATATGGAAAAGCCACTGAAACAGCTTGGGTGGGGCTGCAAATTGGGCTAGGTCTCAGGGAATCTCCAGTGGGGTTGATGGAGACTCAGATATGGCCCCTGCCAGTTGGCTCGATGAAGGAGGAGGACTCAGCACAGGAACCATGACCTCTGCCAGCACCCCTGTCAGTGTCGATGTGCTTTCTGCTTTAATTCTCTCATTGTAGGACTTCCATCCAGCCAATTTGGTTCTTCCTCCATTCATCTCTTCAGCGTCACTTCTTTCCATCTCCTTGGCTGGGGAGTGCAGAGCAGGGAAATGCTAGGATGGGGTTCTGGGCCCTCATCTTTGAATGGAGGAAAGAATCACTACTTTTCACTGACCTCTGGCTGGAATGCAGTGTTGCCTTTGATGTGAAGTAGGGCAGTGAGCCTGTGTCTCAACAGTGCCTAGGCCTGCCTCATCCAGAGAAGGGACAGAGGGTTCATGCCTTCCTCCTGGGTGGTGGTGGGGGGGGTGGGTTTCAGGCCTCCCCAAATGTCATTTACATGGATTTCTGCCGTAAAATTATGGTTGAGATTAACCTGCTATTCAACCAGATCATCAGTGCATCCATGAAGAAGCAGCTAGCTCGCCCATCACCATGTGCTTCCTCTCTGCTGTGGCAGCTGGGCCCTTGGAACCTTTGGCTGCTTGACGCCTAGAAGACCAGGCCTCTGAGGAGGGGTTGGAGGAACAGGAAGCAGCCTGAGGGAAGGCACCACGATGGTCCTGGGCCCACTGACCTCCAGTCCCTCCTGCAAAGACTTCACAATCCCAGGTCTGGGCTGTGTCCTTGGTGCCCTCCTCACTCTGAGCCCTGCCTGGCCATGGCACCAGCTCCAGGATGTCTGCGACCCTTCAGAAGGGTCAGACCAAGATGGGGTGTCTGAGCCCTGACCAGGGGGCAGCAGGGTTTCGTGCTTGGGGGTGCACTGGCCCCCTCAGGCCCTGGGGAAGCCTCATGCTATCACCCCTGGAGCCTTGATTGCCAGGTCTGCACAAAGACCCCTAACAGTGGCTGCATGTCTTGAAGCATAGTAACCTCCATCTTGTGTAAAAACTGCTGTTTGAAATTTTAACCCTGCTATTTTGGCTTCTGTAAACGCTTGTTTGCTTAAATAATAGGAAAAAATAAGACTACTCCCATTCCAGAGAGGCCATGAACTGTGCCCCAGACAGAGTCGTCAGTGCTGGCGCCAGGCCAGGCCTTGAGATGTGTTCTCACGGCCCTCTCAGCACACAGGCCTTCTTCCTCCGAAGGCCCGGAAGTCTCGTTCCAAATTTGGGAGACAAAGGACTGAAAAAAGTATAAATAGGGAGAGCTCCCTCCATGTGGGGCCTAGACTTTGGAAACAATATTCCTCTAAGCCCGCCGGAGTAATAATAAAGGATTCCAAAATGTGGCTCATTAAGTCATCTCATGTCGGCTCGCTGATTTACAATATAACAGCCTCAGTCCTCCCAGCGTCCTGGCCAGTCTCCTGACACCTCTGGTCACTGCGGCAGTCCCGCTGCCACCACCTCTAGCCCCTGGAACTTACTCCAGATATCTGCATGCGCCACTTTTACTAAAACTATTTTTTAAATATGTTTTTATTGATTTTAGAGAGAGGGAGAGAGAGACAGAAACATCAATGAGAGGGAGACATCGATTAGCTGCCTTCTGCACGGCCCCTGCCAGGGATCGAGCCCGCACCTGGGCATGTGCCCTGACCGGCAATCAAGTCGGCGGCCTCTTGGTGCAAGGTCAATGCTCAACCCCTGAGCCGCACCCACTGGGCTGCAGGTGCCACTTTTTCACCAGCCTTGGGTCTCTGTCAAATGTCTCTTCTCGGGGACATGCCTTCTGGATGCCTATCTAAAACCGCCCCCCACTCCCTCGTCTCTGTCCAGCTTATTCTTTTCTGTATCACATCCCCCACATGAGATGGTGTGTACATCACTGGTTGTGTTAAGTGTTCTCCCAAGGAGGCATGTCTGTCTGTTTTACTCATTGCTGTGTCCCTAGCACCTAGATCGTGCCGGGGCGGGGGGTGGGGGGGAGAGAGAGACAAAGCTTTGTTTAAAGAATAGAATCTTGCCCAGCCGGCATGGCTCAGTGGTTGAGTGTCGACCTATGAACCAGGAGGTCAGGGTTTGATTCCCAGTCAGGCCCATGCTCGAGTTTCGGACTCAATCCCCTGCGAGGGGTACACAGGAGGCAGCTGATCAGTGAGTCTCTCTACTCATGGATGTTTCTCTCTCTCTCCCCTCCCTCCCTCTCTGAAATCAGTAAAAATATGTGTGTGTTTAAAAAAAAAAAGAAGACCAGCATCTTCACACAGCTGCAGGGAAGCAGCTCTGAGGACGCCCTTTGTTCCCTCAGGAGCATGAGGCTGGGGTCCGAGGGGCCGGCTGGAGCACATGCCTGGGAATCAGGGGGCTGACTGGCACGGGTATCTCTGTCTGAACCATGTCAGCTCCTCTCCACTCACACCCCTTCTCCACAGTTGGGGCCCCCTGGTGCCCGTGTAGTGTGGAGGATTGTGGGGGAGCCACTCTCAAGGTCTCACTCTTCTGGGGCCAGATGTCACCGTAAACATCAGAGTGGAGCCAGCAAATCATCACAGAGACCTCCTCCCCCCAGGCCACTGGTGGGGCCTCGGAGATGCCCAGGTAGGGTGCCTTCCTCCAAGGGTGGCCACTCCTTGGCTGGGGACCCCATTCTGAAGAGCAAGGCAGCGCCCAAAGCTAAGCCAACCTGGGTACAAATCTGTTCTTGGCCTCTCCTCAGCTGTGGGCCTTAGTAAGCCAGTCCACATCTCTAAGACTCAGTTTTCTATCTGTAAAATGGGAACAGGAATCTCTCTCTTGTTATATTGTAATGATAATTAAGTGAAGTTGAATCTGTGAAGGGCAGGCAGGGCACCTGGGATGCATTCAATAAAGAATGGGTGTTTTTATTATCATTATCAGCAGCAGCAGCAGCAGCATCCTAGCCATCTGTACATCCAGTTGACCACTCATCAATTGATCCACCCATCCATTCATGTGCCCACCCACCCACCTATTCATCAGTCCATTTGTCCATCTAGCCATCCATCTAGCCATCTACTACCTACTCATCCATTCATTCATCCACCCACTCATTCACCTATCCATTTGTTCATCCATACTTCTTCCACCCATCCATCTGTCCATCCATCCATCCATCCATCATTCATCCACCCATCTGCCCACTCATTCATCTATCCATCCATCTGTTTCCTTTCTTCATCATTTATAGCATCAACTTTTGCACTCATCTCTCACGCCTAGAGATTTTTCTAGCATCTGACCCCAACCTTCCCAGTAGATAACCTCTCTCTGACTCCAACAAATGTCAAACTTAGCCCGGCCTTTACCCTCTACCCGAGACCCTGCAAAGGCTTGGGGCTCACGTAGTGCAAGTCGAGGGCAGAGGAAGAAGGAGGACCACTGCTCATCCTCAGCCCTTCATGCTACTCTCCAGCCAAGCCCAGACTGGCAGCAAGCAGGGTGCCCTGTGGGCATCCAACCAACCATTCATCTGATCAGTCATTCATTCAAGTAATATCTATCGGACACCCACTGTGGTCCAGCCACTGTGCAAGCTGCTAGGGACAGAGCAGGGAATGGCACAAGCAGAACCTCTGCCCTTGTGCAGGAAACAGGGAGTACACACGTGGAGTGGGAAATCAGAATGGCAGCAGGCTGGAGAGGGAGCTGCAATCCCGGGTTAGCCCACAGAAGCTTCCCCTGAGGAAGACCTGGAGGTGAGGGGCGCCTGCAGGGACCTGGAGGAAGAACAGCCCGGCAGCGGGGATCGCACATGCAGGGCCCTGGAAATGGGTTTTTCTGGAGAGTCCCAGAAGCCGTGAGGCTGCCCAGAGGGAGAGGGCAGGGAGTGGGGCTGGAGCTGAGGCTTGTGAAGCACTGGCTTTTGCCTGGGGCGGGGCGGGGGGGGGCGAGGGGAGGGCTCAGCCGAGCTGTAACTGAGCTGACTTAGATTTCACAAGGAGGCAGGACAGGCCCGAGCAGATAGTGAGCCTGACTGGCAAGGTCCTTGCTCTTCTTCCAAAACCTTTAGGGCGGCTGGTGGCTGTAACTTCCTGGGAGGGTTCTGCCCCTCACCCCCCACCAGAGAGACCAAGAGCAGAGCCTGTGTCTGTCCCCTTGTCCCAAGCATCAGCTTGCAGCCCGGCACACGGTGGGAGCTGAGGGAGGGGAGGGAGCAATGTGAACAAGTGGATAAATGAACAAAGGAGTGAGTGGGGGCAGGGGGAATGAGGACAGAGGATCTCCCTCCTCTCCCTGCCCACAGCTAAATGGGCCGCTGTCCCTGGCTGGAGGCTGCGGGCCCCTGGCAGCCTCGTGGGCAGGCCTTAGCTCCGTGCGCTCTGGACAGCCTCCCTCGCTCCTCAGGCCATGCCCGCTCTGTTCCTGCTCTTCCACAGCTGCACCCACACCTGATCCTGGGCCAGGCGGGGCGTTGGGAAGTGCTCCCAGGAGGGCTGCTCCCACAGCCGGCGCCCAGGCAGGTACAGCCTCTGCGGGGGACCAGCCCTCGCTGCAGCCTCCTCGCGGCCCCGGAACCAGGAGCAGGTTCTCTCTGTTTCACAGACGGGCAAGTGGAGGCCGGCCGCTCTCCAGAGCCCCGCACCGCTCCTTTCCAGATATGCCTGTGGGAGCAAAGACCTCTTTTTAAAATCTAGTCTGAAATTTAACATTTTTAATGCAAAACACTAATGTCTGCTTTGTTTACTGCCCGGACCTCCTGCCAAGGCCAGGCCCTGGGGGGGCGGGGGGGAACCCCTCAAGGCCCGTCTTCCCTCTGCGCCCTGCAGACCCATCCCTCCCTCCTGGTGCTGCCATTTGGGGATTCTGAAATGTCGATGCTCCAGCTGAAGAGCCGCCCCTGGTGGGGCTGACGGAACAAGGTACCAGGGACCCATGCCCGGAGGTGGAGGCCACACACAGCTCGGAGAGGAAGCAGGCCGGCGAGTCCTGGCTGTGCGCCGCAATGGGCGGAGCGGCCTGGGGGCCCTGCCTGGGCGTGGAAAGGAGAGGTTGGCTCCTCGGACAGACGGAGGGCTGGCTGAAGGGCCAAGGGCACACCCCCGGCTGCAGGCTCCATCCCGGCCCTGGTTGGGCGTGTGCAGGAGGCGACAGACGGACCATGCATGTCTCTCACATCCATGTTTCTCTCTGTCTCTCCCCCTATCTCCCACTCTGTCTAAAAATCAATGGGAAATAGCCTTGGGTGAGGATTAAAAAATAAAATAAAATGAGAGTGACTCACTGTGGGGACGAGGGGAGGGGCCAGTGAAGCCAGGACCCTGCAGGAGACCTTCCTGGCACAGGCACCAGGCCAGCTCCACGCATCCAGGCAACCTCCCTCCCTCCGCATCCCAACATGAGCCCCACACATGCGCAGCTCTGCGGACATCCGTCTGCCCCCCACCCCGCAGCACTGCAAGCTCCTTGCACTGTAATTGAGCCCAGGGTCCCAGTGAGACAGCCCTTCAGCTCCCCCTCATGAAGACTGTTTGATTCCCCGCCTCTGGCAAGCGGGGCGGCCAGTGGCTGAACATGCTGCCACTGCGCTGGGGTGGGCTGGGCTGCGCTGCTGGGTTACAGGAGGTGAACCAGGTCCCCCTGAGCTTCCCGCCTGCTTTCACTGCCAGGGTCCCTTGAGGCTGCTCATTCTAGGTGGATTACGGGAGCCTGAGGCTAAGACCCCTGAGGACCCTGATTCCCGGGGACTCCGACGCCATGCCCACCTGACTCCATCCCTTCTCTCCACCCTCCTGGCCCAGTGAGGGCCTCATCGGGCTGCCAGGAGGTGGCAGCAGCCTCTCCAGCCACAGCCCCGCCCCCCCAGCACAGCCAGGGGTCCTGTGGCATCTGAGCCAGGCCTGCTGCTCCTGCCCTTTTGCATGGCAAGTAGAATCCAAATTCCAGGGTTCTTCCCCTTCCTCTCCCGCCTCGCTCTTCCTCTCTCTGAGGGTCACCCGCCTTTTATCTCCTGCATAGAACTTTCCTTTCGGAAACTGTCCCCTTTACTCCTTCACATGTTCATTTCCCATCACCCTGCTGGACGGCTTGCTTTTTTCCCTGCTGCGTCCCCGGGTGTGGCACACAGTGGGTGCACAATAGCAGGCGCTGGTGAGTGAATGGTTCTATAATGAAGATCCTGAGGCTGCGCCCTCCGACCCCAGGTCTGGAGCTGATGGACCGACTGACCGACTGACCGGGCGCAGCTGCTCCTGAGAGGATGCCCTTCCCTGCTGGGGAGAGAGCAGGCTGCTGTTTTGCAAAGGGACGGAGGAGACTTGTGCTGAGTTAACGCCCCACGGGCACTCCTACCTACCTGCCCTCACCACCCGCCCGGTGGGCCTAGCACCAGCCTCCACACTCTGATGGCACAGGCTGGTGGGCCTTGACCACAGTGGGGGCCCTGGAGTCTAGTGAGGTTGTGGGGGGAGGGTGGCGGGGGGCGGGACCTTGAGGGGCAGAAGTTCTACCAGGAAGTACAAGGCAAGTCCTGGTGTAAAGTGGGGGGTTGGGAGAGGGGGTGGGGCTAATGGACTATGAAAGGCCTCACAGCTGCAGCTGGTCACCCCTGGTTCCCGGGGCTCTGAGCAGGGCTAATGGGGCTGAGCAGCCCTCCCCCGGCCCAGGGCCTCCCCCAGCAGGCCCTCCCCTGGCCCAGGACCCTCCCCCAGCAGGCCCTCCCCCAGCCCAGGGCCCTCCCCCAGCAGGCCCTCCCCCGGTCCAGGGCCCCCAGGGCTGTTAGTGGGTGAGTGACCGGGAGCAAAGGGAAGCACAAACAAGCCCCTTGTCCACCCTGACACTCCGGCAGCTCAGGGACCCACCTTAGCATGTGAAGCCCTCATTCCAGGTGGGGAAACTGAGGCCTCGTGTGCCAACCTGTTTCTATGTACCCCTCCCTTCCAGCTCTTGAGGTAGGGCTCACCTCTCCTCTTGGGGCCGCATATACTCAGGCACAGCTCCTAACCCCCCAGAGGAGGGAGGCGGGGACTATTCAACCTTTGGGCGTAGGAGGCACAGTGCCTGGAGCCCACTGACTGCTGGGTCAGCAGTAGGAGAAAGGAGAGAGGAGACAAGAGCTTTATAGGGCCTTGAAGTCCCACTACGTTTAAAGTTTGAGTTGGATAGATCAGCAGTGGGAGGCAGAGAGGGGATTTTTGCTAAGCAAGTTGGAGTCAGATGCTAGAAGAATCTTGCAGATAGATGAATTTACAGACCGCTACAATACATGATGAAGAAAGAAAACGAACATGTGGACAGATGGAGGAGTGAACAACAGGTGAGTGTATGTATGAGGAAAATGAACAATTGGATGGAGTGAGCAGGTAAATTGAGATGAATGAACAGATGGTGGATGAACAATTGATGGATGGATAAGTGAGTGAATGGATGGATGGCTATGTAGGTGGGTGGGTGGATGGATGGATGGATGGATGGATGGATGGATGGATGAATGAATGGATGGATGGGTGGGTGGATGGATGGATGGGTGGGTGGGTGGATGGATGGATGGATGGATGGATGGATGGATGGATGGATGGATGGATGAATAGGTGAGTGGGTGGATGGATAGATGGATGGGTGGATGGATGGATGGATGGATGAATGGGTGGGTGGGTGGATCGATGGATGGATGGATGGATGGATGGATGGATGGATGGATGGATGGATGGATGGATGAATGGGTGGGTGGGTGGGTGGATGGATGGATGGATGAATGGGTGGGTGGGTGGATGGATGGATGGATGGGTGAGTGGATGGATGGATAAATGGATGGGTGAATAGATGGATGTTTGGATGAACTAAAATGCTTTCATCACCCCAAAAGAAAATCCATTAAACAGTCATACTCCACTCCCCTCCTCTCAGCCCCTGGAAACTACCAGTCTACTTTTTGTCTTTGTGAATTTGCTTATTCTGGATATTCAATATCAATGGAATCATACAATATGTGATCTTTTTCTTTTAAATTCTCACTGGAGGATATGTTTATTTATTTGAGAGAGAGAGAGAGAAAGGAGAGAGAAACATCAATGTGAGAGAGAAACATTGATCGGTTGCCTCCCATTCATGCCCTGACCGGGGATCGAACCCGCCACCTAAGTATGTGCTTTGACTGGAAATCAAACCTGCAACGTTTTGGTGTATGGGACAATGCTCCAACCAGCTGAGCCATCCATCCCAGGCTAATATGTGATCTTTTATTGCTTAGCATAATGTCTTCAAGACACATCTATGCGGTGGCATGCTTCATTTGTGTTTGTGGCTGAACAATACACCACATTTTGTTGATCCGTGCATCTAGTGAGGGACATTAGGGCTATTTTCAACTTGTGGCAATTGTGAACATTGATGCATGAATATGTGAGTTGGTCTGAAGTTGCGGGTTATCATGAAGCTGATGTGAGAGTGGATGGACGGATGGGTGAGTAGATGGCTGTGCACTTGTATTTGTTTGGGTGCCTCTTTTCATTTCTCTTGAGGTTACACCAGGAGGGGAATTGCTGGGCCTGCAGCGACTCCTGGTGCAATCACCGGCTCTGCTCCCAGTGGCTGAAGGACGGCCGGTGCGTTCTGTGCTTTAAGCTGCTCCCAGCTGCCATGCAGAGAGGAGGTAGATGGGCAAGTGTGGCCCCAGCGGTCATGAGGCAGCCAGTGCCTGCGCCCAGCGGAGCGGTGCTGGTGACAGCAGAGATGGGGCAGTGGTGCGGTTTGGAATGCAGCTGGAGAGCTTCGGGTTTACTGAGGGGCTGGGTGCAAGGTGAGGGGAGCGAGGCATTGCTACTTCCCGCGGTAACAACGCCAGGAACAGCACACCTCTGGGCTTTGGCACTTGCTGTTTCTTCCCCGGCAACATCTTCCTCAGACAGATTCCTGTTTCATTCCTCCGCCATGTTGAGTCTTGGTCTGGCTGCTGCCTTCTCAGGGGCCTTCCTGGAACGCTGGGTTTGAAAATGCAGCCCTCCCACCCTGGCAGCAGGCTCCTCTCCCTGCCTGACTTTCCCAAGGCACCGATTGCCACCTGCTATTCATCAGTCCCCCAACTTGAAGGTCAACTCCACAAGGTCAGGGTCATTGTTCTGTCACAACTGGAACCCTAGCCCCTGGCCCAGGGCCTCACTGATACACAGGAGGTGCCCAATACGTGTCATAGAATAGGGAAGACAGACAGAAAATGGATTTGGGGGCCCAAAGGTGAACAGGGACCTGACAATCAATCATTCATCAAATTCATTCCCTCAACCATTTTTATCAAGCACTACTATGTGCCAGGCACTGGGGAGGTGAGCAAGTCAGATGACATCCCTGTGCTCCTTGAGGCAACAATTCACGAGGGAAGATGCCAGTGTGTCCATGGAGAATGAGAAGTCACAGCCAGGAAGAAAGGAGCAGGGCCTGGGGCCCAGGCCTGGCACACTCTCTACCCCCCAGCACTGACCTCCTGCCCACTGGTCTGGCCCTGGAGACTTCCCTACCCTTCCTGGACATGGCGGTAGAGACCATGACTCCATTCTTGGAGCCCCAGTGGCGGGCATGGATGGTCACCCAGGAGGCCTTGCAGGGAGTGAGGGCACAGTGCTGCAGTGGGCCTTTGGGGGCCAGGTGCCCATTTCCCAGAGGCAGCTGGGAGAGCGTGCCCCTGGGAAAGGCAGCGGCAGCGGGACCAGCTCCAGCCTGAGCATGGCCGTGACTCACCGTGGATCCGGCCGTCACCTGGCATTGTGGCCCTCACACCTCTTCTGTCAATGGGTATGATGCCCCCGCCTGCCTCAGGGCAGTCTGGGGGATGGAGGTCCTGTCCTCCTCAGTGGGGGGCCTAGTCAGGCCACTACATCTTCCTGATGCTCTGCGGGAAGACACCTGTGGCTTCCGGCCTATCCCTTGGTGGCAGAACAGGCACCCCCTCACCAGGGGAGAGGGGCTGGGTGGCAGGGAGATGAGCCCAAGCCCAGGCCCAAAATAGCCTGGGCTGGCAGGGTGATGGAGACGCTGCCAGGCCGTGGAGAAGCTGGTGACTGATGTCCTGCATGGCCATGAATAAAACATCGGCCTCCACTCCATTCTGGCTTCATTATTTGCTGAGTCGTCTGTTAGGGTCGCCCCTGATCACCTCCTTCCCGTCCTCCGTCCTCCCTCACATGCCCAGAGGACACTGAGGCTCCCGACAAAATGGCCTGTCCTTGTCCCTCCGTCCAGGCCAGTGGCCCTCACTGCCCCCTGACGCACCCTGCCCGCCCCCCCGCCCCGCCTCTGCCCGCGCTGTCTCCGGCCCAGAGCGCCTTTCCTTCTCCTGCTCACCTAGGGGTCCTCCACCCCCTTCCAGGCCCACCAAAGTTGATCTTTGGGAAGCTTTGCCTGCCCTCGGCCTCACCTGGGACAGCGGGGCCCCTGTCCAGCCCGAGCCAGTCAGCGCTGTCCTACTGTGTGAGGCAGACTGTCCAGCCAAGGGTCCCTGCCTCCAGCCCCACCCCACCCCCATCCTCACCAGCTCTAAAACGTGCACCAGATGTGCCCTACCTGGAAGGGCCAGGCCACCCTCATCGTCAACCGACTGTCGGCGGTCCCAGCAGAAGCGGCACATCGAGGGCCGCGAGGCAGGCGTGTCGGGAACCGCTGACCCTCCCGGAAGACTGCAGCCCCGGGGGTCCCGGCCCGTGAGAGCACCTCTGAGCGCCGTGCCCCCTGCAGCCTGTGAGCGGTGTCACTGCCTCGGCCCCTGGCGTCCTGTGCCGCCTCTGCTCCTGCGAACAGGCTGGGGAAAGAGCGGGGCTCCGTCGCCACTGACGGGGGCGCTTCCAGGACAGATTGGGCTTTTAAAAAGCAAGTGACCGAGCAGCACTCACACGTGCTCGTTTTTGTGGTTCAGAGTAAGAACCATAAAAACGTATTTCGGGCCAATGCCGTGTGTGGACACCGCCTCAGCGGGAGGCGAGGCTGGAGGACAGAGGAGGGCGGGAGGCAGCCAGGCTGTGCCCCCAGGCTCCAGGCACGGGGTCCGTCACACGTTAGTATAAAAAGGAAGCCTGGCCAATGTCACCCCAACACATTTAACAAAAAGGGAAGGAAAAGGGAGCCTGCGGGCCCCTGACCAGGGGTTCACAGCGGCGCCCTGACCCTCTGGAAACAAGCGGGTGTGGGGGCTGGCAGCGCGGGCGGCGCGGCTCCGGCTCCGCTTTGGGGGCTGAGCCCTGGGGACGGCTCAGTGTCCAGCAAAGGGGACAGACCGCCTCTCCCACAGACGGCCTGACGCGCAGGAGGGGCGACCGGGAGAGGACGCGGCGGGAAGTCAGATGCGTTTGGGGAGGGTGGTAATGTCACCACATTAGCCAGGCTTACCCCTCGCCCAGGGTGTTGGTCTCTTCTGGCTGCTTTCCCTGTTTTGGAGAATGCACTGCTGGAGGTGAAGAGACCTCCAGCTGGACTCACTGGCCCCCAGGCTGTGCTGGGGACCCCAGTGCCGCGCTGGCCCACGTGGCCCAGGCCTGTGGGTGTGTCAGCAGTGCTGTGTGCTGTGTGCTGTCCGGAGCTGTCTCCCCTGCCAGCTCCTCCAGGACGAGGTTCCGTCTGATCAGCTCTGTCCCCGCCTGGGCTTGGCACCCCAGAGGAAGCAGCCGAGGCCTGGCTACGCCTCTGCGCCCCCCACCCGCCCCCCCACCCGGCTGCCACTGGAGCTGTCCTCTCTGAGCTCAGAGACAGGGCCCCACCTCCCCCCACACACACACACAACACACACACCACACACACATACCACAAACCACACACCACACACACACACCACACACACACACACCACACACACACCACACACACACCACACACACACACACACACCACACACCACACACACACACCACACACCACACACACACACACACACACACACACACACACACACACACACACACACACACACACACACACACACACACACACACACACACACACACACACACACACACACACACACACACACACACACACACACACACACACACACACACACACACACACACACACACACACACACACACACACACACACACACACACACACACACACACACACACACACACACACACACACACACACACACACACACACACACACACACACACACACACACACACACACACACACACACACACACACACACACACACACACACACACACACACACACACACACACACACACACACACACACACACACACACACACACACACACACACACACACACACACACACACACACACACACACACACACACACACACACACACACACACACACACACACACACACACACACACACACACACACACACACACACACACACACACACACACACACACACACACACACACACACACACACACACACACACACACACACACACACACACACACACACACACACACACACCACACACACACACACCACACACACACACACTCACACACGACCACTGACTCTGACCCACCAGGCTTTCAGCCTCACACCCACACTCAGAGACTCATGAGACAGAAGCGGGGACTCACAAGAGCCTTGAAAGGCTTGCACCCCCCACTGCCCTGCACCCCTTCTGCCACAGATAGGGCCCACAGAGCCAGGCACTCACCGCTGAGTGATCCTGGGCAGAAGGGAGGTTACCCTTCAGCCTTCAGACCCCATGTAGCCCTCGAGTTCCAAGCTTCTGGGGAGAGAGGAGGCGAGAGGAGCGAGGCCTGCAGGGTTTGGAGACGGTGCTCAGCCGGCGTGGCAGGGGCGGGTGGCTCCGCCTCTCGGCGGCCTTTCTCAGAGTGGGGAGCGGGCCCCCATTCACTCATAGCTGGGACCTCTCAGGGTTCCTGGAGAAGACCCTGCCAGGCTCACCCACAGGCCCTGAGATGCAGAATGGAGGCCACACAGGCCCATTGAACCCCGCCCCCCCAAACACACCTGGCCCTAAGACAGCTGGTTCAGGGAGTAAGTCAGGCCTGAGGGACGGAAGGACTCTGAGTCTCTCAGAACAAGAACGAAGAGGAGTCCTAGGCCCGGGCCCAGAGGGACAGGGGGCCGGCGGGAGAGATGGAAGCAAGTCCTGGTGGCTGGGCCCGTCCTCACGGCCCGGGACGGGGCCGGGCTCTCCCTCCTCGCTCCCGTGCTGCTGGCAGGCACACGCGTCAGCTCCGAATGCCAGGACCACAGGGGATGGCTGCTGGGGCCTCATGACAGGCAGCCCCGCCTTCCAGACACGATGCAGCCCGTGCACACGAGGGCCCGGGCCTGGCTCAGGGGCCCAGGCTCAGGGGCTGTGCTGGGGGGTGGGGGGAGGGAGGGGGCTGGTTCTTCATGACAACCTGAGCCACTGGACATGCCCGGGCACCGCCCACTCCAGGGTCACATGCTGTGACGTCGTCAGATGTAGCACCAGCTGAGGTCTACTCGGAGCCCAACCCTCACAGCTGGTAGCGGCAGCCCTGACCCCTCTACCTGCTGCCTCCGAGAGCCAGGGGTCCCCTGGGTCTGGGTTCTCTCCTCTCTAAGGTGGAGTCACTCTTCAAATGGCAAGATGGCCGAGGGCCTCTCTCCTCCGTCAGGCAGGGCTCTGGGGCGAGGGGAGGCCACCAGATGGAAGATGCCAAGAAGACAGAGGAAAGAAAACCCAGCCCCAGACAACACTGAGTTCTCATCTCACCCCCGCACCGCCCAGCTGCCCGCCCTGGAGCAGGCCGGCGGGCCTCGCTCAGCTGTAAGGGGTGATTCAAGCACTTAGCAGGCGTGTGTGCCAGTGCCTGGCACCAGAAGACTGTACTCGCCCTTCTGCTTGCTGAGCACCTGCTCGATGCCAGGCCGCGGCCAGGCCCTGTGCTGAACAAGGACACCTGCTTGCCCTCGCCGAGGAAGTTCCGTGGATAATCACACAGGGAGAAGAGTGCTGTGGGTGCGCCCCCAGACTGAGTGCCTGGCACACACGGGGGACCGGAGAGGACTCCTCGAGGAGGTCATGTCTGTCCCGAAGCCCAAAGGCTGAGTGGCAGCGGAGAGAGGGCTCCAGAGGGAGGAGCGAGGCGTCCCTGCTGCGGGAAGGCAGGCAGGGTGTTCAAGGAGGGCGCAGGCCCGGGAGCAAGGGCAGGGGCGTCTGGGCTGGGAGGAGCTGAGGCTGCAGTCCGAGGAGGATGCATCCCTGTCCTGGGACAGAGGCGGCCTCTTCCAAGCAGGCAGGTGGGAAGGAAAGGGGACCAGGCCTGTCACCATCCCGCTATGGGGCCTGCTCTTGCCCACCTCTGGGCCCAGCTGCCCCGGGCGGGGGCGGGGGAGGCCAGGAGGACAAGCCCATCAGCCCAGCATGGCTCTCCAGTTGCTCCGGTCTCTGTCCCAAGCCCAAGGCTCTGGCTTCACAGGGGCCGAGCAGGGGGCTTTGCCATGGATCAGGGGCCAGACAATGGAGGGCAAATCCCCAGCGAGCCCCGGACCCGGGCCTAGCTCCCATCTCCCAGCCCGCACCAGCCCTGCTTCTCTGGTGCAGTCAGTTAACCGACAAGCCGCCCCCGCCCCCAGCTTCTAGAGAACCTTTACGGGGTGATGAGTGACGAGGGCAAGGTGTGAGCACCAGTGACCAGCACAGCAGGAAGCCCCTCACTGAGGCCCAGGCTGGAGAAGAGCAGGGAGCAGAGCCCCCTCGTCCCACCTGGAGCTCCGGGCGGAGGGGAGGGGCCATAGCTAGACTTCCATCAGGCCTGACCCCAGGGCCCGACACAGCGGTGGGGGAGACGCAGGGTGACAGGGCACGGAGGTGACGGCCGTCTGGGAAGGAGGAAGAACAGGAAGCAGCGGTGCATTGACCCCCGCTCTCCGGGCCTGAGGCCAGGTTGGGTTTGGGTTAAACCTAAAGGCCGCATGTTCCCAGATCTCTCTCTGCCCCAAATTGAAAATATGTCAGATGTTTTAGCCCGAGAGCATCAAAGACTTTTAATTCTCCCATTTCTACCTGAACTAGACGAGTCAATGTTTCTTTCCCCCCATTTTCCAGACAAGAAAACAGAGGCACAGAGAAGTGGAGTGACTTAACGGGACCAGGCAGCCTCCCTGAGACTCTCAGGTCGGCAGCACAGAGGCGAAGGTCCGAGGCAGGCCTGCTGTGATGCCATTGCGCGGCCACCTCGCCGCCTTCATCACCAGCTTTCCTCGGGATGGAAACGATGCCTCAGGGACTGTGCCCCACCCTCTGGGCTGCAGCGGCCTGGCGGGCCACCCCTGCCAGCCAGCGGCAAGCCGCAGAGGGCAGGCACCCTGACTCCGGTTTCCAAGCCCAGCTCCGTGTCCAGCACTTTCATTGCTTTTTGTTGTTGCCGATGTTGTTAATCCTCAACCGAGGATATTTTTCCATTGATTTTTAGAGAAAGTGGAGGGGAGGGGGAGAGACAGAGAGAAACATTGATGTGAGAGAGACACCGACTGGGGCCAGAGATCGAGCCTGCAGCGACGTGCGTGCCCTTGACTAGAATCATAGAATTGAACCTACGACCCTGCAGTCCACAGGCTGATGCTCTAACCACTGAACAAACTGGCCAGGGCAGAGCTTTGAATTCTTAAGAGAGGCTGGAAATCTGGATTTTTCATGGTTAAAAAAAAATTAAAAAAACAATCTCAGATTTTAAAATGTCAGTAACTAACCCAAAATGCAAACACATCAGGAGAGCTAGTTCTCCCAGGCCCAGCGGAGGTGTCTGCCGGCAGACGGCACCGTGACTGGCCAGCGCCTCAGCACCTCCCTCAGAGGCGCCCCGCTGTGCTGGCCTCAGGCCTCTGCACCAGCTGCTCCCCTGACCTCCAGGCACCTCGTGGCTCCCCGCTTAGTCAGGTGTCTGCGCAAAGGCCTTCCTCCCAGAGGCCCCCCTGCTTTCCTTCCATCCCTGCATTCCTTCTGCTCACAGCATGCACCTCCATTGGGGCCTCAGGATTGTGCTTCGCTCTGAGAACACCAGTGCCCTGAGGTCAGGTGCCCGCTCTGGGCATCCCCGGGGGTCCAGGGGTTTCTGCGCACGGGGAGACGCTCAGCCTGCTCGGACCCCTTCACTCTCCGCAATGCCCAAAGGCAGAGCAGCCCACTGTCCATCGCAGACGCTGGGTAAACAATGGGACCCAGCCACACGTGGAATGCTACCCAGCCATACAGAAGGAGGGGTTAGGGCATGGCTGCACCTCGAGGGCAAGATGCTGAGTAAGAGGAGGCAGAGACAGAAAGCCAGATACGGAGTGAGCTCACGCACACGCAGTGTCCAGAGTAGGCAGTCCCTGAGCCAGGCAGCAGGCGAGGGCTGCCAGGCCGTGAACATGTTCTGAACTGAGCACAGATGCTCACAGCCTGCAAACGTACCCCACACCACTGAATCGCACACTTTAACACGGATGCTCTTCTATGATGTAAATTTCACCTCTATCACTAGGGGATCCTCCAGGGACACAGGGGAACCGCGGCAGAGCCTCTTCTGCCTGCAGCCGTGTGGCCTCGGGCACCTCCCTTCACCTCTCTGAACCCCGAGTGGAGGTAAGGACAGCGCCTGCCAGGGCTGCTGAGGCCTGCGAGTGAGCGTGAGCATGCGGGAGGCCTGCCCGCTGGAGCCCCTGGAGCCGCCATCACAGGGCATGGCATCCGCAGGGGGTCTGGGTGGGCAGCCCGGGGTTCAGGGTGGTGGGGGAGGCTCCCAGCTGTCCCGGCCCACGTCCAGGGCCGGAGACCCCTCCCCTGGCCCAGAGCCCAGCAGAGCAGCCAGCACTTCGTGCGCTCGGTCCACACACATCTCCTCCCGGGCTCTGCCCACCCGTCTGGAAGGGGGTGGACATCCGTCTCCTACGAAACTCCCAGCCCCAGCCACTTCTGCTTCGGGGCCCCCACGGGAAGGCAGCCCCTGTCCACAGGCCGGAGAGGACGTGGGCCGGCCCTGAGCAGCCCTGGCCACGACCGACAGGCGAGTGTTCAGCGCGCAGCACCGCTCCCCGCTCCACCCCTCCCGCCCTGTGGCTTCCGCTTGTGCCTGGTGCCCCCTGCACACGAGAGGCAGGTGATAACAGCAGCTTCTCCGGGGGCCACGCGAGGCCTGAATGAGCCCCGTAGAGCAGTGCTCGGCTCCACAGTGTGGGTTCTCACGGTGTCCAGCTCCGACCACAGCCCTTTCTCCGGGGGCGGGGGGGCGGGAGCAGGTCTTGAGTGCGCGAGCTGGGGTGTGAGAAGGTGGGGAGTCGATGCCACATAGACTCCAGGAGGAAGAGAGGACACTGAGGAGAGGGCAGGAGAGGGAACTGGCCTCACACGTGTATATACACACACACACGCACGCGCGCACACACACACCCGCATACACCCACACACACGCACACACACATGCATGTGCACGCATGCACACACGCGCGCATGCACACGCACAGCAGTAGCTGTGCCAGGGGCGGATTCAGCCCTGCCAGCCACACTTTATAAATTTTGCATCATCTTAGCTATGAATAGCTTCCTCCACAGCAAGACAGATAGTTCAGAGGGAAGAGAGGCCTGGAGTGGAGCAGAGTCGGGAGTCAAGGGCGTAGGAAGGTGGGAAGGGCCTCCCGCCACATCCCATAGGGCCAAGCGAGTTTCCAGTCCAGGGCAAGGCTGTGCTGGGTCCTCACAGAGCCCTCGTGACCCGGTGAAGTCCTCTACCATCAGGCCCGGAGGGCAGGGAGGGTCCAGGAGCCTGCAGTGGCATGGGAGCCACCTGGAGAGTGCAGCTGTGGGGCCATTGCTTCGATGGGCACACCGAGGCCGGGAAGTTCACCCTCCTCAAGGTTCTCACCCTCCTCAAGGTTCACACCCACTGGCCTGGGCCTGAGGTGAATCTGGGCAGCAGCTGGTAGAGCTGGTCAAAGGGGTGAGGGGCCTGGCCAGGTGGTCCAGGTGGCTGGAGCATTGTCCCATATGCCATAAGGTTGTGGATTTGATTCTTGATCTCTCTCTCCCCCTTCCTCTCTCTCTAAAAAAAAAAAAGCAATAAAAACATATCCTCAGGTGAGGATTTAAAACAGGGGGTGAGTGGACCAATTAGAGAGGGGCTGGCTGGTCCCAGGGTGTGGGGTCCAGCAGGGCCAGGTGCCCGCAGGGTCTGCAGGGAGGCTGTGATGGACGAGTGGTGTCAGGGACTTCCAGAGCTCTGTGACCGAAGAGCCTGCTTCAAGTCTCTGATCCATCCCTCCTGGTTGGATGGACGCACTCGCGCGCACACGTACACACACACACACACACACACACACACACACACACACACACACACACCTCTTCGTGCCTCGGTTTCCCCAATAATAGACTCATAATAAAATAATACAAGTACCCACTCCACAGGGTGCCCAGCTTCAAGGTCCCCAGCTATGGGACCTTCCCTCCAGCTCGGTCTTCCCATCTGCAGAATGGGCTGCACTGTGCTGGCCCCGTGTGGCTGTGAGAGGGTAGGGGCATGTGTGCAGCATGGAGGATGAGTCTAGCATGACATCAGGACCATGTGAGTGTTTATCAATCATGACCACCCCAGCCCCCTGCAGTTATAAACAGAGGACGTTACTGCTGGGCAGCCCCCCTGTCCCCAGGGGGCACCCTAGAGTGTCCGAGGCCATTGTCCAGTCCCCTGAGGCCCCTGAGCCTGTGAGGGAGGCTCAGAGGCTGGTGACACCCAGTGGGTGAAGCCCAACACAGCCAGCCGCCCCTCTGGCGCCACGTGCCCTCACGGAGGAGCTCTAGGCCGCCGCCTGCACTGGCACGGCCTCCGCTCGGGGGCCTCAGGGCGGCCTGTGAGCAGGGGAGCGCACCAGCCCCTCATCGGGCTGCAGAGAGCCACACGCCCAGGCCCTCCGCCCTTCCTCACCATGGGCCGCTGGCTTCCTGCGCGCTGCTCACTTCATCCCCACGCGGCCCCTCTGAGGCAGCGCTGTCACCTCTCATTTCCTGACGGGACGGGGGCCAGGGGGGAAGGACCTGCGTGGGACTCGGCCTTCTCACCATCCCTTGGTCATCACTGGCAGCTGGGATTTGAGGCCTGTCTCCCGTTCAAGTGCCAGGAGACCAAGGTGGGATTCTCCCCTCCCCAGCCTCAGTTTACCCATCGGCGACAGGTCTGAGATGGAGAGCCCTCCTCAGCCCCTGGGGAGACGAGATTCGTCCCGCCGTGCCCAAGATGCTCTGTGAAGGGGGACCAGGAGCTGCGGTGCGGGCTCTCAGAAAGGAGTCATGTTGATGCTGCTGCTGTAAATCGGGGGGTCTCTCCAGAACCCCGGCCGGAGGACAGGCTCCGGCTGCCAGGCCAGGAGCCGGGGGACCCGAAGCCGCCTCAGGCTCCTCTGTCCTGCCCTCATTCGCCCAGGCCCTGCACCCGGGCCTCTTCCCTCTGGCCTGTCAGAGGGGACCCCAGGAAGCAAAGATTGGAGGAGTGGACTCCCCAGAGGGAGAGGGCCTCACCGGCTCCTGGAGCCCCACTCTCCACTCGGCTGGTCCAAGGCCTGGGAGCCGGACGTTCCCAGCAGAGCAGCTCGGATGGGGCTGCGTCCACCGTCCCAGCTTGCTGTCTGCGGGGGAGGGGACACCTCCCTGGGCCACAGCTGCCTGTCTCCACGACGGGCACAGCAGCCCCACATCAGACACGGCCGAAGGAGGAGCCCTGGGCCGGCACCGGGCCCGAGGCCAGTCCGCCTCGCGGGAAGGGAAGGGCTGCTGGGCCAGGCTTCCCGGGGCCACACCTCCACTCACTGTGCGACCTCGGGGAGCCGCGCACCTTTCTGTGCCTCGGCCTCCCATCTGAAGAACAGGGTCCATCGGACCTACCCGGGAACGCCATCGTGAGGATGAGGGGTGAGCCGAGGGGCCTCAGCAGAGGATGCCGTCACTGTCACTGTCCCTGCTGCTGCTGCCGCCACTGCCGCCATCACACCACCTGGGAGACGCCAGCAGGAGCCCGGGCCCCAGGCAGGCCCAGCAGAAACCCGGGCCGTTCGGTGCTCCTCACACTGAACCTCCTCCCAGGCGACGAGGTACGATTCCGGTGGGCCACCCCCCCCCCCCCCCCCCCCCCCGCTTCACTGAGTGACACACACAAATATCAGGAAGGACGGCAGCTGGGATGCGGCCGAGGGCTCAGGTGCGGAACAGGCAGAGGGGCTGGGAGCTGGAGGCTCCCACAGAGCAGGGCAGGCCGGGCCCCAGCCACGGGTCCCAGGGACCCTCTCTTCATGTTTGTTTTGTTATTCCTCACCCGAGGATACTTTTCCCATTGATTTTTTTTAGAGAGAGTAGAAGGGAGGGATGGAGACAGAGACAAAAACATCGATGGGAGACCAGGGCCAGGGATCAAGCCTGCAAGCGAGTATGTGCCCTTGAACAGAATGGAACCCACAGCCCTTCAGTCCCAGGGCCAGCACTCTGACCCATGAGCCACACAGGCTGGGGCCTAGAAACCCTCTTTTGGGAGCTCCAGGCAGGTCCGTCGCAGCCCCCATGCCCCCCTCCAGCCCCCGCCTCCCTGCACACCTGCACACATGCCTCAGTGTCAGGGCCTGAGCATCCTGGGCTCACGTGGAAGTGTCTCATCTGCTGAATCATCGAGCCGAGCCGAGGCGGTTGCCTAGGACACGTGCAGCAAGTGTGAGTTGCAGAGCGCATAGGTCAGGCAGAGGGTGCTGGGCCAGGCTGAGACTAGGCCTCAGGCTGTGCAGCGTCCACTACTGTGCTGCAGGCCTGCCTGCTGCTGCCGGGACACCCACCTGCCGGCAGGCGTGGGAGAGAGCCTCCTGGAGAGCGAGCCCAGCCGCCTGGTCAAGGCCACAGACAGCGAGCAGGCCACGCCAAGAACAGCTGAACCCAACCCTAATCGCCAACTCACAGAACTGTGTGCTAAATAAAATCAGATTGCTTTGTATCCTGGATTTCAGGGGCACTTGTTAGAGTGCATAGCTCATTGACACACCGTATCCTCATTTTACAGGTGAGGAGACTGAGGTGTCACTGGGCCTCATCCCATCTGCAAAGGGCCATCCCACCCCCGCAGCTGCCAGGAGGGAACCAGGGGGTGCAGTGGCAGGAGGGACAAGTGCCCCACGGGAGGTGGGCAGCGGTGGCGGCCTCGGCCAGGAGTTGGGCTGCATTATTAGAAGCATCATTAATGAAGATGCATCATTGCAGACAAAGCTCGTGCCAAGAGCACCTTCTCATTGCTCCCCGGCTGTGCATTAACCGCACAGGAAGCCTGGCTCCGCGAGGGAGTGAGAGGGCCGGCAGCAGCTCCTCCCTCCACGGCCACGGGGCGGCAGCAGCTCCTCCTGTGTCTGAAGCTGGTGGTGCTCCCACTCTAGCAACAGCGGGAGGCGAGGAGGGGGTCCCTCTGTGTCTGCAGCCCAGGGAGGCTGGCGCTGTCTGCGCCTGCCATGCTGTGTAACTGCTCTTCCTCCCGCCTGGCATGCCCTTCCCCTTCTCTGGCTGGAGCAGGGCCAACTCGTGTGCAGCCACCACGTCCAAGACAAGTTCATTTTTGTTTGGCCTTGTCCTCTGTCCCCTGACTCCAGGAGGGACTCCTCTCTGTGGTGCTGTCTCCCCCAGACCTGGCCCACAGTGGTCCGCTCTGCACCGTCCCTCCAGCAGCGCGGGGACCCTGAGGCAGGACCATGCTCCCACCCCCGTCCTCCGGCCACGAAGGGCTGAGTCCAGCAGTGCTTGACCGTGGTGGGCCGGCCTTGACCCGGGCTCAAACAAGCCAGGGGGAAGGAAAATGCAGGCGGCATCTGACCGCACGTCCCGAGGAGACGCGTTTCCAAGGACCGTGTCCGTTCCTGTCGGTTCGAACCCAGTCGTGGGCCTGAGTCCCTGAGTGGAGCCCCGGGGTTGGGGGTGGGGGTTGTGAAAAGTTATGGATAACAGGCCCCCCTTCAGACAGCACACCACACTCTGCAGGGAGAGGGCTCCACAGTTTGTATTTTCACAAGCCTTGCCCTCTGCCCATGCCCATTCCTGCAGCACACGGCCAGGGCTGGGATTGACTGGGCTGGGTCAGGGGTTTTCAAACTGGGTTCCAGAGCACCCTCGGATCTGAAGGTGCACAGGGTAGGATGGGGAAGGTGCAGGCTCCTCTCTGCTTTGAGCCTGGCACCCAGCTTCTTACCTGCTTTGTATCTCGGGGCTCACGAGAAGTGCTCCCCGTCTCACGGCTTGTTACCCTGCAGCGGGGGGAGAGGATGACTCGGACAGCCATTTGGGGAGCCGTCAGTGCTGCTCTGAAGCAGCTGCAGCATCCCTCTGTGACTCCCGACAGACCCCTGTCTGCACGTCCTGACCAGGGCATGGGTCAGGGAGGAGCCTGCAACTGAGGTACGTGCCCTTGACCGGAATCAGACCCAGGACCCTTTGGTACACAGGCCAACTCTCTAGCCACTGAGCCACACCAGCCAGGGCCAGCCATTTTAATGACTCAAAGAATTGGGTGACACCAAAACAAATTCATGAATTGATCCATTTATCTAAATACTTTCTCTCACTCTTTTTTGTAAATCCTTTCAGTTTCACTTTAGCTTAGTGGGAAATGCCTGTTTAAGTTCTGAGATAGTCTTTAATAGTTTCTTTTCATTCATTATGCCTAATTTTACTTCTGGATTTTTCTAGTTGTGCACACAAAAGATTAAAGTAGAAGCATCAAGGACCCTCAGCTCAGCCACCTCAGTGCTAAGGGAGGCTCGCCGTCGGGGGCCTTGCCCACGGGGAGACATGGTTTCTGGGTTACGTTTGAGACCTGGAGAGTCTAAACACACTTCTCGGGAAAACCAGCCCTGACACGCACATCTCCAGACGAGCCCACAGAGATTCTCCGTCCCCTGAGGCCGAGGGCAGGGCCAGGAGCGTGCCTGCTGCCGTGGGGCCCAGCTCCTCCGTGTGACCCCATCCCAGGGCTCCTCCCAGCTCCTCTGGGGCCGCTCCGACACCTCCTGGCCCAGTGCCACACCCCAGGTTCAGGGTTCCAACACTGTCACCACCCTGTGGCTGTGCAGGCCGGAGAAGCCAGGGCCCTCTCTCTCGGAGCTAAAGAGAGCTCAGTCTCTCGTTGAACCAGCAAAGATGTCGCTCACTCTTGGTAAGCATTCTAGTTAAAAAGCCTCCATTTAAAGCAGCCGCCCATTTCCCCTTTCCCCTGGGTTATCTCAGCCCTCATCTCTCTCGAGGATTTTCTGAGAACAGCTCAGATAAAGCCATGGCCTGCAGTTTTGCAGTTTCTTTTATGCATTTAAAATTAAGAAGAGCCCTGGCCGGTTTGGCTCAGTGGATAGAGCGTCAGCCTACGGATTGAAGGGTCCCAGGTTCGATTCCAGTCAAGGGCATGTACCTTGGTTGCGGGCACATCCCCAGTATGTGCAGGAGGCAGCTGATCGATGTTTCTCTCTCATCAATGTTTCTAACTCTCTATCCCTCTCCCTTCCTCTCTGTAAAAAATCAATAAAATATATTTTTAAAATATATTAAAAATAAAATTAAGAAGAAAATGTAAGGAAGATTACATGAAGGCGGGAGAAGCAAGGCAGGGTTGGATTGAGGTTAGTAGATAATATCATGTGCTTTCTTCGGGGCAGCCATGGCTTATTTCAAAGGTGTGTTCAGCTAGAAGCACAAAGAACAATGGGCTGGGCTGGCTTCACACCAATCTTTCCCATTTGACCCAGTGACCCCACTTCTAGGAAAATATCCTAAGAAACCAGGAACACTCGTCAGAAAGAATGTGTGCACCCCTGTGTTCACAGCAGCACAATTTACAGTAGCTAACCTCTAGAAACAGCCAAGTGCCCATCAGCAGATGAGTGGATAAAAAGCTGTGGTACATTTACACCATGGAACACTATGCAGCCGTAAAAAAGAAGAATCTCTTACCCTCTGAGACAGCATGGAGGGACCTGGAGAGTATTATGCTGAGCAAAATAAGCCAGAGAAAGACAAGTATCACATGCTCTCACTCATATGTAGAATATAATGAACCAAATAAACTGATGATCAAAAATAGACCTAGTCCTGGCCGGTGTGGCTCAGTGGATAGAGCATTGCCCTGCGGACCAAAGGGTCCTGGGTTTGATTCCGGTCAGGGGCATGGACCTTGGCTGCAGGCTTCTCCCCAGCCCGGGCCCTGGTCAGGGCTCATGCAGGAGGCAACCAATCGATATGTTTCTCTCACATCAATGTTACTCTCTGTCTTTCCCTCTCTCTTCCACTCTCCCTAAACATCAATGGAAAAATATCCTTGTCATAGAAGCTTGAGCAGACTGTTGAACCTCAGAGGTAAGGCAGGGGAGGGTGGGTCGGAAGAATTAACCAATGAACTTGTATGCATATATGCATCACCCATGGACACAGACAATGGGGTGGTGAGGGCCTGGGGATGGGGGGGATAGGAGGGGGCTGGAAGAGGTTAATGGGGGGAAAAGGAGGACCTATGTAATACTTTCAACAATAAAAAAAAGAAAAAACAACCCCAAAAAAAGAAAAAAACAAAAAACAACCCCAAAAAAGAAAAAACAACCCCAAAAAAACCATCATTTGTGATTTCTTTTTTCCCCTGATTATTTTTAGTATAGACATTATTATTATTATCTGTTGAAATTGCATAGGTAACAAACAGATGTCAGAGGAATGGTGGCATGATAGCTCCCCAATGGTCTCTCCCCTTGAAGTTTCAACAATTTAACAGCTATAACACAACAAAGAATTCCCTGCTCAATGCACAAGCATGAATGAGAGATCAGTGCATTAAACATCTAAAGGTGGGCAAGTGAGAGCAAAAGGCAGAGATGAGAAGGGAGAAGGGCCGAGACAAGCCACAGACCCAGCCCTGCAGCCAGGAGCTCACAGCAGGCTCAGCACAGAGCAAGGAGGAGCAGAGAGGTTCGGGGGCGTCCCTGCAGGAGCCATGAGTATGAGCTGCAGCTGAGCCCGGAGCCCTAGGAAGGACACAGCAGGGGGTGTCGCCTTGGTTGTCAGGTGGTCTACACTCCAGGCAGAGAAACAAAGCCATGGAGCCCTGCACCCCAGAGTCTCCCAGGGCGCACTTCCCTTCATCCATGGCATTGGGTGCAGAGCACATTCTCTGCAGACCCGAGAACTGGTACCACAGAATCACTTCTTCCCTGAGCAGAGGGTGTGCTCTGTGACCAGCCCTGAGGTGGGGGGAGGGGTGGAGGACCACCCCCAGAGGTATGAGGGCACCATCACCTGGAGGCCAAAACAACACAGAAGTTGGCTGGTTCCCCATTCCATCCCCCCTCCCACCCCCACTCCCACCCCCCCACCCCACCCCCCCACACACACACACACACACTCCCCTCAGCTACAGGGACAATAGCATCTGGCTGTGGAAGATAGCACTGGGATGTCACAGAGCTAAAAACAAAAACAAAACAAAAAAACTTATGATGCAGCACCACCTACTGGAAAGAACTAGAAAGACCTCTTCCTAGTAATCTGCTAGAGAAGTACCACTCATACATAGCTGCCTAGAAAGAGAAGGAATCCATCAAATACCATGAATAACCAAGGTAGTGAGGCAGCTCAGAAACAAAATGAAAAATCACCAGAAAAACTTAAACACATGGAAATATGTGAGATATATGACAGAGAATTCAAGATTGCAGTTCTGAAAATACTCAATGAGTTCCAAGGAAATACATACAGACAATTTAATGCACTCAGAAAACAAATTAACAAACAAAATGAGTAATTCACCAAAGAGAGTGAAACTTTATAAAAGAACCAAACAGACATTCTGGAGATCAAGAGCTCAATAAAACAGATCAAGAATGAACTAGCAAGCATAGGAAATACAATGGACCAGATGGAGAAAATGATTAGTGATATGAAAGATACAAATCTAGAAATGACACAGAGGGGAGAAGAGACTTGAGCATAAAACATATGAAAGAGCTCTATGAGAACTAACTTCCCCCAGAAAGAGCAATATAAAAACTAGGCATCCCAGAAGAAGAGAAGGAGAAGATAATGGAGAGTTTATTCAAAGGAGTAGATGAGAACTTCACAACCTCTAGAAAGAGCTAGATCCTAGAATCCTAAAGAAAACATAACACCTAGTTACCTCAATCCAAAGAGGCCCTCTCCAAGGCACATGGTATTAAAACTGTCAAAAAGTAATGACAAAGAAAGACTTCTCAAGGCAGCCAGGGGAAAGAAGTAAAGGAAAGACCATTATGTTATCTCCAGACTTCTCAGCAGAAACTCTACAAGCCAGAAGAAAGTGGAACCAATTATTCAAACTACTGAAAGAGGTGAATTACCAGCCAAGAATAATATATCCAGCAAAATTATCATTTAAATATGAAAGAGAAATAAGGACATTTCCAGACACACACAAGCTGAGGGAATTTATCATCAGAAAACCTCCATTGAAGGAAATACTCAAGGGGGCTATTCTACCTGAAACAAAGAAGAAAAGGTCACCAAACTACCAGTAAGATTACCACCAAAGTTACAGCATAAACAGGGATAATTTGTGACAACAAAAACATAATTGAAGAAAGGGTAAAGATCTGAATTTTCAAAGGAGGATGGAAATCAGATGCTTTAAAAAGAAAAAAGACTGGAGGAGGACCAAGATGGCGGCATAGAGCGGACGCCTGATTGTTGCCTACCACAACAATTTTGAAACTACAACTAGAAAACAGAACGGACACCATCCAGAACCACCGGAGGGCTGGCTGAGTGGATGCTCTACAACTAGAATAAAAGAGAGGGGGACGCGGGATGATGCTGATGCCGGTGAGCCAAAGATCACACTTTAAGAACTATGGCTCTGGGAGACCGAACCAAGATGGCGGCAAAGTTAAACAAATGAACTGCGCCGCGCACAGCAATTTCAAAAATACAACTGGAGGACAGAGCGTCTGCCACCCAGAACCACAGGAGAGCTGGCTGAATGGTGGATTTACAACTAAGAGGGAAGAGGAAAGAGCAAACGCCGAGGGGCTGAGGTGTGGAGGCGTGTGGGTCGGGCTGGTGGCGGGGGAAGGGACACGCGGCTTTTTTTCCAACCCTAGGGGAGATAAGCTCCCGATCACTCTGAAATCCAGTTTCTGGGGACGCACGGGAGACCCAGACACGTACGTGGAGAAGCTGGACTCTCAGCCATCGTGTTGGAAAGTGAGAGCGACTTTTTTGCAGAGGTGCGCCCAGCAATCAGTGTTTACTGCGCTGGAGCACAGGACGCGGGGACTTGGAAATGCGGAAAGGCAGACTTGCAGCCATTGCTGTTTGCCACGCCCTAGCCTAGTGATGCCCTGAGACCTCGCCCCGCCCTGAGACCCGCCCCGCCCTGAGACCCGCCCCGCACATTCCACAAACCCACCCAGGCTCCAAACAGCAGCTTTTGCATATAAGATCACACTTTAAGAACTACGGCTCTGGTGACACGATGGCGGCCTGGAACGTGCTCGGCTCAGTTCCCCTGGCAGTCTCCGGCTGAGGGGTCAGCTCCACTCGCTGCCAAGCACGGACAGATGAGCCCCTGAGAGACATGGGGTGGGAGAGCCCGTGCTTGCTGACCTCCGAGTCCTTCGAGAATCTCAGTGCCCCGGAAGCGGCCAGGTGCGCACACCCGGCGACCGGCCGCCACTGCAGACCCGAGCGCCGACACAGCGACCTCGGACCAGCCCGTCGCCGTGCACCGGGCGCACCGGAGCTTCCCCGAGCCCGCTGCCCAGTGAGTTCCACTGCAGCCACCCCAGAGCTTTGAGAAAATGGCCAGAGGAATTGCTGAGAAGGAATTGACCTATGAGAGTTGGGATCGGGAAGACAAGGCCCCGCTGGTTCCTGGATCCAGGAGCGCTCGCCCGGCGACTGGTCACCGCTGCAGACCCGAGTGCTGCCGCAACGACCTCGGACCAGCCTGCCGTCGCGCACCAGGCGCACCAGAGCTTCGCCGAGCCCGCCGCCCAACGAATTCCGCGGCAGCCGCCCCGGAGCTTTGAGAAAATGGTCGAAGGAATTGCTGAGAGGGAATTGACCAACAGGAATTGGGATCAAGAAGACGAAGCCCCGCTGGGTCCCGGGTCCGGGTGAGGCCGCGCGCCCCTGGGTCCGGGCGAGGCTGGGGCCCGGGTCAGGGTGAGGCTGAGTCCCAGGTCCAGGTGAAGCTGCGCACCGCTGGGTCCAGGCGAGGCCACGCACCCCTGGATCCGGGTGAGGCCGCACGCCCCTGGGTCCGGGTGAGGCTGGGTCCTGGGTCTAGGTGGGGCCACCTGCCCCTGGGTCCGGGTGAGGCTGGGTCCCGGGCCCGGGTGAGGCCGTGCGACCCTGGTTCCGGGAAAGGCCATGCACCCCTGGGTCCGGGTGAGGCCACATGCCCCTGGGTCCGGGTGAGGCTGGGTCCCGGGTCTGGGTGAGGCCGCGCGCCCCCGGATCTGGGCAAGGCCGCGCACCCCTGGGTCCGGGTGTAGCTGGATCCCGGGTCCGGATGAGGCCGTGTGCCCCTGGGTCCGGGTGAGGCCACGTGCCCCTGGGTCTGGGTGAGGCCACGCGCCCCTGGGTCCGGGTGTAGCTGGATCCCGGGTCCGGGTGAGGCCGTGTGCCCCTGGATCTGGGTGAGGCCGGTCCCAGGTCCGGGCAAGGCCGCGCGCCCCTGGGTCCGGGTGAGGCTGGGTCCCGGTTCCGGGTGAGGCCGTGCCCCTGGGTCCAGAAGAGGCCACGTGCCCCTGGGTCCGGGTGAGGCCACGTGCCCCTGGGTCTGGATGAAACTGGATCCTGGGTCCGGGTGAGGCCGTGCACCCCTGGGTCCGGGTGAGGCTGGGTCCCAGGTCCGGGTGAGGCCATGCGCCCCTGGATCCGGGTGAGGCTGGGTCCTGGGTCCGGGTGAGGCCACCCCCCTGGGTCCAGGAGAGGCCACGCACCCCTGGGTCCAGGTGAGGCCACACGCCCCTGGGTCTGGATGAGGCTGGGTCCCGGGCCCAGGTGAGGCCACGTGCCCCTGGGTCTGGGTGAGGCCACGCGCCCCTGAGTCTGGGTGAAGCCGTGCCCCTGGGTCTGGGCGAGACCAAACCAGAGGGAATCGGACCTACATTACCACCATTTGTCCACCATCCAGAGCTGAAAAGTCAGTGCCGACATGTACACATAAGGAACTGGTGGACATTGAAATTGGGTATCAAAAGAACTGTTGGTCCAGAAAGAAACTCACTACAGACCGATTCATTTGCCTGTCAGCATAACTATTATTGCTCGTCTCACATTTGGTTCTTATAAGTATATTTCTAGTAACACATGATCTCACTCATCTAGGGGAAATGATGAACAACATAGACTGATGAACAAGAACAGACCCAGAAACAAGGAGGCATCGATCGGACTGTCGGGCCTCAGAGGGAGGGTAGGGGAAGGTGGGGGTAGGGGGGAGAGATCAACCAAAGGACTGTGTGCATGCATACTAGCCTAACCAATGGTTAGGGACAACAGGGGGGTGGGGGCACCCGTGGGAGGGGTGTGGGATGGGAATGAAGGGATGAGGACAAATATGTGACACCTTAATCAATAAAGAAATTTTTAAAAAAAGAAAAAGGACTAATGAAACTAATGTGAAACCTTCTTTTTCACAAACCTAATGGTACACACACAGAGAGAGACAACAAAGCACAAAACCAAACTGAGACAAAGAACTTAAAAAAAAAAAAGAGGAAAAAATGATGGAATACCACCAAACAAGAAAAACAGACAGAAACAAAGGAGCTACCAGAAAATAAAAGATAAAATGGCGGCCGAAGCTGGTTTGGCTCAGTGGATAGAGCATCAGCCTGTGGACTCAAGGGTCCCAGGTTCAATTCCGGTCAGGGGCATGTACCTTGGTTGCGGGCACATCCCCAGTAGGGGGTGTGCAAGAGGCAGCTGATAGATGTTTCTCTCTCATCGATGTTTCTGACTCTCTATCCCTCTCTCTTCCTCTCTGTAAAAAATCAATAAAATATATTTTAAAAATGTTTAAAAAAAAAAGATAAAATGGCTATAGGAAATCCTCATCCTATATAATAAAAACCTAATATGCTAAGTGTCCAGTCGTCCAGTTGGCCATTCAACCAATCAAAGCGTAATATGCTAATGATATGCTAAAGCCATTCAACTGCTCATTATGACATGCACTGACCACCAGGGGGCAGATGCTCCAACTGTTAGGTTAGCTTGCTGCTGGGGTCTGGCCTATAGGGACTGAGTGAGACTGGCCAGAAATGCCCTGGAGCCCTCCCTCAGTCCCAACCTGGCTGGCCAACCTCCCACGTCCCTCCTCAGCCCTGATCGTGCACAGGTGGGGTCCCTTGGCCTGGCCTATGCCCTCTTGCAATCCATGACCCCTCAGAGGATGTCAGAGAGCTGGTTTCGGCCCAATCCCGCAGGCCAGGCTCAGGGACCCCACTGGTGCACAAATTCGTGCACCGGGCCTCTAGTTCATCAATAACTAGAGGCCCGGTGCAGGAATGTAAATGGACTGAATCTATATAATCTATAAATGGACTAAATCTATAACCTTAAATGTAAATGGACTAAATCTATAATAATAAAAGCGTAATATTCAAATTGACCCAATGGCCAACAGGGGAAGCCAGGCTGTGAGGGCCGAGGCAGCCAAGGCTGCGAAGGCCTACTCTTGCACAAATTTCATGCATCGGGCCTCTAGTTTATCAATAAAAAGGCAGAGTAGTGGATTGGATTTTAAAAAATGTGTGCTGCCTTCAGAAGACACATCTAAGCTGAAAAGACATTTAGACTCAAAGTGAAAGTGGTGGGAAGTGCTTCTCCAAGGAAATCACATCCACAGAAACGCAGGTGCAGCCACACTTACATCTGACAAAACAAAATTCAACACAACAAAGGTAACAAGGGACAAAGATGGACACATCATTTTTTATTTTGTAATCCTCAGCTGAGACTATTTTTCCATTGATTTTTAGAGAGAGGGAAAGACAGAAAGAAATATCGATGTGCAAAAAGACACATCCATTGGTTGCCTGCTGCACATGCCCCAACCAGCGCCTGGGCCGGAGAGGAGCCTGCAACCGAGGTATGTGTCCTTGACCAGAATTGAACCTGGGACCCTTTGGCCTGCAGGTCAACGCTCTATCCACTGAGCCAAACCGGCTAGAGCAAGATGGACACTTTATAATAATGAAGGGGACATTACATCAAGAAGACACGACAAAAAAAAGAAGATATAACACGCCCTGGCCAGTGTGTTCAGTGGTTAGAACATCAGCCTGTGCACCGAAGGGTCATGTGTTCAATTTCCATCCAAGGTTGATCCTCTGATCTGGTCAGAGCATATATGGGAGGCAACCAATTGTGTCTCTCTCACATCTCTCTCTCTCTCTCTCTCTCTCTCTCTCTCTCTCTCTCTCTCTCTCTCTCTCTCTCTCTCTCTCTCTCTCTCTCTCTCTCTCTCCCCTCTCTCTCCCTTTCTTCCCCTCCTTTCCTTCCTTCCACCCTCTCAGAAAATCACTGGGAAAAATAGCCTCAGGTGAGGATTAACAACAACAAAGAATAATGGAAGCAGACATCCTTTTCTTGTTACTGATATTAAGGGAAACGCTTTTAGGTTTTGCCCATTGAGTATGATATTAGCTGTAGGTTTGTCATATATGGCCTCTATTATATTGAGGTTTTATCCCTCTATTTCCACCTTGCTGAGAATTGTTATCATAAATGGGTGCTAGAGAAGACCTCCAGTGCAGGAAATAATCAAGGGAGTATTCTAACTGAAACAAAGAAGAAAGGGTCACAAAACTACGAGTAAGATCACCACTAAAGTTACAGCATGAACAGGGATAAGTTGTGACAACAAAACCATAAATAGAAGAAGGGGTAAAGCTCTGAATGCTTTTCTGCATCTATGTGATAATGTGATTTTTATCTTTCATTTTTTTTATGTGATGTATCATATTTACTGATTTGTCATTATTGTATCAGCCTTGCATCCCTGGAATAAATCCCACCTTGTCGTGATATATGATCTTTCTAATGTAATGCTGGATCCGGATTGCTAATATTTTGTTGAGGATTTTAGCATTCATGCTTATCAGGGATATTGGCCTGTAATTCTCTCTCTTTGTAGTGTCTTTATCTGGTTTTGGAATTAGGATAATTCTGGCCTCATAAAAAGAGCTTGGAAGTGTTCCTTCCTCTTGGATTTTTTGGAATAGTTAGAGGAGGACAGGTGTTAGTTCTTTGTTTGGGAAAACTACCCTGTGAAGCCATCCTGTCCAGGGCTTTTGTTTGCTGAGAGTTTCTTTTTATTACTTCTTCAATTTCATTAGTTGTAATCGGTCTATTCCGGTTTCCTGATTCAATTTTGGAAGATTGTAAGTTTCTAGGAATTTGCCCATTTTACCCAGGTTGTCCAATATCTTGGCATATAGTTGTTCATAGTATTATCTTACAATCCTTTGTATTTCTTTGGTGTTAGTTGTTACTTCTCTGCTTTCATTTCTGATTTTATTTATTTGGGTCCTCTCTCTTTGTTTCTTGATAGGTCTTGATAAAGGTTCGTCAATCTTGTTTACCTTTTCAAAGAACCAGCTCTTGGTTTTATTGATCTTTTATATTGTTTTTTAGACTCTATGTCATTTATTTTTGCTTTGATTTTTATTGTTTCCTTCCTTCTACTTATTCTAGGCTTTTCTTGTTGTTCTTTTCCTAATTCTTATAGGTGTAGGATTAGATTGTTTATTTGAAAATTTTCTTGCTTCTTGAGGTAGGCCTGTAATGATATGAACTTCACTCTCAGTACTTGTTTTGCTGTATCCCAAAGATTTAGGGCTGTTTTGTGTTCATTTTCATTCATTTGCAGGTAATTTTCTATTTCTCCTTGATCTCTCTGGTAACCCATTCATCCTATCTAATAAAAGAGTAATATGCAAATTAACCATCACTCTGCTACACCCACAAGCCACGCCAACCAGCCAATAAGGAACCAGTATGCAAATTAGCCCAACCAAGATGGCTGTGGCAACAGAGAGAGCAGGAGGGAGGCTTGGGTTTCCCCAGCGATGGAGGAAGCCAAGCTTTCCGCACACCCTGGCCAGCCCAGGCCTCCACTTAAGGCTACAAAGTTTCAATTATAGAAGATAAATAAATCCCAACAAAAAATGGCGGCAGCCACGGAGCTGGAGAGAGCAGGAGGCTAGGCTTGCCCCCAGCAATGGAGGAAGCCAGCTTCTGCAGCCCTGGCCTGCTTTGACCTCTGCTTAAGTCTACAAAATTTCAATTGTAGAAGATAAATAAATCCCAGATACCAGGGCCTCTGCTTGGGTCACCGGGGGGCGTGGCTGGCCTGCAAACTGCCACAGGCCCCTCACCCAGGCCACCTCATACCCCAAGGGAACCCCCACCCTGATCCAGGACACCCTTCAGGGCAAACCAGCTGGCCCCCACCCATGTACCAGGCCTCTATCCTATCTAATAAAAGAATAATATGCAGATTGACCATCACTCCAACGCACAATATGGCTGCCCCCATGTGGTCAAAGATCCTGCCCCCATGTGGACCCAAGATGGCCACCACAAGATGGCCAGCAGGGGAAGGCAGTTGGGAGGGACCAGGCCTGAAAGGGAGGGAAGTTGGGGGTGACCAGGCCAGCAGAGGAGGGAAGTTGGGGGCAAACAGGCTGGCAGGGGAGCAGTTAGACATCAATCAGGCTGGCAGGGGAGTGGTTAGGGAGTGATCAGGCTGGCAGGCAGAAGCAGTTAGGGGCAATCAGGAAGGCAGGCAGGTGAGCAGTTGGGAGCCAGCAGTCCTGGATTGTCAGAGGGATGTCCGACTGCCCGTTTAGACCCGATCCTGATGGGATCGGGCCTAAACGGGCAGTTGGACATCCCTCGAGGGGTCCCAGATGGGAGAGGGTGCAGGCTGGGCTGAGGGACACCCCACCATGCACGAATTTCGTGCACTGGGCCTCTAGTTGTTTAATAACCAACTATTTAGCGTGTGTGTGTGTGTGTGTGTGTGTGTGTGTGTTTGAGTTTTTTCATTGTAGTTGATTTCTAGTTTCATGCCATATGGTCCAAGAAGATGCTTGGTATGCTTGCAATCTTCTTGAATTAGTTAAGACATATTTTGTGTCCTAACATGTGGTCTATCTTTGACAATGTTCCATGTGCACTTGAGCAGAATGTGTATTCTGCTTCTTTGGAATGAAATGTTCTGTAAATATCTGTAAAATCCATCTGATACAGCATGTCATTTGATATCACTGTTTCTTGTTAATTCTTTATCTCTAAGATCTATCTAGTGATTATATTGGGGTGTTAAATTCTCTTACAATGACTATTCTATTGCTGTTGATTTCTCCCTTAAAGTCCACCAAAAAGTTTTTTGTATATTAAGGCGACCCTAAATTGGGTGTATATATATTCACAATGGTATGTCCTCTTGTTGGATCAATCTTTTTAATTATATGTAGTGACCTTCTTGATCTCTTTTATTGCCTTGGTATTTAAGTTTATTTTGTTAGATATAAGTATTGCCAACTCAACTATTTTTGTTTCAATTTGCATGGAATATTTTTTCCATCCCTTTACTTTCAGACTATGTTAATGTTTTGTTCTGATGTGGGTCTCTTGTAGACAGCATATACATGGGTCATGTTTTCTTAACCATTCAGCTACTCTATGTCTTTTGATTGAAGTATTTAACCCATTTACATTTAATGTTATTATTGATAGGTATTTATTTATTTTCCTTTTTTTTTTTCTTTGTGCCAGTGTTCCTCTTTCTATTTCTTCATCTCCTCTAAGCAATCCCTTTAACGTTTCTTGCAATATTTGATTTGGTTTTAATAAACTCCTTTAGCCTTTTATTTTTCTGGGAAACTCTTTATTTCACCTACACATTTAAATGATATCCTTCCTGGATAGAATAATCTTGGTTTCAAGTCCTTGCTTTTCATTTACTTTGAATACTTAATACAAATACATTCTGGCCTGAAGTGTTTCTGTTGAAAATTAGCTGACAGCCTTATGGGAACTCCCTTTTAGGTAACTAACTGTCTCTCTCTTGCTGTCTTTAAGACTCTCTTTTTGTCTTTAATTTTGCCATGTTAATTATCATGTTTCTTGGCCTGGGTCTCTTTGGGTTCATCTCGAATGGGACTCTCTGTGCTTCCTGAACTTGTGTGACTATTTCCTTCACCAGGTTAGGGAAGTTTCCGTCATTATTTCTTCAAACAGGTTTTCTATCCCTGGATCTCTTTCTTCTCCTTTTGGTACCCCTATAATGAGGATATTGTTATGTTTCATGTTGTCCCAATGTTCCCTTAAACTATCATCATTTTAAAAAATTATTTTTCCTTTTGTTGCTCTCATTGTTTTTTTCCTACCTTGTCTTCCAAATTGCTCATTCAATCTTATGCTTCATCCAGTCTACTGTTAATTCCTTCTAGTGCATTCTTGATATCAGATATGGTATTCTTCTTTTCTGACTGGTTCTTATTCATGGTTTCTATGTCCTTTCTCATGCTAAGTTCCTTGTAGTTCTCACTAAGTTCCTTGAGCATCCTTATAACCATTACTCTGATTTCTATATCTGATAAATTGCTTGCTTCCATTTCATTTAATTATGTTTTTAGAGATGCCTCCTTTATTTTATTTTTGGGGTTGTTTCTTTGTGTCCTTACTGTATCTGTCTCTTGTTTTTGTTTCTATGTATTAGACATAACTGTTAGGACAGTCTTCGTGTGGTGGCCTTATGTAGTAAGTGTCCAGTGGGACCAGTGGTGCAGTGTCTTGGATCTCCTAGGCTGGATGCTCTAGAAATGTCCCTTCTGTGGGTTATTTGGGCTCCCCTGTTGTAACTGAGTCTTGGTTCTTCTTCTCCCATTCATGTGTTGGGTCTCCCCTCAGGTTGGCTGACTGTGAAGCTCACACCCGACCACGTCATGTGAGCTGTTGTGCAGGTGCTCTGAGCTCTGTGGGCAGCCATGGCCTTGAGAAGCAGCAAGGCAGCGGCAGGAGCACCCACGGCCAGCCAGAGCGGATGAGGCCACTGAAGGAGCCACAGGTAGCCAAGAACTGCCACAATCAAAGCTTTATTTTAAGAGATTAAAAAAGACACAATGAAATGGAAAGCCATTTAATGTTTATGGATTAGCAGAATCAACATAGTTAAAATGACCATATTACCCAAAGCAATATACAGATTTAATGTAATGCCATCAAAATCCCAATGTCATTTGTTAAATAAATAGAACAAAAAATCCTCAGATTTGTATGGAACCACAAACGACCCCCAAATAGTCAAAGCAATTCTGAGAAAAAAGAACCAAGCTGGAGGTATCACGCTACCTGACTTCAAATTATACTACAGAGCTACGATAATCAAAACAGCATGGTGTTCGCAGAGAAACAGACACACAGACCAATGGAGCAGAACAGAGAGCCCAGCAATAAAACCACATACATATGGGGTACTAATATTTCACAAAGGAGCCAAAAACACACAATGGGGAAAAGAAAGCCTCTTCAATAAATGGTGCTGAGAAAAATGGAGAGCCACATGCAAAATAATGAAACCAGATTACAGTTTTTGCCCATGTACAAAAGTTAATTCAAGATATATCAAAGACCTAAATATAAGATATGATATAATAAATTACATAGGAAAAAAACATAGGTACTAAACTTATGGACCTGGGTTGTAGAGAACATTTTATGAATTTGACCCCAAAGGCAAGTGAGGTAAAGGCAAAAATAAATGAATGGGACTATCCTACCTAATAAAAGAGTAATATGCAAATTGACCACACCTTCACTACGCACAAGCCACGCCCACCAGCCAATCAGGACGAGTATGCAAATTAACCCAACCAAGATGGTGGTTAATTTGCATACATACCTGGGTCTGGGGAACCTCCTTGGCACCCAGGTCACTCCCAGCCAGCCATCAGGCAGAGGCTTTAGGCTTGGGAAGGGGCCGAGCCTGCAATCGGAGGTGCGGGTGGGAAACCCCTTCCCAAGCCTAAACCTGGGGAGGAGGCTTTAGGCTTGGGAAGGGGCCGAGCCTGCGATTGGAGGTTCCGGGCGGGGGTGGGGGGGTGGAGACAACCAATTCCCAAGCCTAAACCTGGGGTAGGGGCTGAGCCTGTGATCGGAGGTTCTGGGGTGGGGGGAACCTCTTCCCAAGCCTAAAGCCTGGGGTGGAGGCTTTAAGCTTGGGGAGGTGCTGGGGGGAACCCCTTCCCAAGCCTAAACCTGGGGAGGAGGCTTTTGGCTTCGGAAGGGGCTGAGCTTGGGATCAGAGGGAAGGGGAAAAAATCAATGGAAACATATCCTCAGGTGAGGATAAAAAGAAAAATAAAGAAATGTCATATTCTATGAAAGACACATCTTGAAAATGCTTAAAGAAAGTTGTCATTTTTTCATGGTGAAGAGACTAAAGTCTGTGGTGATGAAAATACCTGGGCGGCTGCGGTGACTGGCAGTGGCTGCAGCAGAGGGGTGATGGGTCTGGTGCCTTCCCCTGATCAGCCCCGTCACCTCAAGCAAAGGGAGGCCAGACTGCGGCTTAGGTACACTCCCAATGGGGAGTGGGCTTAAGCCATCCATAGGACATCCCCTGAGGGCTCCCAGGATGTGACAGGGGGCAGGCTGGGCTGAGGGACCCCTCCCCAGTGCATGAATTTCGTATCAAATAAAAGTTTCAAATAGTATCAAATAAAAGTTTCTGCACAGCAAAAGAACTTGCCAACAAATAAAAAGGCAGCCAACCAAATGAGAAATTACATTTGCAAACAACAGCTCTGACAAGGGGTTTATATCCAAAATATATAAAGAACTCATACATTTCAGCACCAAACAAACAATTTGATTAAAAAATTGGCAGAGAACCTGAACTGACACCTCTCCCAAGAACACATACAGATGGCCAATGACCATAGGAAAAGGTGTTCAATCTCACTAGCTATTAGAGAAATGCAAATCAAGACTACATCGAGATGCCACTCGCACCTGTTAGACTAGCTATTATCAATGCAACCAGTAACCACAAGTGTTCAAAAGGTTATGGAGAATAAGAAAATCTCATTTACTTTTGGCGAGAATGTAAACTGCTATATCCACTGTGGAAAATAATATGGAGGCTCCTCGAAAAGTCAAGAATTAAAATTACCATATGACCCAGCAATTGCTCTTTTGAATATCTACCCCAAAACTAAAAAACTTTTTTTCACAAAGATATATGCACCCCTATGTTCATTGCACCATTATTCCTGGTGGCCATCACATGCAGACAACCACAGTGTCCTTTGGTAGAGGCCTGGATAAAGAAGATGTGGTACCTATATGCTATGGATACTACTCAGCCATAAGAAAAGAGGAAATACTGCCATTTGCGAAAACATAATAGGACCTTGAGAAAATGCTAAGCAAAATAAGTCAACCAGAAAAAGCAAAGAACAATATGATTTCATTCATATCTATTATAATAAAAGCGTACTATGCTAATAAGACTGGACGTCCTTCCGGATGACCTTCCGGATGAAGCCAGGGCTGCAAGGGAAGCCCAAGTGCCAAAGGGAAGCCAGTGCAGCAGCCAGGGGAAGGAAGGCCTGCTCTTGCACGAATTCCGTGCACTGGGCCTCTAGTGTGGTATTTAAAACTGAAACTCATAGACACCAACAACAGTACGGTGGTTACCAGAGGGAAGGGGGATAGTAAAGGGTAAAGGGGACCAATCATATTGTGATGGAAGATGATTTGACTTTAGATGGTGAGAACACAGTGCAATACACAGATCATGTTTCATAGAAATGTACACTAGAAACCTACATGATCCTATTAACCATGTCACCCCAATAAATTTAATTTAAAAATTGCATATGTGCCATAGGCTCTTTGGTATGTCTCATAAATTTCATAGTTAAGCCCTGGCCGGTTTGGCTCAGTGGATAGAGTGTTGGCCTGTGGACCAAAGGGTCCCAAGTTCAATCCCAGTCAAGAGCCCGTACCTCGGTTGCAGGCTCCTCCCCAGCCTGGGCCCTGGTTGGGGCACATGCAGGAGGCAACCAATCAATGTGTCTCTCTCACATCAACGTTTCTCTCTGTCTTTCCTTCTCTCTTCCATTCTCCCTATAAATCAATGGAAAAATATCCTCAGGTAAAGTTTAAGAAAAAAAAAATATTTTTCACAGCTAAAAAATAAATATAGCCAGACCAGTGTGACTCAAGGGGTTGATTGTTGACCTATGAACCAGGAGGTCATGGTTCAATTCCCAGTCAGGGCACATGGATTGTAGCTTGATCCCCAGTAAGAAGAGTGCAGGAGGCAAGTGAATGATGATTCTTTCTCATCATCGATATATCTGTTTCTCTCGCCCTCTCCCTTCCTCTTGAAATCAATGAAAACATATTTTTACAAAGTCTACTATATAAAACAAACACATCCTCCTGAGGTGGGTCACGATGGCAGCATAGGTAAACGTGGTACTTGCCTCCTTCCTCAACCACATCACAATTACAACTCAACTATAGCACAACCATCATCAGAGCTGCCTGGAAGCCGGAGGAATGGGAGTCCTACGACTTGAGAAGTAAATAAGAAGCCACATTGAGACTGGTAGGGGGTCAGAGGTGTGGAACAGGCTGGTCTGACACCTATGTGTGGTGCGTTGTTGTGGTTTTTTATCAGGAGAAATGTCTTGGCTGAAGAGGTCTCCCCTGAGGAGCAAGGGCTCCCAGCCCCACTCAAGTGCCCTCAGCCCAGGGTTCCAGCACCAGGAAGAGAAAGCTCTGTGCTTTAGGCTGTAACAACAGCAGGGCTCTGGCTGAGTAACACAGAGGCTGCTGGAGACCCAGGCAGTCCCTCCTCCTCATCCTCAGTCCCCACCGGTTTTACAGGCCAACCTTAGGGTGGTTTCTCTTCCTGGCACTGGAACCCAGGGCTGAGAGAGTCTGGTGTGGGGCTTGGACCCCTCACTTCTCAGGGGGGACTTCCACAGCCAAGTTATCCTTCCCGATTAAAAGCCCCACACATGGTCCACCCTCCTACCAGTCTCAATGCGGCTTCTTTAATTCCTTAGATGTAGAACTTCCATTCAGCTAGATTTTAGGCATTTCTGAATGATGGTTGTTTTGAAGATCAGTTATATTTTTATGTGGTTTTATTCCAATGGATTTCATCCTATATAATAAAAGGCTAATATGCAAATTGTTCCCTCAGGAGTTCAACCAACCAGGAGTTTGACCGCTCGCTATGAAGTGTGCTGACCACTAGGGAGCAGCACGGAATGAAGGAAGGCCCTGACGGGCCCTGATTGCCAGCCAGGCCTAGTTACCCTACCCGTGCATGAATTTCATGCACCGGGCCTCTGGTTGGAATTATATTCCCTTTAAACACCTATCCAGCATCTGATCTATTTGCCTCAGGTTTGTTCCATGTACCAGTTACTGCTCCCGAACGTCTTTACCAGAGATAACCCTCACCTATATGCCTTGGCTTTGTCACCGAGGGGTCTCTTTCTCTCAATTTAATCTACCTGAAAGAGTGGGTGGGAAGGCCACACCCTCAACCTAATATTGACCCTCAGGCACTTCAATCCAATGAGAGATGTGGCTGGGTTTCTGGCCCAGAGCCTCTGAATACCACCTTGGACTGTTAGCAATCAGGAAGCAGCTTGGGGTTCAGTCTGCTCTGTCCTGAACTCCTGACTGATCCCAACTCCTTTCCATTCTCTGAAGCTGTTTTCTTTCCTGTCCTCTGTCCCCAATGCAGCCAGCAGCAGGGAAGAAACGTTACCCTCTTCTCTTCCAGCCTCCTCCCGAAGACGAGGAATTCAGGAGTCACTGGTGTGTCTTCCCAGTTGTCACAGGGACGGGTCTGCTTCTTCCAGGCAGGGATCCTGGTCTCTCCAGCCCCGCCACCAGCTCCCGTCTTGTCCCCGCGCTGCTAATTCGGCTCCTATTTCAGGATCTGCAGCGGCAGCATTTCCCTTTCACAGTTTCTGTATGAGCCGGGATGTCAGGCTGTGTGAATCAGCCCCCAGAATTCACTGACCGACCACTCCACCGTTCGCTCACATTCGGTCCCATGTGGACTGACGGTGGGGGGGGCCAGTGCTCGGGGACTCAGTCCCCTTTATCTCAGATGCAGCTGTGCCATCGAAATGACCTCGGCAGCGCCGCGAAAGGAAGGTCTCAGCGGCTGGGGGAGGCGGCAGCCTGTGGAGCCTGGAGGACTCCTGGGCGCTCCTGGGCGCGGGGGCGCGGGCACCGCGGGCCGGGGCAGGGCTGAGGAGTGGGAGCTGTGCAGGCCCCGCAAACCCTCAGCACGAGGAACGAACACCCTCAGGGCAGAACCCCACACGGAGAGCAGCGTCCAAAACTGGCAGAACAAAGACAGTAAAGATCAAAACCTGAAAATAAAAGAAAGAAGAGGGAACAGAAGGAAAGGAGAGCAGAGGAGAAAGGGAGAAAGGGAGGGAGGGGCGGGGAACAGGGGATATAAGACTTTATTTCATAAAGACAACGAAGAGGCAGCTCTGCAGCCCTGAAGCTCAAAAGGTGGCTCGGGCGCAGCCTCCTCGGGGCGGTCCGGAAGTTCACTTGGGTGACAGCCGCCGGAAAGGGCGTGAGGTTCAGTGCGCGAAGGGCCCTAGGAACCGGCGCGGCGCCCTGCGGGGACGGAGCACCTGCCACGGCGTCAGAGCTGACGTTAACCTTGTAAATGAGTTCGCAGAAATGAAGACAGTAACCACATTTACAAAAGAATAAATCAAAATGACAAGCCCTCAGAAAGATGTGCTAGAACTGAGGAAAATAGAAATTAAAGAAAAAAACTCATTAAAGAATGGAAACTAGGCCCTGGCTGGGTAGCTCAGTCAGTCGGTTAGATATGCGGAGGCTGCGGGTTCGATCTCCAATCAGGGCACATACAAGAACAACCAATAAGTGCATAATGAGTGAGAGAGCAAATCTCTCTCTCTCCCTCTCTCTCTCTTCCTTTCTCTCTAAAATCAGTTTTAAATTCTTTTAAAAAGAAAACTAAACTAGAAGGAACAAAAAGCAAATAAACACAACAGGTAACATCCAAGAGAATTAGCAGATAAAACGGCAGGAAATTTTTTAACAAACAAAAACATGGAAGAGAAAATCGAATTGAAAAGCAAGAGACTCTGCAGAGAGGATTCGAGACCTAACATGTGTACAAGTCACTGAAGGAAACAAAGCTAGAGGGTCAATCAACAAGTAAACACTGCGATTCAAAAGAAACTTCCCCGAGATAAATACTTTCAGACAACACTGGGTCCCGGGGCACTGGCCCGAACGTCTGACAGAGACACACTCGGCGCCATGGGCTATCTGCCCTTGGGAGTCCAGGCAAAAAGAGAAGCCACTGATCAGGAAAATCTGTTCGGCATCAGACTTACCTACATCAACACTTCCTGCCAGAATCACATGGATGACTTCAAGGCACTGAGTTTCAAGCACGAAGAAACGTGTCCCGTGCGGCGGGGGGGGGGAGCCTCCGCCTCGCCCTGGGGGGGCTGGAGCCTCACCAGTCTTCAGAGTCAGCGGCACAGAGGCCAGCTCTCAGTGGGTTGAGTGTCCAAGGATTGTGACCGTGTTTTACAACTGCCCCAGGATGAGCCATATTTCTAACGGCTCCATGGAGGGAGAGAGCCTCGATGAGAGTCATTATTGCAATCCATTGAAACACATGAAACACCTTACAACCCATGAGTTTATGATTATTTTTAATCCCTACTTGGTCACCACTGGAAGATCAACTCAATTTACAAAACGGTTAAAGCAGCAAGACAAGCATATATGCTCCTTTCCTCCACAAACCACCCAGCCCAAGAGGGGAGGGGCGAGTTTCTCTCCCACAGGAACGTTTTGAAATATGGTAGCAACTATACTTAGGTAAAAACTGCTGTTTAAATTTTAACCCTGCTATTTTGGCTTCTGCACTCACTTACTTGCTTAAACAATAGGGTAGTTACCTCAGCTCCAGACTGAGACCTGGAAACTCACATTAATCCATACCACATCCCAAAGGTCATTTTCCTGTGCCTGTGGACCAGAACCACAGAGATTGATTCACACTGACTCAGTGGCTCCAGGAGTTGACTACCTTTAGAGATTATTAACCCTGCTCAGTTCTGGTTTTGTACAATCTGCTTTCGCAAGATAGATCCACATTCCAATGTATTTAGAATTTAGAACAAAGGGAAATTCTTGTGGTTTAGACCTCTAAAAGGACTGCCTACACCTGGGACGGCGCGGTCGTGAGGGTGGCCACCTGCGTGTGGTGCCCTCGCGGCCGTCCTGGCCAGTTCAATAAATCCTTGCCTGCTTTTTTAATCAATCAGCAGCCTCCGGTGGTCTTATTTTTGACTCCAGGGTTCGACCCCACAACAGTTTCAACTAATCACCGAAGCAGGAGTGATGGCTCTGGAGTCACCAGCTCGCAGCCACTGGTAAATGAGAGCCCTGGCTCTGAGTGTCAGCAGCTGCAACAGAGGCAGCGGCGGTGGGCTCCCGACCACGTCTTCTTGCCCCAAAATAATCCCACCAACAGATCACGTGTCTAGCCCAGCTCCCAATTCATAGAAAATACAGAAGCTATGGGAAACTCTACGTCTAACCACCATTTCTTCAACAGGTAAATGACAAGGAAGAAACCTCGGATGGCAGCCTGGAGATGAGGGCCCCTGGAAGCCCCCTCAGCCGGTGTGATTGGCCTGGTTCAGATCCTGATGAAAACCACTTTGTTCATGTTGACAGTTCTGACACAAGTTGCTGGTATTAAGGAATTATTGTTATATATGAAGTATTGAATAATAGTACTGCCATTGTTTTTAAGTCCTAATATTTCATTAATACACTCTGAAATATTTTTTGACTCAATTATATGATGTCTAGAATGAATGGGATGAATGTCCCAATAATTTTGGAGGGAACTCGGTCAGGGCAGAAGACGGGCATGCCTGAGTCCCTGCTGGAATTGGGTGCTGGGCACCTGGAGGCTCACTGCTCATTCTAATTTTGTATATATTTGAATCTTTCATAATAAAAGGCTTATATATGTAAATCTTGCCCAAAAAATATAGAGAAAGAGAGAAAAGATCGAAAGAATATAAATCAAAATACTAGTTATACACCTTAAACTTACACAATATGTCAATTATCCTATCTAATAATAGGGTAATATGCAAATTAACCCTCACTCCATCACAAAGATGGTGGTGCCCATAGCCACAAGATGGTGGCGCCCAGTACCCTCAGCTCCGCCAGAGTTCCCCAGTCCTGGGGGGGCAGCTACTGAGAGTGGGCAGTGTGACCAGCCTGGCAGAGTGCTTGCTTTGTCGCAGGCCACGGAGGTGATGGGCAAGGACAGGAGCAAGATGAGGATGCTACATCCAGTCTGGGCGCCGCAGCAGGATGCTGTGTGCGGATGGAGTGCCCAGCCCACGTAGGGGCGCAGGCAGTGGGGAAGGGGAGCCCCTATTTGGGGAACGGACGTGCAAAGAGGAGCATTGTGGCCGCACGCAGCACACCCGCCTCTGGAGGAATTCCAAGGAGAGAGAGGCGGGAACAGCAGGCTTCAGCTGCGCCTGCCACCTGCGGGCACCCCACTTTCACTCACGGCTCACGCGCCACAGGCTCACTCCCATTCTGGGTTAGAGGGCCACCGCCTCCCTCCCCAGGACAGGTGGGACAATTTGCATAGGAAACTAGGGTGATGTCCCCTTAAAGGGCCCGACTCCCTGAAAACCAGACTCACCCAAAAAGGATAAGATCTTTGCTGTTGTACTGATCCGTCACCTTTAAGCATCATTCACACATTATACACGTTAGAACTTATAAAATAGATGTGTGGTTTTTTTACTCTATTTTCCATATAAGGAGAGGTAGACTCAGGGTCTGAATCCACAATTGTCTGGGTGGAAAGCTTCTGTTCAGCTCTGAAAGCTGGGCATGTGGCAGTGGACAACCATCCCAAAGATACTAGATGGTGAAAGAAGGAGCTGGAAATGAGACAACATGGTGTGTGTGCATCTTCAAAGGAAAGTGGATGCTGCTCCAGTCTAGGCACTTTCTAGGAGACCTTGACAATTATCAGAAATCTGCCATTCTGAAACAAGCAAAGGTGAGGAAGGAGTGCAGGTAATGCAGAATGGAAACTGCAGTTTGGGCAGGTCAAGGACTCTGACCGAGCAATGCAATGCCATTGGAGTTGGGATGTTCTGGGATTCTCAGAACTTTGCAATTGACTTCTATTGTTTGCTTCAAGAAATTTCAAACAAATGCCCCAAGATCTTATATATCTATAATATAAAAGCATAATATGCTAATTAAACCAGACTTTCTTCTGGATGAAGCCAGGGCTGTGAGGGGAGCCCCTCCCGGGTGCCAGAGGGAAGCCGGTGTTGGCAGCCAGGGGAAGGAAGGCCTACTCTTGCACGAATTTCATGCATTGGGCCTCTAGTCCTACCTAATAAAATAGTAATATGCAAATTGACTGCACCTTCACTACGCCCAAGCCACGCCCACCAGCCAATCAAGACAAATATGCAAATTAACCCAACCAAGATGGCAGTTAATTTGCATATCAAGCCTGCAGAAGGGAGGGAAGCTGTGGAGAAGCAAGCAAGCGGGGCGGCGGAGAAGGAAGGGAAGCAAGTGGGGCCGGGGAGAGCACAGCAGGAAGCCCTATTGCAGGAATCTTTCTGCAACGGGCTACTAGTATATCAATAAAAATAAGTTTTTTAAAATGCTAGCCTTAAATAATTCTGGTACATGGGATTATAGATGTTTTCTTTTTAAATTGCTCAATATCTTCTAAAATTTCCACAGTGAACACCCAACATGTTACAAATTAAGCCAAGCCCAGCTGGTGTGGTTCAGTGGTTGAGCATTGACCTATGAACCAGAAGGTCAAGGTTCGATGCCCAGGTTGCAAGCTTGATCCCAGTGTGTGGTACACAGCTGATCAATGATTCTCTCTCATCACTGATGTTTATTTCTCCTCTCTTCCTCTCCCTTTCTCTCTGAAATCAATAAAAATATATATATTTTTAAGATTAAGTCAAGAACGGAAGATGGCAACCGGCAGGAAGGTAAGGAGGGAGAGAGTGTGAGAGAGTGAGGGAGCCATAGAGGAGAGTGTAGACGTAGATTTTTGGACCCTGATTCTCAGCGAGAGGCCACACGAAGCAACAGAGACTCTGATACTCGATTCTTGGTGCAGACACAGGGGAATTCTGACTCCTGGCATGCGCTAGAGGACTCTGATTTTCAGCACATGCCAGCAGGGTCTCTGTTTCAGCGCCATGCAGGAGGGGTCCCTGATTCTAGGTGCGCACACGAGACCACACTGAGCACTGGTAACGCTAACCCTGGGCAAGCCAGGTTCCCACCAACCCATGGCAGCCACAGGTCTTAGTGTCGTAGCTCTTCAGTGACACTCAGGTGGTGCAAAGCTCCAACTGCACATGGTCAGGCCCACACAACTCAATGTTTGAACCTTCTGGTGATAGTCAGAATGGGGAGATGACACAATCCCCAGAGGAAAGAAAATGAGGAGTCGCCAAGAAAGGCTATTAGTGAAATTGAAGCATGCAACATGACCGAAAAAGAATTCAGAGTAATGGTCGTGCAATTCATACATCGGATGGATGAGAAAATCAACAACCTATGCAAGAATCAAGAAGAAATGAAAAGTGATATAGCTACAATAAAAAAAACACCATGGAAAGTTTCAAGAGTAGACTAGAAGAAGCAGAGGAAAGAATTAGTGAGTTAGAAGATAAGGTAGAGAAACGAGCTCAATCTGAACAGCAACTGGAGAAAAAAATTTAAAAGAAGGAGGAGAGCCTAAGGGAGCTTTGGTACAACATGAGACAAAGTAACATACGTATAATAGGGCTGCCAGAAGGACCAGAAGAGCAGCAAGGATTAGAAAATCTAATTGAATAAATAATGAAAGAAAACTTCCTGGATATGGGGAAGAAAAAAGTTACACAAGTACAGAGAGTTCCAAGCAAGATGAATCCCAAAAGACCCACACCAAGACACGTCATAATTTCAATGGCAAATGTTAACAACAAAGAAAGAATCTTAAATACTGCAAGAGAGAGACAGAGAGTTACCTACAAAAGATCCCCCATCAGATTATCAAATGATTTCTCAACAAAAACACATCAAGCTAAAAGGGAATGGAAGGAGGTATACAAAGTGTTGCAAAGCAAAGGACTGAATCCAAGAATACTCTATCCAGCAAGACTATCAATCAAAATTGAAGGGGAAATCGGGAACTTCGCAGACAAAAAAAAGACTAAGGGAGTTTGTCACCACCAAACCAGCAATGCAAGGAATGCTAAAGGGACTGCTGTAAAAAGAAGAAATAAAAAGGTAAGAAGGAACACAGGCACACAAAAATAGAAATGACTACAAACAAGTACCTTTCGGTAATAACTTTAAATGTAAACGGACTAAATGCTCCAATCAAAAGCCATCGAGTGGCTGAATGGATAAAAAAACACGACCCATATATATGCTGTCTACAAGAGACCCACCTCAGAACAAGGGACTCACACAGACTGAAAGTAAAGGGATGGAAAAATATCTTTCAGGCAAATGGAAATGAAAAAAAAGCTGGGGTAGCAATACTTATATCTGACAAAATAGACCTCAAAGTGAAGGCCATAACAAGAGATAAGGAAGGCCACTTCATAATACTAAAGGAATTGATACAAAAACAGGATATAACCCTGATAAACATATATGCACCCAATGCAGGAGCACCCAAATATATAACAAAACTCCTGGAAAATATCAAGGGAGAGATCAACAACAATACAATCATAGTAGGGGACTTTAATACACCACTGACATCACCGGATAAATCCTCTAGACAAAAAATTAGCGAAGACACAGCAATCCTAAATGACTCACTAGATCAGATGGACTTAACTGACATCTTCAGAACATTGCATCCCAAAGCCACAGAATATACATTCTTCTCAAGTGCAAATGTTACATTTTCAAAGATAGACCACATATTGGGTCACAATCAAAGTCTCCCCAAATTCAAGAAGATTGAAATCATACCAAGCATCTTCTCAGACCACAATGGCATAAAATTAGAAATAAACTACAATAAAAACAAACCAAAAAACTCAAACACTTGGAAGTTGAATAGCATGCTATTAAATAATGATTGGGTTACCAATGAGATCAAAGAACAAATTAAAAACATCCTGGAAACTGATGACAATAAAAATACAACAATCCAAAATCTATGGGACACAATGAAAGCAGTCCTGAGAGGGAAGTTTATAGCTCTACAGACCTACCTCAAAAAACAAGAAAAAATGGTAGTAAATCATCTAACTACAATTCAAAGAATTAGAAAGAGAGCAACAAGAAAAGCCCAGAGTGAGCAGAAGAAAGGAGATAATAAAGATCAGAGCAGAAATAAATGACATAGAGACCAAAAAAAAAAAAAAAAAAAACACAATACAAAAGATCAATGAAACCAAGAGCTGGTTCGTTGAAAGGATAAACAAGATTGATGAACCTCTAGCCAGGCTCACCAAGAAGCAAAGAGAGAGGACTCAAGTAAACAAAATCAGAAATGAAATAGGAGAAATAACAACAGGCCCCACAGAAATACAAAGGATTGTTAAAAAATACAAAGGATTGTTAAAAAATACAAAGGATTGTTAAAAAATACTAAAAAATCTACTCCAACAAACTAGACAACCTGGAGGAAATGGACATATTCCTAGAAAAATACAACCTTCCAAAACTCAATCGGGAAGATTCTAAAAATCTCAATAGGCCGATTACTATGGAAGAAATTGAAGCAAGTTATACCAAACACTCAAGGAAGAACTAAAACCTATCCTCCTCAGACTATTCCAAAAAATTCAAGAGGAAGGAACACTTCCAAGCTCCTTCTATGAAGCCAGCATCACCCTAATACCAAAACCAGATAAAGAAAACACAATGAAAGAGAATTATAGGCCAATATCCCTCATGAACATAGATGCCAAAATCCTCAACAAAATTCTAGCAATCAGATCCAGCAGTACATCAGAGAGATCATACACCATGACCAAATAGGATTTATCCCAGGAATGCAAGGATGGTACAATATCCGCAAACCAATAAACGCGATACATCACGTAAACAAATTGAGAGATAAAAACCACATAGTCATATCAATTGATGCAGAAAAAGCATTTGACAAAATCCGACACACTTTCTTGATAAAAAACTCTCAGCAAGGTGGAAATAGAAGGATCATACCTTAACATAATAAAAGCCATATATGATAAACCCACAGCCAACATTATACTCAATGGACAAAAACTAAAACCATTTCTCCCCTAAGAACAGGAACAAGACAGGGATGCCCACTCTCACCACTCCTGTTCAACATAGTGCTGGAAGTAATAGCCATTGCGATCAGCCAAGAAGAAGAAATAAAAGGCATCCAAATTGGAAAAGAAGAAGTAAAACTGTCCTTATTTGCAGATGACATGATACTGTACATAGAAAACCCTAAAGACTTCATCAAAAATTTTTTTGACTTAATAAATGAATTTGGCAATGTAGCAGGATACAAAATTAACGCCAAGAAATCGGTGGCATTTTTTTACACCAGTAGTGAACTTACAGAAAGAGAGACTAAAAAAGCAATCGCACCAAAAAAATTAAGATACCTAGGAATAAACTTAACTAAGGAGGTAAAAGACCTATACATGGAAAACTACAGGACACTGAAAAAAGAGATAGAGGAAGACATAAACAGATGGAAGAACATACCATGTTCATGGATTGGTAGAATCAACATCATCAAAATGTCCATACTACCCAAAGCAATCTATAGATTCAATGCAATACCCAATGGCATATTTCACAGACCTAGAAGAACTTTCCAAAAATTCATTTGGAATATAAAAAGACCCTGAATAGCTGCAGCAATCCTGAGAAAGAAGAACAAAGTAGGAGGGATCTCAATACCAGATTTCAAGCTGTAATACAAAGCCACTGTTCTCAAAACAGCCTGGTACTGGCACAAGAACAGACATATAGATCAATGGAACAGAATAGAGAATCCAGATATTGACCCAAACGACTATGCTCAATTAATATTTGACAAAGGAGCCGTGAACATAAAATGGAGTCAAGACAGTCTCTTCAATAAATGGTGTTGGGAAAATTGGACAGACACATGCAAAAAAATGAAACTAGACCAACTTACACCATACACAAAAATAAACTCAAAATGGATACAGGACTTAAACATAAAATGGGAAACCATGGAGTAGTGACGCGAAAAAGATGGCGACCGGCAGGAAGGTAGGGAGAGAGAGAGTGTGAGTGAGGAACCCATAGAGGAGAGTGTAAACGTGTGGTGTGTGTGTGTGTATGAGCTAGGGTCAGTTAGATTCTGCAGGTCTTCCAAGGGGCTGCCTAACCGGGCAGTCCTAGACCGCGGAGCCCCGCGCACAAAGCGGACACTTCTCGGCGGCTGGTGCGGACGCGGAGACCATGCCATCTTGAGAAACAGAGCTGCCTGAGACTCAGATCCTGGCTTCTGACACAAACCAGGACCCTGCAGCCACTGGGGACAGAGAACTGCTATCACAGCTTCAGAACAACAGACAACAAGAATCCAGACTTCCCGGCAGATTTCCGTGAGTCAAAGAGCCTATCCCCCTACCCGCAGGCGCACGGACAGAGCCATAGTAACTGATAGACCCACCCCTCGCCCAAGCTGCAGAGCTTTGCGCAGGGACGCGCTCCGCCTTAGGGAATTTGGCACGCGGGACAGAAGCAGCTCCTCTTTGGGGAAATCTGTCAGTGTGCACAGAGGGCTCCCCTTCAGGGAATTTGGGGGTATTTGGCTTGCGGGTCACAGCTCCCCTTCGGGGAATCTTAGAGCGTGCACAGAGGGGCTTCCCTTTGGGGAATTTGTTGCACAGGACGGACTCCGCCCCCCTTTGGGGAATCTGGGAGAGTGCACGGAGGCAGCTCACCTTCAGGAATTTGAGAGTGTGCGAAGCCCTAGCCGGTTTGGCTCAGTAGAGAGCTCCACTTCAGGGAATTTGGCACGCCGGACACAGCTGCCTGGGATCCCTGACTTACAGCGCATTCACACTAAGAGCCAGCGACCCCAATTGTTGGTGCATGCACACACAGGGACCCTGATTCAAAATGAGAAACTGCACAAGGCAACAGAGACTCTGACACTCGATTCTTGGTGCAGACACAGGGAAACTCTGACTCCTGGCACATGCTAAGGATCTCATTTTCGGCACATACCAACAGTGTGGTGCAGACAGGGCCCTGATTCTAAGTGTGCACATGAGACCACACGGAACACTGGAGACAATGACCCTGGGCAAGTCTGGTTCCCACCAAACAAAGGCAGCCACAAGTCCTAGTGTCAGAGCACTTCAGTGAAACTCGGGTGGAGCGAAGTCCCCACAGCACACGGCCCAGGTCCACGCAAACGGAAGCTTGAGCTTTCTGGTGATAGCCAGAATGGGGAAACAAAATAACTCACAGAGGAAAGAAAATGTGGAGTCGCCAAGAAAGGAAATTAGTGAAACTGAAACTTGCAACATGACGGAAAAGGAGTTCAGAGTAATGGTCGTGGAATTTATACATCGGATGGATGAGAAAATCAACAACTTATGCAAGAATCAGGAAGAAATGAAAAGTGATATAGCTACAATCAAAAATACCATGGAAAGTTTCAACAGTAGACTACAAGAAGCAGAGGACCGAATTAGTGAGTTAGAAGATCAGGTGCAGAAACAAGCTCAATCTGAACAGCAATTGGAGAAAAAAATTAAAAAGCAGGAGGAAAGCCTAAGGGAGCTTCGGGACAACATGAAGCAAAGTAACATGCGTATAATAGGGCTGCCAGAAGGACAAGAAGAGCAGCAGGGATTAGAAAATCTATTTGAAGAAATAATGACAGAAAACTTCCCGGATATGGGAAAGATAAAAGTTACGCAAGTACAGAGAGTCCCAAGCAGGATCAACCCCAAAAGACCCACACCAAGACATGTCATAATTTCAATGGCAAATATAAATGATAAAGAGAGAATCTTAGACTTTAAAATCTACGGCTCTGGAAGATGGCGGCGGAGTTGAACGGCTGATCTGTTGCCTCGCATGGCAGTTTCGGAAATACAACTAAAAGATGGACTGGTGAGCGCGGCGACTCCTGCTCGCGTCTCCCCAGGCCGGGGCGGCTGCTCCTCTCAGTCAGCACCTCAGCTGGGGCCATGGGCTCATGGGCGGCCGCGGCAGCTGCTATGGCGGCGGCCGCGGACTCGGCGCAGTGGCTCTCGGTGAAGGAAGAGACCATCTTTCTGCAGGACGGGCCCATCCGCGTCACCAACCTGGCTGAGCTGCCCAGTGAGATCCTCGGGGCCCCGGAGGCCGCCGACACCGACTTGGAGGATTTTTAGGATTTCAAGTCCTTTAGCCATTTTGAGAGAGGAGAACCAAGAAGGCGGCAAAGTTAAACAAATGAACTGCGCCGCGCACAGCAATTTCAAAAATACAACTGGAGGACAGAGCGTCTGCCACCCAGAACCACAGGAGAGCTGGCTGAAGGGTGGATTTACAGCTAAGAGGGAAGAGGACAGAGCGAACTCGGAAGGGATAAGGTGCGGAGGCGCGTGGGTCGGACTGGTGGCGGGGGAAGGGTCATGCGGCTTTTTTTCCAACCCTAGGGGAGATTAGCTCCCCATCACCCTGAAATCCAGCTTCTGGGGACTCGCGGGAGACCCAGACGCCTGCGGGGAGAGGCTGGACTCTCGGCCTTCATGTCGGAGAGTGGGAGTAACTTCCTTGCGGAGGTGCGCCCAGCAATCAGTGTTTGCTGCGCTGGAGTGCGGAACGAGGGGGCTTAGAAACGTGGAGAGCAGAAAAAGCAGACTTGCAGCCATTGCGGTTCGCCACGCCATGGCCTGGTGGCGCCCTGAGACCCCGCCCCGCCCAGGGACCCGCCCCGCACGTTTTGCAGACCCGCCCCGCATGTTTTGCCGGCCCACCTGGGCTCCAAGCAGCAGCTTTTGCATGTGGGTGGCCTGCCCTGTGGCAGCTTGACCAGATGAACTGCGGTTCCAGTCAGACTGCTCCAGGGCCTCTTAGACAGGAGGAGGAAACTGCAGTTTTTGCTGTAATTCCTGCTGAGTGGCCTCAGGCAGTAGCTGACCTATACTCCATTGGAGACCCAGAAACGAGGGCATCTAGTGGTCAGTGTGAGACGACACCAGATTTCAACCACTCGCATAAGGGACACATTCAAGAGGCAGACTCAGTGAGCGCCAAAGCCTTGCTGCAACAAGATCCGGCCCATAAACGTGTCTCCTGCACAGCAACTCTTCCTTTATAGACACAGAGGGTCCTCACGGACAACTGGCCAGGAGGACAATTCCTCCCAGTGACACCAACAACAATCAAGACTTAACTATACAAAGGAGGACCGAGATGGAGGCATAGGGCGGAAGCCTGATTGTTGCCCACCACAACAATTTTGAGACTATGAGAGGAGAGCAGAGCAGACACCATCCAGAACCACCGGAGGGCTGGCTGAGCAGATGCTCTACAACTAGAATAAAAGAGAGGGGTACGCGGGATGATGCTGATGCTGGTGACCCAAAGATCACACTTTAAGAACTACGGCTCAGGCGACACAATGGCAGCCTGGAACGTGCTCGGCGCAGTTCCCCCGGCGGTCTCCGGGCTGAGGGGATGGCTCCACTCGCTGCCAAGCATGGACAGACGAGCCCCTGAGAGACATGGGGTGGGAGACTCCGTGCTTGCTGACCACCGAGTCCTTCAAGAATCTCAACGCCCCGGAAGCGGCCAGGTGCGCACGCTCGGCGACTGGCCACCGCTGCAGACCCAAGTGCCGACGCAGCGACCCCGGACCAGCCCGCCACCGCGCACCGGGCACACCGGAGCTTCGCCGAGCCCGCAGCCCAACGAGTTCTGCGGCAGCCGCCCTGGAGCTCTGAGAAAATGGCCGAAGGAATTGCTGAGAGGGAATTGACCAACAGGAATTGGGATCAAGAAGACGAAACCCCGCTGGGTCCCGGGTCCGGGTGAGGCCGCGCGCCCCTGGGTCCGGGTGAGGTCACGCGACCCTGGGTCCGGGTGAGGCCACGCGCCCCTGGGTCCAGGTGAAGCTGTATCCTGGGCCCGGGTGAGGCCGTGTGCCCCTGGAACTGGGAGAGGCTGGGTCCTGGGTCCGGGTGAGGCCACGCGCCCTTAGGTATGGGAGAGGCCACGTGCCCCTGGGTCCAGGTGAGGCCACACGCCCCTGGGTCCGGGTGAGGCCACACGCTCCTGGGTCCGGGTGAGGCCATGTGCCCCTGGGTCCGGGTGAAGCTGGATCCCAGGTCCGGGTGAGGCCATACGCCCCTGGGTCCGGGAGAGGCTGGGTCCCAGGTCCAGGCGAGGCTGCGTGCCCCTGGGCTTGGGTGTGGTCACACACCCCTGGTTCTAGGTTAAGCCTCATGCCTCTGGGTCCGGGTGAGGCCATGCGCCCCAGGATCCGGGTGAGGCCACGCAACCATGGGTCTGGGAGAGGCCACGCACCCCTGGGTCCAGGTGAGGCCACGCATCCCTGGGTCTGGGAGAGGCCACATGCCCCTGGGTACGGGTGAGGCCACGCGCACCTGGGTCTGGGAGAGGCCACGTGCCCCTGGGTCCGGGTGAGGCCATGCGCCCCTGGGTCTGGGTGAAGCTGGATCCCGGGTCCAGGTGAGACTGTGTGCCCCTGGATCCGGGTGAGGCTGGGTCCCGGGTCCGGGTGAGGCCGCACACACCTGGGTCCGGGTGAGGCCACGCGCCCCTGGGTCCGGTAGATGACACATGCCCCTGGGTCCGGGTGAGGCCATGCGCCCCTGGGTCCGGGTGAAGCTGGATCCCGGGACTGGGTGAGGCCGTGTGCCCCTGGATCTGGGTGAGGCTGGGTCCTGGGTCCGGGTGAGGCCGCACGCACCCGGGTCCAGGTGAGGTCACGCGCCCCCCTGGGCCCGGGTGAGGCCACGTGCCCCTGAGTCCGGGTGAAGCCATGCCCATGGGTCCGGCCAAGACCAAAACAGAGGGTGTCGGACCTGCATTACCACCATTTGTCCACCATCCAGAGCTGAGGGGTCAGTACAGACATGTACACATAAGGAACTGGTGGACATTGATATTGGGTCTCAAAAGAACTGTTGGTCCAGAAAGAAACTCACTACAGACTGATTCATTTGCCTGTCAGCATAACTATTATTGCTCGTCTCACATTCAGTTCTTATAAGTATATCTCTAGTGACACATGATCTTGCTCACCTAGGGGAAATGATGAACAACATAGACTGATGAACAAGAACAGAACCAGAAACAAGGAGGCATCAATCGGACTATCAGGCCTCAGAGGGAAGATATGGGAGGGTCGGGGGATGGGGGAGAGATCAACCAAAGGACTTGTGTGCATGCATATGAGCCTAACCAATGGTTAAGTTCAACAGGGGGTTGGGGCATCCGTGGGAAGGGGTGTGGGATGGGAATGGGGGGATGAGGACAAATATGTGACACCTTAATCAATAAAGAAATTTAAAAAAAAAGAGAGAGAGACTCTTAAAGGCGGCAAGAGAGAGACAGAGAGTTACCTACAAAGGAACACCCATCAGATTGTCAAATGATTACTCAACAGAAACACAACAAGCTAGAAGTGAATGGAAGGAGGTATACAAAGTGTTGCAAAGCAAAGGACTGAATCCAAGAATACTATATCCAGCAAGACTATCAATCAAAATTGAAGGGGAAATCAGGAGCTTCGCAGACAAAAAAAGACTCAGGGAGTTTATCACCACCAAACCAGCAATGCAAGAATTGCTAAAGGGAATACTGTAAAAAGAAGAAATAAACAGGTAAGAAGGATTACAGACACAAAAATAGATATGACTACAAACAAATACCTTTCAGTAATAACTTTAAATGTAAATGGACTAAATGCTCTAATCAAAAGACATCGAGTGGCTGAATAGATAAAAAAACATGACCCATATATATGCTGTCTACAAGAGACCCACCTTAGAACAAGAGACTCACAGATTGAAAGTGAAGGAATGGAAAAATATCTTTCAGGCAAATGGAGATGGAAAAAAAAGCTGGGGTAGCAATACTTATATCTGACAAAATAGACCTCAAAGTAAATGCCATAACAAGAGATAAGGAAGGCCACTTCATAATACTAAAGGAGAAATCCAACAAGAAGAAATAATACTGGTAAACATATACGCTCCCAATATAGGAGCACCCAAATACATAAAAAAAAAAACTCCTGGAGGATATCAAGGGAGAGATTAATAGCAATACAATCATAGCAGGAGACTTTAATACCCCACTATGACCATTGGACAAATCCTCTAAACAAAAAATCAGCAAAGAAACAGCAATCCTAAATGACTCACTAGACCAGATGGAATTAATTGACATCTTCAGAACATTTCACCCCAAAGCCACATAATATACATTCTTGTGAAGTGCACATGGGTCATTTTCAAAGATAGACCATATGCTGGGTCACAGGCAAAGTCTCTTCAAATTCAAGAAGATAGAAATTATATCAAGCATCTTCTCAGATCACAGTGGCATAAAACTGGAAATCAACTACAATAAATGCAATCCAAAGAAATCAAACACATGGAGACTAAACAGCATGCTATTAAACAAGGACTGGGTCACCAGAGAGATCAAGGAAGAAATGAAAAACATCATGGCAACAAATGACAATGAAAACACAACAATCCAAAATCTATGGGACACAGCGAAAGCAGTCCTGAGAGTCCTATTGCAAAAAACAAGAAACACTGGTAATAAATTACTTAACCCTACAACTCAAAGAGCTAGAAAAAGAGCAGCAAGAAAAGCCCAGTGTAACCAGAAGGAAGGAAATAACAAAGATCAGAGCGGAGATAAATGACATAGAGACCAAAGAAACAATACAAAAGATCAACAAAACCAAGAGCTGGTTCTTTGAAAGGATAAACAAGATTGATGGACCTCTAGCCAGGCTCACCAAGAATCAAAGAGAGAGGACCCAAATAAACAAAATCAGAAATGAAAGAGGTGAAATAACAACAGACCCCACTGAGATACAAAGGATTGTTACAAAATACTACGAACAGCTCTATTCCAACAAACTGGACAACCTGGAGGAAATAGACAAATTCCTAGAAAAATACAACCTTCCAAAAATCAATCAAGAAGAATCTCAACAGCTCAACAGGCCAATAACTATGGACGAAATTGAAGCAGTCATCAAAAAGCTTCCGGCAAACAAAAGCCCGGGGTCTGACGGCTTCACAGGATAGTTTTACCAAACATTCAAGGAAGAACTAAAACCTATCCTCCTCAGACTATTCCAAAAAATTCAAGAGGAAGGAACACTTCCAAGCTCCTCCTATGAAGCCAGCATCACCCTAATACCAAAACCAGATAAAGATAACACAATGAAAGAGAATTACAGACCAATATCCCTCATGAACATAGATGCCAAAATCCTCAACAAAATTCTAGCAAATAGAATCCAGCAGTACATCAGAAAGATCATACACCATGACCAAGTAGGATTTATCCCAGGAATGCAAGGATGGTACAATATCCGCAAATCAATAAACGTGATACATCACATAAACAAATTGAGAGATAAAAATAACATGGTCATATCAATTGATGCAGAAAAAGCATTTGACAAAATCCAACACCCTTTCTTGATAAAAACTCTCAACAAGGTGGGAATAGAAGGCTCATACCTCAACATAATAAAAGCTATATATGATAAACCCACAGCAAACATCATACTCAATGGACAAAAACTAAAAACATTTCCCCTAAGAACAGGAACAAGACAGGGATGCCCACTCTCACCACTCCTGTTTGACATAGTACTGGAAGTATTAGCCATTGCAATTAGACAAGAAGAAGAAATAAAAGGCATCCAAATTGGAAAAGAACAAGTAAAGCTGTCTTTATTTGCAGACGACATGATATTGTACATAAAAAATCCGAAAGACTCCGTCAAAAAACTAATAGACTTAATAAATGAATTCGGCAATGTAGCAGGATACAAAATTAACGCCAAGAAATCTATGGCCTTTCTATACACCAATAGTGAACTTACAGAAAGGGAGACTAAAAAGGCAATCCCATTTACCATTGCACCAAAAAAATTAAGATACCTAGGAATAAACTTAACTAAGGAGGTAAAAGACCTATACACGGAAAACTACAGGACACTGAAAAAAGAGATAGAGGAAGACATAAACAGATGGAAGAGCATACCATGTTCATGGATTGGTAGAATCAACATCATTAAAATGTCCATACTACCCAAAGCAATCTACAGATTCAATGCACTCCTCATTAAAATACCAACGGCATACTTCACAGACCTTGAAAGAACTCTCCAAAAATTCATCTGGAATAAAAAAAGACCCCGAATAGACACAGCAATCCTGAGAAAGAAGAATAAAGTAGGAGGGATCCCAATACCAGATTTCAAGCTGTATTACAAAGCCACTATTCTCAAAACAGCCTGGTACTGGCACAAGAACAGACATATAGATCAATGGAACAGAATAGAGAATCCAGATATTAACCCAAACCACTATGCTCAATTAATATTTGACAAAGGAGGCATGGACATACAATGGAATAAAGACAGTCTCTTCAATAAATGGTGTTGGGAAAATTGGACAGATACATGCAAAAAAATGAAGCTAGATCACCAACTTACGCCATACACAAAAATAAACTCAAAATGGATACAGGACTTAAACATAAGACGGGAAACCATAAAAATACTAGAGGAATCCACAGGCAGCAAAATCTCAGACATATGTCAAAAGAACTTCTTCACCGATACTGCCCCTAGGGCAACGGAAGCTAAAGAGAAAATAAACAAATGGGACTATATCAAAATAAAAAGCTTTTTTACAGCAAAAGAAACTATCAACAAAACAACAAGAAAGCCCACTGCATGGGAGAACATATTTGCAAATGGCATCACGGATAAAGGTTTAATCTCCAACATCTACAGGCAGCTTATACAACTTAATAAAAGGAAGATAAATGATCCAATAAAAAAATGGGCAACGGACCTAAATAGAATCTTTTCCAAAGAAGACAGAAGGAAGGCCAAGAGACACATGAAAACATGCTCAACGTCACTAATTATCCAAGAGATGCAAATCAAAACAACAATGCAGTACCATCTCACACCTGTCAGAATGGCTATCATCAACAAATCAACAAACGACAAGCGCTGGCGAGGATGCGGAGAAAAAGGAACCCTCGTGCACTGCTGGTGGGAATGCAGACTGGTGCAGCCACTGTGGAGAACAGTATGGAGTTTCCTCAAAAAACTGAAAATGGAACTCCCATTTGACCCAGTAATCCCACTCCGAGGAATATATCCTAAGAAACTGGGAACACCAATAAGAAAGGATATATGCACCCCTATGTTCATAGCAGCACAATTTACAATAGCTAAGATCTGGAAACAGCCTAGGTGCGCATCAGCAGATGACTGGATCAGAAAACTATGGTACATCTACACAATGGAATATTATGCTGCCATAAAAAAGAAGGAATTCTTACCATTTGCAGCAACCTGGATGGAATTGGAGAACATTATGTTAAGTGAAATAAGCCAGTCAATGAAAGAAAAATACAACATGATCTCACTCATTTATGGATAATAAAGAACATTAAAAACTTGAACAAAAAGATAGATACAGAGGCAGTAAAGCATCAAACAGTCTGTCAAATTACAGCAGGAAGGTTAGGGAGAGGTAGGGGAAGATAGGAGATCAATCGAAGGACTTGTATGCATGCATATAAGCATAACCAATGGATGCAAAATTCTGGGGGGTGAGGGCATATATGGGAGTGGGGTGGGGGGCAAAGGTAAGATATGTACACATATAATACCTTAATAAAAAAAATTGAAAAAAAAATTTAAAAATTAAAAAAAAGATGGGAAACCATAAAAATACTAGAGGAATCCACAGGCAGCGAAATCTCATACATATGCCGAAGCAATTTCTTCACCGATACCGCTCCTAGGGCAATGGAAACTAAAGAGAAAATAAACAAATGGGACTACATCAAAATAAAGAGCATCCACTGAATAGGAGAACATATTTGCCAATGTTATCAATGATAAGGGTTCAATCTCCAACATTTACAGGGAACTCATACAACTTAACAAAAGGAAGATCAACAATCCAATCAAAAAATGGGCCAAGGACCTACATAGGCACTTTTCTAAAGAAGACCGAAGGAAGGCCAAGAGACATATGAAAACATGCTCAAAGTCACTAATTATCCCAGAGATGCAAATCAAGAGGACAATTCAGTACCATCTCACACCTGTCAGAATGGCTATCATCAACACATCAACAAACGACAAGTGCTGGCGAGGATGCAGAGAAAAAGGAACCCTCGTGCACTGCTGGTGGGAATGCAGACTGGTGCAGCCACTGTGGAGAACAGTATGGCGTTTCCTCAAAAAACTAAAAATGGAACTCCCATTTGACCCAGTGATCCCAATTCTAGGAATATATCCCAAGAAACTAGAAACATCAATCAGAAAGGATATCTGCACCCCTATGTTCATAGCAGCACAAGTCACCATAGCTAAGATTTGGAAACAGCCTAAGTGCCCATCAGCAGATGAGTGGATTATAAAACTGTGGTACATCTACAAAGTGGAATACTACACTGTGGTAAAAAAGGAGTTCTTACCATTTGCAACAGCATGGATGGACCTGGAGAGCGTTATGCTAAGTGAAATAAGCCAGTCAGAGAAAGATAAATATCACATGATCTCACTCATTTGTGGAATATAATGAAAAACATAGACTGATGAACAGGGACAGGTCCAGAGACAGAGAAGCATCGATCAGACCGTCAAACCTCAGAGGGAAGGCAGGGGAGGGTGGGGGTAAGGGGGAGAGATGAACCAAAGGACTTGTATGCATGCATATAAGCCTAACCAATGGACAACAGAGGGGTGAGGGCATGAGTGTGTGGGGGGGAGGGGTTAATGGAGGGATGAGGACACATATGTAACACCTTAATCAATAAAGAAATTAAAAAAAAAAAATGAGGTCAAAGTAGCCCACCTTTCCTGCAGGCGAAGGTTCCTCTCAGGCCCTGCAGGTGGACAGGTGACAGCACAACCAAGCCACGGAGCTCTGTGGCTGCGCAGGCAAGCGGGCTCACTGTTCCCACTGCCCCTGGAACCAGGCCGGCTCACTGTTCCCACTGCCCCTGGAACCAGGCAGGATCACTGGTCCCACTGCCCCTGGAACCAGGCCGGCTCACTGGTCCCACTGCCCCTGGAACCAGGCCGGCTCACTGGTCCCACTGCCCCTGGAACCAGGCGGGCTCACTGGTCCCACTGCCCCTGGAACCAGGCCGGCTCCCTGGTCCCACTGCCCCTGGAACCAGGCAGGATCACTGGTCCCACTGCCCCTGGAACCAGGCCGGCTCACTGGTCCCACTGCCCCTGGAACCAGGCCGGCTCCCTGGTCCCACTGCCCCTGGAACCAGGCCGGCTCCCTGGTCCCACTGCCCCTGGAACCAGGCCGGCTCCCTGGTCCCACTGGTCCCACTGCCCCTGGAACCAGGCCGGCTCACTGGTCCCACTGGTCCCACTGCCCCTGGAACCAGGCGGGCTCACTGGTCCCACTGCCCCTGGAACCAGGCCGGCGCCCTCTCGCAGTGCCGCCTGGCTGCTGCTCACGGCCCGGTCCAGGACGAGTTACTGCAGCGGAAAGTCCGAGTCGGAGGCCACATCCAGCGAGAGGCCATGCCTGGGCGGCGGCACATGACAGGCTGAGCGGCCATCAGCCTCAGGCTCCATGCGTGTAGCCATGCGTGTCTGTATGTCTGACGTGATTCCAGTTTTGCAAACTTGTGAGAAATGAATGGAACTCGGTTATCAGCCTCATGTGACACCCATTAACATTTTACGTTAAAATGGGAAACCTGGCTTTCTCGAAGCTTCCCCGGAAATCCTCGGAGGCTGGTGGTCCCGGGAAGCCCCCGCTCCCCCGGCCGGCTGTCGCTCCGCGGGCCCGGCCCCTTGTCCTCCGTGTGGGGCCCCTCCCGGCCGGCCGCTCGGGTCTCACTGGGGCTGAGAGCCGGCGGAGGCTGCGTCTCCTCGCTGCAGGCGGCTCCTCCGGCCCGGGGAGCCCTGGCGCACCCCAGCGCACGTCCCCGCCCGAGGGCCGCTGGGGCGGAGAGCTCTGCCCAGCTTTGAACGCAGACTTGCCCCGCTTTGGGCGGGAGTGGACCCGGGCCCCGTCCTCTCAGCACCAGCGGCGGCTCCCGCTCCCCTCCCGCAGGCGGCAGGGCGGGGGCCGCGGGGGCCCCTCAGGCGTTGGCGCCGGAGGCCACAGGTCCCCGCACTCGGGCCGGGCTCGCCCGAGGCCGCCCCGCTGACCGGCGGGGCGGGAGGGAGCAGCCCGACGCCGAGGGAAGCCGGGGCGGTGCGCCCGGGCTCGGGGAGCTGGGGCTTGGAGGGCGGGGCGGGCCCGTCGGGGGGGCCCTGCGAGGCGGCCCGGGCCCTTCGCGGAGCCGCCTCCGGCCGGAGTTCTCCGGGCGCCGCCTCCCGGGTTTCGGCGCCGGCGCGGGGGGCGGGGGTTCGACAGCGAGCGCTCCCGAGACGCCGCGGGAACCGCGAGGCGGGCGGGGGTGAGGGGCCGAGCGCCCGGGTGTGCTCTCCACGGGCGTCCCGGGAGCCGGAGCCCGCCCGCTGGGGAGCCCGCAGCCCGGCCACAGGGCCCCCGCTCCCGGCCGCTCTCCTCCCCGCGAGTCTGAAACGGCGCCCGCCAGCGCTCCGAGGCCTGGGTGCTTCCTTCACGTCGCCCCGTCCGGATCGCGGTGAGCCGATTCCCGGGGCTGCCGAGGGGCCGATGGCCGCTGAACCGCAGGCGATCCACCCGAAAACCCCGAGAGGTGCGGCGGAAGCCTCGTCCCGGAGCGCAGGGCCGCCCGGCGGGAGGGGCCCTCGTGCAGGTGCCGCAGCTGAGGCCACAGCCCCTTGATTGCCAGCTCCCTCCCCTGGGAGGCGGGCCTCAGCCCAGCGCGGGCCGCACCCGGCGCAGCAGAGACGCCGAGGGGGGCCGAGTGCGCGGGCGGCCGGGGGGCTGCGCTCAGAGCCCGGGACCCGACCTCCTGGGGACACGCCCCTCGGCGGCAGCTCCAGTGCCGAGAGCTCTGCCCTCCCGCGGCGGGAGCGCCAGACGGCTGCGCGCACGTCCTGTGCGGGGCTGCCGGGCGCACCCGCAGGGGCTTTGAGGGGCCCTCTGCTCTCTGGAAAGGCTTTGGGCAGAGCCTCCGGCAGGGACCGCGCTGCGCGGCTTGGGACAGAGGAACAGTCTCTCCTCCAGGCACGGAGCTCACCCTCCCCGGCCTGTGGGGCTGCCTGGTCGCCCCCTCCTGGGGCTCAGGCTCAGAGGGATGGCAAAGGGCCGGGCTCAGAGAGGTTGGAGGCCGTGCAGGGCTAACTGGGGTTGGGGTGCAGGGAGGCTGGGGAGCCTCGCCCAGCTGAGATCTTTGGACCGTGTCTCCCTCGGAGGCTGTCCAGGAGCCAGACGGGCGCACGCTGGGCTCTGGTGGCACTGAGAGAAGCAGGTCCATGCTCCTGCGAGTCCAGAGTTCAGCCCGCGCTGCCCCCAGGCAGGAGAGGAAGTGCCTACCCCTCCTCCACAGGTTGCTGGCCCCACCCCCACCCAACCAAGGGTGCGCTGCAGAGCTGAACCCAAAGGGTGTCCCTGCGGCACCAGGCACTGCTGGGAGCAAGCCCGCTTTGGGGGGCAGCCCCTGCACAGCACCTCATACCTGGTGATCAAGGTTCACCCTAGAGTCACCGAGTCACCGCACCCACAAAAGGGCCAACGGCAATCAAATTTCAACTACCACAGGGGGTGCATATAGCCCACAAGAGGCATTCCTGGAGCACGGAGCTCCGGATCCAGAGGTTGTGCATGGACCCAGCAAGACACCACGAGCCTGCACCACACCAGCCTGCGCGCCAGGCCTGGGCTGAGCTCACATCAGCCAGCAGGAGGGCCAATCACCCCACGGATGGGACATCAATGATTCTCTCTCTCATCACTCATGTTTCTGTCTCTCTCCCTCTCCCTTTCTCTCTGAAATTAATAAAAATATTTTTTTTAAATAGCTGGGATAGCAAAATAGACTTCAAAACAAAGGCCATAAAAGAGACAAAGAAGGTCACTACATAATACTAAAAGGAACCATCCAACAAGAAGATATAACCCTTGTAAGCATATACGCACCCAACATAGAAGTACCTGGATATATAAAAATATATAAAGTACCTGGAAGTACCTGGATATATAAAAATACCTCTTGAAGGACTTTGAGAGATCAATGGCCATACAGTCATAGTAGGGGACTGTAACACCCCACTGTCATCATTGGATAGATCTTCCAGACCCCCCCAAAAAAAAAAATCAACAAGGAAATAGAGACCTTAAATGACACACTAGGTCAGACTGATTTAATTGATATTTACAGAACATTTCATCCCAAAGCAGCAGATATACATTTTTTTCAAGTGCATATAGAACATTCTCAAAGATAGATCATATGTCAGGACATGAAGTAACTCCTAACAATTTCAAGATTAAAATCATATCAAGCATCTTCTTGGATAACAATGGCATGAAACTATAAATTAAAGACAATAAAAAAGTCAAGCCCTGGCCAGTGTGGTTTAGTGGTTAGAACAATGGTCCATAAACTGCAGGTTCAATTCCCAGTCAAGGGCACATACCTGGGTTGCAGGTTCAATCCCTGGTCCTCGTCAGGGCATATGCGAAGGGCAACCAATCATTGTGTCAGATGCCCAGGTCCCGCTCCCCGCCCCCTCCTCAGAGCCTGAACGTTCTGTCCACGTGATGAGCCCCTGAAACTGAGCCGGGAAACCCTTCACTTCTGTTGCTTGTGACCAAGAATTCTGAGGGAATTCCTAGCAGAAAGGCCAGAATGAACACGAGATTGTTAAGAACATAAATGGAAGCACTTCAAAATGGAGGGGGAGCTGCCAGGCCAGAGGAGCGGCCTGCCCCTCCGATGCTCAGACCTCGGAAGGTTAGAGAACACAGCAAACTCTTCTTTGGACTGACTGGGTCCAAGCACCTTGTTTCCCAAAACTGGGAAGATAACAGGAAAGCAGCTCTGACTACTGGGCTGATGACTGCCCGGCTGGAAGTGTGTTTAGACTTGGCATCACGTGCTGGGTGATCTGCACCGGCAGCCGCCTTCCTCCATGGGGCAGCCCCCCTTCTTACCAGCACCTGCTTGGCGTCCTCCTCAGAGCGTATTGGGGCTTCCTCCTGAACCAGAACCTCCCCAGAAGCTGTTCTGATCTCAAACAAGTGCTTGTCGCCTCTCACTTTGATCAAATGCCCTTTATTTTCACGTTTGCAAGGTGGGAGGGAGGGACTGTCCCGGTGACCCTGGCCCTGGTCCCTCCCCCCTCACCCAAGTTGTTCTCATGAAGACTCACTGGGATGAGTCTCAGAGGTGGGCTGGGGGGCCGGGGGGCTGGGGGCCTGGTGTGCCATTTCACAGCCAACAGAACTGGGGCCTGGAAGAAACAGGGACTTACTCAAGGTCCCAATGACAGAGGGGCCACATGGGCTCCAGCAGAGGGCCAGATGGCTCTGCTCCTGGCACCCCAAGACAGGCAGGCCCGTCGTCACCTGCACAGCAGCAGGGGCATGTCGGCCCAGGAAGACACCGATACCAGGCTTCTGAGGCCACAGGGAGTGAGGTTTTGGCTTAAAGGCACCTGAGTGAGGAAGAAAGAACCCGGACCCTGGCGCTCATCCTTCTCTCTGCGCTGGGCCGCTGAGCAGGTGCTGGGGGACAGGGACCAGAGAGGTGGGTTTACTAGCTGCGCACCTGCTGTGTGCTGGGCCTGCAATGGGCCTTCGTGCCCGGGTTTTATTGGAACCACCTGTTACCCTGTAAGATCCGAGGTAGCACCTTCGATCTGCAGATGAGGAAACGGCCTCAGAGACGTGCTGGACACTGTCACGGGGGACAGAGTCCAGTCCAGGCTGTCGGACTCCCGAGCAGGAGGGTAGTCGGCAGCCGCAGGCGGGGCTCTCATGGAGAGGCCGGGAGGGTCCTGCTCAGATGGGTCCTGCTATTATTGTTTTATCAGGTCGCATCTCTCCCCGGTTTCAAGCCCTCCAGTGACTCCCTTGTGCGCTAGAGGCTTCGCCACGACCTGCAGCCCGTGTGGCCTGCCCCCCAGTAGCACCAAGCACCCCACGCTCTGAGAGGCTGTCCACCTGCTCTCTCCTCTCCTCCGCCCCCCCGCCCCAGTCCTCTGAAGCTGCGGCCTCTCCAACGGGGCCAGGCCCAGGGGGTCCCAGCTGCTGCCCTTTCCTGGACGCCAAGCAGCGCCCGCCTGCCAGAAGGAGAGGCTCCTGGAGGAGGGCACGTGGCCGGTGCGGCCGCCACAGAGCGCGTTCCTCCGCAATGTGTTGCTCATAAGAAGGAATTAAATGTAAATCATTATAATCAAGTTCAAGGAATTTAAAATTGAATTGACTTATTTAATCCGATGTTTCTCCTGAGGGAGCTACAATTTAAAAAGTAGGACATGTCCAGGCCTGTCTCAGTCCCGCAGCAGCTCCAGCTCTAGAATGCGCGGGCACACGGTCGGCGCCAAATCACCTCCAGGGCCGAGCCTGCGGGGCAACCGACACGGCTCTGCTGCGGGCTGCGCGGGCCCCCTCCCCCGGGCCTGGCGCCTCCTCCCGCCCTGCACAGAGAGGGGCGCGGCCAGTGGCAGGGGGTGGGCAGAGCCTGGGCTGGCGGGGCGGGCAGGACTCCTGGGGTTCTGGGCGCCCCCAGCTCTGCCTCACTCTGGGGCCTCGGGTAGGGCTGGGGCGTGGTTGAGCCTTTGCAGCTGACACAGGACACTAACGGGTCCGCAGCCGCATGTCACCGCTGGAGCCAAACTCAGCAGAGACAGGGCTGGATCCCATCGGAGCGGTTACCCCAATCCTGCCGCAGCCTGGGGAGCAGGCGGTCTCCCTGGGAGTCCTGCTCGGACCCCTCACAGCTGGCTGGTTACACACACGAGGGAGAGACAGCCACGTGCAGCTGCGAGTGTAACGGGGAGAGGGGAGGAGGGTCTGCGGTCGGCCTTCAGGGGCTCAGAGTCCCCCTCAAGGGGGCTAATCTGTGATGTGACACACAGCTCAGCCGCGCCGGCCCGGAGAATGGGCAGCGTCCCTGAGAGAAACTCCGGAGGGGGTCAGGGTCCGGCACAGCCACCAAGTCCAAGCATGCCTGCCCTTGGTCTGTTCTCAACATGCATTTCCTTCCCGAGTCCTGGACCCAGCGAGGCCTCTTCTCTGTGCCGGCCTTTCCCCGCCAGGGCCCCGGGTCTTAGGGACCCTCTTCTCCGCAGTGGCGGGGTGCGGGGGGGCATCACGACTCGGGGCCCTGCCCCCGCCCAGCCTTCCCCTCGCTCCGCAGAGCGCCTGCCCTGGGCCTGAAGCTGCGGCAGGGGTTCCCGCTGAGGCGCAGGCGGAGCAGAAGCCAGGTGGCCGCTGTGTGCGTGGAAAAACAACACAGGAATTAATAAACAACAGCACACGGATACACTTGGGCCGCTCTGTTAGACCCTCCCACCGGAGCTAGTCCCCCGCCTCACAGCGGCTCAACCCCGACAGGATCCCTGGTCCCTCCAGGGTCCCCCCCAATGGGAACGAGCGCCCACCCCAGAGAGGTGCAAGCGGAGGACAGGACGAAGCCGGCGGGCGCCGGGGAAGGGAGTCCTGCTCGCCGGAGGCTCAGCGGGTGCGCCCCGTCAATGCTGGGGAGGAGCCCACACAGTCCCGCCCAGTCCCCTCCCCACAGAGCAGCCCAACAGAGACCAGGTGGTGGCTTCCCCCCGCCCCGCCCCCCCCCCCCCCAACACACACACCCCACCAGGTACCAGACAGGCTTAAACAATGGAGCGGGCGAGAACCTCCATCTCAGCTCCCGGGACTTGGAGTCAGAGCAGCGGGAGCCCTACCCGCAGCTGGAGCCCCGTGCCTGGACTGCGGATCAGGTCCCAGCATCCGGGCTGCTGGCTGTGCTGCCCTCCGACGTCGTTCCCTGCTCTGAGCGCAGGTCCGGTCAGTCAGCGCCGCTTTGCCCTGCTCCTGGGTGCCCGCCCGCCTGGGGCCCTCCACCTCCAGCCCAGCCTGGCACCCCTGCCCTGGTTCTAGGCTCCACATTGGGGCCCGAGGGCACCTCCCCTGCACTGGGCCCTCCGTGCCAGACGGAGCAAGACAGATTCATCCAGCCCCAGGAGAGCCCCAATCTCAGACGAGGGGGAGCTGGTCAGCAGACAAGAACCTAAAATAACAGGCCGGTCAGAGTGAGAAGCAGCATTTATTGGGATCAGTAAGAAGAGCTGTTGGAGGTCTGATTCAGGCTGAGTCCGTGACGTTCTGGAGGGCAGAGGCGGGGTGAGGGCGGGCGCTGCCCCGCAGGAGGAAGGCGTCAGTCGGTGCAGATCACACAGCACAGTGATGCCGAGTCTAAACCATGTTCTCACTTTCAGTGGGGCAGTCATCAGCCCAGTAGTCAGAACTGCTTTCTTATTATCTTTGCAGTTTTTTAAAATAATACACTTTTATTGATTTCAGAGGGGAAGGGAGAGGGAGAGAGAGAGAAACATCAATGATGAGAATCATTGGCTGCCTCCTGCTCCCCACACTGGGGATCGAGCCCGCAACCCGGGCATGTGCCTGACCAGAATCGAACCGTGACCTCCTGGTTCCTAGGTCGATGCTCAGCCCCTGAGCCGCGCCGGCCGGGCTTCTTTGCCGTCCTTTGGGAAACAACGTAGGTTAGGCCCAGCCCAAAAGTTATTCTGTGGTTCTGAACCCCTGAGGTCCTCTGGCCTGGCAGCTCCGCCCCCTGCACAGGAGCAGTTAACATGATTGCTTACCAAGTGAGTGTGAAGAACGCACAGCAAGGCGAGGGAACCGAGCGAGCGAGCGGGCTAAGGGGCCTCGTGCGGAGGTAGCACCTGAGCAGGACATCTCAGGGAAAGCATCCTGGGCACCGAGGACAGGAGTGCAAAGGCCGTGGGGCAGGCTGGGTTGGCGGAGCCTGAGCACCCAGGCCGAGGCTCAGGGCGAGTGGAGTGTGGTGGGCGGGGTGGTCCCTGAGGCCCAGCTGGAATGAGCATTTTGGGGGACCCTCAGACTGGTGGGGGGATAGCCACAGAGGGTCTGAGAGAGGAGAGGCTGAGCTGACTTTTAACCAGGCTGCAAGGCTGCCTTCCTAGGGGCGCCGCTGCTCTGAACCAGGCCTGTGGGGCAATGTGCCCACGAGGCTCTCCCAGCAGAGATCCCAGTTCTCCGTCCTGTCAGTCCTGAGACCCCCAAGCCCAGGCCTGGGACAGGCAGCATCCAGCCCCTGCTGTCTGAGGAGGCGGAGAGCCCTGGACCAGGCGCAGGTCCCGTGCAGCCCTGTGCCTGTGCCCTCGCAGTCTCAGACGGGGAGGAGGCCCCGCCACGTGGGCGAGGGCGGGCGGGCAGCCGTGACGAGGTCATTGGTTGTATACAGTCACGGGCCTGCGGCCTGAGGCCTGGGCAGGTGCCTCGTGAATGTCACTGTTATGCCCAGTGTTCAGGATCCCCAAAAACCCACCAGGAAGGAGCCAAGCCTGATGTAAAAGCATAAGAACCTTTATTCGTGCTAGCACGAGCTCCCGTCTCCAGCAATCACAGGGGGAGAGAGAGCGTGCTTTGGGAGAACAAAGGCCTTAAAGGGGGTCCAAAGCAGTGGGCGGGGAAACGTTCGTGGCCCCGTTGATTGGTCAGGGGGCAGGGTCAGGGGTCTGGTTACACGGGGGTACTGGGCAGCTTGCCTAATTTGGACTGAGTCCACTTCTCTGCATTCCTATTGGCAGGTTTATGCAACTGTTACATTCTCGCGGTTTTCTCAGAAAAAGGAGTCATATCCATAGTTACACGGGATGGAGGGTACAGGACATTCTGTGCTGTCCTGCTCTGCCCTTTCAGTCACGTCAGCCGGCGCCCTGGCTTCCCGCCTTGTAAGAGCTGCAGGATCCAGTCAGTACTCACTGAGCCTGTTAACAGCCAGCTCTTAACTCTGAGGAGCAGGCCCTGCCCCGCCAGTGCCTTCTCGTCTGGCCAGTGCTTGGCCAGGAGCTACTTGGGAAATGGTCAAGTGCCTTTTAATCCTGTAGAGGGCGTTGCAAACTGTAAGTTACTTTGTAAATTGTTTTGTAAACAGTCTTGAGCTTTGCAAACCACGAAGTTGTTTGAAACGGTATGGCGCTCTGTAAACAGCAGTGACCTGCCAGCCGGCCCGGGGGCGGAGAGGGCTGTGCCAGGAGTGTCTGTGGGGAGCCAGACCCCCCACCTGTCACCCTGCATCAGCCGAGCTCCCAGTGGGGCCTGTGCACGGAGTGGGGGAGGGGCTGCCAGGACAGGACGCACACAGGCGGCCAGGGCTGAGGTGCAAGGGCAAAGCCCCAGGCAGGGCCCTGGCCCATCCAAAAACTCTACCCTGGTCCCCACCAGGACCCTGGGAAGGTGGTGGCGGGAGGTAAGAGTTGGCCACGGGGTGTTCAGAGGCCTTGCAGGCAGGGCTTTGGGGACACAGGGGTCCAGGTTGGTGTCTGGTGTCTCCTGGTGGCTGCCGGAGCGACTGGGACGCACCCAGGGATCCGGTGGCCTGCCCGGGGTGTGCGGGGGGACGGTGCACACAGGGTTTGGGCCTCACTCACTCCTCCTGCTTTGCTGTGTGTTTTCATTCATTAACAAAGGCTGAGTGAGCGCAGTGGCAGTCAGATCTGCTCAGACAAAGCCTGGCTGGACCAGAGGAGATAGGCCTGGGGGAAAGGGGTCCCAGGCAGGGGGTACAGTCTGTGTGAGAAGGCTAAAAAGGGCTAATTCCAATGTAACCGTGATATTTGGGGCTAGTGATCTGAATCCAAGCCAGCAAGCTCAGTGTACATTCCTGATAACCTATAATTAGGTCCCTCTCTCCTTCCCAGATACTGGTCCTGCAGAACCTGTTACTGTGAACAGTGCACTGCCCCGGAGGGAGGGTTATTAACGCTGGCGCCAGGCCAGACCATCAGATATGGCCTGGAGACCCCCAACACCCGGGGGCCTTCTTGCAAGGCCTGCGAAAAGGACCGGAAGCATAATCCATGCTTGTGGGACAAGGACTGCAGGGAGGTATAAGGGAGGGCCCAATGCGTGTTCCCACACTCAGATTTGGAAGACTGCTCCCTGAGCCTGCCAGCGTATTAAACAGCGTCCCTCCATTTCTTTGAAGCGTCCTTGGCTTTCATTGGTCTTCTGCAGCACGTGCGAAGACCCCGAGGTGAGAACAACCTTCATCGTGGAGGGAGGCTGGCAGGGAGGGCGGAGTGCCCTCAGTGCTCAGTGTGTGCCAGGGAAGGGTTAGTGGGCAGAGGGCTGTCCCAGACTGGAGGCTCTTTGGCACCAGGCTGTGCTGAGGATGGGCGAGGGGTGGGGATGGGGGGGACTGAGGTAGAGGAGAGAGGACCCCAGAGCAGATGCCCTGAGTTCCCCTGGAGGACAGGGAGGCGCATTCTCTTTTTTTTTTTTTTTTTTTTTATTTTATTGATTTTTTACAGAGAGGAAGAGAGAGGGATAGAGAGTTAGAAACATCGATGAGAGAGAAACATCGATCAGCTGCCTCTTGCACACCCCCTACTGGGGATGTGCCCGCAACCAAGGTATATGCCCTTGACCGGAATCGAACCTGGGACCCTTGAGTCTGCAGGCCGACGCTCTATCCACTGAGCCACACCGGTTTCGGCGGGAGGCGCATTCTCAACGCTGAGATGTGGGCGGGATGACCCTCCTGGCTCGTGACGAGGAGGCCAGGGAGGGGGTGTGACCCCTTCCTGCCCAGCAAGCCAGACCTGGGCTGCAGCTGGAGTCTGAGCCCCTCTGCTAACGGGGAGGCACCCTGGGTCCTGCATTGTCCCCACGAGGGGTGTGGACAGAGAGAAAGCAGCTAAGGCGGACACGAGCTCTCCAGGGACCACCCCGTTCGGCCCGACGGCCTGAGCCGCACACAGTGTGCTCACGTAGCAAGTACACTCCTGCTGCTGAGGAGGGTGAGGCCGTGTCCGCCCAGCCCAGACCTCAAGGGTCACAGGCCAAACTGGACCTTGGCAACGAGGCCTTCCTCGAGCTCCCCGCCCCTGAGGACATGGCCTGGCTCCAAGCCTGCTTCTCAACAGACAGGCTGGGTGGCTTCAGGCACGTTACTTCAGTTCTCTGGGCCTGTTTCTCATAAACTGGGGACAACAGAGTAGCCCAAGACAATAACATCCCACCTCCATGAGGGCACAGCAGCCAGGTGAGGGCCCCGCTTGGTCCGTCACCTGGGCATCGGGCAGAGCACTCTCCCACGGCCAGGGGTCAGGCCCATCAGAGGTCAGGCCTGTGCCTGCTGCTCCGCCCAGCACCCAGCACAGGACTGGCCCCTCAGCACAGCCCCGGGGGCCCCGGTGCAGCCCCTCCCCCCAGACCACACTGCCCGGCCCCATCCCAGGGGCAGGGGTCCTTCCAGTGGCCACAGGCACACCCGAAGTGTGGGCTCGCCACGGTGACAGTCTCACTCCGCCTTCAGACCCACTTTTTTTTTTTTTTTTATTAAAACAGCAAACAGGTAACTGCCCCAACCCATCAGGGACAGGACCCAGGACAGGTAGTCCTTTCTTAAAAAAAAGAAAAGCATATATGTATATGTGTGTGTAGACACACACACACACACACACACACACACACACACACACACACACATTATTAAGCAAATCTACAGCCTGCCAGGCCAGCCTGAGGAGTGTCTGAGCAGGGACTGGAGGCCAACCACCTAGACGCACCTGAGCAGAGCTGAGTCTCGGCTGCTGGCCCCGGGCGGCTCCACACCATGCAACAGCAGCAACAACACCAGCAACAAAAACCCAGCCAAACCCACAAAGCAGAAGGCAAAAAGAGGATAAATTAAAAAAAAAAAAAAGTGAACCGACGCCCCTAGTAGATGTGATAGGAGGGGCTGGGCCACCGGGTCCCGTGGAGGCCTGCGTGCCCGCCCGGCGAGGGCTCCAGCAGCTGGGTCTCCCGCGGGCTCACCCCATCCGCACCGCCCACACCACCCAGCACGAAGTCCTGAGTCAAAGTGTGCAAAGTCCATTCAGTCAAGAAGTAGAAAAATATACAACTTGATGGCATCCAGGCAGGGCCAGGCGGTGCACAGGTGCCGGCTGCCTTCTCTGTGAGGGGCGGCAGCATCTGGGGGCATCCAGGTCCCCCCAAGTCCAGGGTCTCGGGGGCTGAAGACTTGGGGTCCTTGAAGCAGCAAGACAGAGAACTGGTAGGCCCATGGGAGCCACGGGGAGCCCCAACAGTCTGGTTCCTTGGCACTTGAGACCAGGATGCCCACGGCCAGTGGCAGTAGCTTAGGGGTGTGGGCAAGCATCGCCCCGCGGAGGTCTCTGGGCCGTGGGTCCCTACGAGTCCTCTCCCAGGATGTCCTCTCCCAGGATGTCCGTCACAAACGCAGCGATGTCCGTCTGCTTGGCTTTGTGTAAGGTGAAGAAAGGGTGCTCCTGGGGGCCGGACAGAGCGTGAGGGGGGCCCCGCCCGTCTGGGCCGGTGTGCCTGCCTGGCAGCCCCCACAGCCTCCTAGGGTCCCACCCAGAAAGCCCTCCCTTAGGACAGAGCGTGAGGGGGGCCCCGCCCGTCTGGGCCGGTGTGCCCGGCCTGGCAGCCCCCACACAACCTCCTAGGGTCCCGCCCAGAAAGCCCTCCGTTAGGACAGCAGTCGGCTGCCTCCTGGGCCCTCCACTAGGCATCCACTGGCCACAGCACATTCAACGTGGAATGCCCGCTCCATCGTAGGTAAGTCCTTATTCATTCTTCCAGGCCCAGTTCAAATGCCACCTCCTCCAAGAAGCCTTCCCTGATGCCTTCAGATAAAACAGCCCACCTGCCTCCCCACCCACCCCTGTGGCCCTGCCTGTGTGCCCTCTACAGGGCTCGGCAGCGGGCTGATGCCCGAATGACTGACTGCAGGGCCAGCCCGAGGAGCGGCCTGCCTGTGCGTGGGGACGCAGCCCTCCCCCTAGAGAGCTGCCCAGCGCTGCCCCCCACTCACCATCAGCTCCAGGTAGCTCATGCGCTCCGCGGGATTCTTCCTCAAACTAGGAGAGAGCAGGGCAGGCTGGGGTCAGGCCAGCCTGGAGGAGGGGGTCCAGCCCCTCAGGCCAGCCAAGCCCCTGAGCCGGGGCAGCGAGGGGACACATGCTCCGGGCTTGGGGAAGAAGGAGCTGACTGTTCTGGGAACTCCTGAGGATGGAGGGGGCCCAAGGTGCTCTGCCTCTGGGTGTGCTAGTTCTCGGTCTCTGGGGTTTAGCTTCCTCGTCTCTATAGCAATCTAGGAGATTTCCAGGGAACCTATTGAAATGGTACCAAATGCTGCCATTAGCGCTCAGACCCTTGGTCAGGAAGGACATTCCCATCACAGGTCCCAGGGGAGGGAGCCGAGTGAAAGGCGCCGAGGGGATGTGACGGTGGCCCCTTTGTCTTCAGTCTGTTTATTTTCTGACTGAGTGTCTCTGCTCATCGCACAGATACTGACATGCCATTTTCTCACTCTTTCACTTCTGAACAGCTTGTAATTTCATTTTTCAAAACTTTCATAAGCCAAGAGCACGTCAGAAGAATTCACTCGAACCTCCACGCAGCTTTCCCATGTTTTATCTCCGCGTGGGCAGACCACGGCCACAGCGCTGCCTTCGCCTCTCCCATGCCCGTTCCTCACGCACTACTTCACACGGCTCCTGTGGGCACCCCTCAGCTTGGGAGAGTCCCAAACACCAATAAAGTGCCTTTCGTCCTGCTGTGCCAGGCCCCTAAAAGCGCTCTGCTTTCTCTCCGCCTCCCCGATCTGTCCGTGTCAGGAAGACGGTACTGAAACGCCCGAGGACCAACGTCAGACTGCCCCGGGGCTCTGCGCTGCCTCGCGGTTGGACGTGATGTTGCGGGGCTCTGTGCTCGGGGAGCAGGTGCCGGGCAGGGCAGCCGCTGTCCAGCCAGGGCGCTGCACTCACCACTGGGCAGTGAAGTCCACAAACTCCGGAGAGAAGCGGTCAGCCGGGAGCTGAGGGGACGGCTCTTCCACCACCTGCTTCAGCTGCTGGAAGGGGGTCCCCCAGGACTCGTAGGGGAACCGCAGGATGGCCATCTCAATCTGCAGGGAGGACGGGGTGCTGTCACACTGCATCAGCAGCAGGGCAGATGGCCGGGGCCCGAGGCCCGTCAGGGCTGACACGTGACACCGGGTCAAAGGTGAAAGCCAGGTAGACCCAGCAGCTGCGGCTCCGACCACCCAGCAGCAAGGACGGCTCCTGGAGCAGGGCCTGCCCTGGGGGTGACTCTGACCATCCTCAGATATTCAAACAACCTGAATTCAGACGATTTCACATAAACCCAGGTTCCGGCTAATCTAGAAAAACCCACGGAGCTGTAGCCGAGTCACCTGTCCCTGAGGCAGCAGCATGCACAGGATGCGGACAGGCAGCAGCTCGCTGTTCACAGGCCACTGGCCCCCAAACAACTCCCTCACTGCTCCCTAATGTCCCCTAACACCTCCACCTTTGCCGTCGATCTGTGCAGCTGCTGCTACAGAGGTGGCAGGTGGAAGCGAAAGACACTCTTACCCATCTCCCCAAGGCCGTGGAGGGGAGGTCGGACCAGGCCCACACTCAATCGCTGCTTCCCAGCAACACCGCTCCAGGACTATCAGACGTGGAGTCTGAGCCCCTCCTCCTCCATCGTCCCCCACGGCCCCCCACCCCCCACCCACACCCTGCAAGGCCCATTCCCTGCCTCCTCCTCCAGAAACCTTCTCCTCTCCCCATTACGGGTTCTCCCTGACCCCTGGATGTGTGGCCGCCGTAGGTCTGTCCATCCTGCTGGGCGTGGACCTAGGCTCCCTGCACGTGGCATCGGGGCCCACTCTGCACCCAGGCCAGCCCCTCACTCACGCCTCGCCTGCCTTAGCAGGAAGTCACTGTAGAACACACTGGCCAGCTTATGACCAACTCTGCGTTCAGTTTTCCCTGCCAAAGTGAAAAAACCAAATCAGGTCATCACAGGCCCCGCCTGAAACAGCACAGATGTCCCAGCGGCGGGCGTGATGCACAGCAGACACCGCAACTCAAACACACGCTCACGCTGGCAGCCGGCACCGAACAGCTCGCCGACTGCTCTGCTAAGAGCCTTCCCATGAGGCTGACGGCCCCTTTCCAGCCGAGACACACGTACCCCAGAGAGGAGGCTGTGCACAGCGCAATGGACGCGCGCGCGTTTTGCCTTAAGGAAAATTGAAGGTGTCACCAGTTCCTCCATTTTGTCTGACAAAATGACTTTGATTCTCAGTCACTATGAACAGACACAGGTTGTAAAATTACAATCCTACAATGAGGAGGAGGATTATGGCAACTGCAGCATCACTGAAATCTAAGACACCTCCAATGACCCTGACCTCTCCAGCCTCCCCCACCTCTGGCCCAGGCTCACCCAGGCACACCTGGCCCAGGCTCCCCAGGCACCCCTGGCCCAGGCTCCCACCGGGCACACCGGGCCCAGGCTCCCACCGGGCACACCGGGCCCAGGCTCCCACCGGGCACACCGGGCCCAGGCTCACCCGGGCACACCGGGCCCAGGCTCACCCGGGCACACCGGGCCCAGGCTCCCACCGGGCACACCGGGCCCAGGCTCCCACCGGGCACACCGGGCCCTCACCCAGGCACACCGGGCCCAGGCTCACCCGGGCACACCGGGCCCAGGCTCCCACCGGGCACACCGGGCCCAGGCTCCCACCGGGCACACCGGGCCCAGGCTCACCCGGGCACACCGGGCCCAGGCTCACCCGGGCACACCGGGCCCAGGCTCCCACCAGGCACACCGGGCCCAGGCTCCCACCGGGCACACCGGGCCCAGGCTCACCCGGGCACACCGGGCCCAGGCTCACCCAGGCACACTGGGCCCAGGCTCCCACTGGGCACCCCTGGTCCAGGCTCCCACCGGGCACACCGGGCACCCCGGGCCCAGGCTCCCACCGGGCACCCCGGGCCCAGGCTCCCACCGGGCACCCCGGGCCCAGGCTCCCACCGGGCACCCCGGGCCCAGGCTCACCCGGCACACCGGGCCCAGGCTCCCACCGGGCACCCCGGGCCCAGGCTCCCACCGGGCACACCGGGCCCAGGCTCACCCGGCACACCGGGCCCAGGCTCCCACCGGGCACACCAGGCCCAGGCTCCCACCGGGCACACCGGGCCCAGGCTCACCCGGCACACCGGGCCCAGGCTCCCACCGGGCACACCGGGCCCAGGCTCCCACCGGGCACACCGGGCCCAGGCTCACCCGGCACACCGGGCCCAGGCTCCCACCGGGCACACCGGGCCCAGGCTCCCACCGGGCACACCGGGCCCAGGCTCACCCGGCACACCGGGCCCAGGCTCCCACCGGGCACACCGGGCCCAGGCTCCCACCGGGCACACCGGGCCCAGGCTCCCACCGGGCACCCCGGGCCCAGGCTCCCACCGGGCACACCGGGCCCAGGCTCACCCGGCACACCGGGCCCAGGCTCCCACCGGGCACACCGGGCCCAGGCTCCCACCGGGCACACCGGGCCCAGGCTCCCACCGGGCACCCCGGGCCCAGGCTCCCACCGGGCACACCAGGCCCAGGCTCACCCGGCACACCGGGCCCAGGCTCCCACCGGGCACACCGGGCCCAGGCTCCCACCGGGCACACCGGGCCCAGGCTCACCCGGCACACCAGGCCCAGGCTCCCACCGGGCACCCCGGGCCCAGGCTCCCACCGGGCACACCGGGCCCAGGCTCACCCGGCACACCGGGCCCAGGCTCCCACCGGGCACACCAGGCCCAGGCTCCCACCGGGCACACCGGGCCCAGGCTCCCACCGGGCACACCGGGCCCAGGCTCCCACCGGGCACCCCGGGCCCAGGCTCCCACCGGGCACACCAGGCCCAGGCTCACCCGGCACACCGGGCCCAGGCTCCCACCGGGCACACCGGGCCCAGGCTCCCACCGGGCACACCGGGCCCAGGCTCACCCGGCACACCGGGCCCAGGCTCCCACCGGGCACACCGGGCCCAGGCTCCCACCGGGCACACCGGGCCCAGGCTCCCACCGGGCACCCCGGGCCCAGGCTCCCACCGGGCACCCCGGGCCCAGGCTCACCCGGCACACCGGGCCCAGGCTCCCACCGGGCACACCGGGCCCAGGCTCCCACTGGGCACCCCGGGCCCAGGCTCCCACCGGGCACACCGGGCCCAGGCTCACCCGGCACACCGGGCCCAGGCTCCCACCGGGCACACCGGGCCCAGGCTCCCACCGGGCACACCGGGCCCAGGCTCACCCGGCACCCCGGGCCCAGGCTCCCACCGGGCACACCGGGCCCAGGCTCACCCGGCACACCGGGCCCAGGCTCCCACCGGGCACACCGGGCCCAGGCTCCTACCGGGCACACCGGGCCCAGGCTCCCACCAGAGACTTTGCTGCTCTGCTCCTGCTGCCCAGCCACACCCCAACCCGTTTACCTCTCCTCCACGCCCCGAGCACCGCTATCTGACTATGGACTGCACTCTGCCCCCAACACCAGGAACTGAGGGACTGAGGCAGAGAGGGTGCTCCTCCCAGCACTCAGGCCAGCAAGTCACCAGGGCTGACTCCTGCAGGCGAGGCCCCTGAGCACGCGGGTCTCAGCACAAGTCACCCCAGCGGCATGCTAGACTTCCTCCCGTCTCCTCAGCTCGTGGCCACAGCGGGCTTCCCAAGAATAATTAACTAACCCGTGACCCACCCAAGTAGGGGCCAGGGCTCGACTGGATGGTTCTTAAAAACGAGAGTCTCATGGGCCAGCCCCTCACCTGGACCTCAGGTGCAGCCTCCAGCTCAGCCCAGGGCTAGGCACCGCACCCCCAGCCCGGCCCCACAAGCTCAGGATGGAGAGCCCGCCTGCCCCACCCTGCACACCCATGGACGCGCACCAGGACCCCAGGGGAACACGCTTCTTGCTGTGAGGACATGTTAGGACACTTGACAATTTGCTTTTAAGATTATTTGAGTGGCAGGCGCTCCCTTAGTTTGGAACTGGCTGTGATTTCTCACGAGCAACACGAGTCTGGAGACAGTCAACGGGCACACTGTCCAGAGCTTCTGTGCAGGCCCCACACCACCAGGGAGGGCCAATACCACCGCGGCCACTCCCTTCATTATACCGTCACTTGGGGCACGTTTCAGAGTGAAGCCAACACTTTCTCCCAGGGCCTGAACTATCTGACAGTCTCCCACATGCTCCCCAACCGAACGTGCCCCCCGCCAGCCCGCAGGCCCAGCCGGGTACCATGGTGATGCCGAGGCTCCAGACGTCGGACTTCACGTTGTAGCCCTTCTGGTTCAGCTCCGGGTTGATCCTCTCGGGCTGTGAGAAAGACCAGGGAGGCATAAACACCCCTCCACGGGAGGGGCCGCACAGGGGTGCCTGAGCCCCCGGCCCCAAACTGAGGAGTCAGTGCTCATCCTCCCCTGCCTCCCAGGGACAGATGAGGAAACTGAGGCCAGGGAGGGTCAGGGTCTCGTGGTGGAAGCCTAAACCCTTGCCTCAAAGATGCCCCCGACGGGGGCTGAGCACCTTCAGGACCCTGGAGGGGGGGCCTGCATAGACCCCCCGAGCTACCTCCATGTGGGGTCCATAAAATCTGTCCTCCAAATGGGTGCTTCAGAGCAGGACTGCTAACCGGGGGAGAGGCCCTGGGCGGCAGGGTGGCGGGGCCCCCTCAAGGCCAGAGGACCCTCCGCTTGGTCCAGGCTAACCGGGGGAGAGGCCCTGGGTGGCAGGGTGGCGGGGCCCCCTCAGGGCCAGAGGACCCTCCGCAGCCCAGGAGGGGGTAGGGCTGCTCACGGCCATGTAGGGCTTGCAGCCGGCGTCCATGGTCTTGGCCACAGAATCCACCAAGTAGCCGCTGATCCCGAAGTCACACATCTTCACGTGGCCCTCCTTGTTGATGAGGACGTTCGAAGGCTTTACATCTGCAGGAACCGAAGGGCCATTCAGCCCAGGGCCCCGGCCGGAGGGCTGCAGGCGCCCCCTCCACAGCCGCTTGGGCAGACACTGAGGACCAGGGAGCGCTGAGGGACCGAGGCTCGGGAGGCTCTGCCACGCCCCGGGCATCAGCCGGGACGACCGGTGGAGGACGCGCTCCAGCCACTGGCCCCGAGTGAAAGAAAGCCAGGGCTTCGCCGCCGTCCCCAATGGCGTCCAGTGCCGTCCTCAGCCTGTGGACGTGAGGATCCTCCTGGCTATGCAGCCACACCCTTCCCAGCACAGCCTCTAGCTCTGGGGTCTTCACAGGCTGGGGTGTGGGAGTCACCGCTGAGGGGGAGACCCACAAGCCACCCGAGTGTCCATGCCCAGAGCCAGCAGGTCCACAGGAAGCTCGGGGCAGCTCACACCACGGGGCGAGTCTGCAGGCGGACACGGAGCCCACCCCAGTCCGGAGCAGGCCGCACAGCGGGAAATCTTCAGCAAACGTGCCCCCTCCCCCCATGCGCTGCCTACGGGACCTGGGTGGAAGAGAAACGCACAGAGAAAGGACTAGCAGGCTCCGTGCTGACCTGTCAGCAGGGGTGAGCTGGGTGGGGAAGGCCAGAGTGGCCAAGGGGCTCAGTCTAGTGAACTCTGTAAAAACCAGCCAGCCTGGAAGAAGCCACCAGAGTCATGAGCTGGAGGAACACAGCACACAGCCTGGGGAGCTCAGGAACATGAGGCCAAGGGAAAGAGGCTAGACAGAGGCACGGGCGTGGAGGCAATTGATATGAAGTTCAAGAACAAGACAAACCAATCTATGTGTGTGTGTGGCGGAGGGGAGGGGGGGGCACAGCGGTCAGACGAGGAGCACTGGGGGACACGGGGTGCAGGGACCAGCCAGCAAGGGCCAAGGGAACTTCCCAGGGTGGCGGTTACATGGTATAAACTCTGAACAGACTCATGCAACAGCAGCTACAGAGCTTCCTATGGCACAATATGCAAACAACACTTCCAGACAAAGCCAGTCCACCGCCGGCAGCCAGCAACAGCCCGCCTAGTCCTTGCTCGAAGCCCCAGCAAACCTGGGGGGTGGGGGAGGCGGATCACCCAAAGGCCGGTACTGGCTCTGGGTGGGTCCGAGGAAAATGGCCGGACCCGTGCAGCGGCCTCGCTGGGAAGAGCCTCACTGCTAACCCAGCAGCACATCCCGCCCCCCCGAGCTCAGCAGGCTCCTCTTGGGAAGGGAGAGGGCCCCCTCGCAGGACGGGCTGAGACCACGCATGGGGGGTGGCCTGGGGCCCTCCCTGGTGGCCGCGGTGGGCACTGACCTCTGTGAATGACGGACAGCTTGCTGTGCAGGTGCTCCAGGGCCCTCACTACCTGTGCGCAGGACAGAGAACAGAGCTGATGCGGCTTGCGGTGCACCAGCCAGGACAGCACAGTAAGCTCGCCCACCCGTGCCCACCCGTCGCCCTTACTCACACACCCAGCCCCCATCAACCCAGGCTCCTGCCCGCATCCCAACTTTTGCCCTAGACACCTGGCGTCTTTGGGACAGGCGCCTGCCTCCTGCCTTTCTCCCACCCAGGCAGGTGGGCAGGGCCTCGGACCCACACATTCCCAGGAAATGATATGCTGGGAACCACTGAAGAGTCCTGGGCCTGTGACCCCTACGGGGCATGGCCACCCCTGCCAGGCTCTTGGGTGAAACCCAGCCTGGGCAGCCTCCCGGCTCCTCCCTCCGGCCTGCCCCCGCCCCCTCCCGAAGACCTGGTCCCCTCAGCACCCAGCTGGGTATGTTCTCAATAGTCCCAGATGCAGCCAGAAGGAAACAGCACAGCCAGACCCATTTCCTTGTCTGCTCTGCTGCCAGGACGCCGGAGCTACCTCCTCGAGCAATGCTCACCCTCAAAGGCGGGGGCTGGGTAAGAGGGTGAGGGATGAAGCAAGAAAGAAAAGACTCAGAGACAGAGACAATATGTGGTGGCTGCCAGAGGGCGGGGGTGGGGGAGGTAGAGGAGGGTGAAGGAGGAATACATGGTGATGAAGGAGACTTGACTTGGGGTGGTGAGCACAACCCAATATACAGATGATGGGCTGCAGAACTGTGTATCTGAAAGCTGTATAACTTTATTAACTATCACCCTAATAAGCTCAATACAAATAAGTAAGTAAATAAATAAATAAATAAATGGGGGGAGGGCAAACTTTTGGATGCAACCCTTTCCCCCTTTCCCCAGGTTAGCGCCCCTCCCTGAGCTGCCTCGGGGCCCTGTCAGCTGAGGAAGCTGTGAATACTAAGTCCTTTTAAAATGGCCAGGAGCCTGGGCATTGCACACAAGGGCCTAGAGGCCCTGGAGCTGCCAGATCTGTGTTTCTCTGGGAGCCCAAGGCTGCAGGGTCTCCTCAGCAAAGGCTCTGGCCCAGAGTGGAGGTGCTGGGGCCCTGCGGGCAGTTGCCCAGGTTCAGGGACACACTGGAGCGCAGCTCAGCCCAAGACACCACCATGAGACTGGGCTTTGTGCCTGCCGGGCCAGGCCAGGGCCTCTGGCTATGGACCTGGAACTCCCAGCCCCCCTGCCCCAGCCCTGAAGCCACTTACAGACACAGCAATCTCCCCCAGAATGTCCTCGGGAATCACCATGCCTTTATCAAGCACCTTCCGGTAGAACTTGTCCAGGGACGTGTCCATGAGCTCCATGCAGATCCACACGTCTCCCTGGGGCAGGAGGGGGGCGTCCAGAGATCAGCTCAGGCCCGGAGCTGCCCTGAGCCAGGTCTCTGGCTGATACACCTGCCTCTCCCCCAGCTCCTCCTATCCTGCCTCCCAAAGCTTCCTGACCCGCACCCTTCTCCGCCTTCCTGGCTGCACAATAGCCTCCCCCGTCACCTCTGGGCTCCCCTATCTGATCTCTAAAGAACACGGTGATTTCCGGGAAGAAGTAACTAAGACACTGGGTCCCTCCAACAGCCACTTCTGGGATCTGGCCATGACCCAGCCCCACAAAGCCTCCGGCTTCAGCCCTGGTGGTCCTACCACACGGGGCACCCCAGCTCTGACCCTGACAGACAGGTCCCTCCTCCCCCGCGTGCCTGCCTCCCCCGCCTCTGCACCTTTCAGGACAGCCTTCTTGGGAAGACGGGGTGCAGCACTCCTCGGGGTTCCCACCGGCCCCTGGGCCCCTGGGCCCCTGCCAGCTCTGACCCAGCACACAGGAAGGCTCTGAGTGGAACAGGGATGGAGCCTGGCCTGGCACACAATGGGTCTGGACACTCAACAAGCTCAGGGACCCACTCAGTGCTCGGAGAGTGAAGCTGGGCCAGGAGCCCGACCTCCACTGAACCAGGCGGCAACCGCCACTGCGAACAAGAGCACCCAACCTGGGCTCCTGGCTCCGTCCACACCCCATGGGCGACACCCCAGCAGGAGCCCATCCTCCCAGCTCCAAGGCCACACCCTGCTTCACCCAGTCTCTGCCCACACCCACCCCCCACACACCCCCACAGCCGCCCCGCCCGGAGCCCACCCTACAGCCAGGATGCTGCTCAGGCAGGTGGTCACACCACCTGCTGGCACACGCACTGAACGCCAGGCTCCTGCCACACCATTTCATCATGACAACCTCGTGAGGTGAGTATAGTTACTGGTCTCATTTCAGAGACAAGGAAACTGAGGAAGGAAGCAAAGAAGACAGGCGTCTGGCTCCAAGGCCTGTGCTCTCCAGAGCCCTGCTCTGCTGTCCCACAGGGAGGCAGGACCCGTTCACTCCTGTGCCCAGCACCCAGCACTCAGGGGCACTCAGCAAGTGTCTGCTGGGGCCCAGAATGACCCAAAGTGGGCTTCATTCAGGCTGGGGGGCTGGGGTAAGCGCGCCATGGAGGGAAGGCAGGGTGTCGGAGCTGCTAGCCCCTAGCCTGGCATCCCTCCCTCGCTCCTGAGCCTGGCACCCGCCCTCACTCCTGCAAGGCCCACCTCTCGGAAGAGGGCCCCGTAGAAGGTGACGGTGTAGAAGCAGTCGACTGTGCGCATGTTCACATCCAAGTCCATGAGCAGGCGCTTCTGCTCCTGGGAGTTCACGGTGGCCCGGATCCGCTGCCAGTGAGAGGGCCGTAGGTCAGGGGCCATGCGGCAGGAGGCCAGCCCCCACCATCCTCAGCCCCCGCACCTCCTTCAGGCAGCCTCCCAGGTGTCCTGTGGCCCAGTGCTCCCCGGCAGGGCGGGACCCTGCTTACCTTCACAGCCATGATGGTGCCACTCTGGGCGTGCCGCACCTTCTCCACCACCCCATAGGCTCCACGCCCGAGCTCCGAGATGGTCACCAGGTCATCGGCCTCCACCTCAAAGTTCTTGGGGAATAGAAGAGAGAGAAGGTTGGTGGTCAAAAGCCAGGAGCTGGCCCTGCCTCCTTCAGTGGAGACAGCTGGGGCAGCGGGAAGGGAAGACAGCGGCAGGTCAGACCTGGATCCAAGTCTGCACCAGCCCCTCCTGCAGTGCGGCCCGGGACAAGGCCTTCCCTCTGAGCACCACACCCCAATCTACAGGGCAGGCGCAGCACCAATGCCCCAGGTCAGTCTGTGAAGTGCCCCCGCGGGCACAGGGGACTCTAGGGAGGCCCCTTCCCTCTTGCTCCCCACCCCACTCAGAAGGGTAGACTGAATTATTCAATTTGCTGAGTGCCTACTATGTGCAAGTCCCTTTTAGGCACTGGAGACACAGAGAGAAAACAAAGCCTTGCCCTCACAGTAAGCGGCGTGGCCGTGGGCCATCTATTCTCTCGAGCTCGCCCTCTTGCGGGAGGCAGACCCAAAAGAAAGAAGCAAGTAGATGAACTGGATGTCAAACAGTGACGGATCAGGCAGGAGAGACAAGCCTGAAAGGAGCTGTCCGCAGGGAGAGGCCTCATAGTGAGGTCGCTGCCTGGAGCCCCCTGTGTCTCGTGGGTCCAGCGGGGTCCCTGAGCCAGGACCCGCAGTCCCTGCCTGGCCGTCGGTGCCTGTGGGACTCAGGTTCCAGGCTGCACCCAAGAGTCGGGCAGGGGTCTGCATGCCCCACACAGCCTCCAGGTGATGTGGGGACAGACTCTGAGGTGAGGAAGCTCAGCAGGACTCCAGGAGGCAGGCCACTGTGCCCTTCCAAAGGGACCGTCAGAGTGAGGGCTGGGAACTGGGCTCTGCTGGAGCCCACACACCTCTCCAGGCCCTACGGGGTCAGCTCGGGCCCTACGGGGTCAGCTCGGGCCCTACGGGTCAGCTCGGGCCCTACGGGGTCAGCTCGGGCCCTACGGGTCAGCTCGGGCCCCCTTGGGGAAAAGACTGAGCTCAGGCTTCAGCCAGCACCTACCCTGTCTCCAATGGTGATGAAGGTCCGGGAGTCCAGGTTCCTAGGGGGCCTTTAGGGAGAACACAGACCCCATGAGTCTCTGAGAACCACACCCTTCCCAGCAGAGAAGGCGCCAACCCGGGGCCAGAGGCGCATCCATCCCCCGGAGGCAGCACTCCTCAAGGCCCCTCCTCTCAGGTGCCAGGTGCCCCCTCCTCTGAGGCAGGAGATGAGCACAGCCCGGACCCAGGTGCCCCAGGCCCCGACCAGGCAGGGGTCCACGGGGCTCCGCCGGGCCCACGACCCCTACTTGTCCATCCACTGGGGCCCCTCCAGGAGGACCCCAGGCTGAGCCCGGGGAGACGGAGGCAGACTCACGTGGGGCTGGGCGCGGGTGGCTTGGACACACAGGCTATCCGCAAGTCCTTCTTCCTCTTGGCCTTTCCTGGAAGGGAGAAGCGAGGCAGCTGAGACAGTGTCCGAGGCGAACGAGCCGTGGGAACTGGCCCTCCCTGGCGTGCTGACCAGACGGCATCCATCGGGCAGAGCTGTCAGCTCCCAGCTGCGCTGCCCGCCCCTCTCTGAGCCTCAGTTCCCGCATCAGTCATGTCAGAGGTGGGGACGTGGAGCAGATACACGCTGGGGAGTCCCTGGCTGCACCAGTGCCCTTTCCTCCCGCCCCTCAGGCTTGCCTTTGCTGCCCCTCAAAGGGACACCCCGGAAGCCCAGCCTCCTTATCGGGGTGCCAGACAGGCCTGAGCCCTGAGGCAACGCCTTTCTCACTCTCACCCCCGAGAACAGGCCAGGGCTTGGCCTCCTGCGCCCGCCCACAGGGCTGACGTCCGTGCCTCTCAGAACAGCTGAGTGTGGCCAGGTCCTGGGCAGGCGGTCATGTGATGCTCGGAGAGACTCCTCCATGGAGCACTGCCGGGGTGGGGGGCTGGCACGGCAGAGGGCACTTCCTTAGGTCCCCTTTTAAGAAGGCGCAGGAAACAAGGTGGAGACCTCAGGGAGCCCGTAGGTGAGGAGCGAGGCGGCCTGGGACCACAGCCCTTGCTCCCAGGCACCCAGATCAGGGCTACGTTTCCCAGAGAAGGGAAGGGACTTGCCCAGGTCACTGAGTGCCTGGGTGGCCAAGCTGGGACTGGACCATGACTTCCCGAAACCCCCCACCACAGAATCGGCGACACTACGTGCCTGCTCCCACACAGCCCTGCACCCGCTCTGCCCCCACCCACCCTGCACAGCCCTGCACCCGCTCTGCCCCCCACCCGCCCTGCACAGCCCTGCACCCGCTCTGCCCCCACCCGCCCTGCACAGCCCTGCACCCGCCCTGCCCCCACCCGTCCTGCACAGCCACCTCTGACACTGGCCCAGGGAACCTGGAACCACCTGGCTCTGCGCCACCTGCCGCAGGTGTGTGGAGCACCAGGCAACCTCCACCCAAGCCCCTGAGCCAGGTTCCACGTCCGCCATGCCTCACATGTGGCCTCAGCACCTCCCATGACCCCAGCACGGGCTCCGTGCTCAGGCCCCGCAGCCAGGCCCCCGGCCCCCCGGCCCCCCGGCCCCCCGGCCCCCCGGCCAGTGATGGGATGGGCTGTTATTGCTGCTGGAAGATGAGGCAGCCCAGCTGTCCTCAGAGCTTCTGAGTCACCAGGAAACAGAGCGGCCCTGTGGGGATGGGCCGTGTCTGTACTGTTGTCGGTGGGCAGACACAGCAGTCTCCACAGAAGCCACCTCAGGGACCTCCAGATGCCAGGCCCAGAGCATGGGCTCTCTCTGCCCCAAGTTCAGATCCCACCTTGGCTCCCGCAGGCCTCTCTGAGCCGCTGCCCCGTCCAGCCTGGCCCAGCGGCCTCGGGCACATAAACAGCACTGGCGGCGGCGGCGGCGGCGGCTGTGCTCACGGGCGCTGCCAGCTGCTCCCCTGGCCCTGGGTGCACCAGGCACCTAGGCACGACCTCACATCTGAGCTGCCTTCACCCCGTTTTACAGAGGCCATGTGGATGGGTGTCAGGCTGAGTGGGTCTCCAGTCACGTGTATGGCCCCACCAGGGAGGAAGTCTTAGCCCCACTTTATTTGGGGAAACTGAGGCTCCAAGGCGAAGTCACTGCACAGTGAGTTGGGGTCTGTCTAGGAGGCGCTCCTGGATGTGCTGACTCAGAGACACAGAGCCCAGCCTGCGGCTCCCGGCCCTCCTCAAGGCGCTTCCCGCTGCCCGGCCGCCCACTCCCCAATAGGACTCAACAGGCACCTCCTGCTGACCCTGCCCGGCCGCCCACTCCCCAAAAGGACTCAACGGGCACCTCCTGCTGACCCTGCCCGGCCACCCACTCCCCAACAGGACTCAAGGGGCACCTCCTGCTGACCCTGCCCGGCCGCCCACTCCCCAAAAGGACTCAACGGGCACCTCCTGCTGACCCTGCCCGGCCACCCACTCCCCAACAGGACTCAAGGGGCACCTCCTGCTGACCCTGCCCGGCCACCCACTCCCCAACAGGACTCAACGGGCACCTCCTGCTGACCCTGCCCGGCTGCCCACTCCCCAACAGGACTCAACGGGCACCTCCTGATGACCCTGCCCGGCCGCCCACTCCCCAACAGGACTCAAGGGGTACCTCCTGCCGAAACCGGTTTGGCTCAGTGGATAGAGTGTCGGCCTGCGGACTCAAGGGTCCCAGGTTCGATTCCGGTCAAGGGCATGTACCTTGGTTGCAGGCACATCCCCAGTAGGGGGTGTGCAAGAGGCAGCTGATCGATGTTTCTCTCTCATCGATGTTTCTAACTCTCTATCCCTCTCCCTTCCTCTCTGTGAAAAATCAATAAAATATATATTTAAAAAAAAAAAAAGGGGGTACCTCCTGCTGACCCTGCCCGGCCGCCCACTCCCCAACAGGACTCAACGGGCACCTCCTGCTGACCCTGCCCGGCTGCCCACTCCCCAACAGGACTCAAGGGGCACCTCCTGCTGACCCGGAGCCCAGCTCCTCCCCGCTGCCCAGGCCCACACGTCCTGCACAGCTACAGGGAGCCAAAAGCTGAGGCTGCAGGACCAGCCGGTCAGATCTGACGAAGTCGAAGTCGCCACTGGCCTCAGGGGTAGGGAAAGGGCCCGGGCTGAAGGGGGTAGGGAAAGGGCCCGGGCTGAAGCGGGGAGGGAAAGGGCCCGGGCTGAAGTGGGGAGGGAAAGGGCCCGGGCTGAAGTGGGGAGGGAAAGGGCCCGGGCTGAAGGGGGGAGGGAAAGGGCCCGGGCTGAAGGGGGGAGGGAAAGGGCCCGGGCTGAAGGGGGGAGGGAAAGGGCCCAGCTGACGCATTCGGAGAATCCGCCAGGCCAGCATCGCCAGCGTTGCCTTTGGGGTGTGGCAGCCAGAGGCTGAGACCAGCTCGGGTTCCCCTCTCTGCACCTCCGAGTCTGAATTTGCAAAGAGGACCTCAGAGACATGCCCAGCGCCCAGCACGGTGGGTCTCCAATGTGGCCTGGGCACTGGGTGTGGCACACAGCACGGGTCCTGTCAGACACGGTCGCCGGGGTTAGTACTCAGTAATGAGGATTAGTGAAGCCTTGTGTTCTTGACGTGAGGTTTTTGTAATTAGCAAGTAAGACATTTTCTGTTTCAAGTTAACCAACGCGGGTCTGCTGGGCCTGCCCACCCGCCTCCCGCACGGGCCTGCTCTCACCCCCACTCGCACCTTCCTCCGCTCCAGCCTGCACGCCACCTCCCGCCCAGGACGAGAATGTCCTAAGATGCGCGCCCCTCACCAAGCCTCGGTTTCCCTATGTATCCAGGGAGCTTCCACCCCGGCCAGACCAGGGGCGTGAGGGGCGCGTGGAGGCACAGGGCACCGGCGAAGGGGCCTCACGTCTGCTCCCCTCCGGCCCTGGGGGGACAGAGGTGCTGTGAGCACATGGACTGGGCGGAGGGGAGGGCAGCGGGGGGGGGGGGGGGACAGAGGTGCTGTGAGCACACGGACTGGGCGGAGGGGAGGGCACGGGGGGGGGGACAGAGGTGCTGTGAGCACACGGACTGGGCGGAGGGGAGGGCACGGGGGGGGGACAGAGGTGCTGTGAGCACACGGACTGGGCGGAGGGGAGGGCACGGGGGGGGGGACAGAGGTGCTGTGAGCACACGGACTGGGCGGAGGGGAGGGCACGGGGGGGGGGACAGAGGTGCTGTGAGCACACACGGACTGGGCGGAGGGGAGGGCACGGGGGGGGGGGGACAGAGGTGCTGTGAGCACACGGACTGGGCGGAGGGGAGGGCACGGGGGGGGGGACAGAGGTGCTGTGAGCACACGGACTGGGCGGAGGGGAGGGCCCTCCTGCCATCAGGGTCACCAGGATGCATCTGGAGTGACTTGGTCTCCCTGCAGCTTTGCAGGAACAGGCCATAGGCCACCCGCTGCTGCCACTCTTCGCCATGGACGTCAGCACTGGGCCCAGATGGCCGGGCCGCCCAGGTGCGAGGCTACTGTGGCAACCGTCGCCACCACAAACAGAGTGTCACAGGCCACCACAAACACAGCCAGCCTCGGCGGGCGCAGCGCCAGGCATCCACGTCCTTGGCCTGCACCGCCTCCCAGCAGGCCCACAGGCAGGGGACAAGAACTCAGCCCCTGGCCTGCAACACCCAGCCGTAAAGAGAGGCGCCCGGGACTCAGACACAGCTCCGCCATCTGTCCACCCTGCCGTCACCTCCTTCCACGCGCCATTTCTGGAATACGCCACCGTCTCTCCCAGCTCAGGGCCTTTGCACGTTCTGTTCCCTCCGCCTAGAATGTTCTCCTCGACCCTCACCTGCACCTGCTCAGAGAGGCTCTCCTCGTGGCTCCTGCTAGGCCCCTGACTGATGGCTCCCTGGCGTCCAGCTGGCCTCTCTCCTGTCACTTCCCACCGGTCTCCTGCAGCCGCTATCTGAGCCCTGCAGCCGCGTCCCGCAAGTGGCTTCACCTCCACTGTGCAAGCGGGTGAGCTGAGTGTGTCCAATGCGGCTATCAGTGCCACGCCTCAGCAGCGCCTGCCGCGTGGCAGATCAGGTGGAACCATCTGGAAACCCACAGTACCCAAGGTAACGCCAGGCCCCAGCCCCAGAAGGTCACTCTCGTAACACTCGCCGCAGCAGCCCCACCGCCAGTGTTTCCTGTGTCTGACTGACGGTTCAGAGCGGAGATGGATGGACCACGTCTCAGAGGGAGGTCCGTCGGAGCGGACGGGAAGGCAGGTCTGCTGGCTTCAATGACCAAACATCAACCGAGAGCCTGAGAGGGGCCGTCCTACCCTCCAGCCCCCGGCCCCAGGCCTGGGGGGTTCCACGTAAACATATCTGTGCCTCTCTCCAGGGTCCATCCTGGGAGCAGAGGGTGGGCAACCCTCACCATGAGCCCTGCCAGGGGCTCCGCGCACAAAGGGCGCCCACCACCTCCCATTCAGTCCCACCCCAGTTCCCAACGACAAAGGCAATGCTCCCCATGTGTGTCCTCCCTCCATGAACCCTGACTCCACTGGAGAGGTCCTGGGCCCGAGTCCCTCCCATTAGGTAAAGAACCCCATGCCGCCAGGGAGGGGGGAGACCAGATGTCCAGAGGCTCCCCACGCTCCTTCCCAGCCCATCTCATGCAGCTGGTCCTCTCTCCGGTGGGGGACCCTGCGAGATCGACGAGGCCAACGCACTCCCGCTGCACTGGGGGACCGTGAGGCCCCGGGCCGGCATTCGGGGGGCTCACTGGATGGCTCGTGCTCACGGGCTTTAACAAGCCAGGGCCCACGCCCAGCATCTGACGTTCACCCCCACTCACTGCCGTCATCACACCAGCTCCCGGGTGAGGTGCTCAGAGCCCCCGGGGCGTAGCGAGGGGGACACGGAGGCTGGACCCCCTCCATGGCATCCCTCCCTGGGAGCCTCGGGGTCACCCCAGTCAGGCTCTGGCAGGCGGCAAGGACAGGCCTGTCACTCAGGCAGCGGCCAGGGGGTCCCCAGTGCTGCAGGCCCTTACCGAGGCCTGGGAGGACGGAAGGCTCTCTCACTCACTCACCTACACATGCCAGGCCTGGCACCTGCCAGTCACCAGCTGTACCCCAGCAACAGGGGAGCAGTGGGCGAGACTGTGGAGAATGCTCAACCCCAGGCCCTGGCCTCCCAGGCCCCTGGTCCCCCTCATCCCTCCACTTTCTCATCTGCAAAGCGCCTGATGAGGATCCTCTCTCTGCCCGCCTCCCGGCAGCCGTCTGCTCTACGATGAGCAGACCAATGAGCAGACCGGGGACTCGACGCCCAGGCTATGCTCCAATCACGGCACGCATCAGTGTCTGAGGCCGTTCTGAGAGTCACAGCGTGGGGGTGCTATTGGCATCCGGTGGGTAGAGGCCAAAGATGCTATTTCACAACCCACAACGCACACCCAGGCCCCATCACCGAGAATAAATCCAGCACCCCAAACCACCGACCACACCCTGGCCATGTGCTCAGTGGTTAGCGCATCTGCCTGAGCCCAGAAGCGTCGTGGGTTCGATTCCCAGTCAAGGGCTCAGGTTGCAGGTTCGATCCCCGGCCCAGTCAGGGCACATGCAGGAGGCAGCGGATCTATGTGTCTCTCTCACATTGATGTTTCTCTCTCTCTCCCTCCCACTCTCTCCAGAGATCAATGGAAAAAAGATCCTCGGATGAGGATTAAAAGAAAACAAACAGCTGACCACAAAAGAACGGACTAACAAGTGAAGTCAGTTTATGTAACGTTCACACAGAATTCCAAACATGCTGTGCGCTCTGAAGAGGAAAAAGTGGAGCCTAGGGATCTCGGGGGACTCTTGGAGGTGAGATTTGAGCCGAGGCTGACTTGGGGAGAAGACAGCTGTGGGAAGCTCCAACCTTTCTAATGCCGCGACCCTTTAATACAGTTCCTCATGTTGTGGTGACCCCCAACCATAACGTTATTTTCATTGCTACTTCATAACTGTAATTTTGCCACTGTTATGAATCGTAATGTAAATATCTGTGTTTTCTGATGGTCTTAGGCGACCCTGCTAGCAGTTCTCAGCCTGTGGGTCGCGGCACTAAAAAGGTTGAAAACTGCTGCTCTAGAGCAACAGTGGTCTGAGCACAGGGGGCAAGTGCACAGGGACTGGGCAGGGAGGAGGGGGGCAAGAGGAAGAGGCTGCGCCAGCCTGTGTTGCCCAGCGGGGAGCCTGAGGCCGCCCCAAGGTGCCGGTGGGTCTGAGGCTCACAGGTCACCACTCGAGGGAGCTCAGCACCATCCAAAGTTCCACGGACCCAGAAACCCAACTCCAAGGAACCCATCCCTAGGTCACAACTCTCACAGATAGAAAGAATAAAGAGCCACCAGCATTTGGTGAGCACCTACTGTGCGCCAGGCCTGTGCTGAGCATGGAATCACATCCCATCCAATCCCTTCAGCAGCCCCAGAGGCAGGGACACCCATTCTACATATGAGGATACTGAGGCCCAGGGTTTACAACATCCAGAGACTGGCAGGGTCTGTGGGCCCCTCAGCAGAACAGCGGGCAGCACCCTCCATGCGTGGTGGGGAGTGGAGCCAGGCACAGTGGGAGCAGGAGGAGGAGAACGGATGGGTGAAAGGGAGGAGGCGCTGGTCTCCGCATAGAGGGGTCCAGGAACAGCAAAAAGCTGACTTTTTGTGCCCTTGAGATTACTAACCACATGCAGTCCCAGCTACTAAAATGTAATTTAGATAAAATAATAAGAAAACAAGAAACCCTGTCTACCCCACGTCTTGGGCTGCTGCAGGCCTGGGACTCGTGCCTGCCAGTGGCAGTCGGACCTCCTGGTGTCCCTCTCGGGCTCCAGCAGCAGGGCCTGCTCAGAACTGGACAGTGCCCAAGACAATGTCCAGTGCAGATACTGGAGAGGCCAGGGTCACCCCCAAGGCCTGGAACACAGGTCCTGGCTCCTGGGGCCGTCAGACCCCGGCTCCCTGAACGGCAGCTGTGGCCACGCATGCCACTACGGCCGAGGCGGACAGAAAGTGAGTGAGGCAGGATGGGCTTTGGCATCAGGGAGACTGAGCTGTGGCATGACCTTGGGCAAGCCAGACCCCCTCCCTGAGCCTCAGCATCCTCCCTGGACATCACGGTGAGTGCAATGGCCTTGACCTCCAGGAGAGAACAAGCCTAAGTCAGGGCCGTGAAGACAAAGCCAAGCTCCGAAGACAGACTAATGTCTCTTCAGGTAAGTAAGTCACTCCCCACTTTAGGCCTGTGTACTCGTAAAACTCAGTGCTATTGCTCTGGCCAGTGTAGCTCAGTGGCTAGAAGCGTCAGCATGCACACCAAAGGGTCTCAGGTTCGATTGCTGGCCAAGGACATGTACCTGGATTACAGGTTCAATCCCCAGCCCTGGTCAGGGCATGTGTGGGAGGCAACCAATCGATGTGTCTTCCACAGCAATGTTTCTCTTTCTCTGTCTTCCCCCTCCCTCCCCTCTACTCTCTCTAAAAATCAATTAAAAAAATATCCTCAGGTGAGGGTTAACCAAAACTAAAAAGTAACAAACTCAGTGATGCCCGGGGGAAAGCACACCCACGCTGTTGGGTGACCAAGCTGGATGAGACCCTGCAGGTGAAATGCCTGGCACCCAACAGGTGGATCACTGGCCACCTGGCCTTGGCCCAAAGGCCTCTGGTTATGAAGGTGAATCCTCAGACCACAGGGTGGGCCCCCCGCGGACAAGGTGGGCCTCCACACTTGAGCCCCAATTCCAGGCTTCAAGAGGCTGTGACTGGAGAGGGATGTTCCCTGAGTGACACCCAACCTTCCAAGAGCACTCAGGGTGGAGTGCCCACAGGTCCCCACGGGGCCGGTGTGAGATCATCCTAGCTGCCAGGCCACCTGGACATGCTGGGCAAAGGGTATAAGTGCCTTTCCTTAACTAGCACATGTCATTCTTGGTTTTATTACCGTCAGGATCAACACAAAACCTTACCAACAGGGCGGATGGAGAAACACCTGGGAAGGTGTCCTGGTGGTAAAACACGATCTGCAGCTGAGGTGCGGACGAGGTGTCCCTGGCCTGGCAGGTCTCCGCCTTCTCACCTTCCACAGCAGCCGGAGATGGGCGTTTCATTCCCATCAGTCACATGAGAACAGCGAGGCTGCTCGAGGGTCCCAGGGCAGCCGGGACACGGCTGGATCAAGAACCAGCACCGCCCCCCCAGGAGTCCCCCCAGACTCACCTATCAAGGGTCCAACCACATCACCACAGGGCCTGCCCCTGGCGACCTCGGACGGACGCAAGCTGAGGCAGTGGCTGGAGGGCATGGTGACCAGGTCAGGTCACAGACGAGCAGAAGACGGAGAGGCAGGAAATAGCCTCCGACCCACACCCAGGACCGTCATGGCGGAGTCCTGTCCAGGACACAGCAGCACGGCCACCGACACCAACACAGCACTGCTTCCTGTACAGCCATCTCCCCCTCCCTCGCTGCTTCCCAGGAGTGTCCACCCCCCGCCCTGCGCCAGGCCCTCGGCTCGCACTCCACCCCTGGCTAAGGCGACCCCTGCAGTCTGAGCTGGTGCCTCACAGGGACGCGGCACGGGCGGGCCGCACACTGCCCGCTGTGAGCCGGGAGTTTCAGATTCACTTAAAGCAGCAAGATCAGCTGCAAACACTCAATTCGTGACCTCGGAGCCAGTTTCGGTCCTGGTGTCCTCCCCATGAGGCAGGGAGGACATTGAGGCCCCCGGGCTCCTCAGGAAGAGGCAGACCCGAGCCCACCGGCTGGTGGACTAGCCCCTCCCACCACCACCTACCAGGGCGGCTGGCCGGGGTGGGCGCGAGCCCGGGATGCTGCAGAGCGGTGGCTGAAACCTGCCACACGCAGGCGAGCTCTCCGCCTGAAATAATGGCAGCGAGCATCTGCGATCTGGCTCCGGTACATGTTGCCAGTTTGGCTCAAATAATCTCTCGTGAAATTTCTCTGGAGGTTCGGCTACTCCTCACGCTGACATTCACTTGGCAGAGGAGCCGGGGCTGGAAGCAGCCCGCCCGGGCCCACCCTGCAGCCCAGGTCCTGGTGGGTACAGGCAAGGGCCTGGGCACCGCCGCTCCCGGCTCCCGGCTCCCGGCTCCCGGCTCCGCACCAGGTGAACGTGGCTGAGCCTCTGTCAGAAGCCCGGCCTCCTTGCTGGAAGCAGCAGGCCATGGCTTTATCTGAGCTGTTCTCAGAAAATCCTCGAGAGAGATGAGGGCTGAGATAACCCAGGGGAAAGGGGAAATGGGCGGCTGCTTTAAATGGAGGCTTTTTAACTAGAATGCTTACCGAGAGTGAGTGACATCTTTGCTGGTTCAACGAGAGACTGAGCTCTCTTTAGCTCCGAGAGAGAGGGCCCTGGCTTCTCCGGCCTGCACAGCCACAGGGTGGTGACAGTGTTGGAACCCTGAACCTGGGGTGTGGCACTGGGCCAGGAGGTGTCGGAGCAGCCCCAGAGGAGCTGGGAGGAGCCCTGGGATGGGGTCACACGGAGGAGCCGGGCCCCACGGCAGCAGGCACGCTCCTGGCCCTGCCCTCGGCCTCAGGGGACGGAGAATCTCTGTGGGCTCGTCTGGAGATGTGCGTGTCAGGGCTGGTTTTCCCGAGAAGTGTGTTTAGACTCTCCAGGTCTCAAACGTAACCCAGAAACCATGTCTCCCCGTGGGCAAGGCCCCCGACGGCGAGCCTCCCTTAGCACTGAGGTGGCTGAGCTGAGGGTCCTTGATGCTTCTATGTTGCACGCACAACTAGAAAAAGTCAGCCATACATCAGACAGAATGAATAAAAAGAAACTATAAAGACTGTCTGACTTAAACAGACCTCTTTCAACCTAAAGTGAAACTATATAAAAGGATTTACCAAAAGAGAGGGAGGTAGCTAAAGTATTTAAATAAATGAATCAACCTATGTCTTTTAGGTATCAACCTAATTCTTAGAGGTATTAACAATGGCTGTTCTTACTTTAAATTTGGAACTGAACTTGTCAAGGACAGATATAAATTGTAAGTTTCTCTGCTGAGTCTGTGTGTGCCTACACACGTGTGCGGTGAGCATGAGAGCACTTTCTGCCTCTGGATGACACTGTAGAATGAAGGTAAAGGCAGTGCTTTAAGACTGGGTACTCTAAAACTCTCAGGAAAGATTCATGAACTCAAATGCTTTTCAGGTTCATGCGATCTGAGATTAACGCTTAGGAAATAAAGCCAGGTTCAGTCTGTTGGTTTGAGTAAAAGACACGTCTCTCTTTGAGTCCATGTTCATAACTGACTTTGGTGTCTATGAAATATGCTCCTAAAGGTCGAGTGATAAAACAACAACGAATCGCCAGGAACCTGGGAAACCCAGGCGCCGCTTGGTGCTGCCCGCTGCCCGGCTCCCCTTCTCCGATGTTCGCATTCCTCCAGGCACTCCTGCGGGACTGAAGGCAGGGAAGGACGATGGCCGACACTCCTGCAGGGAGACGTGCACCACTGCCCAGGTGTGACAGAGGCACTTCCAGAAAATGCCACGAAAGTAACTGCCTGGTCTCAGCGAGCTCACAGGGCAGAAAGACTAAACCCAGGCCTGCCACCTGCTGACCCCGGCACCTCCCCATGACGGACACCGGACACTCGCCTCCGCCAGCCACAGACATCAGGCTCCTCGCAGACGAGGCGCCGCGGACATCACAGGTGGGCAGCCCACGGCATCACCAAGGCTGGACACCTGTGGCTCCGCACGGACTCAGCACCCCTGCTTGACCTGCCCCCCGTGTGCTGCTGAGCTGAGCCCTTCGATAGGGTCCAAGCGCTCATGATGACTGAACGTGTCCGTGTGCTACCAGAGGCCAAATCCGGAAGAGGAGACGGAAGGTAGGAATGGGGTCATGATCTTCACGGAGAGAAAGGACCAGGGTGGTGCTGTGTTCGTGTTCTGGGTTTGTTGTTATGGTTTCTGCGATAAGGCGCTAAGGCTCGAGACGCCTTCACCTCAACTCAGATCCCACGGCTCGGTGTTGCCCCACCCACCACGGTCAACAAGGCGAGGCCAGTACCGCGACTTCCCAGGGGTGAGCTCCCCAGCGCTGCGAGGGGCTCCAGGTGGTGTCCTCGTGCTGCCCCCAGCGCCCCTCACGCCGCCTGGCACACCTGGCCTTGGTCTGGCTCTCGGAACTACTATTCCCAGGACCTCCTTCTGTTCCCCGGGCAGAGAGAGCTCTGGAAGAGTCGAGGCTCCTCGCTCACCCCGTATTCCCTCAGCTGGCACTGTGCCTGGCACCAGTGATTTTCTACCAACTGCGAGGCCGGCCTCGGAGGCCCCTGTCCTCCTGAGTCCCCCTCCACCTCCCCTTCATGCTCTGGGAGAGGCAGACCTATGCACCCAGTGCTCTCTGCTCCCAGGGGCCCTGCCCAAGAAGACCCAGGCGGCAACGGGAGCGCCAGCACCAGCGTGGGGGCCGGTGCGGAAGAGCCTGGTGCACTCTGGCTGGCTCTGCAGGACCCTGCCCCCTGACCACCCCCAAGGTCACAGGCTCCCAAGCCCATCATCAGAAGGCCGGTCCTGTGTATTCGCCCACCAACAAGCACCTGCAATAGCGAAATCACAACAGACGCCCTTCCTGTGACCGGCGATGTGGGAGGTGCTTACCCCCCTTTACAGAGAGGAGACTGAGGGGCAGAGAGGAGACTGAGGGGCAGAGAGGAGACTGAGGGGCAGAGAGTCCCTGTGAGGAAGGCAGGAAGCAATGGGACCATCAGAATTGGAAGCACAGGCTCATTCTTACCCCCTAAGCTCGGCTCTGCCCGATGTCCAGGCTCTTTGCAGGGAGACGACAGTCTGGCTATGCCCCGTGCTTGACACTCAGCGAGAGGAAAGTGAATGTCTGCAGCCATCTGTGTGGCTGCCAGCAGAACAGGCAGGCGGGATCCCCATTCCCATTCTGCAGGGGAGGAAACTGAGGCCTCTCCTCACAGGGGTGGGCCATGCCCAGGGGACTGAAGCCACTGGCAGAGTGCAGTGAGTGCACCGGACACTCGGTGTCCCACGCCCCGCAGTGCGGGGGGCTGAGCTGAGCTCTGGCTGCGGCAGTCTTCACCTCTCCACACCTGTCTCCCCAGCTCAGGCCGGCCCGCACGCCTGGCTCCTCAGCTCCCAGGTCCACAGCAGTGCGTCTGGCCTGAGAGCGCCTGGGCCAATGGCAGCGAAGAGCCGCCACCACCTGCCCTGCTCCCTGAGCAAGAGGAAGCAGGGCGCTTGCCTAACAGGAGATTCCCGGGCGGGACTGGCACAGGGCCAGGAGGGGTGGGGGTCCCCGCCCAGCCTGAGGTCCGAGAAGGGAGCCACCCCCCTTGCCCAGCTCAGAGCCAGGAGCTGACCTGCGAGGCTGGGCTCACAGTCTCCTTTTTACCCACCAGACGGCAGCAACCAGCAGGATGGCATGCCCGGCAGGTGAGTCAGTGCCCAGTGCCCGCTGACTCACCCACCGGAAGCCTTTGTGGCCCTGGCTCTGTCCCCACACAGGCAACTGAGAACTGTGCTCCCTTCAGGCCCCGGGCCAGGCTGGCTGAGCGTTTCCTGTGCGTCACACCGGGGCGGAGCAAGTCCCCAGGGTGCCACCCTCCCGTCTTCCCAACGCTGGAAAGGGGCACTATGGGGGCAAAGGCCCCCGCACACAGGCAGGACACAGACATGCTCCTGCATCCTCAGTGCACCAGGCAGCAGGCGGGGCACGGGGATCAACCACGGGGTGCCTGGTGGGGGCCCTCACGGCGCGGGGGGGGGGGGGGGGGGGGGGGGGGGCAGGACAGGATTGTGTGGCGCCACCAAGGACACATGTAACTGAGGCAGCAAAGCAGGACCACGCAGACCGAACGTGCTCCTGCCCCTGGCCCAGTGCCAGCTGCCTCTGGCTCCCGACTCCAGCCCAAGGCGGCATGTGGGTGAGGAAGCCCAGGAAGGCCGCAGGAAGCCCGGGCCTCACCCTCGTGGAGGTTGAGGAGGCAGGGCGCCCCGCAGGGCAGGCAGCTGGCTCAGAGGCAGAGTTCCCGCAAGGCCAAGTGCCAGCCACACCCTGTGTCGTTCAAACCCCTTTGAGGAGCCAAAGGAGCACCACACTAAGGCCCTGTGCCCAGGAGAGGGAGGACACAGCTCTGTGGACTCGGCCGAGCCACACCCCCAGCTGACCTTGGTGTTGCCATCTGTCCAATGGGTGGGACGCAGTGAGTAGGAAACGTGCCGACCGGAAAGGGCTGTGCACAGAAGAGGCATCACCTCAGGCTCAGCCGCCGCCAGGTGGGCGTGGCCTGCAGGAGACACGGCGGGACCCAGGTATGACGGGGTGAGGGGAGTCCACCCAGCTCAGCTCAAGCACCCGGCACAGGAGGAGAGGAGCCGGGGGCCTCTGGAGAAGGCAGAGCCCAAGCTCCGCCTGTCACAGCTGGACCGCGGGCCAGGCCTGAGCCTGAGTCTCCTCGCCTGCCCCTGGGCCATGCGGGTGAATGAAGAGCCCTGGCACCTGGTGGGAGCTCAGGGGTGGGAGCCGTGGGCATGTTGGTGAGGGGCATGGAGCTTCCCCTCCACATCCTTTCACAGACCCCAAAAGGGCTGGCAGGGCCCTGGCCTGGGGAAGGCCTTCCTTCTCCCCCACCCAACACCCTCTGTTACCTGAACTCACAAACTGAACCCTCTCCACAGGCTGCGGGAGGCGATGGCAGGACTGAGTCGCACAGCACCGGGCCCAGCACTGCCTCCTCACGGGTTTGCCCTTCACAGCCTGCAGCGCCCACTGCTATCTGATGATGCGTTTCCCGCCGGCAGGTCAGCAAGGGCCTCCGACAAACACGGCTCCCAACCTCTTCCTGCGCCCCCAAACACTGTCAGTGAGACGGGCACCGTCCGAGTCCCTTTCTGACCGAGCCAGACCTGGGCCCGCGCTGGAGAGAAGCGTCTCCGGTCCCAGTTCTCCGGGGGCCTCTGACTTCCTGGGTCCCAATTCCACACGGTCTGCAGCACAGTCCCTCCCCAGCCACCACCCCCTCGAGTGCCGCCAGAGTTACTCACGGAGATTGGGCAATGGTCAGGGATCCGACTCCCATTTATGTAAGAGGCAATTGCCCTGCCCACCTTCGGCTGGGCCCTGGCTCCCAGCCACCACAGCCCCTCCCCGGACTCTGCATACCCTCCCCCTGCCTGGGCCCCTCCAGGGGAAAAGAGGTGAGAACAACCCCTCCGCAGAGGCCCACCAGTGCCAGTGGCTCCCTGTCTTCCCCACCTGCAACTCTGCAGCTCAACCCAAGCAGAGGCAAGGCCTCGCCCCACAGGCTGAGCCCTTTCTAGAAAAATTAAAAAAAAAGGTCACAATGGTAATAGGACAGCACAGCAACCATCCCTTCCTAAGTACCTACTGTGGCCAGACACCATGCTGTGGTCTCATCACCCACTCTCGCTTAAAATGTGTTAGTATTCACTATGTCACAGGATACTCCAGAGTACAGAGAAGGGAGGTGTGATTACACCTATTTTACAGATAAGGAAACTGAGGCCTAGTGACACTCCTGCTGCTGGAGGGAGGCAGCCCACTTGTTACAGCTACTTCCAGTTTGGAAATCTCCCACACAACCAGCCTGCTGAGACACCCACATGCCAAAAACAGACTTTCCTCTTCCTGCAAAAAAATCCCCCTTTCACCCTCCAGCTCACCACCCGCCCCCACACCCCACCCCACACACACATGACAAATCCTGCTGCCGGCAGTCACCACCTCCCAAAACTTTCCAGGAAGCCGGCTCCTTGGAGAAGACAAGAGCAAGCCCACTGCAGCCAGCACTCTGGGCTGGCAGCTGCCCAGCATCCCCAGACAGCAGGGGCTAGCCTGGCAGCAGCCAGCTCTGGAGATCCTGGGACCTGGGGGTGAAGGGGAGCTCCCCATGCAGAGAGAAGCATGCAGCCACGAGGAGGAGGGGGTTGTGGTCAGGGAGGATGGGGAGCCAGGAGAGTTTCCCAGGACGCAAGATGGCCAGAGTGGGGCGGAGTGGGGCCTACACGGATGGCCAGAGTGGGGCGGAGGACTGGGGGTTCTGGCTGGAGTATGGCCAGGGCAGCACTCGGGTGGGGTGGGGAGGGGTGCAACAGTACAGCGAGATCCCCAGCAGGGAACCCCGCTGGGGCCCGAGGGACATCAGTCGGATCAGCCTGGACACAGCCCTGGACCCAGGCGTGGACCGGGCTGGGGCACCCAGGCTGGGACAGTTCCTGTCGGGGCAGTTCCGTCTAAAGAAGGTCGGAGTGACGTTCCCGATCGGGCGCGGGGGGGTGGGGGGTTAAGAGGCGATCCTGCCGGAGCTTGGGCCTGGGTGCAGAACCGAGGCCTGGATCGGGTGCAGGGAGGCCGGAGGCCGGAGTGCGGCCGGGCGGGCTGGTGGGATCGCGGACGCTCGGGACTCGCGCCCGGGCCGCACTGGGCGGAAGGAAGCCGCGGGCCGGTGGCGCCTACCTTTGGCGGGGGGCACGCCGGCAGGCGGGCTCGGGGCGGGCGACTCCATGGCGTGGCGGTCCGGGCGGCGGGACTAGTCCAGAGGACAATGGACTCCCCGCGGGCGGAGCAGGCGCATGGCTGCGGCCGGGAGGCCGGGGCGGAGGAGGCGGCCGACGGAGCGAGGGAGCGGCGGCGAAGACGCGCCGGTGGCAGGAGGCGCCGGAGCTGGACTGCGCGGCGCCCGGGGCCGGGTCGGAAGACCAGACGCAGGACCCGCCCCCTCTCACCGACGGGCTTATCCGTCTCCGGGGCCGGCCCCCGCCTATCAGACGCCGCCTGGCCCTGCCTGTCACGCACACACCTCGCCCTCCCGTGGCCCAGACCGGCTCCGCCCCCGGCAGCCCGCCAGTCACCTGGAAGCCCCGCCCCAGCAGGCTCCGCCCCCGGCAGCCCGCCAGTCACCTGGAAGCCCCGCCCCAGCAGGCTCCGCCCCCGGCAGCCCGCCAGTCACCTGAAGCCCCGCCCCAGAAGGCTCCGCCCCCCGGGCCGACCGCGTCCCTGCGGCGCAGGCCGGACGTCAGTCAGCCGCTCCCCCTGGGCATTGGGCCTGGCGCCCGCAGCTTCTCGGTCCGCCGCGCCCCGACAGTGCGCTTTGTGGACCCGCCCCGAGTGCGTAATCTGGAAAAAAGTCCTGATCTTGGAGGGTGGCCCCGCGGGGCGTTGGGAAGCGGGAAGGTAGGGTGCTGCGAGCGGGGAGGGGGTGGGGATGGGGTTAAAGTGCGCCCCGGAGTGCAGTCCCGACTCGGCTACTTCCTAGCTGGGGTGACCTCGGCAAGTCAGATAACCCCGAGCCCAATGTTCGCCTCCCTAAAACAGACCCTCCAAGCCCTGCCTCTGGCGCTTCGGGGAAGAAGGGCACTGGGCTTCCCAGGACGCTCAGCGGGTGTCTGAACATTGAAAAGGGCTGAGCGCAAACGCGGCACGCGCCTCCATTCCCGCTCCAGCGAACACCCCGGACCTGCTCCGCGGCGGCACCGGGCGCAGCGGGGTGCAGCGTGAGCTTGGTGGGGCCTAGAACGAAGCCGATAGATGGGTCTTGTTTAATGGCTGCGACGCCGCTGTCCCGCCTTCTACACATGGGGAAGCTGAGTCTGGGTAAGATGGCATGTCTGTATTTTACTCCACTCGGCAGGCCTGGGAAAGGGCCTCGTGCTGGCGTCTCTGGGCCTTTGGTTCTCTCCGCTCCTCTTGGGGCTTCAGTCCGCTCATCTGTGTAATGGCCAGACGGCCAGTCCTCTCCACTGACCCATCTGGCGCTGGGATCCGGTGGCGAGGTTGAAAGCTACAGGCTAGTGAGGGCAGGAAGCACCTGGCAAAGGTCAAGAGGCCAGCCCTTTGCCTAGGGCAGGCTTGAGTGTGTGGCCTGCCAGGGACCTCACGTGACGGAAGCAGATTCCAATGCCTGCTGAAAACGCGTGGAGCAGGGGTGCTGACCTCTGCTTGCCCCTTTGTAAAACAGGGGTGATCCCTGCATGGCCCCACCCACCCACACAGTGATGGGGAGGCCAGATAAGGTAAGGGGGAGACCTGTAATCATCCTCCTCTTCCTGTGTCCCTTGCTTACCCTTCCCAGCAGTGGGTGGGAACCATGAGCTATGGATGCAGACAGGTGTGGGTTCACTCACGAGCAGTCACTGAGCAGCTCCGCGCCTGTGCGTGGACAAAGAGGTCTCTCTGAAATGGGCTCCTGAGCTCGGGCTTAGGGATTGCTGGCTCACAGTCTGGCCCGCACTAAATGCCCAGAAAATGTTTGTAAACACACTGTGGGCCACCTCCTACAGGAAGCCAGCTGGCCTTCCCCTCCTGGGTGTCTAGAGGGCCCAAAGCACTCTGTCCCAATGGGCTATGTGACCTTGGGCCTGTCATTTCCTTTCAGGACCTGCTGGTTATCATCTGAAGATGGGCACCAGGAGCAACGACCCCGGCCAGGGCTGCACGCTGGGCCTGGTGGGCTTTCTGGGTTCAGGTGCCTGCCGGCCAATCAGACTTCCACTCCTGCAATATTCCCTGCCCTCCTGCTCCCAGGCCTTTCTGCTGCCCCTTGAACATACCAATCCCCGTCCTGCTGCAGGGCCGCCACCCTGCCAGCTGTTCCCTCTGCTGGCACATCTTCCCCCCACCCTCTCACAGCATCACTCCTGGGGCTGGTTCCCTATCGTCCTGCAGACCTTCTCCTAAGGCCTGCCTAGTCGTTCTCCAGATCAGCTTTAACTCTCTGCACTGCACTCACACCACCAGTGTCTCTCCCGCGACACTGTGGGCCCTCCTGGCAGGAATCGCCAACTCATTCTCTGCTACATTCCTAATGCACAGCCCAGGCCGAGCACAGAGAACGCGTCTGATAAATGTTTGAGGAATAAACAAAGGAAGGACGGAAGCATGCCACAGATAGCGATGAAATGCCTCGAGGCCCGTGCTGACCTCCGAGGCACCCACATGACTCAGACAGGCCCTCCAGTTGCAGACGTTGACAAGGTTAGTCAGGGAGCCGGACAGACAGCCCAAGAATTACAAAACTCCATGAGGGGTGTTATAAATAGATGCATGAGCAAGAGTCCCAGGAAGATGCCAGACTCCACCTGGGTGAGGTCAGGGAAGGCTCCTCAGAGGAGGTGACTGTAAGACTAGACCTTGAAGGATCTGTAGGAGCTTCTCAGGCAGAGAAGCAAGCGTCTCCCTAGAAAGGGTTGTAGGTACGAAAGGGGCTGCACAGGAGGACCAGTGGGGAGCGCCACAGGAGAGCTGTTTCTCAGCTGCTGCAGCAATATCTGCTGGCCGCCCTCTGCCTGAAGTAGTACAGTGCGGCTATTCAGAAACCAGGAGGGGCATTTGACAGGGTCACAACAGCTGCCTCTTACCCTGACTCTGAGAAGAAGTCCCAAACACCCCTCTGCAGACTCAAGGGAACTGAGGCATGAAAGGAAAGGGAGGGATATAACCAAGCATTGATGTGGGTGTGAGCTGAGATGGGCAGGACCTGGGGTGACAGAGGGCTGGAGAGAGGCTGGTCTGAACCAGGATCGGGGAAACTCATTCATTCATTCAACAACTATTTATTGAGCACTTACTGTGTGCCTAGCACGAGGGCACAGCACTGAACAAGATAGACACAACACCCAGCCCTCCGGAGGTGACGGACTAGTGGGTGAACCCAGCCAAATGCCCAAGTGCAAGTACAGCCTGTCAGAGGATGGTAATTCCTATGGAGAAAGGGAGGGACAGGGATGGGGGCGAGGGCTGTAACTTTGAGGAGGAAGGTCTAAAAAGCCTCACTGGGAGGTAACCTGAGGCTGGACCTGAGGAAGGAGCCCTGAGAATGTCTGGGGAGCACACGCCAGGCAGAGGGACAGCTCAGCACACGAGGGAGTGACGGTGTGGCTTTGAAGTGGGAGAAGCTGGGGCCCCTGCTCTCACCTCTGTGCACTCTTGCTCATTCACATACCTTGGCATAGTCCCAACCCACCGGACCCCTTTACACCTACGTCCATACACCCCAAATACACATGCACATACTCAGGAACAAATGAAATACACAGCCATGTACAGGCATGGGGCGTGGCCACACCTGCTCAGATACATTCGCAGACACTGCTGTGCCCGCCCACCTTCCTGACACCGAGGTCTCCACGGCCTGCTGACTCACAGCGCCCTCTGGTGGCCAGCTGTGGTGTGGTGCTGGCCACACTGGGAGCTCGGGGCAGCGTCTCCTCCTTCTCCTCAGTGCTTCCTGGCCCGTCTCTCCACATGCGACCAGAGGGAGCTTTCTAAATCCAGGGCTGGCCAAACTCCAGAAACTTCCAAGGCTCCCTAAGGGGGGGTAACTGCCCAGACATCTCCCCAGCCCAGCCACTCCCAATGGAAGCTCTACTCCCTGGACCTTTCTTTGCAAAGGCTGTTCCCGCAGCTGGGAATGTCCTTCCTTGCATTCTCCACCTGACTTATTCCCACCTCCTTCATGAAGGACCAGCTTTGCCTGGTCGGTGTGGCTCAGTTGGTTGGCATGGCATCGCATATACCAAAAGGTCACAGGTTCAGTTCCCGGGTAGGACACATACCTAGATTGCAGGTTCAATCCCTGGCCCTAGTCAACTGATCTTTCTCTCTCTCTCTCTCTCTCTCTCTCTCTCTCTCTCTCTCTCTCTCTCTCATCCCCTCTCTCTAAAAGTCAATGAACATGTCCTTGAGTAAGGCTTTTTTTTAAAAGACCAGCTTTGAACCCAGGAAGGGAGACTCCGGGGAACACCCCCAGGCCCCACCCGGCCCCTCTCATCAGGAACCCCAGCTCGGCCAGTGGTCGCACCCCACCTGCCTCTCTGTCACACTTATGCTGCCCCAAAGCAGGTGGGGCTGGTTCCCTGTGGCCCAGCAGCAGGAGCTGGAGGCAGTTCTCTGGGGCAGTAGGAAGCCCTTGAAGAGTTGGAGGGAGGCAGGAGCCTCTGACTCAGGGTCAGGCTCTGAAGTTACAGCACAAAAAGGAAGAGACTGCGTACCCAAGGGGGACTCATGCAAGTTACATGGCTCCACCGCGAAACAGCAAGTGCCATCTCGGGAGCCTCTGCTGCGTGCTAATCCCGCGGAGCATGTCATCTCGGGCTCACTCCCGGCAGGCACTCTGGGAGCAGCTGGGCGATGGAGGAAGGTGAGAATGGATGGGAAACGGGCTCGGGAGGTGCGGAGGCCACGGTAATGGCAGAGCTATTGTTGAACTGTCAGATGGAGAGTTTTCCTTCGTTTTCCTACACAAGCTTGTCTTCCACTGAGCAAAACACGGCGGCTTTCTGGAGAGACGCCAAGCTGTTGGATCTTAACAGTGCCCTGGGGTCTGCTCTGCCCCACACCCTGCAGAGCTGCACCCCAAGAGCCTGGCTCAGAGGCCGCCTGCCCTGCTCTGGTCCTCACAGGTGGCACTTCCTGCCCAGGGTGGGGCAGGCATTGATTGACACCTGTTGCACTCGGAGCCTGAGACTTGACATGACCTGAGGAGGCTGGTGTGGTGATACCTTCATCTCAGAGACAAAACTGAGGCCCACGGCTTCTGGCAGGCCCACCGCCGGGAGGGGTGGGGCCGCCTCTGGGCCTGGAGCCTGGGACAGCCGCTGCACTGCAGGATTTGACGAGGAGACTCACGCTTGCTCCCTAGGATTCAGGCCCTCCGAGGTGTTGGGGGAGGAGTGCTATAAACTCAGAGACAAACAACTTTGTTTTGCCCAAGATCATCGACCCGGGAGAGGAGAGCGGAACTGCACGGGATCGGGACGCCGCGGCCTGGGTGCAGCCCAGGGTCAGCTGCTCAGGCTGCTTCCGGGTCTGAGGGGAGTCCTGGCTCTCCACGAAGGAGCCAAGTGACCTTGAGCCAGCACTGGTCTCAGCCACGCCTTCGAGTCATCACTTCCATCTTGATCAGTGTTTCTCTTACCTTTCTTTTCTTAAAAAATATATTTTACTGATTTCAGAGAGGAAGGGAGAGAGAGAAACATCACTGATGAGAGAATCATTCATCAGCTGCCTCCTGCACACCCCACACTGGGGACTGAGCCCGAAACCGGGGCACATGCCCTGACCAGGAATTGAACTGTGACCTCCTGGTTCATAGGTCGATGTTCAACCCCTGAGCCATGCCGCCGGGCTCTGTTCCTTTCAGCTGTCCCCAAGCCTGGGCTTACAGCCCTCCCGTGATGAGGGTCTCACCCTCTCATTGGCAGTGTCTTCCATTTTCAGGAAACTCTGACCATTACCAGCTTCTTCCTTAAGTTCTGCTGAAGTTTGTCTCTTAGAAATCCCAAGCTCAAATTCAATCCAGCCCTTCAACATAAACTCTTGAGCATGTATTTTTGCCTGGCCCTGTGTTAAGTGCTAAGAGTACAAGGCCCCTGCCTTCATGGAGCAAGTCTTCTGGGATAGATTGGGAAAAAGGCACATACGTCAGTGAAAGTAAACATGTGAAGTAATTTCAGAGATCAGGGCTGGGAACAAAAGTCAAGCAGGGCGCTGTGGCAGAGGCACTGGATGGCTCCATCAGGCAGGGTAGTCAAGGAGGCCTTCCTGGAGGAAGTATCCTCTGAGTTCAGACGTGAGTGACAAGAGAAGCCCGTGGGCCTGGGGGCAGGGCCTGACTTGAGACACCCCTGACACACAGGTCCTCAGGGAGGAGGCGCAGGGCCTTCTGGTCGCCACCACCTGAGCAGGGACATTTGTCTCCCCTCCCAAGTCCCCACTAAAATGACAGTAACATTTCAAAACAGGAAGGCAGTCTCTCAAGGGCAAAGGAAAGTCAATGACAGGGACAGGAGGAATCTACAACATTTTTTTTTTTGAATGTATTTTATTGATTTTTTACAGAGAGGAAGAGAGAGAGATAGAGAGTTAGAAACATCGATGAGAAACATCGATCAGCTGCCTCTTGCACACCCCCTACTGGGGATGTGCCTGCAACCAAGGTACATGCCCTTGACCGGAATCGAACCTGGGACCCTTGAGTCCGCAGGCCGACGCTCTATCCACTGAGCCAAACCGGTTTCAGCTACAACATTTTTAAAGCTGGAAAATAAATAGAAAAATGTTACCAACATTTTTAGCAGAGAAGAGGAAGGTGAGCTCAGTGTGCAGGGAGGGGCTCGTCTGTAGCCCAGCCCCAAACGAGTGCACAGCCTGAGAGCGCCGGGTCCGGGAGGGGCGGGCGCAGTGAGGACCAGGAGCCTGCAAAGGAAGAACTACCCACCGTCTCCCAGAACCAAAGGCCGAACCAAAGGCCATCTCCAGGCTGAAGGACCCCAGGCGCCCAGCTTGCTGCAAGAAGAAAACAAGACAATGATTAACTCCTAAAAACACACACAATAGAGCAGGGAGCTCTAAGTGCTGCCTGGCTCCGCTGGGAATGTTTACATAATCACAACATTGTAAACACCAAACTCTGATGTATCCAAGAATGGTGGTGAGAGTGGGCCCATGGGGGAAGAGAAGTGGGGGTCCGGCCTGAGAGCATTAAATCACCCCTTGGTAGCAGGACGCCACCGGACACTGTGTGACATGGACGAGAAAGAACACAAGTGGAGTGTAAGCCCGTGACAGAAGTGCGGAAGGAAGAGCCGAAGGGGTGGAGGCAGGTGCACTGGGAGGTCAGCAGTGGGTGCAGGCAGCCGGCCCGTTGGGTCCGCGTCCCCAGGCCTGGAACAGCCTGGCAAACAGCGGATGTCCAGTCTCCGTGTGTCTGGGGGTGGCAGCGGGCAGCGGCCGTGCTTTCGCCGCTTTTACACGCCTTGTAGGGCTGTGTGACCTGTACACTATGTGCAAGTATTACTTCAATTAAAATGAAAGGTAAACTCTCGGGAAATGCAAAGGCCAGTGTGTCAAGCGTCTAGCGCAAGCAGGAGGAAGGCAGGAGAGGAAGGACACGAGGTTAGGAGGTCGCAGGCCCGAGTCGTGGGAGGCCAAACATGGAACCTTTTTAGAGAACCCCGAGTCACTCGGGGACTCTCCGGTGGCCAGCCACATGCTCCAGAACCAAAGCCCAAGTCATTCCCAGGCCCCACCCGAGCCGGCGCCACCCCAGCCTGCGGTCCTGGGAACTGGGTGACCTAGTGGCTGCCCGGAGCGGGGAGAGGGCCCGTGGCCAGTGCCCACCAGGAAGACTGGAGCGGGGGAAAGGGCCGTGCCCACCCGGGAGCTCCCGCGGGGCGCCTCCGCCCACGCCTCCCTGCGGGGTCTTGCAGGGAGCGGGGCCACGCAGCCCACACAGCAGAGCCGCACCCAGATGGACAGCACCTGTGACAAACACTTCTTAGCAGAAACAATATCGACTTTTAAATTTTTTTTATTTTTCAATTACAGCCTACATTCAATATTATTTGTATTAGTTTTCGGTGTACAGTATGGTGGTTAGACAATCATATACTTTACAAAGTGTTCCCCCCAATATTTCCAGTCCCCACCTGGCACCATACTTAGTAATTACAATAATATTGACTATATTCCCTAGGCCAGTGGTCGGCAAACTCCTTAGTCAACAGAGCCAAATGTCAACAGTACAACGATGGAAATTTCCTTTGAGAGCCAAATCTTTTAAACTTAAACTTCTTCTAACGCCACTTCTTCAAAATAGACTCGCCCAGGCCGTGGTATTTTGTGGAAGAGCCACACTCAAGGGGCCAAAGAGCCGCATGTGGCTCTCGAGCCGCAGTTTGCTGACCACGGCCCTAGGCAGTACCTTACATCCCCGCGACTATTCTGTAACTACCAATCTCCACATCTTAATCCCTTCACCTTCTCCCCCCTCCCCTCTCCCCGCTGTCAACTACCAGTCTGTTCTCTGTCTGTGCGTTTGTCTCTGTTTTGTTTGTTTATTCTGCTCTCTATGGTCCACATACAAGTGAAGTCCTGTGGCATTTCTCTTTCTCTGAGTTACTTCGCGCAGCAGGACACGCTGCAGGCCCCACAAGCAGGGAGACCAGCCGGCTCTCCAGGCTCTCCGTGGGAGGCTCTCCGTGGGGACGGAGCTTTGCTTTCCTTTCTTCGAGCTTTTCTGCCTGTAGACGGTGCTGTGCCCCTGGGACCCTCCTTCCAGGCGGGAGCCAGCGGTGAGATTTCCTCTTTGTTATCCATTTGTCTACTGATAGGCACTTGGGCTGCTTCCAGATGAACATAAGGGTGCATATATTTAGCATATATTTTTCAAATTAGTGTTTTGAGTTTTTGTTTATATATTCTCAGAAGTGGGATCCCTGGGTCAAATGGGAGTTCCATATTTAACTTTTTGGGGAAACTCCATACTGTTTTCCAAAGTGGCTGCACCAGTCTGCCTTCCCATCAGCAGTGCACGAGGGTCCCCTTTTCTCCACATCCTCGCCAGCACTTGTCGTTTGTACCGACTCTTTCACTGTCTCCCACCTCCCCGCACAGAGAAGAAGCTGTGTCTCCTCAAAAGAAAACTCTGGACCACCGGGCAAGGGCTCTGCCACCCGCCCGCCACCCTCCCAGCTGTTCTGCTCCCAGACCCTCTGGGGTGCGGGAGAGGTTGCCCTTGGGAAACTGCAAATATTCTGGGGTGGAAGGAAGAGCGTGTCCCCCCAGGGGAAGGCAGGTGGTGGGGGACCCTGGAGGCCACCAGTGAAGGCTTCATTTCCTCCCGCACCCAGCCTGATAGAGGTGGGGGCGGCCCGGCTCGCAGACACGCGGCCTACCGTGCTGTCCTCAGCCTCGATTCCCAACCACGTAAAAGAGATGGAGCCAGAGCTGCCAAGCAGAGAGAGTGCCTCGCATGACTTGGGCCTCGCCCTTGGAAGGTGAACGCAGGGCAAGGTCACCTCTGGACGGAGCCAGGGAAACACTGAGTCCCAGAGAACTGTTTGCAAAGATCACGAGAAAGCAGCTAGGATGGATGACTAAAGCCTCGGTGAGCACGAACGCCGCTGTCGTCCACCTGCGCGTCAGTCAGAGACGCCTTCCGGCCCAGCGCCCCGCTTCCCCATAAACACCCCGCCCTTCGCTCCCGTCAGACCGCTGGGGGGTCCTGCCCGGCCGGCGCGTCCCCGGCGGCCCTGCCTGTTGGTGTCCAGAAGCGCGCTGCTGCTCGGCTGCAGCGGCCCCGGCTGTGAGTTAGCCGAGGTCGCGGCTCGCCGGAAATGGCAGCAGGGGCTCGGCCCTCGCGCTCAGAGCGCAGCCCGCGGGCCGTGCGGGGCAGGACTCCGCGCTGGGCCACGCAGGGGATGCCGAGGCGACCCGGCCCTTGGGGCTGTGCAGGGACAGCAGGCGCCACGTGCCCCAACGCCGGCGCCTGGTGGGGACACCTCTTCCTGCCGCCTGGTCTCCGCTCCAGCCTCCGGGCAAGTTTGCGAGAGCTGCCCTTGTCCAAGTTGCAGAGTAGAGATAGATGGAGGAAACACTCCCATCGGGTCAGCAATGCGCTTTCTGGGCGCTGACAGTACAAGAAATGCTTTTTCTGCCAAACATTTCTGCAAGACCCATGTGTTGTTTTTAATATATATTAAATATATAATATGTTAATGTTAATAAAGTCCACTAATATAGCTAATGTAATATTTTAATATAAACAAATTCCATGGTTATTTTTTATTGACTTTTTTTTTGGAGAGGGAGGGAGGAAGGGAGAGGGAGGGGGGGGCGGGCATCAATTCCCTGTCCCACTTGTTTATGCACCCACTGTGCTCTGCCCAGGGCCCCAGCCCACAGCCTCGGCATCAGGACCACTGAGCTGCCCGCCAAGGTTATTTTTAGCGCTGCCTGTTCTTTAGGCCCCGGCCCCTCTGCCCTGCGCCTCCCTCTCACCCAGACTGAGACCCTCAGGGGACAGGGCTCCCGGCTCCAGGAGATGGTTTGGAGGAAGCGCAGGATCACAGCCGGTCGCTCTGGTTCTAACCCGCCCCCCACCCCGGCTTCACCTGCGAGAGGGGAGCGGCGACCCTAGGGTTTGACCCTGGGCCCAGCTCCACGCCGCCCCACAGGCCGCAGCAGGTCCGCGTTGGGAAAGGGCCGCTCACAGCTGGGGAATGCCCGTCTGCCCGTCTCCTGCTGCGGCGCCACCTTCCCCAGACCCCGTAGCGGACGCAGGTGTGTGAGATGCTCAGCACCGTGCAGGGCGGCTGCCGCTGCGCGACGTCCGAGCCTCCGCTGGATTCTCTAGAGGCCCTCCCTTCCGGCCGGCCCGCGGGGGCCGGGGGCGGGGCCGGGGCGGGGCCCGCGGGGGCCGGGGGCGGGCCCGGGGCGGGGCCCGCGGGGGCCGGGGGCGGGGCCCGCTGGGGGGGAAGCCGGGGCGGGGCCCGCTGGGGCCGGGGGCGGGGCCCGCGGGGGCCGGGGGCGGGGGCCGGGGCGGGGCCCGCTGGGGCCGGGGGCGGGGCCCGCTGGGGCCGGGGGCGGGGCCCGCTGGGGCTGGGGGCGGGGCCCGCTGGGGCCGGGGGCGGGGCCCGCTGGGGCCGGGGGCGGGGCCCGCTGGGGGTGAAGCCGGGGGCGGGGCCCGCGGGGGCCGGGGGCGGGCCCGGGGCGGGGCCCGCTGGGGCCGGGGGCGGGGGCCGCTGGGGGTGAAGCCGGGGGCGGGGCCCGCTGGGGCCGGGGGCGGGGCCCGCGGGGGCCGGGGGCGGGGCCGGGGCGGGGCCCGCTGGGGCCGGGGGCGGGGCCCGCTGGGGCCGGGGGCGGGGCCCGCTGGGGGCGAAGCCGGGGGGGGGCCCGCTGGGGCCTGGGGGCGGGGCCCGCTGGGGCCGGGGGGGGGCCCGCTGGGGCCGGGGGCGGGGCCCGCTGGGGGTGAAGCCGGGGGCGGGGCCCGCGGGGGCCGGGGGCGGGGCCGGGGCGGGGCCCGCTGGGGCCAGGAGCGGGGCCCGCTGGGGCCGGGGGCGGGGCCCGCTGGGGCCGGGGGCGGGGCCCGCTGGGGGTGAAGCCGGGGGCGGGGCCCGCGGGGGCCGGGGGCGGGGCCGGGGCGGGGCCCGCTGGGGCCCGGGGCGGGGCCCGCTGGGGCCGGGGGCGGGGCCCGCTGGGGGTGAAGCCGGGGGCGGGGCCCGCGGGGGGCCGGGGGCGGGGCCGGGGCGGGGCCCGCTGGGGCCAGGAGCGGGGCCCGCTGGGGCCGGGGGCGGGGCCCGCTGGGGGCGAAGCCGGGGGCGGGGCCCGCTGGGGCCGGGGGCGGGGCCCGCTGGGGCCGGGGGCGGGGCCCGCTGGGGCCAGGAGCGGGGCCCGCTGGGGCTGGGGGCGGGGCTGGTGGGGGAGGGCGGGCCCAGGGAGGAGCCCGTCCTGGGGAGAAGGTGCCTTCACACCGGTGAAAGCAGGCGGGGGCGGGAGCAGGGAGGGCGCCTGGTGGGGCCTGTGGAGTTGAGGGCGTGAGGGACACGTCATCTTTCCAGGCTCAGTGCTCGGCCACCCCCTCCCGCCCCTCCCCGCCCCCCAAACCCCGGCTGCAGCTGGAGTCACTATCACCTTCTCTGGCTCCCAAACGCCTGTGCTGCCTCGTCACACCCGGCCTGATGCCTTCTGGGTCCCCAGGCACCCAGCTGAAGGGCTCTGGGGTGGAGGATCAGCGCCCCCACAGGCTCCTCGGAACCCTGGGCCCATGCCGGCTCCAGTTTGCTGTGTGGCACCGGTGAGCCCTGGGGCCCACAGTTGCTCGGAGCCTCAGCTGCCTTCCGTGTGACGCGGGGGTTTGAAGGGACTCACTCCAGAGTCTGGTGAGGAGTAGGCCGTGCCGGCACGCGGTCTGACTCACCAGGCCGCGGCCTCAGGCGGAGGAGGCTGCTGGGGCTCGAGCTGGAGGCGTGGGCGCCCCAGAAAAACACCTTCAGCCTGGCCCTTCCCTCAGGGGTGTCAGTCTGACCCGAAGACACACACGGGAAGGCGGGTGGGAGGTCCAGAGTCGGGGAAGGCGGGTGGGCAGCCAGAGTCAGGGAAGGGCAGGCCCTCAGAATCCGCAAACACCACCATGGGCGGGACGCCTCCGAGGGGGACCAGAGGCGGCTTCCCAGTGGAGAGGGACGTTCCGGTTCAAGTGCACAAGGTGACAAGGTGTAGAGTGAACAGTGTCCCCACCTTGTCTCCTGCCCACCTCTGCCTCTGTGACCCAACCCCTAGATCCCGGTCCTTCCACTGCAGCGCATGGAGAGCAGCCTCGTCCTTACGCACCTGCCGATCTCCACCAAATGATACTCCCACGATGCACTGCGCTGGCCCCTGCTGCAGGCCTTCCGGGCTCTGCAAACAGCCTTTGCCACCGGCGCAAGTGTCTCTGAGGAAGGCAGGCCCAGAGGGAGATGCTGGGCTGAGGGCACTGTCACAAAAGCAGGCCTCCCTGCGGCCCGCCGCCCTGCCCCCGCGGGAGCCCCAGCAGCCGAGCCAGCCCGTTCCCATCGGGACGCCGTTAAAGAACAGGGGGCCCAGGGGTGGGAGAGTGGCCCCTGAAGTGGATGTGTGTTGTGGATAAGGTGCAGAGAGGGAGAGGGGGACGGGGTGAAGGGAGAGGGGGACGGGGTGAAGCGGGATGCTGTGATGGTCAGTGAGGGCGTGTCCGTGCCGTGCCCGGGGGGCCAGGACTGCTGGCCACACAGGCCTGGCAGCATCACGGAAGGGCAGGGACTCTGAGCTGAGCTCACAGTCGAATGCTCAGGCGAGAGCACAGTGTGCCTGACTTTAAATCCTGCTCTGCCACTAATTTATTGACTGAGTCACTTGACCTCTCTAAGGCTCAGTTTCCTCATCTGTAAAATGGGTCATAAGGGAGTGAGATACTTCACCCAGAGCCCCGTGCTTGGCATCTACAAGGTGCTCACTAAACAGCCCCGGTTGTCTGCTGCTCAGCCTGACAATAGGCACGAACTGGGCGAATGTCTGCTGCCTGCGAGTGTGAGCAAAGAACAATGTCAGTGCCAGGAAATCGGTGCCGCCCCTGGGCTGTGGGCTTGGAGTGGCCACAGCGCCTCTTCAAACCTCCGCTGTCTCATCTGACAAGTGGGAATCTGACCCTGCGTGTGTGGTGACGCTTGAACAAGGGACCATGCCTGTGAGCACCAGCCTTGGGAGCCCGTGCTGGCCAGGAGAGGGGTGCTGTCCCAGGGCGGCTGGGGCAGGGTGGGCGGCACCTCCACAGCCTCCTCTGGGCCAGCCGAGCAGCCGGCTGGTTGTGATAAGTGACAGTTATAAACAACCAACAACACAGAGACGGCCCGGGCTCCGCGGAGGCTGCGTCTCCTCAGAGAACCCAGCAGGGGACTGAGGGGCCTCCTGGCAGGTGCCAGCGGGAGCCCTGGTAGAGGGACACGAGGCCTTTTCTAGCCACATGACAGGACAGCCACAAGGTCATGCAGGAGTCACAAGGTCATGATGAGAAGCCCACCCACTGAGTGTGCATGATGCCATCTAACCCTCAAAACAGCCCGGGGAGAAAATATTTGCAAAACACGTCTCTGTAAAGGGCATATACCTGGAATACAAAGAACCTAAGGAAACCAATAACCCAACTTAGACAATGTGCACAAGACCTTAGATCCCTCGCCAGAGAAGACACCGGATGGCAAATGAGCCTACATCCTTAGCATCAGGGGGATGCAGACTGGAACCACAATGAGGGGCCACTGCGCACCATCAGAAGGAGCGAACACGTAAAAGACTGACAGTGCCGGATGTGGGACAGGCTATGCCACAGCTGGGACCCTCACACACTGCTGGTGGGAGTGCAAAACAGCGCAACCCTGGCGAGCAATTTGGCAATCTCCGATAAAATTAAATATACACCCACCTGCAGCCCAGCCCCTCCACTCCCAAGAGAAATAGAAACCACACACAAAAACCTGTATGCAAATATGTATAGACTTGTTCAAAGTAAAACAAAGAACTCAAAAGTCCATGAATTTTGAGAATGGAAAAACCAGTTATGGAAGACTGGCCATTGGAATACTACTCAGCAATGAAAAAGGAATGAACTGTCCTAACTAGCCGGTTTGGCTCAGTGGATAGAGCATCAGCCTGCGGACTGAAGGGTCCCAGGTTTGACTCCAGTCAAGGGCATGTACCTTGGTTGTGGGCACATCCCCAGTGGGGTGTGTGCAGGAGGCAGCTGATGGATGTTTCTCTCTCATCGATGTTTCTAACTCTCTATCCCTCTCCCTTCCTCTCTGTAAAAATCAATAAAATATATTTTTTTTAAAAAAAGAAAAAGGAATGAACTACAGGCACAGGCAACAACGTGGGTGAGTCTCCAGGGCATGAGGCCAAGTCCAAGAAGCCAGGCTGAAAAGGCGACATTCCGTCTGATTCCTGGTGTGCCACTCTGGCAAAGGCCCCACTGCCATGACCTACACAGGCCGGCGGTTGCCACTAGGGGAGGGGGTACCTGCAAAGGGGCAGAAAGGCAATGTGAAAGTAAACGAAAGCTCTGTATGGTTTCTGTGGTGGTCATTGCAAAACTGTATGTATCCGTCACACATCATCAAGCTTACATTGACTGGGTGGAGTTTACTGCATGTAAATCACACCTTCCTGAAGCCAGAGGAGGACGAGAGAAGCCTGTTTGGTTAGGAAAAGAAGCCCAAAACAGCTGGGGCCATTACTGCTGTCACAGAGAGGAAACAGAGGCTCAGCAGGATGGCGCAATGGCTCCAAGGCTGCAGCAAACCCGGCAGGAGTTGCGGCGTGGTGGGGGAACCGAGGCATGGTGGGGCTGGGCTGCAAGAGAGGAACTGGAGGCTGGGCCATGCCCGCGGGGCAGCCTGGGTGGCAGCCTGGGTGGCACAGTGGCCAGAGAGGCTGAGATTTCAGGGATTGCAGGGCAGAGGCATGTGAGGGCACTGACTGTGCTTCTCACGGTCACCTCACTAACTGCCCCAAGCTGTGGCCCCGAGAGGCAGGCGAGTCCCCAGTTCACACAGCAGAGCTGAGCCTTGGACTCCAGAGCCATGCTCTTATTCTGGGGACAGAAGGGCAGAGGGGAGGCTGCCGAGAACCAAGATCAACAGTAATTAATATAAATTCGAGAAGTCCGGTCAGAAGGCTGAATGGGGCTCTTTGATATTCACACGGTGAATATCTGCATTTTATTATCTACTGCTGACTCAATGGCCTAAAGCAAACTCCCCCAACATGATAATCTTACTGTTTACCAAACTTCACCTTTGATATGTCTATTTGCATTCCTGAAAGGCAGTTGTGTATTCTAGTAAATAAACGCAGATGGGAACGGAGACTCAGTGGAGCTTGGTCCCTTGTACCAAGCTCACAACTGGCTTCCCCCATAATTTCCAAATGTATTTTTCTCGTCTTGTGTATTAATTTGCATGTCGGCCCTTTCTCCAGGTCTTTGAACCCGAGGCCAAGCAGGCCGTGGCTTCACAGCAGGCCGCGAGGACCAGGTCACGCCCGAACTCCCCACTTCAGTGCCCATTCCCCTCTCTGGGCCTCAGTCTCCACCTCCGTGCAGTGGAGCTGCAATAGCACCGCCCCTGGAGCTCCAGGGGGAGAGAGGGGAGCCCAAGGGCTGGAAAGTGCTGCCTGTGGCCTATCCCACCAGCCCAGACGCCGCCCTCACGCCGGGAGGAAAATGGCTTAGGAAGTATCCCGTGGGGAAGGGACACGCCCTCCTTTCCTTTGGGCCTCAGCTTTCCTCGCTTGCAGGGGAGCGGGCTGGGCCAAATGACAGCTGGCAAACTGGGGGCCATTCCAGCCCCACAGACATTTTGTTTTATTCCCAGGGTTGCTTCCTCCCTACCCTTTCCCCCAATATTTTTGGTTTATTTTGTTGTTGTTGTTGTTAATCCTCACCCGAGGATATTTTTTCCATTGATTTTTAGGGAATGGAAGAGACAGGGAAAGACAGAGAGAAACATCGATGTGAGAAAAACAAATCGATTGGTTGCCTCCTGCTGGAGCCCGGCCAGGGCCCAGGCCGGGGAGGAGCCTGTAACCAAGGTACATGCCCTTGACCGGAATCAAACCGGGGACCCTTTGGTCCGCAGGCCAACACTCTATCCACTGAGCCAAACAGGCCAGGGCCCCCCAATTTTTATTATGAGAAATTCCAAGCACATAGCTGGAGGCTGGGATGGCCGCTGCTCACACTTGGCCTTGGGCTCCTCCTCTGCCCCTCTCTCCCAGGCAGACACGCGCTGTTGAAGGGTAACTCATTGCCATCATCATCTTTTGCTCCTAACCCTCAGCATGTAGCGCCTGAGAACAAAGACGTTCTGCATGTAAGCACAATGTGGTTACGCCAGCGAGAGAACCAGCGGCAATCCCACAGACACCTAACACGTGGTCCGGGTCCAAGTACCCAGCCAGCCCCACGTGCCTTCCATGGTTCAATTGTTTTGAACCAGTATCTAACCAAGAGTCATATACTCCACTTGGTTTTATCTCCTTCTCCCTCCATTTTTTACTTTGAAAAAAATATTACACCTCCAGAAAAATGCATGAATATGCGTCTGGACACACCGACTGTTCGAACTTTGTCTCTGTCTCCCCTGACCGTTGAAGAGTTGGTGGCAGACACACATAATTGTGCTCTTTCATCCGTTGCCATCACTTGCACATCAGGAGAGCTCACTCTCGTCTTTGATTTCCAGTTCCTATTGAAAACCCGAGGCCCTGAGTGGTCTCCAACACAGAGCGGTCAGCTGGAGGGAGCGGCAGCCACCCCTCTGGCGGGAGAGTGGGTCTCCACTCTGCCACTCACAGGGCTCTCTTTTGTCTGACACCTCCCCTGCCCCTCTCAGCCACGAAGGTTCAACCTCCTTCCACTCCGGGCTCTCTGGAAGCCCCAGGTCTCCTGGGGAGGATGCCTTCTTCCCCCAGGGGGCTCCTGGCCCATTGTGGGGCGGGCCCTCCACCAGGTGTCAGACTCAGAGCTTAGCCTCACCAGTGGAGTCCCAGCTCCACTCCCACCACCAGGGAGAGCGCTGACAGTTCTCAGCCTCCCCAAGCCCAACCCCTGCCTCTCAGGATGGTGTGAGGATCAGCCAGGCCTGCACCACAGCACTCTACACAGCACCCGGCCTACAGGGAGCATGCAGTGGGTGTGGCTGCTGGTGTAAGCTTCCTCAGAAGATAGGCATACAGGTGGGCAAACATACATGTATGAACAGAATCCCATGAGGTGAAAAATGCTCAACAATAGGGAACTAACGGATTAGATAATTATTGCACCCTTAAGATGTAAGAGTCAGGCAGCTGAGACAAAGATGCTACATTTATAAATGACCCAAAAGAATACACACAAAAAGAAAATTTTAAAAAAGTTTTTAAGAAGAAATGACCCAAGTAGCCATCAATAAAAGACCGTGTCAAAGGGAATGGTTAAGTCTAGTCCTCTGCTATGATGTCGTAGGTTTATATGTGGAAAACTAGAAAAATTCTTAAGAAATAAGTAAAAAGGCATCCCCTCTGTGTGGAGGAAGATTGTTCCTAGTTGCAAATACACACACACACGTACATATATACTTATTTATGCTTATTTTATTTTTATGGGGTGTTTTGTGTGTGTGTGTGTGTGTGTGTGTGTGTGTGTTTTAGTTTAGAGAGAGAGGGAGAGAGAGAAACATCAATCGGTTGCCACACACACATGCCAACTGGGGTTCAAACCCCCAACCTGGGCATGTGCCCTGGCTGGGAATTGAACCCACGACCGTTTGGTGCTCCCACCAATTGAGCCACACTGGCCATGACTGTCTCTCTCTATATATTTTTGTTTTTGAAACATGTGACTATATTACCTAGCCAAAAATTGAATTAAAAGTATCATTAAAGAGCCCTGACCTGTGGGGTTCAGTGGTTAGAGCATTGGCCCACGCAAAGAAAGGTATCGGGTTCAATTCACTGTCAAGGGCATTTGCAGGTTCATTCCTGGCCCAGTGGGAGTGCGTTCGGGAGGCAACCAATCCATGTGTCTCTCTCACATCGATGTTTCTCTCTCTGTCTCTCCCCCTTCCTTCCACTTTCTCTAAAAATCAATGGAAAAAACATCCTCAGGTGAGCATTAACCAAAAAACAAACAAACAAAACAACCCAAATGCCCATCAAGGGTGAACAAATTGTGGTAAATGCCCACAATGGAATACTACTCAGTGATGAAAAAGGTACCCTCACCAACATAGATGAATCCCACAGATAAGATGAATAAAAGAAACTGTACACTAAACAGTATACACTACGTGATTTCATTGATGCGAAGTTCTGGGAAAAGCAAATTGGTGCATCACGCTAGAAGTCAAGGTAGTAGTGACTTCCGGGGGGGCAATGGAAACCCTGGTGTTACTCATCTTGACTGGGTGGTGGTCACCTGGGAGTGAACAGCAAGTTTACACTTTAATTAGCAAACTAGTAAAAAGTAACCTGGAGTCCCGTGACTCGGTGCTGCAGCCCCGGGTGGGAGCGAACAGGGCTTCAGCTGTGAGCCGGGTCGGGGCAGCAGGGGCCTGGCCAAGTTCTCTTTCCAAAAAGAAACCTGGACCCCGAGAGGCCTGTCCTCTCCAAGCAAGTCCCTGGTGTTGTTGGGACTCACTTTCCCCATCTTTGGCTTGAATCCAGGGATCTCCAAGGCCTCAGCCTGCGGTTCTGCCTCTTTTGAGGGGAGGTGGCCTCGCGCTCTTATCTCAATCCAACAGCCGGTCACATGGGTGGGGCGCAGCACGACCCTCCCGGGCTCCGCTGTGCGCTCTCCCCGAGGTCTCGCTGCTGGGGTGTCCACTGCCCCGTCTGTAAATAGTCACGCGCACCTATTTCTCAGCTGAGCTCACTGCGTCTACTGAGCCGCCCTGGAGCTCACCAGCGTTTTGCTAAGCACAGGCCACGCACACAGCAAGTGCTGAGTAAATGGTGGCTGCGAGGGAATCCTTGGAATTTTCCTGCAGATCATTATATCTCTTTGAGAGGGGTCCGTGTGGGGCCCCAAAGTTGCCAGTGAATCAAATGCAAGAGGGAAAGGTGGCCTCTGGCGGACGCGGCGCGCGCGGTGTTTGGAGCGCCCAGCGGCGCGCAGGGGGCGGGCCTGGCCCTTTAAGAGCGGACGGAATGTATCAAAACAAACCGGCCGGCACCCACTGGCCGCGCGCGGCACGTGACCCCCAGCTGGTCCCCGCCCCCTTTTGTCGGCCGCGTCTGAGTGTCAGTGTCGGCGCCGCCGCCGCGGTCTCCGGTGCGGGTCCCGGCCTCTCCGCGCCGCCGCCCGCGCCCCCGCCGCCCGCGCCCCCGCCCCTCGGCCCGCGCACTTCCCCGCGCGCCTGGCCTCGGAGCCGCGCTGCCCGGGGCCAGCGGCCTCGTCCCGCCACGGATGGCGCACTCGCCGGCCGCCGCGCCGGGCGCGCAGGAGCCGGGCTGCCCCATCCGCGTAGAGCACGACCGTCGGCGCCGCCAGTTCACCGTCCGGCTCAACGGTAACGCGTGCCCGGCCGTCCCGCCCTTTGTCTGCGAGGGACGGACCCGCGGAAGCGACCCTCCCCAGCGCGGGCCCGGCCCACGGCCCGGGGTCGGTGTCGCGAGCGCGCGCCGCGGGGCGACCTCGGGGGCGGAGGTTCCGCCCGGCGCTCCGGACGCCGCCGGGGCTGCGGCTCCGGGCCGGTGGGGGCGTGGCCGACCCCGGGCGGGGCGGGGCGGGCTGTGGGGAGAGGCGCGTCCCCGCGGGACAGCCCCGCCGGGCGCGCGGCGAGCCCCCGGGAAGGCGGAAGCCAGAGCGGGCAGCCCGGCCGCCAGCCCCTGCCTCGGCCCTGGGAACGCGCACCTGCTCGGGGCGGGCTGCTTCCCGGTGTTTCCCGAGGCTGCTGTCTGAGACCTGGGAAGCGGGTGGGCCGTGACCTCCCGCTCCCCGGTGTTGAGTAGCTTCCCGGGAGCCTTCGCTTTGCTGCACCGAGGGGGTTGGAAGGATCCTCTGGGCAGATTGAGGGCTGCTTCCCCCAGGAAGGCGGCGGGAGGGTGTGGTGTCCCTCCCAGACCCCCGCGCCTCGGGGACTCTGGCCTCGCTGCCTCCTCTGCGTGCCCGTTTCTCCATCCTACTGTGGGAGTAACAGCGCACACCTGGCCGGTGTGAGGGCGAAGTGCTGTGATGAGAGTCAAGGCGTAGGACAGCACCTGCAGCGCATAGTAAGTGCCGAACATGGGCTGGTCCTTACTTTTGAAACCAGAAAACACAGGCAAGCCTTCCTTTCCTGTGAAGAAGGGTTCCTCCGCTTACTGGCCCACAGCCTCCTCCTAAGAGTTCTGGGGGATAAAAAATAGAATTGTGAAACGAAGGACCATAACCCCCTGCCTCCCATCCCCTTTGCTTTTATAACTTTGCCTCCTTCCCAGCTGGGCCCCTGTGGCAAGGTCCAAGCCAAAAAGGCCTTCAGAGGCCACTGTGCCCATTCCTGAGAAGGGAAGGCAGAGTCCCAGGAAAGGGAGGCGCTGCCCGAGGTCAGGCAGTGAATTGGGGCAGAACTGGAACAGGGTCCTGCCCAGTGTGACTCCTGGAACTGACACCTCCCACCTGCACTTGGACATCAGGAGGGGCTGGGAGCTGGGGCAGGGACGTTTCCGAGACACCCTCTCCTTCCCTTGGGGCAGTGCTGGGCATTGAGCCAGGCCCTAGCACATCCGTGGAATGTGGGCATCAGCACCCTGTTATCGCTGGGGTAGCCTCCACGTGCCCACCTGCAGCTGGTGGCAGGGGAGCTCTTGGTGCTGCAGGAACAAGAACTTCCTGAGCCCCCCGGAGGATGAGGTGTGGAGGAAAGCTTTATTGGTGAGGTGACAGTAAAGGACCTCCCCGGTCAGGGTCCCACCTCCCCTGTCCTGCCATGGGAAAAGTCCCATCTTGTCTTCGGCAGAGCTAGGATGAAAGCCACTGCTCAGGTGTCTGCTCCACATTGAAGCCCAGTCCAGTCCCGCATCTGCCCGCTTAGCTTGTGTTCCAGTTGCAGTCCATGGCATGTGGGGCCCACAGGGCCATGGTCCATGCAGCCTTTAGGGCCACTTGGCAGGTGAGTGTGAGACATGGAACAAGAAAGAAATAGGAGCATAAGTGGCGAGAGAGAGAAAATGTCTTTTTCTGAGGATTTTAACCTAAGATTTCTCAAGCTCCGTGGGCTCCACCCTCCCAGCCAATCCATGGCTCCCCAGGCTAGACTGACAGGCAAGCATCTTCCCTACCTCACCCTGACTTTGCTGCACATGCGTCCATGTCTCTCTTTGCTTTCTTCCTATCTATATGCTAGAGGCCTGATGCACAAAGATTCATGCAAGATGGGCCTTCCTTCCCCTGCCATCTTTGTTGGGCTAATTTGCATACGCACTCCTGATTGGCTGGTGGGTGTCATGAAGGGATGGTCAATTGGCATCTTTCTCTTTTATTAGTGTAGATATAAAAGCCTAAGCAACCTTTCGATTGTTGGACCGTTCATCTGGTAGCTATGGTGTGCTCCAACCAGTAGATTAGCTTGCTACTGGGGTCTGGCTGATCGGAACTGGGCAAGTTGGGCTGGACATGCCCTGGAGCCCTCCCACGTTCCCTCCCCAGCCGGCCAGCCCTATCAGGGTCCCTCGGCCTGGCCTGCGATCCGGGACCCCTTCGGGGATGTCAGTGAGCTGCAGGCCAGGCCAAGGAACCCCACCGCACCGGGCCTCTAGTTATTAATATGAACTAGCTAGTCACAATGGTAACAGTTTCATATTATGGATGAGCAAACTGAGGCTTAGACCACAGGGCAGGAGAGACTTTCCCAGCATCACAAAGTGCCAGAGCCAGAACTCAAACGCTGTTCTTTGCACGTGGAAACCAGTCCTCCCGCTGCTGTGGTGCTGTGGCCAGGGCCCTTGTGCTCTCGGGAAGGGGTTACCGAACTCAAGGGAGGGCTTCATGGCGGGGGTGGCCCATTCTTGCAAGGTGGTTTTATTCGCTTTCAGCAAGTAAGAGAGAGGAGATTGTATCTAGAGCTCTGCCTCTGCTTCTATACACAATTGGTCACTTACACATTGATTTCTTCTTTGTAGCTGGCTGCTTTTATGTTTTTGAAGTTGAGTTCCTAAAAACGGTTTACAGCTTGCCTGCAAACCACTGTGCTACATGTTAACATGCAGCAAGACTAGAACTCAGTAAGAATAGCCCAGACCTTGAGATCCTTGTCCTAATGAGGAGCCTCTGGCTTTTCAAATCCTCTTTTCTAAGGTTCCAAGGAGGCCTCTGGGTCCCTTGGGTGCTCAGGCGGTGCTGCATGCTCCCAGAGACAAAGGAAAAAAGGATGTTCAGGTTTCCTTCTTCCTAATGAGTCCAGCCAAAGGAGACCCCGCCCCCGCTCCCTCACCCCCCCAGCTACTCCCCCCTCCCCGCTCCCTCACCACCCATGCTACTCCCCCCTCCCTACTCCCTCACCCCCCCAGCTACTCCCCCCTCCCCGCTCCCTCACCACCCATGCTACTCCCCCCTCCCTGCTCCCTCACCCCCCCAGCCCAGCTACTCCCCCCTCCCCGATCCCTCACCCCCCCAGCTACTCCCCCTTCCCCGCTCCCTCACCTCCCCAGCTACTCCCCCCTCCCCGCTCCCTCACCACCCATGCTACTCCCCACTCCCTGCTCCCTCACCCCCCCAGCTACTACCCCCTCCCTGCTCCCTCACCCCCCCAGCTACTCCCCCCTCCCTCACCACCCATGCTACTACCCCTCCCTGCTCCCTCACCCCCCAGCTACTCCCCCCTCCCTGCTCCCTCACCCCCCCAGCTACTCCCCCCTCCCCGCTCCCTCACCCCCCCCCCCAGCTACTCCCCCCTTCTGTCCCCCCGGCCCGCTCCCCCAGAGCTGGCTGTGGTCACAGCTAGACGTGCCCAGCCTTGTTCCTAAATGTGCCCACCTCTGGAACCTGCTGCCCCGACAGCTAACTGTGAAGTGTTCCAGGGACCCCAGCCACCCCAGGGCGCAGTGTGAGACTGTCTGTCCCCCTTCCGCCTGCACGCCAGGCTCTCGCCCCCTCCGCCTGGCAGTGGATGTGGGGGGCCGCCCTGCCTCAGCGGGGAGGCTCAGCAAAGCCCGCCCCGAGCCAGCTGCTTGTCCTGTAGAGAGAGCTGAACACAGGCTGAGAGGCTGAGTACCCTGGGCTCCCAGGCCGGGGCAGGGGCCTCTGGCAGCACTGGCTGCTGAGCTTCCTGCCTGGTGGTGAGGGAAGGGGCTGAGCAGCTGTGCCCTATGCGCCCGGCACAGCTCGCCCTCTAGCCTGCTGGTGGGTGCGGGCACACGGCTCTTCGGTGTCACAGACTTGCCCGGGGCTCCTTGGAGGAAGAAGAGTTCGGGTCTGGCCCTTACTGAGGGGCTGGAGTGTGCCAGGCCCTGTGCTAGGTGTCGGGGACACGTGGGATTGGCCACCTGGAGGATGGCAGGCAGCACCCCCCTGGGAGCTGCCCTAGGAACCAGGTCTGTGAGGAAGGAGGAGGGTGGGAGGAGGGGTGGGGAAGAGCTGTTTGGAATTGGGTGTTCAGGAGGCCTCCCTGGGAAGGTGGTGTTAAAGTCAAGATGAGCAGAAGTGAGGAGGGGTTCGAGGGAAAGGAGCAGCCAGGCCGAGGCCTGTGGCGCCTGCCGGCCTTGGGGCAGCGGGGCTGGAGGGACAGAGGGGGGTCAGTAGATGTTGTTGGGAGGTCCTGGGGCAGGGGGTGTGAGGCCCTGGAGGCGGTGAGAGGCCTTGGCTGTGACTCTGAGTGAGGTGGACGCCCAGGAGGGTCTTGAGCGGAGAGTGGACGCGGTTGCAGGCCCGCCGGGCTGGTCTGAAGAGGGCAGACTGTGGGAGGACAGCCGTGGAGCGGAGGGCAGGAATGGCCTGCAGGCCGTTCTGAAGGGCCTGGCTGGGTCTCGCTGGCACGGGCCTGGCCGTGAGAGAGTGCTCGACTCAGGCTCGTCAGACCTCAAGTCCAGGTTCAGAAACACTAGCTGGTGTGTCACCACTTCATCGGTGGGGAAGCAGGGCGCCCAGCCTGTGGCAGCTGAGCCGGAATCGTGCCCACCCCTGGATGGCCCTTTCTCTGGCCTTCCCTCTCCCCTCTCCACCAGGGCTGAGCGCCCCACTTGCTTCAAGAAGAAGGGTCTTGTTCCCAGAGTCTGTGGCAGCGGCAGAGTCAGCCGCAGCGCTGACCGGGGATGGGGCGGGAGGGTGCCCTGTCAGGGCAGCACCGCAGGCCTTGACCCCAAAATGGCACCGCTGGCCGAGCACCTGCTGAAGCTGCAAGCAGACAAGCTGCTGGCCCTTCCTGAGGCGGTGTCCCCCGGCCACCCTCCTGCGGTCCCTGGGGTCCCGGGGTTTACCCCCTCAAGGCGAATCAGAGGTGCGTGTGACACCCACCGGCCAAGTTCCGGGCCCTGCAGTCTCCTGGGGGCGGAGAAGGAAGTGCATGGAGCAGAGCGGCCCCAAGCAGGGACCACGTCGGTGCAGACGTGGCTGAGGAGGCCTCCGCTTCATCAGTCTCCATCAGAGCATCTGCCACGCGGACAGGCAAGAAGCACCCACCATGTCCGCTTAGAGGCCACCACAGCCTGCGAGAGGCCCTGGGAGTGCCCGGCTGGACCAGCAGCAGGTCCTCTAGGCAGCGCTGTGTGCGCACCCACCAGGCCGGCTTCTGGAAGGTGCTCTCTAAGGGCAGGGCGGGTGGAGGAGGATTCCTGGTGCCCGGAGAAGGTTGTCTCTTCCCGGTCAGCTGCACAGCCACCCCTGACGTCATCCATGGGATGTGCATCGAGATGAATGCCCAGCTCAGCTACGAGGCGGAGGGGTGCCCAGGAGCAGGCACACCCGGGCGCTCGCAGACACACAAACCCGAACCCTTGTGAATCAAGCTGCCGGCCGCCCTGGCCCGCGGCCCCAGAGTGGCCCAGCGTCTGGCCGAAGGCGGCAGGGGCCAGCCCTGGGTTTCTGTCGTTCCCAGCCTGTCCTGAGGGAGCCGTCCATAACCGTCCTGTTCGGAATCACCTTTGGATTTCACAGCAGCACAGGCGGCCCTGCCTCCACTTGTGGTAAAAGTCAGTCAGGGCCGCGTCTACATCACGTCCTGGGCTTTTTGTTTTCCCCCACACGGAGCACAACTCAGGGAGCGGGCCGTACCCCCTGCTTTAAAAATATGTCTGTGTCCTTCTAACAATGTTTTGGGTATTTTAAGGACCATGAGGAGTTTGATTTGAAATTATACAAGATCCCTATTGTGGGTTTTTTAAATTAAAAAAAAAACAAAAAACTGTGTGTTCTCCTGTGATTGCCCAGCCCAGCCTCATGTCTGTCATTATAGACCTGCTTTTTCCTACTGCCTTTTTTCAGACAGTACTTTTTAAAGGTATACATTTAAAAATTTTTATTTTTAGTGACAGAGGAAGGGAGAAGAGAGAAAGAAACATCGATGTGAGAGTGGACCATGGATCGGCTGCTCCGGTACCCGAGGAGCCGCCCCAGGCACGTGCCCACTGGGGATCAAGCTAGGGCAGCGCTTTTTTCCTAATCCTCACCTGAGGGTGTGTTTTTATTGACTTCAGAGAGAGAGGAAGGGAGAGGGAGAGAGAGAAAAGCATGGATAGGAGAGAGAAACATCGATTGGTTGCCTCCCGTCCACACCCTGACCGTAATGGAGCCCGCAGCCTGTTGATGTACAGGGTGATGCTCCAACCAATGGGCCGCCCAGCCAGGCCCAGACAGTTCTCTTAAAGCAGAAGACAAGCAGCAAGTCTTGACGGCCGCCACCCAGGGACTTGACGTGAAAGCCGTCGGGCACAGATCACTGCCCGAGGTGACTGACTTGGCCCCCTTCTGCACCGTTATTTCTTCAGGGGCAGCTTGTGCAACCTCACGCCTTGCTGACTGGTCACAGGTATACGCGTGTCTCCGTGTCCGAACATTGCTGACGGGTCACGAGTTAATTCTTGTCTTTTTCTTAACTCGTCAGTCAGTATTTCAGAGATGGGACGAGCAATCCATCTAATCCTTCCATCGTCTTTCATTATGGAAAAGGTTTCAGAAAGATGCGTCAGGGGAGAGGACGTGTGAGCGAGCTACGTGCAGACCCCGTGTCTGGCTGGCGGTGACGTGTCTCAGCCGAAGGCAGTGCTGCCGGGAGACGGCGTGAGGCTGGCATTCGCGTGCATGGCGGTGGAGAGGACTGCGGGCACCGACATGCCGTGACTGGGGAGGAGTGGGCAGAAGACACCGCCAGCCTTGGAGATTATACAGGTATTTCCCACAAAGTTTAGGTGAAGTAACCAATTTACTTTTTGATAAAGATTTTTTTGATCTATTACTTCTCATACCAATTTACACCATCGCCAAATGGGAAAATGCCACAAAACCTCTGCTAGCACTTCACGGTGGACAGACGTTACTTAGATACGGAGAAGTTTCTCAGTTTAAGTATGTTGAAGGGACTAAGGAAGAAGCCAGATGGAGAGATGACTGGTCAACCGATCCTTTACTTGAATCACCCCTATTTCCACAAACCATGACTGGGAAGAGGTTGGAGCAAACACTGACATTCTCTCATCTGAACGATGATGGACAACAACATGTAACATGGACCGTCCTCACCAAGGTGGGCCCCTTGAGACCACTGCACCTCTGAACTAAATGTTTACGCACCAACAGCCGTCCCCACGGAGGCAGCAGGGAGCCCTCGCAGAGGGCGCTTCAGGTTCAAGGCGTGCAATCCGGCAAAGCAGTGCAGGCAGGATGTTAGTAAGGACCCTGGTGAACGGGAGTGGCTCTCCTTGCAAACTCGAGATCTCTGCGGGCGAAGGCAGAAGGTTACAACAGACTATTATCCGTCCCCGGCCCTCCTTGGCTCTCGGCATCCTGTTCACCAAGACAATCACTGCAACAGCGTCTGCAGCTGAGCGGCCACGGAGGCGCAGAGCACCGGCCTGCGGAAGAAGGAGAGCTGTGGGTGCCGCCACAACTTACAGAAAAGTCGCCGGCCCGTGGGGCACATGCTGGCGTGACACAGCTGGCCAGCAAGGTGCTGGGAAACTGCCTCCATGTGCATTCTCTTCAGGGGAGACCCCGAGCGCCCCCCATGCCAACCCCCGGAAACCCCTCACTGCCCTGCTGTCCTTCCTGGCACCAACAAGAGCTGTGTGCTGAAGGTGTGAGGTGAAGAGAGGACCCTGACAATTGATGTGTGTTAAAAACCCAATGAGGAGCAGCTGGTGGTTTTTATGTAGAAACTAAATAATTTTTCATAAATAAGTCTCTGTTTTGGAATCTAAAAAGAAGGTTCATCTGTGGGCCCTAGAATCCTGGGGCTCCCCACGGCCTCCCCACCCCCACTTTGCAGATGGGAAATCTGAGGTCACAAAGGGTCAGCTGCCCCTGGCCTCCCTCCGCCCCAGGCAGCTGGTGGCAAGTGCAGCCCCAGAGCTTGTGCGTCCAGATGCCTGGAGACCAGGCCCCTGCGTGAGCCGTGCGGCGGCCCCAGAGACCGTGATAGCTCCCGGGGCCGCACCCTCGCAGGGACGGGGCGGGGTGCCTGGTGTGGCAAGAGGACCAGCGGGTGACTTTCCTGGGTAACCCGAGGGTCTTCACATGCTTCCCGGCTGTGCTGGCTGGTCCCCTGGAGGTTTCCTAGGCCGCAGCCCCCTCTGCCTAACCTACTCTGAGCCACCAGCCTATGGCCCCTCCCCACCCAGGCTCTGCGTGTGGCGATGCCCCACATGCCAGCCGGTGTTCCCAGGGTCTGCTCCCTACTCCTGTACCTGCTCGTGCTGCTCAGCCTCCTCACTCCCACAGGGAACAGAAGCCCCGCCTACTCTCCCATCCGTCCAGTGGGCGTGCTAACCCACCGGCTACCTCTCGGCACTGAGATGGGCGTGGAGGTGGCAGCTGCCTGGCCCTCTGCACAGACCCCTCATCCCCCCCCAGAACCCTCTTCTCCCCGTCTGCAGGGGTGACGAGTTCTCAGTGACCACCTTCCCTGATAACTTCTTGGGGCTGTTGACCCTGGGGTTGGGGATGGCGAAGGGTCCTGAGGTAGAGGCCAAGGGTAGGGTCTGTTATGACCCAAGTAGCTTTAACTTTTCTCAAAACCACTGCAGACTGGTCACAGTGTGACTCTCGGGTCCCAGGACAGGTGAAACCTTGGGCATGAGGTGTTGGGACTGGTCTCGAGGCACCTGCAGAGTGTGGGCGGACCCAGGCCTCCCCTGCCTTGGACTTGTTCCTGCAGCCGCCTTTGCTAGTCAGTGTCGATTGCTCACAACCCAGCCCTGCCCTGGGCTCGCCCACAGTGCTGTCACAGAGAGTGGTGCCCTGGGCCCAGCTGCCCGCACGCCCATGGCAGAGGGCGGGTACCCAGGCACACAGCCCTGCCCTGGCCTCTGGGAGGGGACATTGGGCCACCTTGGGTCACAGGAGGAGCCAGCCCTAGGAGGCGCCAGGCAGTGGGGGGCACGGCAGGCCCCGCGCCACTCAGGCCTCTGAAGTCATGTGGCCTGGCCCTGCCAATCATTAGGGTGAATTAGTTAAATGTTTGACCAAATACAGCAGGCTCATTTTTTAAATATATTGATTTCACAGAGGGAGAGAGAGAGAGAAACAACAATGATGAGAGAGAATCATGGATCGGCTGCCTTGTACACGCCCCACACTGGGGATCAAGGCTGCAACCTGGACATGTACCCTGACCGGGAATCGAACCGTGACCTCCTGGTTCATAGGTCGTCATTCAGTCACTGAGCCCTGCTGGTTGGGCTGGCAGGCTGATTTTTGAGTTGATAATGTTGTCTGGCCCTCCAATGATGTTATAAATATCCCAATGGCCCTTGGCAGAAAGAAGGTTCCCACTTCTGCTCTAGGAGGGGAGGCCAGGCAGAGGGAGCAACCTGCCAGGCTGGGCGTTGAGAGCTGGTTGTGTGTGAGGACAGCGAGGAGGCCGGTGTGGCTGGACCGGAGCCTGAGCAGAGGACAGATGGGATCTGACTCGGCTTCCCTGGTGGATGCAGAGGTGCCCGCGGAGATGTGAGGAGCAGTTTTGAAAGTTGTACCCTTGGACTTGTCTCAGGAGCAGCTCAGAGTCGGAGAGGAAGACAAGGCAGGAGGTCCCCGGGATCTTGACCTGAGCCGCAGGGGTTCGCCATTTTCTGGGGCTCTCCAGGCAGGTCTGAGGGAAGAGGAGGGGCATTCTGGCCATGTTGGGGGTGGGTAGTTGGGACTCTCAGACACAGGTGCCAGGCCACAGACCAGGGGCTCCGGGGCTGCCCGCTAAGGGCCTGGCCCCTCCCCCGGCATGTGTGGCCCAGCCCGTGTGGAGGGCGGAGCACCTGCCTCCCGCAGGCACTGCCTGTGGCCCCGGCGCTCCTTCTGTTTCTCTGTCTCCAGCCAGGTCCATGCACCGGGAGGCGTGTGACTGCCTCTCAGAGCCTCAGTGTTCCCGTCTGCAAGCAGGGCTCTGAGTCCTGCCCATTCTGCAAGGGTGTCATGAGGGTTAGTGTGTGGAAGGAGCTGAGCACGGCCTGTCTCCTGCCAGGCCTCGCCATGTGGCTGCAGCTATGGCACCTGCTGTCTCTGAAGGTGCAGGGCCGGGCTCTGGGGAGGGGGCCCCAGGTCAGCCTCGAACCCCTAGAGTGTGTCTGGCAGAGAGAGAACAGCAGTAGTTTATAGGGCAAATCTCTCTTGAGTGTCTTCCCTGGCCTGGGCACTGGGGAAGCCATGGTGACTGAGCCCCTGTGACCATCAGGAGCTGATGAACCGGGGTGGGGGACAGCCCCGGCTATTTGGGGGTCTGTTCCATCCACGGCCCAGTGGCCACTCCCAGGATATTGTTGAGGGAACGGGCAGGCGAAGGAACAGGGAGACTAGCAAGCTTCCAAGGGCTGAGGACCCGCCACCTCCCTCGGGAAATGGCTGTGTGAGAAGCTGGAATCTTGTCAGGGGCTTGCAAGGCCCCACGTGATTTGGCCCCAGAGCCTCCAGTGTGCCTCACCACCACGCCCCCCACTCATTCCAGCCACCTGCTGGCTCCCACTGCTGCTGGCACCGTGTGCCTCAGGGCCTTTGCACGCTGTCCTCGGCACCTGGACTGCTCGTCCCCCACGTGTCCTTTCGTGTTCCTTGCCCCTCAGGTCTTTGCTCAGGAGAGGCCTGCCCTGTGCACCCGCCTCTTCTCTGCTGCATTAATCTCTAGCTTGTCCCCTTCAGGTCCGTCTTGTTTATAATGATACCACTTCTTGTCTGTCTCCCTCTAGGAGGGAGCGTCTGGTCAGTGCTCTTTACTGTTTCACCCCCAGTGCCTGGACCTGCCTGCATGGAGGCCTGATGAGTGGGGGTAATAGATGGCCAGGGTGGCATGCAGGCAGCCCCCTCCGCCGGTCCCTGCGGCCCTGTTCCGGGCACATGGAATTACCCAGCAGGCGTGGGAGCCGAGACCAGAGTCCCACTGCACGGCCAGGGCTGGCGGCAGTGGGACCAGAGCTGGGCCCGCCCACCAGAGCAGCCGTCAGGCCTGAGGAGGGGGTGCAGGGGCCCCTAGGGCCACCCTCGGCTGGACCATTACGGGGAAGGGTATTCCAGGCAGAAGCAACTGCCTTGGGAAAGGCCTGGAGGCAGGAGGCAGAGGGCATGTCCAGGTGCAGCAGAGACTGGTCTGAGGCCTGGGCTCCCCTTCACCTGCCTCACTGGGATGTGCACCTGGGTCTGAGTCTCCCTGTCTGCAAACAGGGAGGTGGCCTGCAGTGTCAGCCTGAGCGTCAGGGAGAACCAGAAAGCCCCTGACAGGCTGGGCCGTGTTCCCGCATCCAGTTCGCTTCTGTTGGTGACATCACAGGCCCCGGCCCAGGCAGCATGGCGCAACTTACACTGCTTTAAAGCGAGAACCACGTGAAATACAATTTGCTTTTGATAATCACACTTGGCATCGACATGTTTTCTTTGAGGGACAGCGAATTGTGTGTTCTGGCCTCAGGGCCGTCACGCTGGCTGTGCCCTCTTCTCGTCCTTCCCTGACCACCTCCGGCGGCATGGCCCTCTGTCCCCCGACCCAGCTTAGTGCCTTCATACATCACAGCTCCCTGAGTGACAGGCCTTGGAGCTGTCCTCAGCTACCCGTTCTCTCCCCGCACTCCAGCCATCAGCACCCGCGTTGCTCACCTGGACTAGTGTGGCCGCCACGTCCCTCTTCTCATAGCAGCCAGAGGAGGGTCGCGAGACCCGTCACCTCCTGTCCCTCCTCTGCCAAGGACCCTGGTGGCTCCCAGTTCAGGGTGGTTATGAGGTTCTGCGGGACTCGCCCCATCACCCTTGCCCTCCCCTCACCTCCCCACCCCCTCGCTTGCCCACTCCTGCCTCAGGGCCTTTGCACTGGCTGCTCCCAGCCTGGGATACTGCTCCCAGACAGCACACAGCCGCTCCTCTTTCTCCCGCCTCCTCTCCGCCCACCTGCCTGCTTCTCCGCTCTGTCTCCTCTTCTTATGCGTCCACCAGCACAGGACTCTTGTCTGGCCTACTTACTGCTGTGTCTTCAGCACCTGAAACCGTGCCTGGGGCTCAGCAGTTGTTGAACGGGCCTGGTGGATGGATGTGTTCACAGATGGGTGGATGGGGGCGCTGGGTCAGTAGATGGGCAGGCAGAGGGGAGATGGATGGATGGATGGATGGATGATGGATGGATGGATGGATGGATAGATGGATGGATGGATGGATGGATGGATGGATGTGATTGGATGGGTGGATGGATGGATGGATGGATGGATGGATGGATGGATGATGGATGGATGATGGATGTTGGATGGATGGATGGATGGATGGGTGGATGGATGGATGGATGGATGGATGATGGATGGATGATGGATGTTGGATGGATGGATGGATGGATGATGGATGGATGGATGGATGATGGATGGATGTGGTTGGATGGATGGATGTAGTTGGATGGATGTGGTTAGATGGATGGATGGATGTGGTTGGATGGATGGATGTAGTTGGATGGATGATGATGGATGGATGGATGATGGATGGATGGGTGGATGTGGTTGGATGGATGGATGGGTAGATGGATGTGGTTGGATGGATGGATGATTGAATGTGGTTGGATGGATGGTTGAATGTGGTTGGATGGATGGATGATGGATGGATGGATGGATGGATGGATGGATGGATGGATGTGATTGGATGGTCGGATGATGGATGAATGGATGGATGGATGTGATTGGATGGATGGATGGATGGATGATGGATGGATGGGTGGATGGATGGATGGATGTGATTGGATGGGTGGATGGATGGATGGATGTGGTTGGATGGATGGATGGGTAGATGAATGTGGTTGGATGGATGGGTGATGGATGGATGAATGTGGTTGGATGGATGGATGATGGATGGATGGATGGATGATGGATGGATGGGTGGATGGATGTGGTTGGATAGATGGATGGATGTGGTTGGATGGATGGATGGGTGGATGGATGTGGTTGGATGGATGGGTGGATGGATGTGGTTGGATGGGTGGATGGATGGATGTGGTTGGATGGATCGATGTGGTTGGATGGGTGGATGGATGGATGATGGATGGATGGATGGATGGATGGGTGGGTGGGTGGGTGGGATGGGTGGATGTGGTTGGATGGATGGATGGGTGGATGGATGTGGTTGGATGGGTGGATGGGTGGATGGATACATAGAGAGACAGATGAGAATAGACTTTGGCTGGAGAGGCCCTATTAAATGTTTCCCAGTGGGACTCTGGGGTGGGCTGGTGAGCCCAGGTTTGGCAGGACTGCAAGGGCATGAAGGCCCATTTGTTCCTGTCTTATGTGCGGGTGTCACTTCCCTGTGGATGCCGGTGCCACACCTCCTGACCTTCCCTGGGCCTGGCGAGTGGTCCTGCTGCGCATCTCGTCTGCTCTTCTGTCTCTCAGGCTCTGGGTTAGTGGGGGCTTGGCAAGTCCTGCAGTGCACCCAGCGCTGGGCCTGGGCCTGCAGACCCTCTGGAGGGAACGCAGATGGGGACACAGATGGCTGGGCTGGGGGGCTCTGGGGGTCCTGGGATGCTGAGAATGAGAATAACAACAACGACTCATGGTGGCCTAGAGCAGGGATCCTCAAACTTTTTAAACAGGGGCCAGTTCACTGTCCCTCAGACCGTTGGAGGGCCGGACTATAGTTTAAAAAAAACTATGAACAAATTCCTATGCACACTGCACGTATGTTATTTTGAAATAAAAAAACAAAACGGCAAAAACACCCGCATGTGGCCCGCAGGCTGTAGTTTGAGGACGCCTGGTGTAGAGAGTTCTGGGTGCTGTCCTAAGCATTTTACAGAGATGACTCTTTTAGTCTCCAAACAGCCCTATGAGGGGTGTTTTATTATGGCCCCATTCTATGGATGGGGAAGCTGAGGCACGGAGAGGTTATTGAGGCTCCAGCTCCAGCAGCCTGGCCTTGACACCTTCTCTCCACTCCAGCTGCCCTGCCTCACATGTCTGCCTTCCCCTGCAGGATGTCACGACCGGGCCGTCCTGCTCTACGAGTACGTGGGCAAGCGGACTGTGGACCTGCAGCACACCGAGGTCCCCGATGCCTACCGCGGGCGCGGCATCGCCAAACACCTCGCCAAGGTAGGGTGGGTGGAGAGCACGCTCCCACCCCGAGGACACCAGGGCGCTGCCAGCCTCAGCCTGTTTCCGGCCAAAGTGCAGATGGTCCCACCTGCTGCTAGCCTGTACCTGGGGCTGGCAAGGGGTGAGGGGAGGGGGCGGGGGAGAGGGTGGCTTGGGGGGTGGCTGTGGGGTGGGGGGCGGCAGGGGGGGCTATGGGGCAGGGGGCACTGTGGGGTGGCAAGAGGGGTTGTGGGTGGCGGTGGGGCGTTGTGGGGTGGCAGGGGGCACTGTGGGGTGGCGAGAAGGGGTGTGGGTGGCCGGGGGGCACTGTGGGTGGTGGCAGGGGGTTTGGGGGTGGGGGGGCTGTGGGGTCGGGGGGGTGGCTGGGCGGCGAGGGGGCTGTGGGGTGGTGCAGAGGGCACTGTGGGATGGCGAGAGGGGGTGTAGGTCGTGGGGGGGCGGGGGTGTGGCGGTGGGGGGGCTTTGGAGCAGGGGTTGGCTGTGGGGTGGGGTGCAGCAGGGGGCGCTGTGGGGCTGGGAGGCACTGTGGAGTGGCGAGAGGGGTGTGGGTGGCAGGGGGCACTGTGGGGTGGCGGCGGGGGTTGTGGGTGGGGGTGGGGCTGTGGAGCAGGGGGCGGCGGGGGGGGGGCACTGTGGGGGGGCGGAGGAGCGCTGTGCCATGGCGGCAGGGGGTGTGGGCGGTGGGGGGGCTGGGGGGTAGGGGGTGTGGTTTGCAGGGGTGGCGGGGGGAGTATGAGTGGCAGGGGGCGCTGGGGGGTGGGTGGCAGGGGGGTGAGGATGGTGGGGGGGGTGGGGGAGTGGTTTGCGGGGGGATGGGGTGGCGGGGGGAGTGTGGGTGGCAGGGGGGGAGCGGGGGGGGGGGCAGTGTGTCTGCTGGCGCCCTGCTCCTTGGGGCTGGGCTGGGGGCGGTGGTCCCAGGCCCAGGCCCAGGTTCTGCTCAGCTGGGTGTCCAGGCCCTGACCCTGCTGTGCATCAGGAGCTCATGGCTGTGGCCCCAGCATCCAGTGTGTCCTATGTGCTCTGTCACTCTTGTTGGAACGAACGGGTGACGAATGTTCAAGTAAATTGGCTGGTGCCCCATTCCCTGCCCCCCCCACTTCTCCCAAAGCACCTCAGGCTCCAGCTGCGGGGAGCGCAGCCTGGATTGCCAGGGGACTTGCGCCTGGACCAGAGAACCTCAGTGTCCCTGAGGGCTGCTCCCGGGTCCCGCCCACCCTCACCCCCCCAGGCTTCTGTGCCTCTCCCACCCTCCCTGTGACCAAGGAAGAAACGGAGAACCCTGGCCATTGTGCTCAGTGGTTAGAGTGTCAGCCCACCCACTCAAGGGTCGTGAGTTCGATTCCCTGACAAGGGCACACACCTGGGTTGCAGGCTCTATCCCTGGCCCTGGTCGGGGAGCTTACGGGAGGCAACCAACGGATGTGTCTCTCTCTCACTTGGATGTTTCTCTCTCTCCCTCTCCCTCCCTCCCTTCCACTCTCTCTAAAAATCAATAGAAAAAGTATCCTTGGGTGAGGATTAACAAAAATAAATAAAACAAACTGAGATTTACTGCCCTGGGTAATGGGGATGGAGCTCCACGCTCCCCCCAGGAGCCCTGCCTGCCAGGGCCTGAGGCACAGGCCGGGGGCACTTCCGTGCTGGGCACCTTCCTGGGCGTCCATCCTTTTCATCTGCGAAATGGGAAGAGAGCGGGGTCCTGTGTCCCGGCAGGTGTGGGCGCCTGGAGGACCCGCTCAGGCGGGAGGTCAAAGGGCATGTAAGTGCTGCTCCCTTTGCATCTGAGCTGAGGCCCGCGTCCTCAGCCTTGTTCCAGCGAACGTTCTTCTCGTGAGCCCTCACCTGAGGGTGTGCTCTCCACTGAGTTTCAGAGAGAGTGGGGGAGGGGTTAGGCAGGCGCCAGGTAAGCCCGAGGGCCCTGAACGGGGAGGGCAGGCTGTGGACAGGAGCCGGGGCGCGTGCAGGATGGACCAGGCTGGCAGCAGGCCGGTTCTCCAGGTTCAGCCCCTGCCCACGTGGCCCTGGCTGTGGGCTGCCGTGTCGGGCAAGAGCTCAGCATCCAGTCCTGGCTTCCTCTCTTCCATGGCATGTGCTCCAGGCAGTTTCCCGACAGTCCCGGCTCCCTAACGGGAACGCAGGAACGCGGGGTGGTGACAGCACCAGGGTGGGGCCGCTGTGCACCTGGTGCGGGCTCCGGGCACTGACCACTCTCTCTGCCCGCTGCAGGCTGCCCTGGACTTCGTCGTGGAGGAGGACCTGAAGGCCCACCTCACGTGCTGGTACATCCAGAAGTACGTCAAGGAGAACCCGCTGCCGCAGTACCTGGAGCGCCTGCAGCCATGACCCCGGCTGGGGGCGGGCGAGCCCTGCCAGGCGTCTCCTCGCCCTGGCCCTGCCTCTGTGTGCTCTCAGGACACATGGATCCCATGGCGGGGGGCCACTCAGCTGTTTTGTAAGGACGCTCATCGGGGCCCCAGAGGCGGCTGGCTGAGGATGGGCCGTGTCCGGTGACTGGCAGGGGAGACCAGGCAGCCGCACCCCGGCAGCTCCTGCCTGCAGACCTGGCGGCTTCTTGGAAGACCCTCCGGCCCGTGGGCAGGACTGGGACACGGATGGCATCCCTGTGGCCCGCTGGGCCCCCCGTGTTCCTTGCTCTGTGATTGGCAAGTGCTATCCTGGCACCCCCTCACCACCCCTGCCACTCGGTGCTGTTTGCAGAGGGGGTGTTCCCAGTGTTGAGAAGAGCAATAAGAAACTTATCTGCCAGCTCCGAGGGCACAGCGCCTGCTGCGGCTGCCGTCAGCACTGCCCTTCCTCCAGCTGCCCGCCTGGCAGGGCTGGCCGGGCAGGTCTCCCTGATGTGTGCAGGGGAGCGGCGGCCTGGGCATTTGCCGGGCTCACCTGTGCACACAGCATGCCCAGTACTGAGTGCCAGGCGATGCGCCGGTGGAGAGGCTGGGCGAGCGCGGCTGTTCTCTACCCCCCCCCCCCCCCCCCCCCCCCCCCCCCCCCCCCCCCCCCCCCCCCCCCCCCCCCCCCCCCCGTGCCTGTGCCTGTGCCCTAACTCCTTGCCTCCTTGTCTGTCAGCTCTGTGGGAACCAAGGTCCCGCCCCCTGTGGCTGCCCTGCCCTCTCCATCTGCCTGTTGCCAGGGCAGCTCCAGGGGCTCTGAAACCTCCCAGGGACCCGCCCCTCTGCCCAGGCCCTGGGTGAGCTTCCTCAGAGGGACTCTGGGAGCAGAGGTGGGAGGGAGAGCTGCCCTCCAAGCCGCCCTCCCGCCAGGAAAGGACTTTTCTGCAGAGGCCGCCAGCCTCGGGGCATCTTCCGGGTGAGCAGTGGCTGGGCATGGCCCCGGAAACCTCGGGATGGCGGAGGGCACCTCCTTTCGACTGTGCTCCCCAACTCTGCAGTGTGCTATATGAGGGCCAGGGGAGCCCCTGGTCCCCCCTGTGCTGGGAGTCATGGACCAGCAGGGGGTGGGCACAGCTTCTGGCCCCTTCCAAGGCTGGGGTAGCCCATCCTGGCACAGTTGAAGAGGGGGGTAGGCCTGAGAGTGGACAGACGGGCCGGCACAGGGTCTGGGTCTTTTCCCTCCCTCCCCCCCCTCACACAAGTTTACATACAGAGTCGTCATGGGAACTGTCCAGCGGCGCAGTGAGCTGGTGCCCTCGCTCTGCAGCCCGTGGGGTTAGGTGGCCCAGTGCCAGGAGGATGCCCGAGCGGGGTCCTCGGACCAGCGGGCGGGGCGGGACCGGGAGCACTGTGTTCTGACAGCGGGTGGCGCGCATGCTGAGCCAGCAGGCAAACAGCTCGTTAACGGAACCAGGAGCTGCTGCGGGGACGGAGTGGGTGGCCTTGGCCCAGGGACAGCTGGTCCCAGTTCCTGCAGGTGTGGCCGCCTTGCCTCCGACGCCTCACTGTGCGTGCCCGCTGCGGGCCGCGCTGCTGGCCGCCGGGGCTCCCATAGGGCCCGGCCGCAGCGAGAGCCTGGCCCTGGCCTGGAGCCCTCGGCTGGCACGCCGGCCGGTGTGGCCGTGGTTGGTCGCCTCTGGTGCTGCCCATGTGTCTGGCATCCAGCCCCCCTCCCCGCGCCTCCCCTCGCTGTGGGCCGGGGCGGCACCGGCCCCTCCCAGCAGGTCGCTCACAGTCCGGTTCCCTCACGTCCTAACTCACGTGCCTTCCCCCCTCAGGACCTGCTCTGGGTGACCTCTGGCCAAGGCCCTGGCCCCTTGTTGTTTTTCAAGCTCCTGACCAGAGCGCAGGGCGTGCGTGTCAGCGGAAGCCGTGTGGCCTCAGGCGGCCGCCACCTGCCTGCTCCGCGTTTACCAGTGATCGAGCTGCGGCCTGGAGGTGCGGGAGCCCACGGTGTGAGGCTGGGCGGAGCTCCCGTCCTCTGTCCGCTGCTGACCTCACTGGCAGCCCTGCGGTTCCCCGCGGGAAAGGACAGTGCGAGGGCACAGGGTGGCCAAGGTCTCACAGCCAGATAGCGGGGCACCAGGGTCTGGGGACACCTTGGCTCCTGTGCCTTCTCCCCCCTTCACTGCCAGCCAGGGCCCTGCCCTGTCCCTGCCTCCACCCGAGGGAAGGGCCTTCGGAGGCCTGGCATGCCCTCACGCAGAGCGGCTGCGAGGGCCTCACCCGGAAGAGGCGGTGATGTCATAGGGCCTCACATCAGCTGCTCTCTCCCCCTCAAAAGCCTTCTCTTGGGGCTTCTAGTCCAGGGAAGCAAGGTGGGGTGCACATGCAGGCCTGCAGGGGTAACATCACAAATGGCCTCCAAACAGGATTAAGGGGGCCTGGCCAGTGTGGCTTGGTTGAGCACCGTCCCATGCCCTGGAAGGTCACCAGTTCAGTTCCCAGTCAGGGCATGTACCCGGATTGCAGGTTTGATCCCCAGTTGGGGTGTGCAGGGAGGGGTGACTCCTTTCTGAATGGGATGTTTTCCTCCTAGTTCCCACCCTGGGGTCACAGTGCTGCCCCCAAACACAGGAGGAAGAAGAGGGCGGTGCATGGCCAGGCCCTCGCCTTCGCATCTGAGACCAGCCCTCAGGCCTGCCTGGTAGATGAGCAGCCCTGTAGCTGTGAGGAGGCTGGGAGGCAGGGGCAGGGCCGGTGCCACCCCTTCCTGCAACACCACGTGCTCTCTGTGTCCTGAGGCCTCTGTCCACGCAGCGACGGGCAGCTTGGGAGAGCTGTACACTGCCCTGTGCTGTCCCTGGTCACTTGGAAGGCTGGGCAGGGCTCTGTCGGGAGCCGCAAGGTACATGGCTGATTGGGATGCCTGGCTGATGCTGAGAAGGTGGCTGCGTGCAAGGCCGCTGTGATGGGGAGATGGATGGAGTGTCCACCCATCCCCTCGCTTGGTCCTCAACCCAGAAGCCTCCGATTGGCTGATGTCTACCCAGATGTCCCCTCTGCTGTTCTCAGGGCCCCACTTCCTCCAATCGGCACCCTAAGTTTTATACGAGGGCGTGGAGCGGTAGCCCGCAGGCCCCGCACGGGGTGTTTTCCGTTGTGTCGTTCTGATGGCTACAGGATATTAAACAGGTTCTGTTCTGGCGTTCAGAGAGGCTCTTGGTTCTGTCCTTCCGCCGTGAGCTGACTAGTTTTTCTTGCACCGACTCCAGGGTGGCCCCAGCAGCCAGCCCCCACCAGGGCCTTGTGGCTTGACTGTCCCCAGCCTAGTGACGAGGGCAGCCCGGCAGCTCCCAGCTCCACCTTCAAGAAGCACCTCACTCAGGTGAGAGGCTCACGTTGCCACCGAGTGCTCTGACCTTCCAGAGCTCTGTTTCCCTGGGCAACCGAGTTGTTCCTGTGGCGCAGTCGGGTTGGATAATTGACCCCCGGTTTCCGTGTGGAAGAGATCGAGTCTCGAGGCCATTAGAGTCGAAAGGAAACCGCTGCAGGGCCCTTGCCCGGAGCGGTGGGTGGGCCGGAGGGTGGAGATCCCGCGGTGAGAGAGGCCGCTGCACTCAGTCTGTTCCCATTGTGGACACAGAGCACCCACCAGCCTCTCGCAGCAGGTGAGTCCGAGTCTGCGTTCCAGCCGATAGAATGTGCTGGAAGTGAGGCGGGCTCCTCCAAGGTGCCACCTGTCTCCTTCGGTGCTGGGCGCCGTGATGACCAGGTTTCAGGGACGGTAACCCACCAGCGGTACAGAACCTGGGCCCCTGAGTCGCTACATGGAGAAACCAACTGTCAGTAACAAACTCTCCTTTTGGCATGTTAGTGAGCAAGAACTGAATGCCTGTTGTGCTTTCAGCTCCCTACATGCGGGGTCTGCTGGTCATACCACGTAGTGGACTAACCTTGAGGTATGGTGCTTCCGTAATTTAAAACCTGAACTACATAGGATAGGCTTAGTGATTAGGCAACAGGGAACATGAACATGGATGTTGCAGAGTGGGAATTGGAGGCTCACGTTATGCAGAGGCAAAATGTTTGTGGAAGTCATAACCTGCAGTAACTGACGGGCAGACCAGGGGCTTGGGAGCCCGTGACTCCGGGGGAAAGAGGCTGGAATGAGCTAGACATCCATGTCTGTTGCTTGTTCTTCCCCTTTATAGTGAGGCACAAGGAGGAAATATATGCAAGTGAGACACTGTTTGCAAACAGAAAGGGGAATGAAAGTGTTTGAGGCCTTGTAGTGTTGAAAAAGGTAACAGCTACAGGACCCCAAGTAACAGGAAATAAAACTGAAAAAGGCTTTAAGCAACAAAGGCCCATTAAAACATCTCAGCTTTATAGGCCAAGGCCTCAGCCCCACGGCAGAGATCAGAAGTCTGTTGACCTGGTCCGTTTGCTAATCGAGACACTGGAGGTATCAGTCAATTGAGGCAGAAATGGTTGAGGAGACAAGGAAGCCAAGAAATAGAGCCCCCGGAAGCCATGTTAGAAAAGAGCCTTGGGTGCAGTTAGGCAGAATAAGCAGCTACTAGAGCAGTAAAGGCAAGAAGGGAGAAAGCAGAGGGACTTTATCTCACCCACTGAACACAGAAGTCAGCTACCTTAGGACTTGCCAAACAGGATGACCAGATGTACGTACAGACATTCTGAGGTCAGCCGCAGCGATGCCAAGGGGGCTTGGAAACCTCCAGGGAAAAGGGTACGAAGCCCCTTGGACCACACGGGCGGGCACTCAGACTAGCTGAGTTGCCTGCCTGCTTGTGCTTTACACCAAGTGCATTCTTAATAAAGTCTTGCTTTGCTTCCTCCGTAAATTCGCTTGTTTTGCTTCAACACCGCTTCCTGGCACCCGTCTGAATTCCTTTTTGGGAGACCAACAAGCCTTGAGGCGAGGAGAGTTGCCCTCCCCCGACCTCTGACTCGGTGGCTCTCCTGTAACTTCTTTTCTGGGGCCATGACTCAGATCAGCAACTGGGATCAGGCTCTGATCACGGCCCAGCCATCTTTGATCCCTGGTGATGGACTGCAGTGAGGTCAGGCCCTCTGGGGATTTCTTCTTCTGTTTTGCTCTCGGTTTAGGGGAGTCGCAGGTTTAGGGGAGTTGCAGCATAACGAAGGTTAGCAAGACCAACTGGGACTGTGCCCCGGAGCAGAAAACTGAAAGTAAAACCAAATGAGTGCTCAGGCTCACCAGGACTCCAAATAAAAGAGGTAATATGTTCTTACATGAATAAGGTCCTTGTGGAGATGTCTGGGGATTAACCCTAAGATGTGCAGGGGCCTCATAGGGACTTCCATGTCACTTGTAATTAACTGACCGGCTCATCCGAGGATGTGCACATCAGGGTTGGCACTCAGCTCTCCAAGCCCTTCCCTTGCTTTTGGCAGCGGGAGAGGAACCGAGACACATAAGAAGGAGCGGGGTGGCCGGGAACCCTTCCCACAGGCAGCACATTAGGACACACTACACAAAACCCCCAGGTGTTCTGCCTCTGGAGCAAGGCCCAGAGAAACCACGTTTAGATCACCAGTCAGTTGTCAGTCTGCTGCACCGCTCTGCCCCGTCTGTAGGGCATAGAGGAGAGGAACTTACTGTATATGCAAGCCAAACAGTACAGATCTAATTGGGGGCCCCAAAGTTTACAAGATATTTTCCCTAGGTCGGGGAGGAGGGCCTTTCCCTTGCTTGTTTATATGAACACTAGAGGCCCAGTGCATGAAAATTCATGCACTGGAGGGGGGGGGTCCCTCAGCCCAGCCTGCCCTCTCTCACAGTCTGGGAGCCCGCAGGGGCGGGAGGCAACCCGGCAATCAGGGGAAGGCGATGCCCCCATCACACCTCTGCTGCTGCCACTGCTGGCAGCGCAAAACTCAGCCAGCCCTGGTTACCTGAGCCTCGGGTGGCCCTGGGCGGCTGGGCAGCCGCCAACCGAGACTTGCGTGCGCCTCGGACTGGCCCTGGGTGGCTGGGGGGCTGAGGGTATTGGGGGACTCCAGAGGCAGGCACGCGGAGTGGCCAGGCCCGCCTGCCACCCTGGCGGGGTTGAGGGGACTGGGCGCCACCATCTTGTGTCTGTGGGTATCGCCATCTTTGAGGGCAGGGCAGTCAATTAGCATATTCCCTCCTTATTGGCTGTGGGTGTTGCCATCTTTTGCGACAGTGTGAGGGTCAATTAGCATATTTCCTCTTTATTAGATAGGATTGTAAGGAACGATACTGGCCAGAAGCTATTAACCAACAACAATTATCATGTGAGCAGAGGCTCAGGCGAGACACCCTGGGTGAACAAATTGAAGCTGAGATCTTACAGTTATTAGCCAGGCAGGTCAGGGCCCTTTACTCCACCCCATTAATTCAGGTAATGGTTCTGCACCAATTCTGGAATGAATGGGATAAAGGGACCTTCTTCATGTACATACTCCACGCTCTAATACCTAACATTGAGACACAAAGATGATTTGTTAAGTATCTGGAGAAGGGTGACAGGCACAGCAGGGAATGTTGGCTTTGTCCTACTGAACCTTACAAAAATGTACAGGCTAACAATAAATTACCTGCTTGGAATGTACATTCTTCTCAAGTGCACATGGATCATTCACAAAGATAGACCACATGTTAGGACACAAAACAAGTCTCTACACTTTCAAGAAAATTGAAATCATATCAAGCGTCTTCTCAGATCACAGTGGAATGAAATTAGAAATCAACTACTGTAAAAACACCCCAAAACATTCAAACACATGGAGGCTAAATAGCATGTTGTTAAAGAATGGGTTACCAATGAGATCAAGAAATAAATAAAAAAAACTTCCTGGAAACAAATGAAAATAAACTCACAACAACCCAAAATCTCTGGGACACAGCAAAAGCAGTCCTGTGAGGGAAATTCATAACACTACCTCAAAAAAATAAAAAACAAGAAAAATCAGCATAAACTATTTAACCCTACAATTAAAATAACTAGAAAGAACAGCAAGAAAAGCCCACAGAGAGTAGAAGGAAGGAAATAATAAAGATTAGAGCAGAAATAAATGACAGGGATTTTTTAAAAATACAAAAAAATCACTGAAACAAGAGCAGGTTCCGTGAAAGTATAAACAAAACTGATCCATTAGCAAGACTCATCAAGAAATAGCAAGAGGACCCAAAAAATAAAATCAGAAACGAAAGCAGAAAAGTAACCATGGACACCACAGAAATACAAAGGACTGTAAGGAAATACTATAACCAACTATAGGCCAACAAGATGAACCATGTGGATGAAATGGACAAATTCCTAGAAAAAAAGTCTCCCAAAACTGAACCAGGAGGAATCAGAAAACCTGAACAGGCCAATAACAACCAATGAAATAGAAGCAGTAATCAAAAAACTCCCAGCAAACAAAAGCCCAGGACTGGACAGCTTCACCGGGGAGTTGTATCAAACATTAAAAGACTTAACACCTATATTCCTCAAACTATTCCAAAAACTCCAAGAGGAAGGAACACTTCCAAGCTCTTTTTATGATACCCACATTATCCTAATTCCAAAACCACATGAAGACACTACAAAGTAAGAAAAATACAGGGCAATATTCATGATGTACATAGATGCTAAAATCCTCCAAAAAATATTAGCAAATCGCACCCAGCAATATATTTTTAAAAAATTATACACCATGACCAAGTGGGATTTATTCCAGGGGTGCAAGGCTGGTACAATATTCGCAAATCAATAAATGTGATACATCACATAAACAAATTGAAAGACAAAAATCACATGATCATATCAATAGATGCAGAAAAAGCATTTGACAAAATCCAACACCCATTTCTGATAAAAACTCTCAGCAAAGTGGGATAGAGGGAGCATATCTCTCAACATGATAAAGGCCATATATGACACATACAGCGAACATCATACTCAATGGGCAAAAACCAAAACCATTTTCCCTAAGAACAGGAAAAAGACAGGGATGTCCGCTTTCACCACTCTTATTCAACATAGTACTGGAAGTCCCAGCCACAGCGATCAGACAAGAAGAAGGAATAAAAGACATCCAAATTAGAAAGGAGGAAGTAAAACTCTCATTATTCTCAGATGATGTGATATTGTACATAGAAACCCCTAAAGACTCCACCAAAAAAAAGCAAACTACTGGATTTAATAAATGAATTTGGCAATGTAGCAGGATACAAAATCAACACCCTAAAATCGATGGCTCTTTTATACACCAATAATAAACTCTCAGAAAGAAAAACTAAACAAACAATCCCATTTACCATTGCAAAAACAAAATTAAGATACATAGGAATGAACTAAACCAAGGAGTTAAAAGATTTGTACTCGGAAAACTACAGGACGTTGAAAAAAGAGATAGAGGAAGATATAAACAAGTGGAAAAATATGCCATGTTTATGGATTCATAGAATCAACATCATTAAAATGTCCATATTGCCCAAAGCAATCTACAGATTCAATGCAATCCCTATTAAAATACCAAAAGCATATTTCACAGAGCGAGAACAAATACTTCAAAAATTCATATGGAACCAAAAAAGACCCCGACAGGCTGCAGCAATTTTGAGGAAGGAGTACAAAGTTGGAGGAATCACAATACCAGATCTCAACTTATCTGGTACTGGCACAAGAACAGGCATATAGATCAATGGAACAAAACAGAGACCCCAGAAATTGACCGAAGCCATTATGCTCAATTAATATTTGACACAGGAGGCAAGAGCATACAGTGGAGTCAAGACAGTCTCTTCAATAAATGGTGTTGGGAAAATTGAAGAGATACACGCAAAAAAATGAAACTAGACCACCAACTTACACCATACACAAAAATAAACTCAAAGTGGATGAAAGACTTAAATGTAAGTTGTGAAACCATCAAAATCCTAGAAGAAACCATAGGCAGCAAAATCTCAGACATCTCTCTCAGCAATATGTTTACGGATATAATCTCCTAGGGCAAAGGAAACTAAGGAGAAAATAAACAAATGGGACTACATCAAAATAAAAAGCTTCTGCACAGCAAAAGAAACCATCAACAAAATGAAAGGGAGCCCCCTGTATGGAAGGATATATTTGTCAATGATACATCTGATAAAGGGTTAATATCCAAAATATATAAGGAACTCATACAACTTAACAAAAAGAAGACAAACAATCCAATTTAAAAAATGGGAAAAGGATCTAAGCAAACACTTCTCCAAAGAGGACATACAGATGGCCAAAAGACATATGAAAAAATGCTCAAAGTCACTGATCATCAGAGAGATACAAATTAAGACAACAATGAGGTATCACCTCACACCTGTCAGAATGGCCACCATCAACAAATCAACAAACGACAAGTGCTGGTGAGGATGGGGAGAAAAGAGAACCGTCGTGCACTGCTGGTGGGAATGCAGACTGGTGCAGCCACTGTGGAAAACAGTATGGAGTTTCCTCAAAAAATTAAATATGGAACTGCCAATTCACCCAGTGATCCTACTTCTAGGAATATATCCTGAGAGACCCAAAATACCAATCAGAAAGAATGTATGCACCCCTATGTTCATAGCAGCACAATTTACAATAGCTAAGACCTGGAAACAGCCCAAGTGCCCATCAGCAGAGGAGTGGATAAAACAGCTGTGGTACATTTACATCATGGGATACTATGCAGCAATAAAAAAAAGAAGGATCTTGGATCTAAGATAGTGACCGACAGGATAGCAGTGAGGGAGAGAGTGTGGGTGAATGAGGGAGCACAAGGAGCATGCATGGATGCTTGGGGCATGTATGTATGTGTGAGTGAGGGACAGTTATATTCCGCAGGACTGTTGGAGACTGGTGGACCAGGCTCCCCTAGCCAGGCAGCCTCTACTACCACTGCAATCTCTTCTGGGGCAGCTGGCTCTGCCGCAGAGACCACGCCATCTTGAAGGGGAGAGTGGCTATGACTGGGAGCCCAGCCTCACCTTCCCCTGGGGAGACCTTGGACACCACCCAGGACCCTACAGCCACACTGGCCAGGAACCAGCTGCCTCGGCTGAGAGCTCACAAACACCGAGATTCCAACCTCCCTGGCCACAAGCTCCTAAAAAGTTTGTCCAGGGGGAGACAAGGTGGTGGCTGAATATGCGGATGGGTCCTGTGCCTTCTCACAGAGCAGATAGAAGAAACAGATGAATCAAATAACATCCACCTGAAATTGGCAAATTAAACACAGCTGGTGAGGCAATCCGTGGACAGAAAGGTCAGAGATTAACTGGAGAGCAGTGGGATCGGGTTCTGGGCTGGAGGGAGAAACACATGCAGCCGGGAATAGAGTGTCAGAGGGAGATTGAGCTGCACCAACTATGTGTCCCTTGGGACACGTGTAGCGCTCGACTGTGGAATGGGGCCCACAGGGCTGCTGGCAGCGGGACTCTAGATCTAAGCTCACAGCCATGGGAGACTGTGCCCAGAAAGGCAGCCTGAAGCTCTGCACCGGCTGCACAGTGCCAGGGGGAGAGACAGGCAGCGACGTGGTCACTCTGTCTTTATACTTTCCTGGCTTTTATTCTCTAAACCCAGGGCATAGGATCTTTCCATTACAAACACTCACCGGGGCTGTGGTGCAGGGGAAGGTGGTTTTTGGGGAAGCTGGGGAGCAGAATAGGGAGAGACGACCAGGAAGCCAGCTCTGGGACAGTCTGGTCCCTCCAACCCTGAACAGACATTTTTCTCCTGAAGACCAGGCCCCTACTAGCAGCGCAGCCGCACCCAACCTTGAGCTCTGCAGGGAAACAGAGATTTGAAATACATCCAGGGAGCCCACAGGGACTGGGTTGAGGGGCCATTTGGTCCCAGAAAACTGATACAGAAACACTGCCACCTAGAGGCCATGTCAGAAATAGACACTTGTGTAAATATGACTGAAAGCAGGCAGATAAACAAAACTGGCAGATTGGTCCCACCTGGCTGACACCAAGGCTGTGGAGACAGACACAGAGGAGCAGTGGATCACTGGGAACTTCAACACGGTGCTAACAGGAAACTGAGACGAGGCAAGCAGAACAGTAGAGAGGGGTCTTAAACCAGCACCCATGGGACATTAAAACTCAGCTGAAGTGAACGAACTTCACTTGTTTATTTTTTATCTTTTACTTAAGAAACTTAAATTTTTTTCTCTTTTCTTTATTTTGTTTTTTAAATTTTTATTATTTTTTAACCTTTTTTTTTTATTACGGTAGTGTTCTATATTCTATTTTTATTATTTTACTTTATCTCACTTTTTCCTTTATGCCAACTCTTTCGTCCTCACTTCCCCCTTTTTCATCCTGTTTCTCTTCTCCTGTTCCTGCTTTAGTCTTTTTCTCTCCTTTCTTTTTACTCCTTGTTAAACATCGATCTTCTTTATCTGCTTTATCGATGCATTACTATTATAGTAGTCTCTGTTGGTTTACTCATATATCTAATTTCCTCCCCTGCATCAAGTCCATGCACCCTTCTCTTTTCTCTTTCTTCACTAGCCAATTTTTGTCTTGTTGTTTGTTTGTATGTTTTTGTTTTTTATTTTATGCTTTTGTTTTTCCTCTCCTCACTTGTTCTCTTCTTCCACTAATAGCTTAATTAGTTTCACTCACCAAACTCAGGCCTATCTGCTTTCTACTCTATTCTCCTTTTCCAAAAATAGATGAATATATAGATATATAGATTAAAGAAAGGGGAAATTTATATATATATATATATATATATATATATATATATATATATATATATATATATTATTGTTAATTATTTATTATGTTTTTATTGAGTGTTTTGTTTTTTACTTTTCATCTTATACACTCATTCTCTTTTTACCTCCTCTATACTGAATCATGGCCATTTCCCCATTCATTCAATTCCTTTACCTTACCTTCTGGAAATAAGCTCTGCCTCTTCAGATTCAGCTCCCCTCCTTTTTTTTCTGGGTGTTCGTTGTTTGCATTTTTTGGTTTAGTTGTTGTTTTTGTGGAGTTTTCTCCCCATATATGTATATTTTTCCCCTTCTTTTTTCTTTTCTTTTTCTCTCTTACCTTTATTTCTTTTCTCAATATCATTTTTGTGCTCTCTTCTCTCCCCTAATTGTCTTTTCTCTGGTGGTCACCTTTATTTTGGGTTATTGGTATCATGAATACATTCGTGTTTTGTTCCCTCTGTGTTGTGTCTTGTCGACTTGTATTTCGTGCCTTTTGGTCAAGGTGATAAAGAGTGAGCCACATAACCAGACACCCTGAGAGGAGCAAAAATAGGGAGACAAAGAAACAGCCCCATATGAAAGAAAATGATGAATCATAGGAAAAGGAAGTAAACAAAATGGAGGCAAGCAATTTATCAGAAAAAGAGTTCAGAGCAGTGGTCATAAGGATGCTGAAAAGGATGGAAGACAAATTCAGCAACATGCGTAAGAATCAAGAGAAAATGAAGAAGAACCAAGAATAAATGAAGAATGACATTGCTGCAATAAAGAACACAATAGAAAGCATCAACAGTAGACTAGAAGAAGCTGAGGACCGCATCAGTGAGCTAGAAGACAAGGTAGGAAAAAATACCCAAGCAGAGCAGCATCTAGGAAAAAAAACTTAAAAAACAGGAGGAGAGCCTAAGGGAACTTTGGGACAACACGAAATAAAACAACATCTGCATGATAGGGGGGACAGAAGGAGAGGAAACTGAGCAAGAAATAGAAAACCTGTTTGAAGAAATAATAACAGAAAACTTCCCTGATATTGGGAAAAAAAAAAAAGCTCACAAAAGTCCAAGAACCTCCAGAATCCCATACAAGATGATCCCAAAAAGACCGACACCAAGACACATCATAATTAAACTGGCAAACACCAACAACAAAGTAAGAATGTTAAAGGCTGCCAGAGAGAGACAGAAAGTTACCTATCAGGGATCTACCATTAGACTATCAACTGAATTCTCAACACAAAAACATCAGGCAAGAAGGGAATGGGATGAAATATACAAAGTGATGGAAAGCAAGGGCCTGAATCCAAGAATACTATACCCAGCAAGGCTATCATTCAAAATTGAAGGTGAAATCAGGAGCTTCACAGACAAAAGAGAGCTAAGGAATTTTATTACTAGCAAACCAGCAATGCAAGAAATACTAAAGGGAATGCTATAAAGAGAAGAAATAGGAAGGGAAGAAGGAACACAGGCATAAAGAATAAAAAATGGCAGCAAACGAGTACCTATCAATAATAACTTTAAGTGTAAATGGATTAAATGTTCCAATCAAAACACATAGGATAGCTGAATGGATAAGAAAATATGACCCATACATCTGCTGTCTACAAGAGACCCATCTCAGAACAAAGGACTCACACAGACTGATAGTGAAGTGATGCAGGGGGTGGGGGGGATTTTCAGGAGAATGGAAATGAAAAAAATCTGGGGTAGCAATACTTATATCTGACAAATTAGAACTCAAAATGAAGGCCATAACAAGGATAAGGAAGGCCACTTCATAATACTAAAGGAAGCAATTCAACAAGAATATATAACTTTGGTAAACATATGCACCCAATGCAGGAGCACCCAAATACATAAAAAAAAAAAACTTCTGGAAGATATCAAGGGAGAGATCGACAGCAATACCGTCATAGTAGGGGAGTTTAATACCCCATTGACACCACTGGATGAGTCCTCTAAACAAAAAATCAGCAAAGAAACATCAATCATAAATGTCTCATTAGATCAGATGGAATTAATTGACATATTCAGGACATTTCACCCCAAAGCTACAGAATATATATTCTTCTCAAATGCACTTGGGACATTTTCAATGATAGACCACATATTGGGACACAGGCAAAGTCTCTCCAAATTCAAGAAGGTAGAAATCATATCAAGCATCTTCTCAGATCACAATCACATAAAATTAGAAATAAAAAACAATAAAAACAATGAAAAAAATAAAAAACTTGGAGGCCAAGTAGCATGCTATTACACAATTATTGGGTTACCAAAGAGATCAAAGAAGAAATAAAAAGCATTCTGGTAACAAACAACAATGAAAACATAACAATCCAAAATCTATGGGACACAGTGAAAGCAGTCTTTAAAGGGACATTCATAGCATTACAGGCTTACCTCAGAAAACAAGAAAAATTGGTAATAAATTATCTACAACTAAAGAATTAGAAAGAGAGCAATAAGAAAAGCCCAGAGTAAGCAGAAGGAAAGAAATAATAAAGATCAGAGCAGAAATAAATGACATAGAGAATATATATATATATTTTTTTTTTTCAATGAAACCAAGAGCTGGTTCTTTGAAAGGGTAAACAAGATTGATGAACCTCTATCCAGGCTCACCAAGAAGCAAAGAGAGAGGACCCAAATAAACAAAATCAGAAAGGAAAGAGGTGAAGGAACAACCAATCCCACAGAAATACAAAGGATTATGAAAAAATACTATGAACAACTCTATTCCAACAAATTGGACAACCTAGAAGAAATGGACATATTCTTAGAAAAATGCAACCTTCCAAAATTCAATCAGGAAGAATAAAGAAACCTGAATAGGCTGATCGATAATACTGAAGAAATTGAAGCAGTAATAAAAAATCTTCCAGCAAACAAAAGCCCTGCTCTGGATGTCTTTATGGGGAAGTTCTATCAAGCTTTCAAAGAAGAACTAAAACCTATCCTCCTCAGACTATTCCAAAAAATTCAAGAGGAAGGCACACTTCCAAGCTCTTTCTATGAAGCCAGCATTGCCCTAATTCCAAAACCAGATAAAGACATCACAAAGGAAGAGTACTACAGGCCAATTTCCCTCATGAACACAGATGCTAAAATCCTCAACAAAATTCTAGCAAATTGGATCCAGCATTACATTAGAAAGATCATACACCATGAACCAAGTGGGATTTATTCTGGGGGTGCAAGGATGGTACAATATCCACAAATCAATAAATGTTATACATCACATAAACAAATTGAGAGACAAAAATCACATAATCATATCAATTGATGAAGAAAAAGCATTTAACAAAATCCAACACCCTATCTTGATAAAAACTCTCAGCAAAGTGGGAATAGAGGGATCATACCTCAACATAATAAAAGCCTTATATGACAAACCTACAGCCAACATCATACTCAATGGACAAAAACTAAATCCATTTCCCCTACAAACAGGAACAAGACAGGAATGCCCACTTTCACCACTCCTGTTCGATATAGTACTGGAAGTGCTAGCCATAGTGATCAGACAAGAAGAAGAAATAAAAGGAATCCAAATTGGAAAAGAAGAAATAAAACTGTCATTATTCACAGATGACATGATATTGTACATAGAAAACCCCAAAAACTCCATCAAAAAAATACTAGACTTAATAAATGAATTTGGCAATGTAGCAGAATACAAAATTAACACCCAGAAATCTATGGCTTTTTTTCTACACCAATAATGAACTCACAGAAAGAGAAACTAAAAAAAAATCCCATTTACCATCGCACCAAAAAAATTAAGATACCTTGGAATAAACTTAACTAAGGAGATGAAAGACCTGTACTCAGAAAACTACAAGACATTGAAAAAAGAGATAGAGGAAGACATAAACAAATGGAAGAACACACCATGTTCATGGATTGGTAGAATCAACATCATTAAAATACTACCCAAAACAATTTATAGATTCAATGCAATCCCCATTAAAATACCAACAGCATATTTCATAGACCTAGAATGAACTCTCCAAAAATTCATCTAGAATAAAAAAGGGCCCCAAATAGCCACAGGAATCTTGAGAAAGAAGAACAAAGTTGGAGGGATCACAATACCAGATATCAAGCTATACTACAAAGCCACAGTTTTCAAAACTGCCTGGTTCTGGCAGAAGAACAGAAATATAGACCAATGGAACAGAACAGAGACCCCAGAAATTGACCCAAGCCATTATGCTCAATTAATATTTGACAGAAGAGGCAAGAACATACAATAAATTCAAGACAGTCTCTTCAATAAACAATGTTGGGAAAATTGGACAGATACATGCAAAAAAAAGAAACTTACACCATACACAAAAATAAACTCAAAATGGATATAGGACTTAAACGTAAGACGGGAAACCATAAAAATCTTAGAAGAAGCCATAGTCAGCAAAATAGCAGACATTTGTTGTAGCAATATCTTTATTGATACAGCTCCTAGGGCAATGGAAACTAAGGAGAAAATAAACAAATAGGACCACATCAAAATAAAAAGCTTCTGCACAGCAAAAGAAACCATCAACAAAACAACAAGAAAGCCCACTGCATGGGAGAACATATTTGCCAATGTTATCACTGATAAAGGTTTAATCTCCAACATTTACAGGGAACTCATACAACTTAATAAAAGGAAGATAAACAACCCAATAAAAAAATGGGCAACGGACCTAAATAGAATCTTTTCAAAAGAAGACAGAAGGAAGGCCAAGAGACACATGAAAACATGCTCAAAGTCACTAATTATCCGAGAGATGCAAATCAAAACAACAATGCAGTACCATCTCACACCTGTCAGAATGGCTATCATCAACAAATCAACAAACAAGTGTTGGCGAGGATGCGGAGAAAAAGGAACCCTCGTGCACTGCTGGTGGGAATGCAGACTGGTGTAGCCACTGTGGAGAACAGTATGGAGTTTCCTCAAAAAACTAAAAATGGAACTCCCATTTGACCCAGTGATCCCACTCCTAGGAATACATCCCAAGAAATCAGAAACACCAATCAGAAAGGATATATGCACCCCTATGTTCACAGCAGCACAATTCACCATAGCTAAGATTTGGAAACAGCCTAAGTGTCCATCAGCAGATGAGTGGATTAAAAAACTGTGGTACATCTACACAATGGAATACTATGCTGCTGTAAAAAAGAAGGAACTTTTACCATTTGCAACAGCATGGATGGAGCTGGAGAAAGGTAAATATCACATGATCTCACTCATTTGTGGGATATAATGATCTACATAAACTGATGAACAAAAATAGATCCAGAGACAAGGTAGCACTGAACAAACCATACAACTTATGAGGGAAGGCAGGGGAGGTGGGCGGGGGGTTAGAGATCAACCGAAGGACTTGTATGCATGCATATAAACCTAACCAATGGACACAGACACTGGGGCGGTGGGGGCTTGCTGTCAGGGGTGGAGTGGCCAGGGGGTTAATCGGGGGGAAAAGGAGTCCTATGTAATACTTTAAACAATAAAAAATAAAAAGAAGAAGGATCTCGTACCCTTTGCAGCAGCATGGAGGGACCTGGAGAGTATCATGCTAAGTGAAATAAGCCAGTCAGAGAAAGACAAGTATCACATGATCTCACTCATATGTGGAATCTAATGAACAAAGTAAACTGCTGAACAGAGTGGATCCAGAGCCATGGAAGCATGGAACAGAGTGCAGTATCTCGGAGGGAAGGAGGGGGAGCGTGGGTGGGTGGGAGGTGATCAACCAAAAATCTTGTGTGTATATATGCAAGGCCCATGGACGCAGACAATAGGGTGGAGAAGGCCTGGGGTGGGGACGGGATGGAGGGGGTCAATGGGGAAAGACAGGGGACATATGTAATACTTTCACTAAAGAATTATTTTTAAAAATAAGATGAAATAGATTCACCTAGGGGCTGCAAGGAAATGGGGAGGCTGGAGCAGCCCCCGGCTCCCCATGTGAGCCCTCAAGCCCTCCTTACCCTCCTTGCCAGGAGCCCTTTCAGAACATGAGGCCTCTCCAAAGGCTGGGCCAGACCCCACCCAGCCACGGGCATCGACCGCTCGTGGAACAGGTGGGTGAGCACTTGGCCTCTCCATGGTCCAGGTCCCTTCTCTTTGCAAGATCTAAGGGAGATCAAGAGGGACCTGGGACATTTTTAGATGATCCCTTTAAATACCTAGAAGTCTTCCAGAGTCTTCCCAAATGTTCGAATTGCCTTCCAGGGAACTCATGGTGCTCTTGGGATAGACTGTCCTCCTCTGAAAAGCAAAATGTTTGCAGAAAGCCAGGGAATTGGAGATCAGGTCTACCTTACTGTGGCCCATGGGTACCCTGATCCAGAGGAGAGAAGAAAAAATTGTTTAACGAGAGAAGAGGCAGTACCCCAATGGACCCCAGCTGGGATGCTGACCGAGAAATGTGGAAAATAAGACCTTGCCAGGTTTGCATAAGCGAGGGCCTGGGCGTAGTAAAGCCAAACCCGTCAATCACTGCATGGCTGTGGTTCCACAGGGGCAGACGGAACCCCTCAGCCTCTGGAGAGACTCGGGAGGCGCTGGTTTCGCACGCTAACACACCCCGACGGGTCGGAGGGACACTGACTTTGAAGGATAAATTTATTACTCAATCGGCCCCAGACATCAGGAGGAACCTCTGTATTCTACGACAGGACCAGGAAGAAGCCACTCAAATGGGAAAGGTGACGGTGGCTGCTCTCCAGGAGGCCAACAAGGGCCTCTGCTCAGGACCCGGGCAGCGCGGTCAGTCCCGGTCACTTGTTACAACTGTGGCCACACTGGACATCGGCGCTGGAGTTGCCCCAAGGGACAAGGGAAATGGCCCCTCGCCCTGTCCTGCCTGGGAGGGAGACCACTGGCAGTCGGACTGCCCCCGGGGACGAAGGTCCTAGGGAGACGGGGCTGATGAACCAGGTGGTCCACCAAGATGGACGGCCCCGGGGCCTGCCTACCCAGCTCCCAGCAGGACTGTCCTCTCCCCCCGGGTCAGGAAGGTAACTTCCTCCTCGATGCGGAGCCGCTTTCTCAATCTTCCTCCCGGAGGCTGATGGGTGGTCAGCAGACGCTGCAGCCATTGGAGGAGTAGCATGTGTCATTGCAGGAATGGTATGTGTCATTAGAGAAGTGGCATGTGTATTCGGAGGAGTGGCATGTGTCATGAGAGGAATAGCACGTGTCATTAGAGGAATGGAATGTGTCATTAAAGGAGTGGCATGTGTCATCGGAGGAGTGGCATGTGTCATCAGAGGAATAGCATGTGTCATCAGAGGAGTAGCATGTGTCATTGGAGGAGTGGCATGTGTCATCAGAGGAGTGGCATGTGTCATTAGAGGAATGGCATGTGTCATTGGAGGAGTGGTATGTGTCATCGGAGGAGTGGCATGTATCATTAGAGGAGTGGCATGTGTCATCAGAGGAGTGGCATGTGTCATCAGAGGAATGGCATGTGTCATCGGAGGAATGGCATGTGTCATCAGAGGAATAGCATGTGTCATCAGAGGAGTAGCATGTGTCATTGGAGGAGCGGCATGTGTCATTAGAGGAGTGGCATGTGTCATCGGAGGAGTGGCATGTGTTATTGGAGGAGTGGCATGTGTCATTGGAGGAGTGGCATGTGTCATCAGAGGAGTGGCATGTGTCATCGGAGGAGTGGCATGTGTCATAAGAGGAATGGCATGTGTCATTAGAGGAGTGCCATGTGTCATTAGAGGAGTGGCATGTGTCATCGGAGGAGTGGCATGTGTCATTGGAGGAGTGGCATGTGTCATTAGAGGAATGGCATGTGTCATTAGAGGAGTGGCATGTGTCATTGGAGGAGTGGCATGTGTCATCGGAGGAGTGGCATGTGTCATCAGAGGAGTAGCATGTGTCATTGGAGGAGTGGCATGTGTCATCAGAGGAGTGGCATGTTTCATTAGAGGAATGGCATGTGTCATTGGAGGAGTGGCATGTGTCATCGGAGGAATGGCATGTGTCATTGGGGGAGTGGCATGTGTCATCGGAAGAGTGGCAGGTGTCATTGGAGGAGTGGCATGTGTCATCGGAGGAGTGGCATGTGTCATCAGAGGAATGGCATGTGTCATCAGAGGAATGGCATGTGTCATTAGAGGAGTGGCATGTGTCATTAGAGGAGTGGCATGTGTCATTGGAGGTGTGGCATGTGTCATTGGAGGAGTGGCATGTGTTATTGGAGGTGCGGCATATGTCATTGGAGGAGTGGCATGTGTCATTGGAGGAGCCGCATGTGTCATTGGATGAATGGCATGTGTCATTGGAGGAGCGGCATGTGCTGCGCCTCCCACTGATTGAGACTGAAGTTAACTCCCGAGGTCTGGGCCATTCAGGACAAAATTGGGCGAGCTCTAACCTCTCCCCTTGCCACGTACCCCTTAAAGCAGTGGTTCTCAACCTTTCTAATGCCGCGACCCTTTAATACAGTTCCTCATGTTGTGGTGACCCCAACCATAAAATTATTTTCGTTGCTACTTCATAACTGTAATTTTGCTACTGTTATGAATCATAATGTAAATATCTGTTTTCCAATGGTCGCAACCCACAGGTTGAGAACCGCTAGCAGGGTCGCCTAAGACCATCGGAAAACACAGATATTTACATTACGATTCATAACAGTAGCAAAATTGCAGTTATGAAGTAGCAACGAAAATAATTTTATGGTTGGGGGTCACCACAACATGAGGAACTGGATTAAAGGGTCGCGGCATTAGAAAGGTCGAGAACCACTGCCTTAAAGATTCCACACCTTATCCTCATCAGAGACAGTGTCCCCTTAGACCTGAAGCCCGCGAAGACTCAGGGTGATGATTGATCATGTGAAGGCGCAGGATGACTTAACCTGCCACAGCCCTTGCGGTACACCTATCCTGGGGGTACAGACACCTGTGGGGGCCTGGCGGTTAGTACAGGACCTGCGGCTAGTGAACAAGGCTATCATCCTTGGCGGCCCGTGGTTCCAAATCCTCAAGCTCTGCTAGCCCAGGTCGCGGAGGATGCTGAATGGCTTACAGCACTGGATCGCAAAGGTGCCTTCGTCTGCGTCCCCCACACCAGCCTCTCAATGTCTGTTTCCCTTTGAACAGGACAGGTGTGCACCCTGTATGTGTAGGGAGGGAGGGATGTCCCAGGACAGGTGTGCACCCTGTATGTGTAGGGAGGGAGGGATGGCCCAGGACAGGTGTGCACCCTGTATGTATAGGGAGGGAGGGATGGCCCAGGACAGGTGTTCACCCTGTATGTATAGGGAGGGAGGGATGGCCCAGGACAGGTGTTCACCCTGTATGTATAGGGAGGGAGGCATGGCCCAGGACAGGTGTGCACCCTGGCTGCATAGGGAGGGAGGGATGGCACAGAACAGGACAGGTGTGCACCCTGTATGTATAGGACAGGACAGGTGTGCACCCTGTATGTGTAGGGAGGGAGGGATGGCACAGGACAGGACAGGTGCGCACCCTGTATGTGTAGGGAGGGAGGGATGGCCCAGGACAGGACAGGTGTGCACCCTGTATGTGTAGGGAGGGAGGGGTGGCACTGGGAGTGCTGACCCAGCCACAGCGGCTCTCTCCGCAGCCACAGGCCCCCTCAGTAGGAGGCTGATGTTGTGGCCAAGGGCTGCCTTCAGCTGAGGGTGGTGCTGCCATTGCCCTTTGATACCTGAAGCCGCCCAGCCACCCTCGGCGGAGATCTGACTGTGTAGACGCCACATAATGCAGCCTCCCTTCTAGACACCAACGGCGGCCCCTGGCTCTCAGACCGACGCCTCCTTCGGCGTCAGGACCTCCTGCCGGAGGGCCTGTTGTCCAGATAAGGACCTGTCCTGCTCTGACCCCACCCCATTCCTTCCGGAAGGAGAAGGAGATACTGCCAGACTGTGAGCACGTCATCCTGCAGGCTTATGCTGCCAGAGAGGCCTTGAAAGAGAAACCCCTGGACCATCCCCACTCGGTCCTCTTTCCCGATGGCAGCTCCTCCGTCGAGCGCGGTGTGGGAAAGGCTGGGTGTGCAGGAGTTCCTTTGGCTGAGCCTGTGGAAAGCCAGCCCTCTCCCCGGATACAGGTGCCCAGCTAGCGGAGCGAGCTGCTCTCCCCGAGCCCAGGATTGGGGCGGGAAACGAGTGAATGTCTGCACTGATTCCCAAAGTACCCTCCGGCTTCACCTGCCGTGCGGCCGTCTGGAACGAGGCTACACCTCACTGTGATGGCCTTTCTCTGGCGTCTTCCAGCCACTGGTGGCAGGTGCACACTGCAGAGGCCATCAGGAGGGAACAGAAGAATCACAGAGGGAAACTGTCGAGCATATTTGGAGGCCAAGGCCGCTGCTCGAGAACCCCTGTGGGCAGTGGAAGCCCCCCTGGTTTGGAAGACTCCCTACAGGACATTGAGCCCTCCTGCACCAGGGAAAACGAGAACGGCACTCTGGGACCACATGGGAGGGTCCTTATCCTATGGTCGTGTCCACGCCCACAGCGGTCAAGTCAGCAGCAGCGACTCCTGGATCCATCTGTCCTGAGTGGAGCTCTGGCACCTGCCAAGAAAGAAAACAAAACTGTATTTTATTTGAAATATCTCTTTCAAAAGGTGGAATTCTAAAAGGCCAGGAACCAATCAGAGAGTGGCACAGATAGACAAAGAGTGGGCCTTCAGCAAATATAATGGGGAAGAGCAGAATGTTTTAATGGCAGCCCATTTGGGTCCCCGCCCTGAGCCGGAGTCTGCGTTTGCCTGCAATAAACTCCTGCCTTGCTTGAACTTCTCTGGTTTGCGGCTTCATTCTTCAATTTCATGAGACACAGCCCGGGAACAATTCCTGCTCCCTGGTCCCTGGTTGCCAGAGGAAAGACTGTGCAGACTCAGCAATTCACCAGAAATCATTTCCTGGACAAACTGTATTTTCTTGCTTCTGAAGTAGTTAATTGTCACAAAAGTGGACTGAGGCTTTCAAAAAGCAGTGCCTTCCTGCTTTTCTCCTTCCCCTTCTGCTGACTGGACACAAATGGGGAGTGATGGAGGCATGAGGCAGCCTCCTGGGTTCCTGAATCCACTGGCGAGAGCGTTCCTGACGATTGTGAAGGAAGCGGTGACTTGGACTCTGTCTGATCTCTGAAGTATTATTCAGTCTATTTATTAGACTACAATCCCTTGACTAATACAAAGACCGTGGTCAGGTATTTAGACTTGTTGCTGGGGGTTATGGAACCATTAAAGAGTCATGATCATATTTGCTTTAAAGAAATGATCATGTCTGGGGTGTGGAGAAAAGACCAGAATGTGGGCCGGGAGGCCGTGCAGATCCTAGCTGAGGGAGAAGGGTGTCCTGGGCTCCTGCAGGGGGTGTGATGGAGAGAAACGGGGCGGTCTGAGGCTTCATAGTAACATCTCCCCGAGTCCCACGCCTGACAGGTGGTAGGTCTGTCTGGGGGAAGAGGGCCTGTGTGTGGAGGTGTGTGTACACACAGGACTCCGAGAGTCCACCCACGAGGCCAGCCAGGCCGGGCCCATCGCCCCGCCGCCTGCGGCTCTCTTGACTGCTCTCCTGCCCCCTGTGGATGGCTCTCTACACGGGAGCCAGAAAGACCTTCCTAAAACCTCAAATTGTGTTTCTCTCCTGCTCCAAACTCTCCACTGCCCGTCGCCCCAGGGGACACCGAGGAGCTGGGTGCAGCCCCTGCCCCTTGTCCCTCCAGCTCCTCACACGGAGCTGCCCTGACTTTCTGTCCTCAGAGGCGTCAGCTTGTTCTTGCCCCAGGCCCTTCCCACGTGCTACTCCTTCTACTGAAGGTCATTCCTCAGGTGTTACCGTGACCCCTCTTCCTCGGGCGTTTCATGTGCATCCTGTGTGACAGCCATCTCCTGCCCTGCTCTGAATGCTGGGCTAGGGCAGGGCCTCACCTGTGCTCACTGCCAAAACCCCAGCCTGGCACAGTGTCTGGCACATAGGAAGTGCTCAGCAATTATTTGTGGAATGAATGAACAGTCCCCTAAATGGCTTAGTGCCAGAGGCAGGACTCAAACCCAGACCTTCACCTTCATGGGCCTAGACACATCCCAGTGTATCCCCCGCCCCCATGGCCCTTTCAGTGAGGAATCCCGGAAGCCACGAGCAGTGGCCAAATCCACCTGTGGAGTCCAGGCATGGGAAGGAAGAGCCCAGGTGTTGATTCCCACACTGGGATCTGTGGGATGCTCCCTGCTCAGAGTGTGAGGCAACATCTCCCGAAGGTGGGCTGGCCGGAGAGACGATCCTGGGGGTGCCAGCCCCGAGTTCAGTGGCAGTTCCCAGCCTTGTAAGCAAGGGAGGGATAGGGGAGTGGCGATGTCTAACTAGGAGTTAATGACCTTTGTCGTTTACTGTATTCATTTTGGCAACGACCTGCACGTGATACAGATGCCGCATTTATACAGGCAGGCAGTTTCCCCTTAAATGTGCATAGTTTGGTGTTCAAAGAGTCAGCAGGGATCTGGCCCAAAGAGCCGATTCAGGTGCCTGTTCACTTCTGAACGGTCCCAGGGCCCTTTTAAACTCCTGAGGTCACTGGGGCCAGAGCCCAGGTCTCTTCTTCCCCATCTCATGCTTCTGCCTCTGCCCAGGTCTGACGTGCCTGCCGAAGGCTCCATGGCCCTAGACAACGTTCTGAGACAAGGATGTTGGCCAGCCCTTCCCATGGCGACATGCTTTATGTGAACAGAAATGTCCCTCTTGGCAGATGTCCTGCTGAGGTCAGGGCCATGTCCACGGGCTGGAGGGTGGATGGGGTGGGGGTGCTACCAGAGGCTCCCCAGTCTGCCCCTGCTGGTGCCCTCAAGGCACCCAAGTGACAATGGCAGACAGATTACCCGGGCCTGGCAGACAGGATGCTCCATGCTGCCCACGGGTGTGGAGGGAGTCAGGGCCTGGGAGCAGGCGGCCCGTGCACTCACAGGGCACCGCTCCCTCTCAAACACTGACCGTCCACACAAGCTTGACCCATAGGACTTACCTAACAAACAAGACCAGCACAAAACAGGCACTCACAGGAGTAGGTGAAAGACTATTGAATTAATAAATAATGAAGAAAACTACACTTTTTTTCTCAATAAAAGAAAGGTTAGATGGGCCAGATCAGACCCCTCCTAAACTTTTGGCCACTGCAACCTGAAGATGTCAGACAGAAGCCGGGCTCTATTTCTCCCACACAGGCCTCCCGCCCCGCACACGCCTGCAATGGGGCAGAGGGCGCCCCACTTAGAACCTTCCAGAGCACTCGCCGGAGGGGAGTGCAGCTCATGGAAAGGTACACAGGTGTGGGCTCCTGTCCTCCGGGGGCGCTGGCTTGAGCGCCTCCGGCAGCCTCCACACCCCGTGCAGACCCAGGCCGGGCCGACGGGCTCCGGGCCCTCGGCCATCTAGATAGGCAGGTAGCCCCACTGCTTTGGGGCAGCTCTGATCGCTACGGGGTCTCCCCAGCTAAAGATCTACCCTGTCACTTTGTATCGGGTTGAATATGCCCATGTCTGAGTCCCCGAAGCCCAGGCCTGTCAGCTCCCTGGGAAAACGGTCTTTGCAGTGCAGTTAAGGGCAGGGCCTTGAGCGGAGGAAATCGTCCCGATTACCCAGTGGACTCTGAACCCAACAGGTGTCCTTGTAGATACGAGAGAGGCCTAGATCAGGGGTCCTCAAACCTTTTAAACGGGGCCAGTTCACTGTCCCTCAGACCGTTGGAGGGCCGGACTATAGTTTAAAAAAAAACTATGAACAAATTCCTATGCACACTGCACATATCTTATTTTGAAGTAAAAAAACAAAACGGCAGAAACACCTGCATGTGGCCCGCGGGCCGTAGTTTGAGGACGCCTGGCCTAGAGGGTCCACGCGGAAGTGGAGGCTGCGTGGCCAGAGACAGAGATGGAGCGACGCGGCCACGAGCAAGGACAGCCTCGCCTTGAGCGCTAGGACGGCGGGGACCTCCCCAGCCTTGTCCTCAGACCCGGCACGTGTCTGGTTTTCAGCCGCACGGGGGCAGCCGTGGTTCCCGTGGCCATGGGCCCTGAGGACCCGTGTGTGTCCCTGGTCCTGGTTCCAGCCCATGAAGCCCCACGAATGAACCCTACACCCTAAAACCAGATCAGATGAGACACAGGCTCAGGTGCCACTCTGCCCCGTGCACAGCGGTGGGGGAGCAGGGCTGGAGGGCCCGGCGCCTTTGGCTCTGAGGACTGGCTTCCTGCTGCCAAGCCCCACAGCTTTGGGGGCCCCTCTGTGTGCACCCTGGGGCGGGGGCGCTCAGTGGGGACCGGGCACATGCTGACCCTTGAAGGCATGATCCTGCTTCTCCTTCCTCCAGCTCCTTTCCCTTCCAGGGGCGGGGGCTGCGGAGGCAGGAGCGAGTGAGAGTGGCTCCGGGCTCCCAGACCTCGGCCACAAAGCTTTCCTCTCTGCGTCCGTCCCTGCCCTGCGGGTGTTTGTCCTACCTTCAGCACCCAGATGGAGACTTCCCTGCCTGTTGTCAGACACCCCAGCACCCAGGTTTCCTGCTCCTTCACCCAGCAGGGGTGGAAGTCACCAAGTCACTGCCTCAGCCGGAGAGACAGACACAGCGACCAGGTGGGGAATTCTCCATTTTAACCCACTCATTTAAACACAAATGTTAAAACCAATATGCAGCCAACTTACTGGAAACTTCGTATGTTTGAAACAACTTGGGTATGGGACCCTACTTTTCCACTGGAACTCTAACCCACAGATCAGGGCTCCTGAGGAAGATGGGCTCTCCTGGGAAAGTACACACTTACAGGAAACTTAGTACGAAAAAGGAGAGTGTGAAATACCTTATTCACAGATTCTAAATGGAGTACATATTGACATGTTGGGTTTTGGGGATAATTTGGGATTTGGGGATATTTAGGGATTTGGGGGTATTTTGGGATATTTTAAAGTATTGGGTTAAATAAACTATATTATTAAAATTAATTTCACCTGTCTTTTTTTCTATTTTCCATTATTTATTTATTTACTTTAAAAAATATTGTTGAAAGTATTACATGTGTCCCCTTTTTTCCCTCATTGACTCTCTCCAGCCTGCCCCCCGCCCCTCACCCCAGGCCATCAGCACCCCAATGGCTGTGTCCACGGGCCATGCATATACACACACAAGGCCTTTGGTTGATTACCCCCCACCCACCACCCTCCCTCGCTTTCCCTCCGAGATTCCGCACTCTGTCCCATGCTTCCATGTCACTGGATCCACTCTGTTCATCAGTTTATTTACTTATCATCTAAGTAAAGATTCCACATATGAGTGCGATCATGTGATACTTGTCTTTCTCTGACTGGCTTATTTCACTCAGCATGATACTCTCCAGGTCCCTCCATGCTGTCTCAAAGGGTAAGAGAATCTTCTTTTTTACTGTTGCATAGTATCCCATGGTGTAAATGTACCACAGCTTTTTATCCACGCATCTACTGATGGGCACTTGGCTGTTTCCAGATCTTAGCTATTGTAAATTGTGCTGCTGTGAACATAGGGGTGCATACATTCTTTCTGATTGTTTTTTTTTTTTTTTTTTTTTTTTTGTCTCTCAGGATATGTTTCTAGAAGTGGGATCACTGGGTCAAATGGCAGTTCCTTATTTAATTTTTTGGGGAAACTCCGTACTGTTCTCCACAGTGGCTGCACCAGTCTGCATTCCCACCAGCAGTGCACGAGGGTTCCCTTTTCTCCACGTCCTCACCAGCACTTGTCATTTGTTGATTTGTTGATGGTAGCCATTCTGACAGGTGTGAGGTGATACCTCACTGTTGTTTTAATTTGCATCTCTCTGATGATCAGTGAGTTTGAGCATTTTTTCATGTTTCTTGGCCATCTGTATGTCCTCTTTGGAGAAGTGTCTATTTAGGTCCTTTGCCCATATTTTAATTGGATTGTTTGTCTTCCTTCTGTCAAGTTGTATGAGTTCCTTATATATTTTGGATATTAACCCTTTATTAGATGGATCATTGCCAAATATGTTCTCCCATACGGTGGGCTCCCTTTTTTTGTTATTGATTTTTTTTGTTTGTGTTTTTTTTTGCTGTGCAGAAGATTTTTATTTGAATGTAGTCCCATTTGTTTATTTTCTCTTAGTTTCCTTTGCCCTAGGAGAAGTATCCATAAAGATATTGTTATGAGCTATGTCTGAGATGTTGCTGCCTATGGAATCTTCTAGGATTTTTATGGTTTACATACTTACATTTAAATCTTTCATCCACTTTGAATTTATTCCTGTGTATGGTGTAAGTTGGTGATCTAGTTTCATTTTTTTGCATGTATCTGTCTAATTTTCCCAGCACCACTGATTGAAGAGACTGTCTTGACTCCATTGTATGCTCTTGTCTCCTTTGTCAAATATTAATTGAGCAGTAATGACTTGGGTTGATTTCTGGAGTCTCTGTTCTGTTCCTTTGATCTATATGCCTGTTCTTGTGCCAGTACCAGGCTGTTTTGATTACGGTGGCTTTGTAGTATAACTTGATACCTGGTATTGTGATTCCTCCAACTTTGTTCTTTTTTCTCAAGATTGCTGCAGCTATTCGGGGTCTTTTTTGGTTCCATATAAATATTCGGAGTATTTGTTCGAGGTCTGTGAAATATACTCTTGGTATCTTAATAGGGATTGCATTGAATCTGTAGGTTGCCTTGGGTAGTATGGACATTTTAATGATGTTGATTCTACCAATCCATGAACATGGTATATTCTTCCACTTGTTTATATCTTCTTCTCTCTCTTTTTCCAACATCCTGTAGTTTTCCGAGTATAGGTCTTTTGCCTTCTTGGTTAAGTTTATTCCTAAATAGCTTAATTTTGTTTTTGCCATGGTAAATGGGATTGTTTGTTTAGTTTTTCTTTCTGAGAGTTCATTATTGTTATATATAAAAAAGCCATCGATTTTAGGGTGTTGATTTTGTATCCTGCTACATTGCCAAATTTATTTATTAAATCTAGTAGTTTTTTTGTGGAGTCTTAAGGGGTTTCTATGTACAATATTATGTCACCTGCAAATAATGAAAGTTTTATTTTCTCCTTTCCAATTTGGATTCCTTTTATTCCTTCTTCTTGTCTGATTGTTGTGGCGAGGACTTCCAATACTACATTGAATAAGAGTGGTGAAAGTGACATCCCTGTCTTGTTCCTGTTCTTAGGGGAAATGGTTTTAGTTTTTGCTCATTGAGTATGATGTTGGCTGTAGGTTTGCCATATAAGGCTTTTATCATGTTGAAAAATGCTTGCTCTATTCCCACTTTCCTGTGAGTTTTTATCAACAATAGGTACTGGAATTTGTTGAATGCTTTTTCTGTGTCTACTGATATGATCATATGATGTTTGTCTTTCAATTTGTTTATGTGATGTATCACATTTATTGATTTGAGAATATTGTACCAGCCTTGCATCCCTGGAATAAATCCAGTTGGTCATGATATATGATCTTTTTAATATATTGCTGGATCTGATTTGCTAATAATTGGTTGAGGATTTTAGCATCTATGTTCATCAATGATATTGGCCTGTAATTCTCTTTCTTTGTAGTGTCGTCATCTGGTTTTGGAATTAGGATAATGCCAGCCTCAGAAAAAGACTTTGGGCCCTGGGTGGTTTGGCTCAGTGAATAGAGTGTTAGCCTGCAGATTGAGGGGTCCCAAGTTCCATTCCAGGAACACATGCAACAAGGGCACATGGCCGGGTTGCAGGCTCAATCCCCAATAGGGGGCATGCAGGAAGCAGCCGATCTATGATTCTCTCTTATCATTGGTGTTTCCATCTCTCTCTCTGAAATCAATATATATATATTTTGAAGACCTCGGGAGTGTTTCTTTCTCTTAGAGTTTTTTTTTTAATAGTTTGAGGAGTATAGGTGTTAGCTCTTCTTTGAATGTTTGGTATAAAACCTCTGTGAAGCTGTCCAGACCTGGGCTTTTGTTTGGTGGGAGGTTTTTGATTACTGCTTCTATTTCATTGGTTGTTGTTGGCCTATTCAGGTTTTCTGATTCCTCCTGATTCAGTTTTAGGAGATTATATTTTTTTAGGAATTTGTCTATTCATCCACATTGTCCAGCTTGTTGGCATATAGTTGTTCATAGTATTTTCTTACAATCCTTTGTATTTCTGTGGTGACAGTGGTTACTTCTCCACTTTCGTTTCTGATTTTATTTATTTGTGTCCTCTCTCTGTTTCTTGATGAATCTGGCTAATGGTGTATCAATATTGTTTATCCTTTCAAAGAATCAGCTCTTGGTTTCATTGCTTTCTTGTATTTTTTTTTTTTTTTTTAGTCTCTATGTCATTTATGTCTGCTCTAATTTTTATTATTATTTCCTTTCTTCTATTTACTGTGGGCTTTTCTTGTTCTCTTTCTAGTTCTTTAAGTTGTACAGTTAAATAGATTATTATTCATTTTTCTTGTGTGTGTGTGTGTGTGTGTGTGTGTGTGTTTTGAGGTAGGTCTGTAGTGCTATGATCTTCCCTCTGGGGACTGCTTTTGCTGTGTCCCAGAGATTTGGGGTGGTTGTGTGTTCATTTTCATTTGTTTCCAGAAGTTTTTGATTTATTTCTTGATCTCATTGGTAACTCATTCATTGTTTAATAACATGCTATTTAGTTTTCATGTGTTTGAATGTTTTGAGGTGTTTTTACTGTAGTTTATTTCTAATTTGATTTCACTGTGATCTGAGAAGATGCTTGATATGAGTTCAATCTTCTTGAACTCGTGGAGACTTGTTTTGTGTCCTAATATATGGTCTATCTGTGTGAATGATCCATGTGTACTTGAGAAGAATGAAGCTTTGTGGTGAAACATTCTATAAATGTCAATTAAATCCATCTGATCCATTGTGTTCTTTAGAGTCACTGTTTCCTTGTTAATTTTTTGTCTGGAAGTTCTATACAGTGAAGTTAGTGGGGTGTTAAAGTCCCCTACTATGACTGTATTGTTGTCGATTTCTCTGTTAAACTCCTCTAGAAGTATTTTTATATATTTAGGTGCTCCTATATTGGGTGCATATATGTTTACCAGGGTTATATCCTCTTGCTGGATCAATCCCTTTAGTATTATGGAGTGACCTCTGTTGTTTCATGTGCTGGCCTTCATTTTGAAGTCTATTTTGTCAGATATGAATATTGCTACACCAGTTTTTGGGTGTTTTTTTTCATTTGCATGGAAAATTTTTCCCCATCCCTTCACTCTCATCCTGTGTGAGTCTTTTGTTCTGAGGTGGGTCTCTTGTAGATAGCATATCGTTGGGTCATGTTTTTGTATCCATTTAGCTACCCTATGCCTTTTGATTGGAGCATTTAATCTATATATATCTAATATTATTATTGATAGGTACTTATTTATTGCCATTTTAATTCTGTATGCCTAGGTTTCTCTCTCTATTTATCCTTCTCATTACAGCAGCCCTTTAGCATTTCTTCTAATGCTGTCTTGGTGGTGATGAACTCCTTTAGCCTTTTTTGTTGGGAACTCTTTATTTCACCGTCTATTTTGAATGACAGCCTTGCTGGATATAGTAATCTCGGTCTCAGATCCTTGCTTCCCATTACCATGAGTACTTCCTGCCATTCCCTTCTGGCCTGTAGAGTTTCTGATGAGAAATCAGGTGTCAGCCTTATGGGAACTCCTTTGTAGGTAACAGTTTGCTTTTCTCTTGCTGCCTTTAAGATTCTCTCTTTGTCTTTGATTTTTGGCATTTAATTATGATGTGTCTGAGTGTGGGCCTGTTTGGGTTCTTCTTGCTTGGAACAGTCTGTGCCCCCTGAACTTGTGTTTTTCTTCCTTCACCAGGTTAGAGAAATTTTCTGCTATTATTTCTTCAAACACATTCTCTATCCCTTTCTCCCTTTCTGCCTCTTCTGGCACACCTGCTATGTGAATATTGTTATGTTTCATGTTGTCCCACAGCTCCCTTAAGTTGTCCTCCTGTGTTGTTGTTTTTTTTATTGTTTGAAGTATTACAAATAGTAGTACATATGTCTCCTTTTTTTCCCCCATTGACCTCCCCCAGGCCTCCCCTGCCCCCCAGTACATGCCCTCACCTGCCCCCCACCAGTGTCTTGTATCCATTGGTTATGTTTATATGCATGCGTACAAGTCCTTCGGTTGATCTCTTATAGCCCGCCCCCCCGCAACCTCCCCTGCCTTCCTGCTGTAGTTTGACAGTCTGTTCAATGCTTCTTTGCCTCTGTATCTATTTTTCCCCCATTTCTTTCCTTTAAAAAATCTTGCCTCTGCAGACTATAAATAAACATATAATAACAAAAAATGTTTGAGTCCCAATTTCGATGTCCAACAGTTCTGAGTCCCCGGTTCAATGTCAAACAGTTCCTTATGTGTACATGTCAGCAATGATATCTGGATGGTGGGCACATGGTGGCAATGCAGGTACAACCCTCTCTGGTTTGGTCCTAGGCAACCTGCAGCGATGCACAGCTGCTGACTGCTAGCATGGCAAGGCGCCGTCAGCGTCTTCCATCTCTGGACTGTTTCTCCTCTTGTCTTCATGGCTGGAGTAGTCCTGTCAATTCCTCTCTGTTGCAGGAATCCACATGGTCTTGGAGTTGTTTTCTGAAAATATGCAAACATATTCTCAACCAAAAGTTAATAAAGGAATCTTTTCTATATAATTGATTTAGGATCCTTTTTATTTTTGCCCAAACGATTTTCCTTTGTCTTATTTAGACACCATGTGTGTTTTTCATGGGTGTCTTGCTGTTAGCAGTACAAATGAAAATTAATTTTGTAAAGTAAAAATTTTCTAGATGTAATTACTTATAGGATATTTTTCCTTACATGATATTACCCTACTATTCCCCCTTTTTTTGATTAATGGAGGCTTTTGTAAATTTTATAATTCAGTCTTGATAACTTTACATTTTAATTTTTTGCACAAAAATATGACTGCTTTAGGTTCATTGCATGTTCAGGAATTTTACCATGAGATGAATTACCAATAGAAATTTTAGTTACTACTTTAGGAACAGCTTTTTGTCCAGTACAACTAAATTTTCTTGAATATTCACTTATTTCAATTAGCCTATTTAAATTAATCTAAAAACTTGATTACTATTTTACTGTCAAATTTAATACTCTACCAACAATCTTAGTTTACCCTGTAAATATTAGTGGAGAGGATTATTTGCATCCTTGAGTGGGCCCTGAGCATTCCTGGCGTCCTCCTGTTTTTTGTTTTTTCCTTTTGGTTCTCTGATTGAGTGATTTTTTTCTACCTTGTCTTCGAAATCACTGATTCAATCCTCAGCTTCCCCTGCTATGTATTCCTTCCAGTGTGTTCTTTGTGTCATGTCATTCTTTATTTCTGTTTTCATTGTTACTATATAATTTCTCATGCTGTTGAGCACCTTTACTGTGATTATTCTGAACTCTATATCAGATAAATTTCTTATCTCCATTTTATCTCTTCCTCTGGAGAGTTCTCTTGTTCTTTCATTTTGGGGGTTGTTTGTCTCCTCATTTTGGCTGCCTATTTGGTTTTGAGACTATGTATTAGGTAGATCTGCTAACCTCTCATTCTCTAGTGCAGGATCCTGTCAAACACTGTTTCCGACTAATTAGATTAGGCAAAAACTCAAAGTTTCTAGAGACTGCCTCTACCTGCAGACTGATTGGATTTAGTCTTAAATAGCCCTCAGGAAACGATCCACAGTTGCAATGAGTTTTTTTTCCCAACAGGGTGGGGCAGTTGCTTCTGCCTGGAGGCTAATTGTTATTCTCAGTCTCTTAATGTGCCTCAGAAATTCCACACTGTGGGGCAAGGTGTTTTCCAATAGGGTGGATCAACTGTCTTCCTCCCAGGCAAAACCACCTGGATAGCGTTTGTCTGCGTGAGAAAGATGACCTCCACAGCATGAAAGAATGACTCACCACAGAAAACCAGGGTGTCTGCCTTCTGAGCTCAAACCCCAGAGCCCCCAACCTGGCTTTTGCTCACACAGCCCCAGTCCACTCTGCCCTCCCTCTGCCGGAGCACAACGTGAGTGGATACACAGGGAATTTTGTGCATTGGCCCTTTAAAAGGCTTCCTGAATTTCCAGCTGTCTCTTCTTGGCAGATAGCAACTCTGCTGCATTTCACAGATGTTATGTGGGTACCCTTCTCAGTTCTGGTGCTCTCTGCTGGGCAGTCCAGCTTGGGGATTAGACCTCAGAGTTCTCAGTGGCAACCCCCCACAGCTGAGATATTTCTTCAAAACTTCAGTTGCTGTCTGTGGGAGTGTGGTCAGCCCTTCTGCATCTCACCCCTCCTACCAGTCTCTATGCGGCTCTACTTTCCATCCTTGATTATCAGGGTTTCTCCAGTGAGTCTTCGATTGATTATTCAGGATGGTTTTCTGTGTTTTAGTTGTAATTCCAATTTGGTCCAACATCCACTTACTCTGCCACCATTTTTAAACTCCTGCCACTTTTTTTTTTTTTTAACAAATCCATGGATTTTCTTTTTTAAAATTTATTTTTATTTTTCAATTACAGATGACTCACCTGTTTCTTTTTAGTTTTTAAAATGTGGCTACTGGAAAACTTACAAGAACATATGTGGGCTGTACAATGTCTTTATTGCTAGTGCTAAGCTATACTGGAGCCCTCAGAGATGGTGTCTCCTTCATCTCCGGACCCATCTTAGTGGGAAAATTGTACTGGTTACTGAATGAGCAAGTGAGTGAGTATGCGAGTGAATAAGTAAGCCAGCAAGCGAGTGAGCAAGTGAGCGAGTGAGCGCATGAGTGAGCAAGTGAGGTGTGCCACCCCATAGTCCTCCACAGCCTGGCATTTTGGTGGGCAGGGTGGGAGGGAGATGAGGGGCCAGAGCTTTCCCTGAGCCCCCACTGATCTCCTTGGCAAAGCAGGTGTTTAAAGCTGAATTTCACTCCCATGATAACTTTTTTTAAAAATTGAGGTGAAATTCACATAACAAAATTAACCTTTTTAAGACTGCTGTGTAGTGGCTTATCGTGCATATACGATGTTGTGCAGCCACCCCTTCTCTCTAGTTTCAAACATTTTCTTCATTCCCAAAGAAACCTGGTTCCCATCAGCAGCCACTCCGCATGCCCCTCCCAGCCCCAGCCCCAGCCCCACTAACCTCCTTTCTATCTCTATGGATCTGCCTATTGTGGGCGTGTCCCATACATAAAATCTCACACTATTTCCTGTTGTGACTGACGTCTTTCACTCAGCAAAATATTTTCCAGATTTATTCATGCAGCAACGTGTGTCAGTACTTCATTCCTTTTTACTCCATTTTGTTGGCTCAATACCCATGGATGACATTTGCGTTGTCCCACCTTTCGGCGATCACACACAGTGCTGCTGAGGACAGAGTGGACAGGCATCGCTGCGAACACAGTGCTGCGAACACGGTGCTGAATGGTCGCTGCCCTGCCTTTGCAGAGGTCCCACCCAAAGCTCTTCCTGCCACTTCCTGTGATGGCCAGCCTTTCGGCTCTTCTTTCCAGCCCTCGGAGTCTGTGGCCATCTTCCCAGTGGGGGCCCTCGTCCCTCAGGTGTCCCCTGTGGCAGGACAGAATTTGAAACAGTGTTGGATGCTCATGCCCATCTCCCTCTGCCCAGTTGGGGAATGGCATAGCACAGACTCCTCCTTCTCTGCCCAGCTCCACAGGCACCAGGGCAGCGCCTCCCCTTTGGGTGCCTCTGCATGTGGCCACCCACCACTCACTCTGCCCCAATCTAGGAAACCCAGAACCGGTGCCCTGGCCCGCGTGTCCTTGTCCCCAACCAACCTTCCCTTTGATCTTCAGTATCTTCTGGTCAGGGCACAGGTGAGGAAGGGCCTCGCTTCAGTTTGTGGCCTCAGTCCAACCTGGGAAAGAGCGTGCTCTGGGCTGAATTGTGTCCCCCCAAAATTCATATGTGGAAGTCCTAAGCCCCGGTATCTCACAATGTGACTGTATTTGGAGATAGCATCTTTAAAGAGGTAATTAAGGTGCAATGAGGTCACATTGTAATCCAACCTGACTGGCATCCTCATAAGAAGAGGAAATGTGGACACACAAGGAGACACTCCCGGTGCACCTACGCAGAGGGATGGCCATGCGAGGACACAGCAGGAAGGCCGCGGTCTGCAAGCCAAGGAGAGGTGCCCTGCAAGCACCTTGATCTTGAACTTCCGGCCTCCAGCATCCGAAGACAATACATTTCTGTTTACCCCTGAGTTGGGTACTTTGTTATGGAATCCCTAGCAAAGGGATATGAATGTTTTAATGCCTTGAGAATATCTTAAATTTCTCTACTTCCCTGGCCATCCCTCAGCCCCAGTCTGTTTGTGAAATCAAAATATTAGTAGATGTCTCACCTACCTCCCTGGCTTGTCGAGCGGGTGCCAGGAGCTAGAAAGTGGGCTGTGCTGCAGGGGCACTGTTGCTACCAGCCCACGGTGCAGTGCTCATGCCACTCGTGTAAGCATGGCCCAGGGTGCCCAGGACCCTCCCTGTACTAACCCTGATTCCCCATGTCACCCTCTGTATCTATGTTCTGTGCTTGCCCACAGCCCTGAACGAGGGGCCACCACATGAGATGGTGGAAGGCAAAGGCCTTGTCCATTTATTCCTTTGTCATGAGGGCAGGTGCTCATGACATGCAAATGAGTGGCACCTCCCCAAAGAATCCCATGCCTGCCGAGTGGGTCATTACTCCTGCCAGCTGCTCTTGGCTGCCCCTGAGCAGGACACAGGGTAAGTCAGGAGCAATCTATGTTTCACAGACTCATGTTGCAAAACTGTGACAACTGTTTTATCCCATGGATGGCAGGTGCGCAACTGAAAGCCTCCCAGGAGTGTTACCTGTGCAGGAACACTGTGTCTTACCAGCTGCGGGGGCTCTGGTAGGTATTTGCTAGAAGAATGAACCAGTGAAAAGGGTAGAGAGAGAAGTGGCAGGTGGTTTCTGAGGATCAGGCAGGGCCCACCTTTCCACGGCTGCCTCTCTGCCAGGTCAGGGGTCTCGCCAGGAGACGCCACTGCGCAGGAGCCCATGGGAGCCCAGTGTCCACGGTTCAGATCCTGCCCTCGTGGGTGCTGTTACTACATGCTGAGAACCAGCCTGTAAAACTTCCATAAGGTGAGCCCTAACAGTGATCAAGAGGCAACATTCTGGGGGGTCTCAGTTCATGTCAGGAGACCGGAAGCAGATGGCATGTTAGCAGTTAAGTGCAAGAGCACAGGCGATGGGAAAACCATCCCAGGCCCACTATTGTTTGAGGATTTACATTTCCGCAGTGTGCTAGACATTGGCCTGGGACCCATCCTCTTTAACAGAACAATGGCATTTCCCGGCTCTTCCTGAGAGGCACCATAGCATATTGGAATCTCTAGAACCAGACGGCTAAGGTTCAAATCCTGTACTGGTCCTGACTGGCATCTGACCGTGGCAAGGTACTCGTGTCCCCTGGAACTTGGTTTCCTTATTTGCAAAACAAGAATGTTGGTGATAACCGCATCACCTTCGGAGGGTTGTTGTGAAGATCCAGGTAAATAACTTAAACTGTTTAGAACAGGGGTTGCATTGACAAGTTTTCACTGCTGCCTTGTGTGCTGCTCTGAGTCCCAGACATGTGTCACCATCCGGTCACGCTCAGAGCAGTCCCTGAGGAGAGGTGCTGATCCCAGCCTCCTGCTGCCAACACGGAGCGTGTGTGAAAGCAGCCCCAGGTCAGTGTGGCGTCAGACTTCCAGCCCAGCTGTTCTCGAATCCCTAGAAACACTCCTCATCACACTGGCCCAGCGAAAACCAGACCTGCAGGGAGTGACATGCAGCAGGGTAGCTGTCCAGTGCCCTCTAGAACACCCTGCAGGAGAACAGGTGTGTTCTCTGAGACAGGCCTGAGATCTAGCAACAGCGATAGATCTCATGGCACGTAATCACTAAAATTCTGCAGCACACCAAAAAAAAATTTTTTCCCAATCTGACCAAAAAAAGGTGTACTTTTGATTTACAAAATCCTTTTTGCTCCAAAGTGATTTTTAAAAAACTCAGCTGTCTATACTTGTATATAAGGACTTCAGTACCAAAAATTAACTAATCAGATGCAACCTTATTACGCGACATGATCAATAAGGTGCAATTCTATTATATGACGTATATATTTAGACAAGGCATTCACACAGAGGGCTATTGTTGTGTTGGATGTTGACATTTTCTTATTTGACAATTATGGCGGGGTCTCTCTTTTCTGCGTCCAGCACAGAAAGAGATGAACTGGTTTTGAGTAGAGGCAGCTGGGGATTGAGAAATAAAAGAAAGAGACAAGACACAAAATGGAAGGAAAAAGCTGGGAACCGAGTGGGACTGCTGCCCTCTTCTGCTGGAGAGACAATGACCCAGAGCCAATCTATCGAGTTTATTTTATATCCCAAATACCAGGAAGTTTCATCAAAAGGTCAAGACAAAGGAGATTATTTGCATTCTTGAGTAGGCCCCAGCATTCCTGGTGGTTGACTGCATTTACATATCAAAGTCCCATTACCCGACACCTGGGCAAAGATAAGAGTCAGTGCTGAGAATACATCTGCCTTTTTGGTAAATGTGTATCCAAGATGCGGCTTTGCCTGTCGCCTTGGGTTCAGCTGACAATAATTAAAGAAATGCCCATGTGCCTTCCCAGGCGCTGTCTACAGACAATCTCAGAGAAAAGAGGTCAGTGTCCCTGACTCAACCGCCAGGTATTGGTTTAACTCAGTGCATAGAGCGTCAGCCTGCAGACTAAAGGGTCTCAGGTTCGATTGCAGTCAACAGCACATCCCTCGGTTACAGGCTCCTCCCCAGCCCGGGCCCTGGTTAAGGCACATACAGGAAGCAACCTATCTATATGTTTCTCTCACATGGATATTTCTCTGTCTTTCCCTCTCTCTAAATATCAATGGAAAAATATCTCTGGGTGAGGATTAAAAAGAAAATGCTGCGGCACACAGGCTGAAAATTGCTGGTCAAGCATAGTTGACTGAGTGAGAGGTGTTTAGGCAAAGCACCAACCGTCTGGAGCCCTACAAGTCCTCTGCATTGGCCAGTCTGGTAAGTTTCAGGCAGGTAAGAGAGGCAGTTGATGCTGGAGATGTAAGCAACATCCAAACTATGGAGGAGTTTCTAGATTGTGCTGAGCTTAAATTTCATTGTGTAGGTAATGAGGAACTGAGAGACTGTCAAACATTTAAACTATTGTAGAACATGAGCCGGAAGGAAACCCAGCAGTCCTCATGGTGAGTTGCATCCACACCCGATGGCCCTCCCGCCCTGCTGGCTGAGTTCTCCCACACTTGGGTGCTGAGAGCAGGCGCTGTGCTTCTTCCTGTCTCTGAATCTGGATATTTAGGCCTGAGTTGCTCAAATACTTATGAAACCAATTAATGTCTAGCAATATTGCCCAGGGAAAGCAGGAGAGGGGCTAGAAGTTCAAAACCTGCAAAGGATTCTCCCCAAAATTAGCCCAGAAGTCCCTAGCAATCACTGGGTTCCTTTGGTTCATCCTGACTCTCCAACAGTGTCCAGGTAGGAAAACGCCGGGTTCTGCACAGGGTCCCATTATTACAGTAGGAGAGGGACTTGTCTCCCCGGTTGCTGGTGCAAGTGGGGCTCTTGGGGTACCACTGGATAAGCATTTCCAGAGGCCCCATGGGAGGATGTGATATGGTAGAAAGCTTTATTTCTGTGGAATGACACCCCTCGGTTTCCCTCAGTCCAGTCTTAGAAGTGTAGCTGGGGTTTCAGTAGAGCTGAAATCAGAGCGTGTCCAGAGTTTCCGGTCCATATTCACATAGTCCAATACAGCACCAGGCCGCTGCGGTCCTTCAGTCCATTGTGCGTGGGGTCCGCGCGGCTGTGGGCCATGCAGGCAAACGCAGGAGAACACACCTGGAGCAACAAGAGCCCAAGAGGGAAGAGCAATGAGAGCGAACTTCCGTTTAAGTCACTGAGCGAGCAGTGGCCACGCCCGTTTTGGCCAACCATTCCCATCCCCAGGTATGATTGACAGACAAGTACCTTCTCCAGTCACCCCAACTTACTGGGCATGCGCCCATCTTCCCTTCCTGGGGGTGTGAAGTTGCAGCTTCCTGATGAAGTTGCCCAAATGACATGCCTGCAATGTCTGGCCTGCTCGTTGCTCCTTTCCTGTGATTAATAACCAGCTCATTACAACATATCGCCATCAGGTGGGATGATCCTCTCAGCCTGTACTTTCAAAGACACCAAAATATGAGCTTCCGTCCATGGGGTGTGTGGCGGGCTGAGGGGCCCTGAGGTCCTAAATGGGCTTTTCTCCACGGCAGAGCCGTTTCCTCCCCTCCGCCGCATGGACCACAGGCGTAGCTCTTCCTTTGCTTTCAGTCTCTTCCAACACCCTGCGAGCAGGCACCTCCGTGCAGCGGGGACCCCGCCTGTCTGGTCGCCAAAGGATTCCCCGAACCCAGGTAATTTGGGGGATGAAGCAGGAGGAGCAGCGCCTCCCGCCCGGTGACCTTAACGGTCAGGCGGCCGGGAAAGGCAGGAGGGCCGCTCGCGGAGAGAGCGAGACGCCGGGCCCGCCAGAAAGCGGTGGGCAGAGAAGCCGGGCGCCCTCCCACAGCTCCCGCTCCCGAAACCCCGGGACGTCGGAGCGGGTGGGGCCTGATTCCCAGGCAGCGAACTTGGGAGAACTTCGATCTCTAAGGAGGCGCCGAACCGCACTCTGCGGAGGCCGACGCTTCACCCGCCCGACGCTTCACCCGCCCGCAGCAAGTACCACCTTTCTCAAGCGACGCGGGGCGGGGGCGCCGGCCCGGTGCATTGTGGGCATTGTAGTCCGGGGCGGCTCGCCCCCGCCTCCCGCGCCGTCCCGGGCTGCGGTCCGGACTACACCTCCCGTCGGCCCGCGCGCCACCCAGGCCGCCGCGCGAGGCATCCGCGAGCCCAGAGTCTGCAAGATGGCCGCGTGGGGACGGAGGCGCCTGGGCCCGGGCAGCGGAGGCGCCCGAGAGAGGTGAGCCCGGCGCTGGCGGCTGCCCCGGCTTGAGGCGCAGGGCGCGTGGCCAGCGAGGCCGCCTGTGGCTGCAGCGCCGTCTCTGCCCTCGTCCCCGGGCGCCCCCTTGGCTCCCACCTCCCTCCCGTTCCTCCGCCGGGCACGCGGGGCTCCGGTGCAGGCCGACCCGCAGCCGCGTGGGAGCCGTGCCGAAGCGGCCTCGGCGGGGGCTCGGGATCTGGAGCGAGGCCGGACCGGGCCGCGCAGGCCCTAGGAGCCCGCGGGCCGAGCGGCGTCCGGGTCCCGTCCCGCTGGCCACGCTCGCCTCCCGGCTGCGGCCCTGACGTGGCGGGGACGGACTCCGAGGGAGGGGCGCAGCGGGGGGGGGACGCGGTCCGCTCAGGGGCCGGCGGCCACCGCCCTCCCCAGGGGCCTCGGGCCTCGGGCCGCCGCCGCCTCGGGAGCGGACTCGGACTGCCTTCGGGTGGTTTCCGCGAGCGCCCGGCGGTGGAAGTCCTTTACAGTGACCTTTCCTAATGAATGGCGCTGGGAGGGCGCCGGGAGCGTCCCTTCCTCTGAGGACCTCCATTGGGAGGACTGGTTAGGAAGGTGGGGCTGCAGGGGGTGCCGTGCTGAACGTGCGGTTTCTGCTTCGGAAAGCGGCCGCAGCAGGAGCCGCGGGAAGTGGGAGGATGTGCACCGGGGCATCGGCCGGGTCGCCTGGGCTAACCGGCCCGGCCCCGCTGGGGCGTGAGGGGCACCGCGCTGGTCAGCCGGGAAGGAAAGTTGTTTTGTTTACTAGTTTTGTCTTTTTGGTGAGGAGTGTCAAGAAGAAGAGTTCTCTCGCTCACCGCTGTCTCTCAGCTACCCCATTCTGGGATTCCTTTTCTCTGGGCGATTCCAGCCAATATTCATCGCGGGCGCCCGCAGACGGTGTGCCCAGCCCAGCCGACCCTGTGCGGTAGACGGGCCCTGCCGCTCGCCTTTTATTCCCGAGCTCAGGGAGATCCAGTGTCATGGGTTCGGCGTTTCCTGATTCTTGGAAAAGCAGTGAATGGCAAGCAGATATATCTTTGTTTTTCCCCAACTCCGACCTTGTATTTCTTAGATCAGACATAGAAAGAAGTGACCTCGAGGATTTTTCCAATGGTCTTAAAAACTAGGAAACATTTTCAAGGTCTTTAATGCAAACATTAATCCTTTAGTAATAGGAAATAACCTGTTTAGAAAACTTTAAGAGTATCAGAGGGAAAGGCATTTCTCCTTACTGGATAAAAACAGCTGAAGGGGCCATATTGGGATGCCCCAGGCAGGGGCTGTTAAGCTTTAACCGACCTAAGAAATTAGATATTGGGGCCCAGCCGGTGTGGCTGTGGTTGAGCATGGATCCAGGAACCAGGAGGATTCCCAGTCAGGGCACATGCTGGGGTTGTGGCTTGATCCCCAGTGTGAGGCATGCAGGAGGCAGCTGATCAGTGATTCTCTCTCATCTTTGGTGTTTCTCTCTCCCCCTCTCCCTCTCTCTCTGAAATCAATTTAAAAAAAACAAACACCATTAAAAGGAAATAAATGAGATATTGGGGATTTTTTTTCTCCTTGATTTGAGACAATCAATTCAAAACTGAGTTTGCAAACCAGCAGCCTATAGACTGAATCCATTCCTTGATTATAGGCCCTCTGTCTTTAAGAGAATTTAGATTAGTTGCCAGCGCTTTCAGATTGAGGGATTTCACTCCACACGCACACGCACACGCACACGCACAGCTCCCCTGGAAAGCTGAGTAGGGGCCGACTTCTTTGGTCAGGTCACGGGGTCCCGTCCCTGGCGCTCTCTGGTTCATCCATCGCTCTTCGCCTGACACTGGCTCACTGCTGCTACCTGCCTGGTCTCCTTGGGTGTCAGATTGCAACCTTTGGCCTGGAACGGAAGGCTCTGCTCGCACATGCAGATGTGCTAGCCAGCAATGGGCATCTGGTTTGGGGGTTTGGGAGACACCAGCTCTCCTTGTATATAATGCACTATTGAAGGGGGACCCTCTGTTGGCGCCATCTGCCTTCCGGGTGACGTGGTAGAGATGCGGGTGGGAGGACATGGGGACTTCGTTTGCCTTGGCTGTGAGCCTCTCGCTGGGGACCTGGTTTCCCTCAGTGTCCCACGTGAGCAAGGAATGGAAACATAATCCCCCACACACCCTGGCCCCTGCCAGCTAGCTGGCTCCTGGGCATACCTCCGTTCCTGCCAGCGTGGGTGGGCAGACTGGGTGGGGCAGGCTGGATTAGTGGATTGGCAGGCTCCATAGATTATGAGGCCCACGTGTATTATTGGCTCTTATAACTGAAATGTGGCTGTTTACTGCTCTCGTAAATGACGTTGCTCCATGTCACATTTGTGCTGATTCAAATCTCAGCTCCACATGGTAAGACCACTTCCCTGAGTTGCTGCACAAACCTGGTTGGAATCTGCTTTATGCTGAAACTGGAGGAAACTCTTGTTTGGTGCACGGGTTGGAGCAGAGCGATGCTTTGGGCAAACTTTCTAGAATTGCCAGTGGCTGCAGAGTCCACAGTATGCCTTGTATTTAAAGGCTCCAGTGCCAAATTGTCCATGAGAATTTCTGTTGTCAGCTGTGTGTTAATGATGGTCGAGTTTGGGATACACAGTATATGGATTCTTGCTTTGCCTGGTTCTTGAGTCTAGAACTGTGTTACTGCAGTAGCCACTAGTCACATGTAGCAGTTACATTTAAATTAATTAAAATTAAGTAAAATGAAAAATTCAGCTCCCCAGTCACACTAGTCACATTTCAGGTGCTGGTAGCCACCTGTGGCTGTGACTGTGTCGTGGATAGAGATACAGAACATAGGCATCGGTGCAGGAAGTCCTAGCGACAGGACCCCGCTGGTCTAGACTGAACTAGGAGAGGGTGGAAAGAGCAAAATGAAAGCTGCTTGCATGTTGATTTTTCTCTCCACTCCATTAAATCTAGGAAATCAACAATGTTTGTAATGAAGAACATCAGACTCTGAGCTGTAACCTGAATTCTTGTCCAGAATTCAGCACACTGGCAGCGAGCACACGAAACAGACTGCCACTTGGCCTGTCGACGTCTTTGAGACACTTGCCCACCTAGGAAGGCACAGTGCAGGTACCTGTGTGTTCTGCCACTTGGGCGCCAGCCCGGATCAGCTCACAGACGGCCCCGCCTGTCCCCTTGGGCTCCTTGTCTTCATTCTCTCGGGGCCCTGCGCACCCTGAGTTCTCCGTGCTTGTTGGAATGTGAGTACAGCTATATGCTCTCAGTTCCTGTGTTTTTCCTGAAGGTGTGTTTGATCTGATTCCGAACATGATTTGGGGCAGCAGCGCTGTTTGCAGGCCTGTGGCGTCCCGAGGGCCAGGCCCGCTGAAGCAGATGCTCGGGTTTTAGGGTGAAATCACGTTTTGCGTCCTGGCCCTCCCCCGGTTGTGCAGCATTTTCAGGCAGCCCGTTCGGGGGTGGGGGTTCCTCGCATGTCTTTCACGCTCTATTCCTGGTACTTGATCTTTTCACAGCTCTGCTTTAATCTGTGAATCAGACGGATGTGGCTCTGGATGGCTGTGGAGGGTTTAGTTCCCAGTCCAGCCACATAGAAGGCCTATGCGCCACGTGGCAGGGGCACATCCCCTCATTCTGATCGGCTCCTTTCCTTTTAGCCCTGAAGAACCTTAGGGGATTGTTTCTCCTGAAAGACTCCCATTACGGCTCTGCTGTGTGTGGTTGAAAGTTTGCTTCCTCCTGGTCCCGATGAGCTGTGCACACAGCATCTGCACCCATGTCTCTACATGTGCAGCCAGGAGGGTGGTGGGTCCTGTCCAGCTGGCCACCAGAGGTGGAGTTGTGATAGCTGGCCATACTTTCTGATCCCAGAAGTTGGGCATTGTGGGTTAGGGTCTGCTGGGGTGCATCCTCTTATGCATAAATTTGTTTCACTTGATTCATTTGAGCAACCTGGATTTCCAGCTGTAGTAACTTGTTAGACTGCATTCCAGTTCAGGCCCAACTTTCTGAAGAAGAGGAATGATCTTACGTCCAGGGCGGTGAGAAGAAGGCTGAGTTTGGCTTCTCTTCCCCAAGCCTCTGTGTGCGCACATGTGTGTGCGCGCGTGCGTGTGTGTGTGTGTGTGTGTGTGTGTGTGTGTGCATCTGCATGCACCTCAGTGAGTGAGGGTAGTGGGAGGGGCGGGGAAGGGCTCCACAGAGTGAACACACAGGACCCTCCAGCTGCCACGGGGTTCTGTCCCTGGTGCCAGCAGCAACCATGCGGGCCCAGAGTTCTTGGGAAAGCCCAGAACCACTTAGTAGTCCTAACAGTTCTTTACTCAGGGCTGTTCGTTAGGGTAGCCATTAGCCTCTGTGACTTGAAAGCATTTGAAGTGTGGCTCGTGTGTCTGAGGAACTGAATGCTTTAATTTTACTTAATGCAAACACTGGGTGCTGCTTCTCAGCCGTCACTGGTTTGGACACCCAGCCCCTCCCCTCTGCTGCAGCACCTGGGAGAGCTGGGCCTTTACCCACTTGACCCCGCAAAGCTGGCTCCGAGCAGCCAGGGGGTTGCCTTTGGACACAAAGCCAGGGAGCGGCTGGGAGGGAACTTGAATGCAGGCCTCTCGATTCCCACACTCGATGCGCGGTGTTCTTGTTCTCAGAGCAGCGGCTGCTCAGTTACCGAGCACAGAGGAGGACGGTGTTCTCCTGCACATGGAGGTGCAGGTTCCGGGGCCTGTGGAGGAAGTTCCTTGGCCGATTTGGACCTGTCCTCAATATTGGGGCTGCATGTCTGTGCCTTTTTGTCCCATCTGGCCCTGAAATCCACAGCGTAGAATTGTCTGCTTTCTTTGGCTCTGGAGGAAGCAATTTTTGGTTAGCCAACAGTGGGTTTTCCTAGACTTGGGGGGTAGAGGTAGAATCCAGCACCTCACGTATCATGGGTGACCGGTGACCTCGTGCTTCTTAAGGAGAAAGCAACATGAATATATGGACCTGGTTGAATTTTCAGCCACCCGTTCTCTTAATGACTAGTTGTTTTTCTCCGTCACTCATTTCAGACGCACTTCTGCTCATGCCTGTCACATCCAGGCCCAGGGCTGGGATGCTGGGGGAAATACTTCCTCTGCTTTCAGGGAACTCAGAATCAACAGCCTTTTGTAGTTCGGATGGGAGCTCACACCTCAGTCCTGCCTGTGAGCCCAGGGACGGCTAGGAAGTGGGTCTACAGCAAGTGCGTCCACTCTGGTTCTAGCGTTACCAGGACAGAACAGCGTGGCAGGGCCGGCTCGCGTGAACAGGGAGCTGGGATCTCCTCCTCCTCGCTTGAGGACTGGGGAGTGAGGCCGCACACACTGCAGCGCAGCACGGAAGCTGCTGTGCTCAGCCTCGCCCAGCGGGCTGCTCCCGCATGCAGCTTCTCGCAGGCACTCCGCTGCCAAGTTGAGGGCTGCTCCTGTTCCCCTGCGTTTTGGGGGCCCGTGGCTCTCTGGTCTCTTCGCCCCAAGGATACAGGGCTGTTGAACAATATTTTCCCCTGAAAATGTTTATAATAATGTTCCCGTTATAAAAGAAGCACATATTTATATTTTTTAGTACAGAATTCTAAGCATGAGGAAAAAATTAAGAATCACCTGCCAGGTCACTATTCAAACAAAACCATTATTGACCATTTTTGTATATAGCACCTTTGATGCCCCCTATATCATTTGTCTTGGATTTTTTTAAATATTAAACACTTCAGAAGTATATTTCTGACAAGTCTTAAACTAGCCACCACACGTATGATCCTTGAAACCGTGACGCTGAGTGATAGAAGCAGGGCACGGGGTGCGTGCAGGTCCATGGAGGGCCCAGAACAGGCAGCCTGCAGAGTCAAGCAGTAGATGGATGTTGCCAGGGGCTGGGAGGTGGGGAATGAGGATTGACAGGTCTTCAGGATGATGAAATGTCCTAAAATTGATTGTGGTCATTGCACAACTGGGTGAAAGTGCTAAGCTGTTGAATTGTACACTTAAGTGGGTGAATCCCATGGTGTGTGAATTTTGTCTCAATAAAGCCATTATCTTAAATAGTACAAATTAAATCCACAATGAGCTCCCACCTCACACCGTCAGGATGGCTGCTGTGAAACACACCGTGAGGGTGAGGCAGGGGGAGGCCCCGGCACTGGTGCTGAGAAGGTCAGGTGGAGAGCAGGATGGCGGTTCCTCAGAAAAGGAAACTAGAACTACCATCCAACAATTCCATTTCCAGGTATATATCCACAGGGAGTGAAAGCAGAGACTCAAACATAGTTTTACGTCCACGCTCACAGCATTATTCACAATAGCTGGAAGGTGGAAAGAAAAGTGTCCATTGATGGACAAAGAGATAAACAAAATGTGGTTTATACATACATTGGAATGTTATTCACCCTTAAAGGAAGGAAACTCGGACACGCGCTGTGTAACAGAGGAACCTGGAAAACTGTGCCAAGTGAAGTAAGCAGTCACCAGAGGACAAACCCGTGTGACTGCACTTACACACGGTGCCCAGAACAGGCACTTCCATAAAGCGGAAGTGGGGTGGCGGTGTGGGTGGGAGTTGTTGGATGGGGACAGAGTTTCAGTTTTGCAAGATGAAAAGGTTCTGGAGGCAGGTTGCACAACAACATGAAGGTACCTTCCAGTACTGAACTGCACATTAAAAGTGGTTAAGATAGTACTTTTTGTGTATTTTACCCTATTTTTAAAAATTAATAAACCTGTGTGCTCACCACTAAGCGTGAGAAACAGAACTAGCGTCAGCCTGGCCCGTGTGTCTCTGCCCGGCAGCGCACCTTGCTCCCCGAGCTGTCCGTCCTCCCCTTGCTTGTCTTCGCAGGCAGCGCACAGAAACACCCTGATGGCACACCCTTCATCCGTGTGCTTTCGGACTGAGTGTGAACTGTCCCCTGCGTGGCCCTGCACCTGCTCCGCTCCACCCCCCTCCCCCCTCCCCCTCCTCCCCCTCCCCCCTCCCCCTTCCCTCTGGAGGACGTCACAGTCACATCGACGGGGCCAAGCAGTGCTGCTCTGAGCATTCCTGTGCAGTTCTGACTGTGTGGAGGTGTTTCTAGATTTGGGGACCCCGTGTTGGTGACTACTTCAGTAACCCCGGATTCCTTTAAGATCGGCTTTGCAGTGGGTCAGGGGACCAGGAAGGGCCTAGACCCGTGGTCGGCAAACTGCGGCTCGCGAGCCACATGCGGCTCTTTGGCCCCTTGAGTGTGGCTCTTCCACAAAATACCACGGCCTGGGCGAGTCTATTTTGAAGAAGCGGCGTTAGAAGAAGTTTAAGTTTAAAACATTTGGCTCTCAGAAGAAATTTCAATCGTTGTAGTGTTGATATTCGGCTCTGTTGACTAAGGAGCTTGCCGACCACGGGCCTAGAGCCAGAGAAGCGGAGTCTGTCTGCGGCCCTCCTCGTGGCCGCCCTGGTGGCCGCCCTGTCATGGGAGGCGGTGTCTGTGGGCTCCTTGGTGAGTGCCCCGCGTTGCCCGAGCTGGAGCAGGTTCCGAGGAGGAGGTCTCGGGTCTCGGCTGACTGGTTGAAGGTGGAGGAGGAGCAGGTTCCAGAGCCCGTCCTGGTGCAGTGTCTGCAGCCTCCGCTCGAGCTCAGCTAGGTGGGAGCTGCTCCACAGCTGTTGGCAGGCCCTGAGGCCAGCCGGGGAGAGGTGCCTGGGAGAGCAGCCCTGCTCTGTAAGTACTACCTGACGCGCTTCCGTCCCCTCCCCAGTGACATAGTCCTCAGGTATTTGTATATCTGTCCAGGAGGGTCCTGTGCATATAAAAGCAAATGTATGCTGTTTAAAAAATACACTAAAGGCAGGATACCAAAAACACTGCTGTGTAACTGACGCTTAACTTTCTTTCTTAGAGACTTTTCCATTATCAGTGCTTTCTCTCTTTTTTTTAGAACTCTTTCTATTACGCTCTCTTAGTGATAATTTCGCAACTGCAATAAAAAGCTAAAATATCGTCTCCTAGGAAGCCCCGGGATCACATGAGCTTTTCTGCAATCTACTCTCGTGTGCTAGGTTCATGGGGGTTGGCTAAAATGGTTCAAGGCAACCTTCTGATTGGGTGATTTCCTTGAAACAGCCAAGCTGTGTGTGTGTGTGTGTGTGTGTGTGTGTGTGTGTGTGTGTGGCAGGGGCGCTGGGTAGCTGGGCTGTTGTGGACATGACTCTCCTGGGCACCCTTCGCCACCAGGTTTCTGAAGTGCCCACCATGCAGAATGGAATCTGGTGATCGGGGACATCCTAAAACCTACATTTGCAGGGTCTGATGGTGTCCCAGCTGCCACAGCCCAGGTGGAAGGGGCGGTGCTGACTGCTTGGTGGGTGGCCTCTGGCAAAGGGTTTGTTTTGAGCCTTGCTGTTTCCTTTTTGTACATCGGGGTCCTAGGAACCTTCTAGGCTCCAGATCCCATGCTTTCCAGTGGACACATCCCTCGCTGCCCTGGGTGTGGCAGCTCTGCTTTACGAAGGAACTGGTGCGTCTCTGGCCGCGTGTGGGCACCGCCCGCTGGGCTGGCTGGGTCTGCCTGGTGTGAAGGTGCGGGAGGTTACTTCAGTGTGGCTGTGCTCTTGTCTGCACACCGTGGAGAGCTGGTTTGCGATGGCGGTAGGAGTGCGGGCGCTTTGGCAGGGTGTGTGCACGAGGAGTGCACCGTGCCCACACATGCTCCTCAGAGCCGTGGTGTCGGGACTGCCCACAGCTGGAGGCCTGTGTGCGCGCCGCCGCTCCTGTGCTGTTGGGCTGACAGTGGGCGTGCCTCACGTACCCCAGGCTCTGTGGGACCCAGACACACACACTAATCTTGTTGACAAATGACAGGGGATGGCCTTGCCTACCACTCCTGCCCGAGGAACCCGGAGAGCCCACCAGGATGGCTGGGAAGGTATGGGTGCCAGCTGGGCTTACAGAGGCCAGGGCAGCGGGGAAGGACCGGAGAGGACTCGGTTAGCATGGGGTGGGGTGGGTGGGATCTGCTCACTGTGTGTTTCCAGATGAAGTAGTATATCGAGGTGCTGTGGTTCCAACTAGCATTTTCTTGTACGTCCAACAGTGGTGGGTTTTTTTTCATAACAGGATAGCTATAATCTGCTGGGTATGGAAGGGCACTGAGTGACTAAGGTAGCTTTGGGGTTTGTCAAGAACATTCTGTAATCTCAGCCTTGATACCTGCATTTTGCTTTGAGTGTCCCAGAGGACTGTGGCCAGAAAGCTCGCCTCGGATTCCAGTAGCAGCCGCTGTCCCTGGCCTCACTGGTAGTTAGCAGGACACACAGCTGACTTTGCAGTGTTGCCTCTTCATGAATGAGTTGACCACCCCTCCCCACCCCCCACCCCACCCACCCCCATTCCCTTGTTCTTGTCTCTCCCCTCTGTCTCTCTTGGCTAATGAACTTGAGAACATAAAGGAAGTCTCTGGGCCGGGGTGATCCGCCTGGAAACCAGTCTCCTCCATCCGAGGAACTTGGGACCGGCAGCCTATTCCAGGTGGTCCAAGGAGGTTTTCTTTGCCACCTTCAGTGCTGATCCCTGCCTGGGAGTGATGATTGAAATGGCCTCTTGTTTCTCTCTGAATTAAAATCAAATGGAAAAACTCCATAAAGGCCTTCCCGAGGAAAACCGACGTTTCCCGTTCCATGAACTTCCGGTGGGTTCTTACAGAACGTCCGTCACCGCACCGGAAAGGCAGCCCCGGCCACGGGCACGCAGCAGGTGCCTTGGCAGCATCTGTGTTTAGGAGGCTTGTCGGACCCCATGGAAGGACTTCTCCCCAGGGCACTTTAATGAGGCTGGTGACTTAATGGAGGAGGAGGCTTCCGCGAGCCTCGATGAATGACAGGTACCTTTTCAGGATAAGAGCTCCCTGGTCCAGAGCCCCAGGCGTGCAGGGCCCTCTCAGCAGAGCTCCTCCCCCTGCACTTGGTGGCACTGCCAGCCCAGCACCAGTGCCTCCTCATTTCTGACGCGACCACAGGAGAGGGAGACATCCAGCCTAAGGGAGAGCCTGCCTCTGCGTGTGGCGTGTGCGTGTGCGTGTGCGTGTGTGTGTGTGTGTGTGTGTGTGTGTGTGTGTGTGTGCTGGAGTCCCGCCTGGGGCAGTGACCAGTGGCGTCGCTGTAGTCTCGCTCTCTGATCTCGTCCTTGTTCCTTAGCGTCTGCCCCTAACAATCCCGTTCCCACCAGCTCTGCCATGTAATTGCTTTCATCTTTGAAGGAGGCCTGAGACTCCCTTCATGCTGAACTCCAGTTCTAGGGGATGATCATTTATTATTATTTTGTTGTTGTTTATCCTCACCCGAGGATATTTTTTCCATTGAATTTTTTTCTTTTTTTAGACAGTGGAGCCGGTGGGGGCAGAGGGGTGCAGAGAGAAACATTGATGTGAGAGAGATACGTCAATTGGTTGCCTCCTGCACATGCCCTAACCGGGGCCGGGAATCAAACCTGCAACATGACCAGAATCAAACCCGAGTCTGTGGGCCAACACTTCTAACCACTGAGCCAAACCAGCTAGGGCTGTTATTTTGTTTTAAGATTTTTTATTGATTTTTAGAGAGGGAGAGAAACATTTATGTGAGAGTAAAACATTGATGAGCTGCTTCTTGCACACCCCCCACAAGGGATCGAGCCTGAAAACCCAGGCATGTGCCCTGACTGGGAATAGAACCAGCAACCCTTCGGTGCCTGGGACAATGCCCAACCGACTGGCCAGGGCAAAAGGCTGCTTTTCACTGAGGCATGTGACGAGGTGGCTCTGCACAGCCTGGTAATAATATGGGTTAAGCAACTTGATCTGGCCTCAAGAGCTGTGTCTAGCAGTGTCCTGTCAGAGGCTGGGCTAAAGAAGGCCTCTGATCAGATGGACAGGTACTCAGAGCTAGGAGAGAAGTAGCTGTACTGGACAGCTGTGTGGAGATTCAGAAAGATCGGGACAGGCCACAACAAGCCAAACCAAAACGACAGGTGTGTGCAGGTCTGTAAGGAGGTTTGCCCGTCAGGGCGTGGGAAGAGGGTTCTGGGTGGGAAGTTTGCAGTAGAGAGGCCCTCGGCTGAGATCCGGAAACTGCCTCCCTGCTGCCCTTTGGCCTTGATGCATAAGCCTCCACTTTGAGGGTCCTGTGACCCATCCCTGGTCCCAGGGGGGAGTCAGATTAGCTCAGCCCCTGGGAGTGGGTCTCTGAGTGAGAGTAAGTTCAGTCCTGGGCTTACAGGTCAGCGTGGGTTCCCAGGTCCATTAAGTGTCAGTCACTGTTGTTCTTGAGATGTGTCTTTTCCTGATTAAATCAAAGGGCTTGTTTCGCTAAGCAGTGTGCTGGGGTGCTTGGGGGTGCTGGCCTGGGGAGGGCCAGGGGGCTTTGTGCAGCGTGTCCTTCCACAAGAGTCAGAGGCGTTTGGTTCTCAGTCGCCCAGCGGACCAGAGGTGACTGGTTTTGAGCCATGGGTGTTTGGTGTGGGATCTGCCTCAGGTCCTGCGGTCACCCTGCTGACCTTGGGCTTCTGTGTTGGGTGTGTTAATGCGACTCGGGGCTGACCTCGTCCTTGTTTCCTTTGAGCTCAGCTAACTCAGACCTGTCCATCCACTGCAGCAGACCAGCCGCCTGGCGCAGTGTCTCCTGCAGGTTGTCATCTTAGAGGTTAGGGCACTCCTGCACCTTTTTACATTCCACTATTGTATTCTTTCAGAAAAACAATTCTTTACTGATGATCTTGAATATTGGGTTCTAAGGGTGATAGAAACAAGTGAGACGTGGTGTTTTCGAGAGCGCAGGCTCTCGGCTGAGCTGAGGCCAGACTCTGCTTCAGTGCCTTCCCCTCAGTGTCTCAGCAAAGAAGCCTAAGTGCTCCCAGCTAACTCTTGTCTTTTTCTTGCCTCTCCCTCCTAAGGGTGAGCTTGTCGGCCACAGACTGTTACATTGTGCACGAGATCTACAATGGGGAGAACGCCCAAGACCAGTTTGAGTATGAGCTGGAGCAGGCCCTGGAAGCCCAGTACAAGTACATCGTGATCGAGCCCACCCGCATCGGAGATGAGACCGCTCGCTGGATCACCGTGGGCAACTGTCTGCACAAGACCACCGTGCTGGCCGGCACCGCTTGCCTCTTCACCCCCCTGGCACTGCCCCTAGATTACTCCCACTACATCTCCCTGCCCGCGGGCGTGCTGAGCCTGGCCTGCTGCACCCTCTACGGCATCTCCTGGCAGTTTGACCCCTGCTGCAAGTACCAAGTGGAGTACGATGCTTATAAACTGTCCCGCCTGCCCCTGCACACACTCACCTCCTCCACCCCAGTGGTGCTGGTCCGGAAGGACGACTTGCACAGAAAGAGACTGCACAACACGATAGCGCTCGCCGCCCTGGTGTACTGTGTAAAGAAGGTGTACGAGCTCTACGCCGTATGATCGCACGGCCCGAGCGAGCAGGCCGCCGGCCCACGGAGACAGCCGAGGATGCAGGTCGCACAGGGACATTTTTTGCTCCATGAGGCAACAGAGCCCGGGAAGGTGTTTGGTTTAATAGTTATTTTTTAAAAATAACACAGATCACAAATGTACCAAGGGTTTTTTCAACTCGCCACACTAAGCTGTGGATTTCCGCAGCCCACAGGGAGTCTGAGGCCGTGGATTCTGACTGGGCATGGAATGTTGATGGAAGCTGAGGGGGGTGTGCGCGCTGGGTGGGGGTCTTGAAGTCGATTGTTTAACTACCTTCCAGAGCCAACCAGAAACAATTGACCATTAAAATGATGAGCATTTCAACTCCAGGTGTCTTTGCTTTTCATGACTGTGCCAGTAGCTGCTGCCGTCGGCCCGTGGATGGGCACCAGAGGCCGCCCTGCGTCTGGCTGCAGCCTGTGTCGGCACGTGACTAGAGCAGGCCCTGAACAGGGCAGGCCTAGACCCACCCAGAGCCACCTCATGTCTCACCCAGCCTGCTTCCCAGGCCAGCACTGCTCACTGCCGTGCAGGGATGGGGCAGGGGAGGGTGACAGGCCTGGAGGTCGCCGGGTCCCTGGTGCATGTGGAGAACTGGGGTCTGACCTCTTGCCCAGATGTGGTTTTAGGACTCAAGAAGCTCATGCCTGCACATGTTGAAAGCACTGAAGCTGTTCCTGACGTGCCCTGAGCAGGCCTGTTCTGCGGCGCCGAGTCCTGTGCTGCTCCCACCCCGAAAGGCCTGTGAGCGCCGTCTTCCACGTTCCCTCTAAGCCTTTGCGTAAACGGAAATTATCCCTCCAAGAAGGTGGGCCCCTGCCTTAATGGCAGCTTTCCTAAGACCTGCTCTCAGCCATCCTTGAAGAGCTGGGGAGCACTTCTTCCGAAGAGTAAGGCCCATCTGGAAGGTCATACTGGAGAGCAGTGACGATCTGTACGAAGGCCTCAGGTGATGGACATTTTTCTAGGGGAGACCCAGAACTTTAAAGATGAAAGGGACCCGTGGTGGGGCAAGCATTTGAGATCTTGCTCCTGGGCAGTGTTGTCAGGTTCAGATAAACTCTTAAAAATTCAAAAACAAAACAGAAGGAACCCATGGCCACCAAGCTTGAGAAGCTGCTTTAATTGTACGGGCCCTGGAGACACTAATGACTCAGTTGAGTGCCGGGGGCCAGAGACGGTGTTGCGTAAACACTGCTGTTTCCATGGTGGTCTGGTCACCCGAACCAGGTAAATTGGCAGTGATCCCAGACAGCCCTCAGCTCCACAGTGCGATGCCCGCACCGACTGGGCTGCCTGACTGCTGGCCCCCGAGCCTGCTGGGCGGGAATGGTAGGTGCTTTCCTAATAGCCCAGATTTGGACAGGGAGCCCCCATGCCCTGCCTGCAAATCAGATTTCATGGGGCGGCAGATAGACGCAGACAAGCAGTGCCATCCCAGGTCTGCTGAGCAGAGCCCTCACCAGAAATGGAGGCCAGGTACGTGGAACAAAGTGATTGCTGTCGGGTGTCCATGCTGGAGTGAGCACACAGACTCTAGCTGAGCGGTGCCCCAGGCAGGGAAGGAGCCGTAGAGCCACCTCCCACACCGGGGTGTCTGGCCCTCTGCTGGTGCGGACGTACCTATTTTGCCACCTTCCCCCTAGACACAGCTGACACGGGTAATGCCCACGTTCCAGGCCACAGCACTCTTGAAGAAACGAAATCGCTGCCACCTGAGAGGAAGTAGAGGCCAGGTGAGGTGGGCCGCCTCTGCCAAGTCCACAGGCATGAGTCCATGTGTGTGTCTGTGACTAGGTCATGCAGTTGACTTAGTACCTGAGTCCGGTTTTAACTACCCGCCTCACTCCAATTTCAGGGAAGAGCAAACCCCGGCAAGCTTGGACGGTCTCTCCTTGGTCCCGTCTGTCAGCTCCCTCCAGAGCAGTGTGCACATCTGGTTCGGCAGCTGGTCCCTGAGGGGGAGAAGGGAAACTCTCTGCTCAGTGCTGCTGGGAGCCGGCCGAGTGCCCGGCAGCTGCGCCCTCGGTGCACCTCACAAGAACTGCTGTCCCTCAGCACAGGTGTGCACAGCCTCTGCGGGAAAAACACGGTTTTGTTTTCAGCCTCTGATTTTGGCATAAAGCACAGGACAGCTTGCTTTTACCCTCGGACTAGTGAAACACCATGAATCTTGTAAAGTGGAACGTGTCTTTGAACTTTATCTGAAGGCAGAACTAAGTCAGAATCGTGCTTTTCCAACCTACCCATTTGAAGTCAAGGACGCAAGGGAAAACCACCTTCAAGGACGCAAGAGAGAAACTGGACACCACTACCCCTGGTGGCAGACATTCAAACGTGGGTTTGAGCCAAAGGCCCAGCTCCCCACTTTGGGGTGCTCTTGTGCGGGGTGCACTCACCCTCAGGCAAGTGCTCGCTGCCATCCACGTCACAGCTCCAGCAGCCCCGCCTTCACCACCTGCTCTCCAGGGAGGGCGCCCAGGAGGCCTTAGGTGCCCCTTGGGCATCAGAGAGCCCTGAGCCACTGGCCCTTTAGTCCTCTTCCTAGTCGCTGAGGCCAGAGCATCTGTGGAACGAGCACCTGTGGTACCTCGGACCCTGCCGACGCGAGAGCTGGGCAGACAGTGGGCCCAGCTAGTTTTAATGGATTTGTCTGTGTTCTATTTCTATTTATACGGTAGAATACAAAGTTTCTATATTAAGCCTTAAACAGTGAGCAGCATATGTAAAAAAAAAAAAATGTTAGGCAGTTCAACCCATGGGGTTGAGTGGTTGAGCATCGACCTGTGAGCCAGGAGGTTTGATTCCTGGTCAGAGCACATGCCCGGGTTGCAGGTTCCATCCCCAGGGTGAGGCATGCAGGAGGCAGCTCATCAATAATTCTCTCTCATCATTGATGTTTCTCTCTCTCCCTCTCCCTCTCTGAAATCAATAAAAATATATTTTAAAAATAATAAAAGAATGTTAGGCAAGTAAACATTGTGATATTTTAATATGATTCCCGTGTCATATATCTAGGTTGAGACCCTTTTTGTCTGCTCCAAGCTGTTTCCCAGCCTACACCTGAGGCCACTGTCAGCTGCTCCCAAACCAACCACCTCCACACAGAGCCGCCGCTGCTGAGGGCGCCTGCACTTGCTAACGTGCAGCCCCTGGAGGGCAGTGCACCCCACTGGCCCCAGCTGCTGGCCGTTTACTTAATGGAGAGGAAAGGACAGCACCCAGACAGGACCCTTTAGAAAGTACCAGCCAAGGAGTGTCCAGGGAGAGCTGTTCTCATCCCCTCTACAGAGACAGCGTCCTGGCTGCCTCACTGAGGGATGCTGGCATTGGTATGTCTCGGACCAGCCAGGCGTCAGCATGGCTGCCACTGCTGTCTCTAGCCCACTCTTTCCTCGTGCGAACGTTCAGGAAGGACGCCAGGAGGGAGGGAGATGGTTTCTGAGGAAGTGAGAAGCCATGTGTTGCGTCTATATCCGTCCACGTTCCAGCCGTGGGTCCAGGATGGATGTTGGGGCATGTGGGAGCTGGAATAGGTCACCACGTCTGTCCACTCCTTGTCCCCCAACTTCCAGGAAACTTGAGAGCCTTGAACACCCAAATCACAGGCTGCTCTGGCCATTTTTATTTGGGGAGTAGCTGCTTAAATTGCAAGCTCCATAGGTCCACAGTTAGGACGGCGTGTAAGGTACAGTGTAACGTGCTAGGGGACTTATTCCAAGGCGGGGAAGCCTCTACAATGGACCCACCATTTCCACTGTCAGCTTCCATAAGGGGAAACTTTCCTTCTAAACTTGAGGTATGAAGCTGACCTAAGGAACCTCAACCGTGTATTGTTAGTAAGTCTAACACAGGCACCCTCTCTGGCTCCTCTCAGCCATCACAGCCAACAAACGGGCTGCTTTCCCCAGGGAGCAGACGCTGCTTTACAAAGAGCCCCCCGCCCAGCCAGCGTGGCTGATTCTCTCATCATTGGTGTTTCTATCTCTCTCCCTCCCCCTTTCTCTCTGAAATAAAAAATTTTGTTTTTTAAAGAGCCCCCACCCGTGATCAGATTCCAAACCTCACACCAGAGGACCCATGGACCACGTGTCCTTTTCCCACAGATGGTGGTCTCCTTAGTGCATCTCCTTGGCGTGGCGCCTGGTCCTGCAGGGCTGTGGGGGACGGGGGGTGCGGGGGTGGGAGGTCAGCAGGGAAATGGGAATCCTTTTCTGGTCCTAGAGCTGGTGCCATCTGGGAGGTCAGTGACGGTCCCGTTAGCCCCTGGCTGAAGGGGACACTGCAGGCCCTGGGATGGGTGTGAAGGATGGCATCGGATACACAGGCTTCTCCCTTGGGGGCGGGAAGTGGACTCTGCCAAAACCATTAGGCGAGTGGTCCTGGGCAAGTCAGATGAGGCCGAGGCAACGTCAGGATGTCTGCTGATTTCCAGATGGAAACCCGCTCTGGGAGCCGGCGGAGGCTGGGATCCGAAGGAGGCGCAGTTATCTAGCCCTCCTATCTAGGGCTCGTGTGTCCACGCATTTATTTCATGTTCTCAGCATTAAAACCCAGCTCGTTACTCCTCAGGGCTGGCCTCGCGGCGGGGGCCTGTGGCTGCTGTGTGCTGGTCTCGCCCAGCAGGCGGCCAGGGCTCTGCAGGGGAAGCGTGCCCCCAGCCTCCGGCCGAACAAGCACCCAGACAGCAGCCTGCGTGGCACTAGGAGTCCTTGGACTTCTGCTCCTTCCGGGCCCTCGAGGCCATGAGGCGGAAGAAGAACGTGGGGGCCAGTGTTCGCAGGTAGATGGCCAGGGAAGGCACCAGGCTGGCCAGGACCACGTCCTTCTTCTTCTTCCCCACGGCAGCCAGGACGTCTCGGGCCACGTCCGCAGGCACTCGGCCCTGGGCTGTGGTCTCGTCCATAACTAAAGTAGACAAAAGAAACCCATGAACTTGGAAACACAAGTCCCTCCCGGCGGAGCTAGCATGGACCAGACCGTGGTGCGGTCAGCTCTCCAGCTTTCCCATTGGGCAGCGCCTCCCGTCTGTCAGGAGGCAGCGGCACCCACCATCCTAACTCCCCTGCACCCAGGACAGGACGGCCCTTCCATGGCTCAGGACATGGGAACAGGGAGGTGGCGCCGCCAGTGCTCAGGACCAGCCCAGATGGAGTCAGAGTCAGGCCCTCACCACAGCCAAGGAGGGGCTTCCCGACCTCAAGAATCTGCGCCTTTGAAAGCACCCATGACTCCGGAAGGTGAGCGTCAGTCAGCACGGGCGGCTGCTGAGGTCAGCCAGTGGGGGAAGGCCCTGGCCCACATGCGCTCCCACTACTAAAGGGTCAGGTGCTCCCTGCACACGGAGCAGGAAGAAATCTGGGTTAGGGTTAGGGTTAGGGTTAGGGTTAGGGTTGGGTTAGGGTTAGTGACAGCTGTGGGAGTTTATGTTAGGCTGGTTAACAGTAACTGGTTCCTTCTTCCCTAGTCATCTGACAATTTTGCCAAAAAAGTAGGACCTGTGGGCAGGCACTGAGGAGGCCACTGTCACAGACCATTAGAAACTGCTTGTTCGTTCCCACCAGCATCTGTTCTCATTGTGCTTTTGTTAACACAGAATGGTAGGTTTCTGATTGTTGCTTATTTTAAATTTCCAGAGGGAGATTTTAAAAAAGATTCTTCTAAGTAGAAGTAATATAAAGATGAATCTCTCTGGGTCTATGCCTCTGTCTTGCCTCATGAGTGAGAGCCACTGCCCCAGGACACAGGCAGTCTTGGCTCAGGCCAACTGGGGAGCATGCAGGGCCAGGAGGCCCGGTGAACGCACATCCAGGGAGGCAGCACACAGGGCGCTCGGGGCCAGCAGGCCTGTCGTGCTGGGGGAAGCAGAGCTAGCTCCCACAGCAGCACATCCCACGGGCCAGCCTACCTGAGAGGCACAACCACTGGTCTCTGCTGCCTGAGCCTGCATCCTGGGCCGCAGGTGAGCCACTGGGGGTGACAGGGCAGCTTAGCTCTCTTCGGCTGAAGCCAGAGGGGGGTTTTTAGGGATGCGCCCACCTCACCCCAGAAGCTCACTGCTTTGAGTGCCCTGAAATCAGTTACTTCTCAAGCATTGTGGGTAGGGAACCTCTTGGGTCAAGCAACCCATCATTTGCTTGAGGTTTGTTACTTTAGATTCACGTCAATGCACTGAGAGGGGTTCACTGAAGAGTGCAGCATCTCAGCTCGGGGCTGCCCTCCAGCTGGCAAGTCCTGCCCGATGGCTGCAGTGGGTGGTGTGTGGTAAAAGATTACCTGGTAGGTAGTGCATATGACCAACACCCAGTGTGTTTTCATTTTTAAAATTATATTCAAACTAGAGGCCTGGTGCACGAAATTCATGCACTGGGGGGGTGGGGGGGAGGTGTCCCTCAGCCCAGCCTGCACCCTCTCCAATCTGGGACCCCTCGGGGGATGTCTGACTGCTTCTCTCTCCCGGCCTCGCCAGCAGCCACTGCCACTGCTGATCAGCCCTGCCTCTCTCTCCGAGAGGTCAGCAGTTCATCCGGCTCGCCTGCTGCGTGCGCAGCCTGGCAAACGGTCAAGCCTCCAGGTCTTTGCAGATGTGACGAACCCAGGGTTTTTATATATTAAGATGAGTGAGCAAACAATCATCAGATAAGAGCTTTTTATAAAAGAAGAGGAACTGGAGCCTCACCTCCATATCTGGAGCCGTCGGCGGCGATGGCGTTGAGGGAGAGGTTGGTGCGGATGTAGCCAGGGCTGAGCACAGTCACCGTGACCCCATGCTGCTCCAGCTCTGCGCGCAGACAGTCACAGAAGGCCTGGGTTGCATGTTTGGAGGCTGCATCTGCAAAGGTGGTGGCCAAAGGCAGGGTGTGAGTTGGGGTAGGGCATGGCCTGGGCTGAGACCACATATTCATGCTCTCTTATTTAGGAAACTGGCCCTATAATTTACACTTAGACAATTACAGTATCATAGTAACACCCATCTCCTTAGAGAAGCACATGGCATCCTCACCATTAGGATTTGTACCTGAAGTATTTCAGAGGAAAGGAGCGACATGTCTCCAACTCTCTCCAAATGGTTCAGGAAAGAAAAAGTATAAACTTCATATACACATACATGTGAACATGCAGAGAACATGAAGCAAACATGTAAGTGTTAACAACTGGGGATCTGCGTGAAGGGTACAATGGGGGCTCTTCTGTTTCTGCAACTTTTCTAAGTCAGAAATTATTCCCCTTTAAAGGAAAACCCGGAGGAACCAAGATGGCAGCATAGGTAAACACCTGAACTGCTGCCTCGCACAACCACTTCAAAACTACAACTAAGAGACAAAACGGACATAATCCAGAAACACAGGAAGGCAGGCTGAGTGGAAATTCTACAACTAGAAGGGAAGAGAAAAGCACACTGAGACGCAGAGGAGCTGCGGAAGTAAAGGCAGAGGTACGGAGGAGCGAGCATGGAGAGGGCTGGCAACTGAGTACGCGCTGGCTTTTTCAATCTGGAGCGGGACACAAGCTCCCGACTGCTCTGAACTCCAGTTCCTGGTGAGACTCTGGGGACCCAGACTCATACGGGGGGAAACTGGACTGTGGCAGCGGGTAGAACTCAAGGGCAGCTTTCTCTCAGAGGTGCTTGCAGTGATTACCGCGGGACACTGAGACCCAGGGCCCTCTTAGACGGGAAGCCATTGCTGTATGCTCCGCCCTGAGACTCCGCCCCATCCAATCTGTGCGCAGAGGCTTTTGCATATGAATGGCCGGGCCCTTTGCAATCTAAACTTACCTAACAAACTGCAGCTGCATCAGAGAGCCCCAGAACATCCAAAAGAAGGCCCAAGGCCCCACAGCAGCTTGCATTGCTTCACAGCTGGGCCTCATCTGGGCACCTCCAAAACCCAAACAAAGAAGAGGAATCTGCAGATCTCTCCGTAGCTCCTGCTGGGTGGCCTCAGGCAGAGGCTAAATCAGCACCTCCTGGGAGATCCAAGAGCCAGTGTACCCAGGGGTCAGAGAGGACCATCCAGATTACAACTCCTCAGATCCATAGGGACACACTCAGGGGGCAGACTCAGTGAGCACCAGAGCCCCACTGAAGCAAGTTCTGCCCCATAAGGGTGTCTCCAGCACAGAAGTTCTCCCATTGTAGACACAGCTGATCCTCACAGCCAATTGGCCTGGAAGTCAATTCCTCCCAGTGATACCAACAACAATCAAGGCTTAACTACAACAAGACGGTGCACACAGCCCACAAAGGGGTGCACCAAGAGTGTCCACCTCAGGTAACTGGGGAGGCTGAGCCACTGGGCCCTATAGGACACCTAGCACGCAAAGCCACTCTATCAACACAGGGAAGCAGCCAAAATGCAAACACAAAGAAACAGGTCACAAATGAAAGAAATGGAGGAAAGCAAACTACCGGATATAGAGTTCAAAACCACGGTTATAAGGTTTTTCAAGAATTTTCTAGAAAAGCCCGAGAAATTTAGTGAGACCCTTGAGGATATGAAGAAGGACCAACTAGAAATTAAGCATACACTGACGGAAATAAAGAATAATGTACAGAGATCCAACAGCAGACTAGAGCAGTGGTTGGCAAACTCATTAGTCAACAGAGCCAATTATCAACAGCACAACGATTGAAATTTCTTTTGAGAGCCAAATTTTTTAAACAAACTTCTTCTAACGCCACTTCTTCAAAATAGACTTGCTCAGGCCGTGGTATTTTGTGGAAGAGCCACACTCAAGGGGCCAAAGAGCCACATGTGGCTCGTGAGCCGCAGTTTGCCGGACCACGGGGCTAAAGGATCACAAGAATCAAGTCAAGCCAAAACCAGTTTGGCTCACTGGATAGAACATCGGCCTGCAGACTGAAAGGTCCCAGGTTCGATTCCGGTCAAGGGCATGTACCTTGATTGCGGGCACATCCCCAGTAGGGGTTGTGCAAGAGGCAGCTGATCGATGTTTCTCTCTCATCGATGTTTCTAACTCTCTATCCCTCTCTCTTCTTCTCTGTAAAAAATCAATAAAATATATTAAAAAAAAAAAAAGAATCAAGTCAAAGATTTGAAATACAAAGAAGCAAAAAACACCCAACCAGAAAAGAAAAAAGAATCCAAAAATATGAAGATAGTGTAAGAAGCCTCTGCGACAATTTCAAGCGTACCAACATCAGAATTATGGGGGTGCCAGAAGAAGAGAGAGAGCAAGATACTGAAAACCTATCTGAAGAAATAACGACAGAAAACTTCCCCCACCTGGTGAAAGAAATAGACTTACAAGTCCAAGAAGCGCACACAACCCCAAACAAAAGGAATCCAAAGAGGACCACACAAGACTCATCATAATTAAAATGCCAAGAGCAAAAGACAAAGAGAGAATATTAAAAGCAGCAAGAGAAAAACAGTTAATTACCTACAAGGGAGCACCCATACGATTGTCAGCTGATTTCTCAACAGAAACGATGCAGGCCAGACGGAGTGGCAAGAAATATTCAAAGTGATGAATAGCAAGAACCTACAACCAAGATTACTCTACCCAGAAAAGCTATCGTTCAGAATTGAAGGTCAGATAAAGAGCTTCACAGATAAGAAAAAGCTAAAGGAGTTCATCACCGCCAAACCACTATTATATGAAATGCTGAAAGGTATTCTTTAAGAAGAGGAAGAAGAAAAAGGTAAAGATAAAAATTATGAACAACAAATACATATCTATCAACAAGTGAATCTAAAAATCAAGTGAATAAAAAATCTGATGAACAGAATAAACTGGTGAATGTAATAGAATCAGGGGCATAGAAAGGGAGTGGACTGACAATTCTCGGGGGGAAAGGGGTGTGGGGGGTGCAGGAAGAGACTGGACAAAAATCGTACACCTATGGATGAGGACAGTGCGGGGGGAGGGTAAGGGCAGGGGGTGGGGTGGGAACCAGGTGGAGGGGAGCTATGGGGGGGGAGGGGGAAAGAGGAACAACTGTAATAATCTGAACAATAAAGATTTAAAAAAAAAAAAAGAAAAACCCCCAAACAAAAAAAACCTCACTTCATGCCTAATGGGTACAATATTCAAATAGGACAGAGGATATAAAGTCGAGAAGTTAAAGTCCTGCCTTCCAATCTCACTCTCCAGAGGAAGCTGATGCAAATGGTCTGCCTTATTTTTTAGATCCTATGTACACACATGTGACTTTGCATGTAAGTAATTTTTTTTTACAGAATGAGCTCATACTATTCATGTTATTCCTGCAAGTAGTTTTCTGCACCTGGTGACAGCAGACTGGTCAGACGGCCTCCACGCTGCCACATAGACCTGCCCCGCACCCCACAAGTCACTGGGTGAGGCACCAGCCCGGAGGGAACCATCACAGGCTGCTCCCCAGGTTTGTCACGGAGGCTGGCTCCCAGTGAGCACGTGGCATGCACTCCTGAAAGCCTCAGCCGGCTCTCCCTTGTCTGATGAGCTTCCACGCAGTGCGTTCACCTGGAGGAGCTACTCAGCTGGCTCCACCTCCGCCACGGAGCCACCTCTGCTCCTCCCGGCTGGCTCACAGCCCGAGGACAGGTCCTCCGCAGGGGACAGAGACCCTACAGGACAGTGTTGGGAAACGCGCATCTCCACTGAAAACCAGTTTCCTCCAACTCAGACTTTAGCCCTAGGAAAGGGGGCATCCAGCAGCCAATAAAACGAGCCCCATGAGAAACTCTGACCTTCCACCTGGCCTGGGGGCCAGCTTCTTCGGGGCAGGCCAGGCTGCTGGGGCTGCCTGAGCAGCTGGTGGGCAGGTGTGGAGAGAACTGCTCACCAGCGGGTTCCAGGAGTGCTGCCCAGGCCCCGGGACTGAGAAGAGTGGGTCCTCCTGGGGCCCCAGATAGAAGGCTGCACCTGGCAAGGAGTCTCCCGAGCCTCCGCTGCATCTTCAGCCAGGCCGCCGACTCACCACCACCAGGGACGGCCGCGTTCAGCCCTGCTGCCCGCCAGGCACCTGCTCAGCACACTGTGGCTCCTCTCACCTCGTCCCCATGACAGCGGCTCAGAGTGGGGAGAGACTGCTGCTCATCAGGGTTCACTGACGGGCCGAGCCCCCATGTTTAGTCTGGTCATGACAGTGCCCAGGCCAACCACTATGCCCTCCTTTAGTCACAGGCCAAGTGGAGAACAAAACTCAGATTACATCAAAGTGAGGTTTGGAAATAATTCTGTACCAGGAACATGGAACATGGAGCACCCTTTATTCTGGTGTACCGATGATTAACAGTTTATCATGTGCTTTACCATCTGCGATTTACGTCGTCATCCCCGGGCCTCGGGCAACCTTAGATGGCCGTCCGATGCCACTGGCCCGAACCAGGCCACCACCCAGAAGCAAGTGTGGGCCAGGGCTCTGCGGTTCACAGGGGCTCTTCACCTCCAAGTCTGTTTCCCTGCCCACAGCTTTGCGGGCACGTCACGGCTGTAAGTCTCGTTTTACCAGAAGGGAAACGAGAGTCAAACTTGCCTGAGGACACACAACTAGAACCAAGCAGGACAGCGAGCCTCCGCCCAGCCACGCGCCCGGGCTCACAGGGGCGGGCGGGGGCACGCGCAGCCCAGCACAGGAGGTGGTGAGAGCACTGGGGTCCGTTATCAGTATTTACTTCCAGAGGGTGGAGCAAAGGAAGGAGTTACTAAGACAGAAATTCCTCCGAAATCTTTTAAGAAAACTAGGCTGCCGGAGCCAGTTTGGCTCAGTGAATAGAGCGGACTGAAGGGTCCCAGGTTCGACTCCCAGTCAGGGCACATGCGGGGGGTGGGGGCTCCATCCCCAGAGGGGGGTGCAGGAGGCAGCCAATCAATGATTCTCATCATTGATATTTCTATCTCTCTCCCTCTCCCTTCCTTTCTGAAATCAATAAAAATATTTTTTAAAGAAATTTAAAAACCCAGATTCAGTTTGCTTGCTGGTGCTACATGATGGCAGATTAATGAAATGGTATCTCAAATTTCTGGCAGTGAATTGGACGTCAATTTGGCAGTTTTAATCATTTGGTCCTACCGTTTCCACTTTGGGAATTCATCTTTCTGAACCCGCCCTGCGTGCCTAGAGATACATTTACGATGTTCTATGTGCATCCCTGTAGATGGTCAGACTGAAGGGGAAAATGAAGGGCCCAGGAAACTGGCTCAATTACGTCATGTATCTATTCAGTGAGTCGCTGTATATCCACTGAGAAGCACTCGGCAGACCCCTGTGTGCTGCTGTAGAAAGACACATTGTCAAGTGAGATGGGCAGACCACAAAACAGCATGCGTAGTGGGACTCATTTTGGGCGTTAGATCGGGAGGCATAAACCCCGGGGACGTGGGACTGATGACCGTGGGGAACGCTGCGCGGCTGCCCCCGCCTTCGCTGAGCTGACGGCCCGCCCCCACATTGCAGAAGGAGACGGGGTGCGGAGCGGGCAAGGGGCAGAGCTGGGCCTGCGAGAACCCGGGCATCCGCTCAGGCTGAGTCCTGGCTGGAAGGGTTTCCCAGCCTCAGGCAGGAACAACAGAAGCCACCGGAGAGGGGAGACTCACATGCGGACCGGAAGGGCACGCTGATCTTGCCCTGCACGCTGCTGATGGCGACCACGTGGCCCCGCCGCCGCTGGACCATGGAGGGCAGGAGCGCTGGGGGAGAGTCGGGCTTCAGGAGAGGACTTCCTCTGGTCGCAGATCCCCGGGCCCCCCCCACCCCGGCCCCCCGCGAGAGGAGGCGACACTAGATTTCATGGCTCCAGGAGGTGCACGGGGAAGCCCTCAGCGGGGAGGGTGGGGAGGACCGTGTTCGGGGAACTTCTGGGCCTCCTGCACCCACAGACCCCGCAGAGGGAGGCGGAGACAGAGCCCCCGGAGCCCCGGCCAGGCCCAAGGACATCTCCACTCTGCAGGGCTCACAGCGCCCCCAGAGGAAAGGGGACGATGCTCTACAAAGGAAGTGCCACTGAGGAGACCACCTTGACTTAAGACCGGAAAGCAGATAAAGGAAATGCAGATAAATGTCTGAAAAAGCTGCCCTGGCCGGTTTGCCTCCGTGGATAAAGTGTGGCCTGCGGACCAAAGGGTCCAGGGCTCAATTCCGGTCAAGGGCACATACTCAGGGGTGTGGGCTCATCCTCAGTGGAAGGAAGATGCCGATCCATGATTCTCTCATCATTGATGTTTCTCTCTCTCTCTCCCTCTCCCTTCCTCTCTGACATCAATAAAAAGATATTTTTCAAAAGTCTGGGAAAGCAAGCCCCCGAGCTGTAAATGACAGCATGTTCCCAGGGTGAAATAGAGGAGGAGGTCAGGCAACGTTCGGCTAACAAGGAACCAAGTGAAGTGAAAACACAAAAACCAACATGTCCTCTTCTTTCATCTAAGACGTTACCTTTCGTCAGGGCAACGGGGCCAAAGTAGTTCGTCTCCATGACCCTCCTGTCCACGTCCACGGGGGTGTCCAGGATGGCGCCGCGATAGCTCACCCCCGCGTTGTTGACGAGCACGTCCACGTGGCCGAAGCACTGCAGGATCTCCGCTGCGGCCGCGACTGTGGCCCCGGTGTCTGCCAGGTCGAAGGTCACCATGGAAGGTGTGTGTGTCTGCACCTGGTCAGACATGACAGAAACGAAACGCACCTCAGAGTGACAGGCATGTGGGCACGTGTCCCTCCAGTCAGAGCACAGGGCGCGGTGCCCGCTCCACCAGAGCTGGGCTCGGGGTACCCCGCCACAGAGCTGATGCCTGACCGGGTGAAAGGAGAATGAGAGGAGAGTCCACACAGACGTGAGAAGCTTACGGACCCAGGGGACCGCTGATGACCAGAGCACTGCAGACCGATACGACGGAGTCGCCGACCCTGTGGCTGCCAGCTGCTAGGCAGCTACACTGCCTCGTCTGACCCGCCAGAGGACCAGCCTGTCACCACTGCACGCTGCTGGTCCGGGCGACCCCGTTCCTGCGACAGACCTCAGAAGTCACCCCACCCTTCTGGAGGTCCGGACGATGGCCGTGGTGCAGACAGCAGTTTGCCACGGGCAGGCTGCCGCGGCGGCTGCAGGGCAGTCCTTTCAGCTGATGGCCAATGGCTGGCACCACGACGTGCCAGGGGAAGGACCCAGGCAGCCGAGGAAAAGGGAAAGACAGAACCACAGACGGGCATCAAGCAGAGCCCAGCCCAGGCTGCCGGGAGCTCTCCTCCTCCTGCCGCAGAAGCAGCCTCAGCCTCCGCAGCTGCTTCGCCGCCCCAGGCCCCGGGCTGTGGGGAACATCGCCTGCCCCCGCCCTACCCCCAGGTTTCGGGCACCTGTGTTCCACCCAACGGGACCCGCCCCTTTCCTGAGGGTTCCAGGACCATCGCACTCTGCTTCCCAGGTCCCTCGGAGAACGGCTCCGGCTGGGAAACAGCAGCCCTGGCACAGCCACATTCTGGGGCTCCACAGGAGACAGGGTGTTTAAAACCCCAGCACATGAATCTCGGGGTAAGTGTATTTTTCCTTCCTTGGTAGTTCCCATAGTAGCTGAATGCGTTCAGAGGAGGGCAGCCAGAAAACACCAGGCACGGCCAATTGACGGGCCTCCAATAAGCGGCCATGACCCACCTGGTGACGACTCGCATCACACACACCTCAGTGCCTGCTCCCCCTCTTCTTTCTGTGGGGGGCCAGCCACGGCTGCACTGGCACAGCCAGCGGAGCCGCCTCCCGTTACATGTTCATTTTGTATTACTTCTTTGGAGGGGAGCATGAACCTGCAGAAAGAATCTTTTGACCATTTTTATGTCCTTAGGTATTTCCTTTTATCCTCTGAGAAAAGATGACTAGCACTGGTCGCTGCAGTGGCTTACGTGGCTTTAACACTCTGAAGGCACGCACTCAGGACGACGCGGTCTCCTCTGCCCTCTCCTTCCCGCGCTGGTGACTGAAGGATCTGGCTGAGCGCCAGCTTCTCTGCGCTACCAGGAGACAAAAGTAAAACCACTTCGTGTGCCTGCCGGACGGAACCACGCCACGGCGCTGTGTGTCCCTGAAGATACCCGGTGACTGGAAGAGAGGATCTTAAAGAACTCCCCGTAAAACCCTTTCACAGACTGTGAAACGAAAACCACTGGGTGTTTTGTTTTGTTTTAAATATATTTTTATTGATTTCAGAAAGTAAGGGAGAAGGAGAGAGAAACATCAATGATGAGAGGGAATCATTGACTGGTTGCCTCCTGCACATTGGACTGAGCCCGCAACCCAGGCATGTGCCCTTGACCGGAATCGAACCTGGGACCCTTCCATCCGCAGACCGACACTATCCACTGAGCCACACCAGCCAGGGCAGCACTGGGTGTTTGAACAGAGATTGTGACTCACAGCTGGTGCTTTGATCTTCAGCATTCACCTCTGTGCACCTCATTTTAATTCCCTGCACTGGGCAGGAAACTGTGTGTGGGCTTAGAATGTCTGAATATAACTAAGTGTAGACGTAAAACATACTTCAATGTCATGTTGTGTTTTTGTTTTTAAAAAATTAAAACAGATCAATTTTCCAAAAAAAAAAAAAAAAAAGGAAAGAAAGCAATCCCATTCACAGTTGCTTGAAAAAATATATACTTCAGAATAAATATAACCAAGGATGTAAAAGACCTGTACTTAGAAAATAATAAGACATTGATGAAAGAAACTGAAGACTCCTATCTAATAAAGAGGGAATATGCAAATTGACCATCACACCATAACAAAGATGGCTGCGCCCACAGCGGAGGTGGGGATCCCGTAACAAAGATGGCTGCGCCCACAGCGGAGGTGGGGATCCCGTAACAAAGATGGCTGCGCCCACAGCGGAGGCGGGGATCCCGTAACACAAGATGGCTGCGCCCACAGCAGAGGTGGGGATCCTGTAACAAAGATGGCTGCGCCCACAGCGGAGGTGGGGATCCCGTAACACAAGATGGCTGCGCCCACAGCGGAGGCGGGGATCCCGTAACACAAGATGGCTGCGCCCACAGGGGAGGTGGGGATCCCGTAACACAAGATGGCTGCGCCCACAGCGGAGGCGGGGATCCCGTAACACAAGATGGCTGCGCCCACAGCGGAGGTGGGGATCCCGTAACACAAGATGGCTGCGCCCACAGCGGAGGCGGGGATCCCGTAACACAAGATGGCTGCGCCCACAGCGGAGGCCAAGTTACCGTAATGAGCCTTAATGAGCAATCAGCAGGGACCTGAGGGTGCGTGGCGCTGGGCCGGGGCAGGGGACCTCAGGCTGCGCCCCCTACCCGGCAGAGCTTGACGGGGGACCTCAGGCTGCGCCCCCCGCCCGGCAGAGCTTGACGGGGAACCTCAGGCTGCGCCCCCTACCCGGCAGAGCTTGATGGGGGACCTCAGGCTGCACCCCCCACCCGGCAGAGCTTGACGGGGAACCTCAGGCTGCGCCCCCTACCCGGCAGAGCTTGACGGGGGACTTCAGGCTGCGCCCCCCGCCCGGCAGGGCTTGACGGGGAACCTCAGGCTGCGCCCCCCACCTGGCAGAGCTTGACGGGGGACCTCAGGCTGCGCCCCCTACCCGGCAGGGCTTGACGGGGGACCTCAGGCTGCGCCCCCCGCCCGGCAGGGCTTGATGGGGGACCTGAGGCCATGCCTCCTGCCCTGGTACCAGGACAGGGGACCTGAGGTTGCGCCCCATGCCCAGTGGGGCTTGACAGGGGACCTGAGGGTGCACACCCCACCTGGCGTGGCTTGATGGGAGACCTCAGGCAGTGTGCCCCAGGCCACGCCCCCCAGTGCCAGGCCAGAGGACCTGAGGCCGCGCCCCCCACCCTGGTGCCAGGCCAGGAGACCTCAGGCCACGCCCCCTGACATATGGGGTTTGATGAGGGACCTCAGGCCACGCCCCCCATCCATGGGGCTTGACAGGGACCTCAAGGTGTGCCCCCCACCCCAGCGCCGGGCTAGGTGACTTGAGGCTGTGTCCCCCCACCCAGCGGGGCTTGACGGGGGTGGAGCTGGGCAGGTCCGGATCTAGCCCAATGGGGGTGGGCTGGCCAGGTCTGGGTCTCGCATGATTTCGAGGCACACATGGATGGGTGGGGACTTGACTCTGGTTCCCATAGCGCACCCCAGACTCTGACAGGAGGAAGATTTTCATATACATTTTACTAATTTTCTTTCATCTCTAACACTTCTATGATAGAGAAAAGGGCAAATAGCAATATTAAAATATTTCCTCTAATTAATTCCCTTTTAATGTGCACGAATTTCGTACACCGGGCCACTAGTTTATATATAAAAAAGGCCAATATGCTAAGGGTCCATCCGACCGGTTGCTATGACACACACTGACCCCCAGGGGGCAAACGCTCAACACAGGAGCTGCCGTGACGCGCAATGGCCATTTACAGAGAAATGGCACTGCAGACTTGGCGCCCACAATGCAACACTCGGCTTCCCTCAAGTGGGACACAGGCCCCACCACCTACCCCAGAGCAACAGCCCACCAAACCGCAGCCGACGCTGCCGAGACCCCATGGCGCAAAATGCAGCCCACAGCCCAGCCCAGCCCAGAAATGGTCACTATGGGCACCGGGTAATGATGTCACATAGCAACACCCGTCTTCCTCTCCCTAGCGACTAGCCTCCTTGGAGTTTCTTCAGCCCAGGAACATGACTTGCTTTATAACCAGGTGGAAACATTTTACACTTTAACCAAATGTCTGTGAAGCATTTTCCTGGGCCTCATCTCATTTAATCCTCACAGAAGTCCTGGAGTAGGTAGATAGGAGACTCGATGGAATCCTATTTTCTTTCCATTAGCCGGAAAACGGAGATTTAGAAAGCTTAGAAATTTGACCTGACTGAAAAGAAATAAGAAATGATGGACCTTGAAAATGACTTCGGGTTTTCTCACTGCGCAGAATATAGTCAAACACTGCTGCAGTTGAGTATTTTACCCTTTGTTCTCCCTGTGTGATCTACAATAATAATCTGCTTCGTGTTGATGTTTACTGCTGTGTTGCTGACAATTATGTGAAAGAGAAGTTGGGGTGCTTCACTGGGCTAGAAAAGTTTAGCTACATCAAAAAGCAGGTCTAATTAAGCAAGTTGATCTATATTTATAAAGCTCTTGTTAGCCCCAATCACACACATGTGTTTCCATCTGTCATTGTTGATCCTGAATTTGGCTGACCACCTTATTACACCATACACAAATTCAAAATGGATTAAAGACTTAAATGCTATTTTTATGTGTCTTTATTAAATGTATTGGGGTGACATTGGGTAGTAGGATCATATAGGTTTCAGGCGATACAAGATACTGTGTGCCCACCACCTACAGTCAAATCCTTCACCTCCCAACCCCCCACCCCTTCCCTCTGCCAACCACCACACTGCTGTTTGTGTCCACGAGTTTCCATTTTATATCCCACATATGAATGCGATCATATGGTTCTTAGCTTGTTCTGACTGACTTGTTTCACGAAGCATAATGTTCTCAAGGTCCATCATGCTGCCGAAAACGGCAGTATTTTGTCTTTTCTTACGGCTGAGTAGTACTCCATTGTGTATGGACCACAGATTCTTATCCAGCCCTCCACCAAAGGACACTGGTTGTCTCCATGTCTTGGCCACTGTGACTAATGCTGCAATGAACCTAGGGGTGCCTATATCTTTGCCAACAAATGTTTCCCAGTTTTTCAGGTATATATCCAGGAGAAGGATTACTGGGTCGTATGGTAGCTCTATTCTTAATTGTTTGAGGAATCGCCAGACTGCTTTCCATAGTGGTTGTACCATCTACATTCCCACCAGCAGTGAATGAGGGTTCCCTTTTTTCCACAGCCTCTCCAACACTTGTCATTGCTTGTCTTGTTGATAAGGGCACTCTAACAGGTGTGCAGTGGTAGCTCACTGTAGTTTCGATTTGCATTTCCCTAATAGCCAGTGAGGTTGAACATCTTTTCATATATCTATTGGCTGTTTGTATGTCTTCTTGGGAGAGGTGTATTTTCAGGTCCTCTGCCCACTTTTTGATTGGGTTGTCTGTTTGTTTGGTGTTGAGTTTTATGAGTTCTTTGTGTATTTTGGAAATGAAACCCTTGTCGGAGCTACTGTTAGCAAATATCTCCCCATTCGGTCAGCTGGCTCTTTGTTTTGCTGTTGGTTTCTTTAGCTGTGCAGAAGCTTTTTTAAAAATATATTTTTTTTATTGATTTCAGAAAGGAAGGGAGAGGGAGAGAGAAATAGAAACATCAATGATGAGAGAGAATCATTGATCGGCTGCCTCTTGCATTCCCCCTATTGTGACCTCCTTGGTTCATGATTCATGAATCCAATTGTGACCTCCTTGGTTCATAGTTGACACTCAGCCACTGAGCCATACCAGCTGGGCTGCAGAAACTTTTTAGTTTGATATAGTCCCATTCTTTTATTTTTGCCTTTACTTCCCTTGCCTTTGGGGTCAAGTTCATAAAATATTCTTTACAAACAAGGTCTTTAAGTTTAATACCTATGTTTTCGCCTATGTAATGTATTGTTTCATATCTTACTAGTATATTTAGGTCTTTGATCCATTTTGAATTAATTTTTGTACATGGGACAAACTGTAATCTGGTTTCATTCTTTTGCATGTGGCTTTCCAAAAAAGACTATCTTTACTCCATTGTGTGTTTCTGACTCCTTTTGTCAAAGATTATCTGTCCATATACATGTGGTTCATAGCCGGCTCTCTGTTCTGTTATGTTGATCCGTAGGTCTATTTCTCTGCTATTATCAAGCTATTTTAATTAGCATAGCTCTGCAGTGTAATTTCAAGCCAGGTAGTGTGATACCTCTGGTTTTGTTCTTTTTTCCCCCCTTAGGATTGCTTTGTCTATTCAGGGTCTTTTGTAGTTCCATACAAATCTGATGTTTTTTTGTTCTATTTCTTTTATTTTATTTTCATGTTTGTAGTGATACTTTAATGCACAAAATATAAAAAATACAATGTATGAATTTTCCCTCTTAGGTTTATAATAAGCTATCAAACCTGTTTTAATAATTTACTCTTATAAGCCTTCACTGTTTAGCAGCACATGCTATACAAGTACATACATGCTAGTCTTTTACTATAATTAGTTTTCATTTCAAACTAGTGACTTGCCTTTTAACCCATAGATTTATACATTTCAGTTCCCTTATAAAACACTTGATATTTCTAGTGGTAAATTTTAGTCAACATTACATAGAAAGAATCTGAATTTCTAAAATGAGTATTTTTAGTACTGTAGCATGATGGGTTTAATTGAACATGAAGCATAATAATAATTACATTGTACTGTTTAAACTAAGTCACAGCTGTAGGAAAATTTTTGGTTTTTCAAGTGTAACCAAGATGAGACTGCAGGTTTATGAGCAGTAAAATATTAGAGAACAATGAATGAATAAGTAAGATGATTTTTCATTAGTGGCCATTCATTATTTTGCTTTTTGGAACCTGGAAGAAATTGTCTTATTTGAGTTTCAAATGTTCTGGTAAATCTAGTCGTTTCTTAGCTTGCTCAATATCTCCTTGAATTGCTGAAATAAGTGACTCTAAAGAATCAAAGTTCTTTTCTGGTCTGAGGTAGCCAGCAATGGCCACATTGAGGATTTCCCCATCGAAGTCCTCTTTGAAGGTATGCGTGATGTGAGTTTCCATGGACTTTTTCGTGTTCTTGTAGTATGGGTTCCATCCTATGCTCACCACCATCTTATGGGCTTCTCCAGTTCCCCCACTGGCCCATCCTACCTAATAATAGACAAATATGCAAATTGACCATACCTCCGACACACCCACAAGCCATGCCCACAAGCCACACCCACCATCCAATCAGAGCGAGTATGCAAATTAACCCATCCAAGATGGCTACAGCCACAGAGAGCAAGGTTTCCCAGGCAACAGAGGGAAACAAGCTTTCCGCGAGCCGTTGCAGGCCTAAGCCTCCACTCAAGCTACAAAGTTTCAATTATAGAAGGTAAACAAATTCAAACAGAAATGGCATCAGAATGGAGCTTGAGAGAGCAGGCCAGGGTTGCCACCGGCAACAGGGGAAGCAAAGCTTTCTGCACACCCTGGCCGGGACCACCCGCTTAAGGCTACAAAGTTTCAATTGTAGAAGGTGAATTAACTGCAACAGAAATGGCTGCCACCGCGGAGGGAGCCCCAGGCTTGGCTCCGCTCCAGGCTACAAAGTTTCAATTGTAGAAGGAAAATAAATTCCAGATACCAGGGCCTCTGCTTGGGTTGCCAGGGGGCGTGGCCGGCCTGCAAACCACCACAGGCCCCTCGCTCAGGCTGCCCCACACCTCAAGGGAACCCCACCCTGATCAGGGACATCCTTCAGGGCAAACCAGCTGGCCCCCACCCCTGTACCAGGCCTCTATCCTCTCTAATAAAAGAGTAATATGCAGATTGATCATCACTGCAACACACAATATAGCTGCCCCCATGTGGTCAAAGATCCTGCCCCCATGTGGACACAAGATGGCCAGCAGGAGAGGACAGTTGGGAGGCACCTGGCCTGCAAGGGAGGGCAGTTGAGAAGGACCAGGCCTGCAAGGGAGGGCAGTTGAGAAGGACCAGGCCTGCAAGGGAGGGCAGTTGAGAGGGACCAGGCCTGCAAGGGAGGGCAGTTGGAGGTGATCAACCCTGCAGGAGAGGGCAGTTAGGGGTGACCAGGCCAGCAGAGGAGGGAAGTTGGGGGCAAACAGGCTGGCAGCGGAATGGTTAGGGGGTGATCAGGCTGGCAGGCAGAAGCAGTTAGGGGCAATCAGGAAGGCAGGCAGGCAAGCAGTTGGGAGCCAGCAGTCCTGGATTGTGAAAGGGATGTCCGACTGCCTGTCGGGCAGTCGGACATCCCTCCAGGGGTCCCAGATTGGAGAGGGTACAGGCTGGGCTGAGGAACAACCCCCCTCCGTGCATGAATTTCGTGCACCGGGCTTCTAGTCCATAATAAATGTCAGTGGATACATCAGCGGGAAGATTATCTACCGCTTGTTCAGGAAAGTTCGTGGTGGGGATGCCCAGCTGCTTGGAGCTGCGGCCAAAGCCCCGCACGACTTGGCCGCGGCAGAAGTACAGCAGGTTCTTCATGACGTCCGCTCGGGACTCGGGCTGTGGCCCAGTCCTCAGGTCCGGAGGAGCCGCCGTGGAGGTGGTGCCCGACTCCCGGACCAGCCGGGGGGGGGGGGGGGACCAGCCGGGGGACGCGGGCGGGAGCACACCGGGCCGGGAGACCCCGAGGCAAGTCCCTCTCGCTGCTGATCCAACAGAAGCTGCCTCTGTTCTATTTCTTTTAAAAATGACATTGGGATTGTGCTGGGGATTACATTAAATCTATATATTGCTTTGGGTAATATGGCCATTTTAACTATGTTGATTCTTCCAATCCATAAATATGGGATAGTTTTCCATTTTGTTGTGTCTTTTGCAATTTCTCTTAATAATGCTTTGTAATTTTCAGTATATAGGTCTTTTACATTCTTTGTTAAGTTTATTCCTAGGTATTTCATTCTTTTGGTTACAACTGCAAAAGGAATTTTTTTTTTCATTTCTTTTTCTGAAGTTTCATTGTTAGTATACAGGAAAGCAATGGATTTTTGTACATTGATTTTGTATCCTGTAACTTGATTATATTTGTTTTTGTCTCTGATAGTTTTTTGGTGGAGTCTTTAGAGTTTTCTATATACAGAATCATGTCATCTGCAAAAAGGGGTACTTTTATTTCTTTGGATGCTTTTTATTACTTTTTCTTGCCTTTTTGCTCTGGCTAGGCCTTCCAGCACTATGCTGAGTACAAGTGGTGAGAGTGGGCATCCTTGTCTACTTCCTGATCTTTCAGGGAAAGTTTTCAGTTTTTCACCATTGAGTATAATATTGGCTGAGGGTTTGTCATATATGGACTTTATTAAGTTGAGGTACTTTCCTTCTATTATTATTTTATTATTTTATTCACAAATGGATATTGTATCTTATCAAATGCTTTTCTGCTTCTATTGATAAGATCATATGATTTTTATCCTTTCTTTCATTAATGTGGTGTATTTCACTAATTGATTTGCATATGATGAATCATCCTTGTGCCCCTGGGATGAACCCCACTTGATCGTGATATATTTTTGTATTCAATTTGTTACTATTTTATTTAGGATTTTTGCATCTGTATTCATCAGAGATAGTGGTCTGTAGTTTTCTTTTTTGTCTTTAAATGTTAAGATTCAAAACTATAAAAATCCTAGAAGAAAACATAGGCAGTAAAATCTCAGACATTTCTTGTACAATATTTTTTCTGATATGTCTCCTCAGGCAAGGGAAACAAAAATAAGTAAATAAACAAATGGGACAACATCAAACTAAAAAGTTCTGGCACAGGAAAAGAAACTATGAACAAAATGAAAAGACATGCCACTGAATGGGAGAACTTATTCACCAATGATACATCTGATAAGGGGTTAATATCCAAAGTTTATAAAGAACTTATAAAACTCAACACCATAAAAACAATTAATAAATGGAGAAAGGACCTGAATAGACACTTCTCCAAAAAGGACATATAGACAGCCTATCCTATCCTATCTAATAAGAGCCTAATATGCTAAGTGTCCGTCTAGCGGTTGGCCGTTCAACAAATCAAAGTGTAATATGCTAATGACATGCTAAGGCCGCTCAACCGCTTGCTATGACATACACTGACCACCAGGGGACAGACAGTCGACAGGTCGACCAGTCGCTATAACGTGCACTGACCACCAGGAGGCAGATACTCCAACTGGTAGGTTAGCTTGCTGCTGGGGTCCAGCCGATTGGGACCGAGCGAGATGGGCCAGACACACCCTGGAGCCCTTCCGCGGTCCCTCCCCGGCTGGCCAACCTCCCACATCCCTCCCCGGCCCTGATCATGCACCGGCGGGGTCCTTTGGCCTGGCCTGTGCCCTCCTGCAATCCGGGACCCCTCGAGGGATGTCAGAGAGCCTGTTTCGACCCGATCCCGCAGGCCAGGCCCAGGGACCCCACTGGTGCATGAGTTCGTGCACCAGGCCTCTAGTAAGATGCTCAGTATCACTGATCATCAGAGAGATGCAAACTAAAACCACAATGAGATATCACCTCACACCTGTCAGAATGGCTATCATCAATGAAACAACAAACAAGTGTTGGTGAGGATGTGGAGAAAAGGGAACCCTCGTGCACTGCTGGTGGGAATGCAGACTGGTGCAGCTACTGTGGAAAACAGTATGGAGTTTCCTCAGAAAATTAAAACTGGAACTGCCTTATGACCCAGTGATTTCTTCACTTCTAGGAATATATCCTAAGAATCCCAAAACACCAATCAGAAAGAATGTATGCACCCCTATGTTCATAGCAGCACTATTTACAATAGCCAAGATTTGGAAGCAGCCAAAGTGCCCATCAGTAGACGAGTGGATAAAACAGCTGTGGTACATTTACACCAAGGAATACTATCCTATCTAATTAAAGAGTAATACGGTAAGTGACCATCACTCTGCGATGCCCACAGCCGATCAGGAGGGAAAATGCAAATTAGCGGGACAAAGATGGCGGCGGCCATGGAGCCAGCTGGAGTGGGCAGGAGGCTTGGGTTGCTCCCAGCGACGGAGGAAGCCAAGCTTCCCGCCCGCCTGGGCTGGCCGCCAAAGGAGGGGCCTGTGGGCAGCAGCCATGGAGCAGGCCGGAGAGCGCGGGAGGCTTGGGTTGCCCGGGCCGGCTGCTGAGGGAGGGGCCTGCAAACAGCCCTCAGCCCCTCACCCAGGCTGGCCACGCCACCATCTGGGTGAAGGTCCCCTCTGGGGGGGCGTGGCAAGCCTGCAAACAGCCATCAGTGCCTCACCCAGGCTGGCCAGGCCCCCAGCAGGGACCCCCACCCTGAAGGGGGTGTGGCCAGCCTGAAAATAGCCCTCAGCCCCTTACCCAGGCTGGCCACACACCCCCAGTGGGGACCCTCACCCCATGGGGGCGTGGCTGGCCTGAAAACTGCCCCAGCCCCTCGCCCAGGCCACCCCACCCCCCAAGGAAACCCCCACCCTGATCTGGGACACCCTTCAGGGCAAACCAGCTGGCCCCCACCCATGCACCAGGCCTCTATCTATACTAATAAAAGGGTAATATGCTAATTAGACTGGGAGACCTTCAAGGAGACCTTCCGGACGTTCTTCTGGACAAAGCCATGGTGGTGGGGCCGAGGTAGAGGCAGTTAGGGGCCAAGAGGGGAGGGCAGTTGTGGGTGATCAGGCCAGGATGGGACGGCAGTTGTGGGTGATCAGGCCGGTGGGGGGGACGGGACCGTTGGGGGTGATCAGGCTTGGGGGGGCAGTTGGGGGTGAGCAGGCTGGCGGGGGGGCAGTTGGGGGCGAGCAGGCCGGCAGGCAGAGTGGTTAGGGGCAATCAGGCAGGCAGGCGAGCGGTTAGGAGCCAGCAGTCCCGGATTATGAGAGGGATGTCCAACTGCCGGGATTGCGCCTAAACTAGCAGTGGGACATCCCCTGAGGGGTCCCAGATTGGAGATGATGCAGGCCAGGCTGAGGGATCCCCCCCCCGCCCCATGTACGAATTTCATGCACCGGGCCACTAGTGTGGCTATAAAAAAAAGAAGGAAATGTTATCTTTTGTGACCGCATGGAGGGACCTGGACAGCACTATGCTAAGTGAAATAAGCCAGTGAAAGAAAGACAAATACCATATGATTTCATTCATATGTGGAATCTAATGAACAAAATAAACTAACAAACAAAACAGAAACAGACTCAGAGGTAGAGAACAGGCTGAAAGCTGTCAGAGGGACAAGGGGGAAAAGGTAAGGGATTAAGCAAAACCCCACAAAACTCAGACACAGACAACAGGACAGTGATTACCGGAGGGACTGGGTGGGGAGGCGGAAGGTGCACGTGGTGATGGAGGCAGACTTGACTTGGGGTTTTAAACACACAACACAACACACAGATGCTGGATACAGAACTGTACATCCGAAACTTAAATAACTCTATTAACCAACGTCACCCCAATAAATTAAATAAAAATTTAAAGATTATGAATATAAAAAACAAAGTATGCCCACCCTGTGTATTTACAATAGCCAAGATATGGAAGTAACCCAAGTGCCCACCAATAGATGGTGAATAAATACGCTGTGGCACTGCCCTGGCTGGTGTGGCTCGCTGAGTGAGCATTGGCCCTATACCGCAAGGTCGAAGGTCAATTCCCAGTCAGGGCACATGCCTCAGTGTGGGTTCCATCCCTGGTCTATCCCCGGTAGGGGCACGTATGAAAGGCAACCAATCAATGTTTGAAATCTTACCATTTGCAACACTATGGATAGATCTAGAGCAGTGGTTCTCAACCTTTCTAATGCCACAACCCTTTAATACATACAGTTCCTCATGTTGTGGTGACCCCTAACCATAAAATTATTTTCGTTGCTACTGCATAACTGTAATTTTGCTACTGTTATGAATCATAATGTAAATATCTGTGTTTTCCGATGGTCTTAGGCTCTACAATACCACAACATGAGGAACTGTATTAAAGGGTCGCGACATTAGAAAGGTTGAGAACCACTGATCTAGAGGGTTAAGTAAAATAAGTCAATCAGAGAAAGGCAAATACCATATGAGTTCACTTATATATAGAATCTAACAAATAAAATAAACAAAATTGAAACAGACTGAGACAGGTTACCATTAAGGAGGTGGGTTGGGGGACTGGGTGCAAAAGAAGTACAAATTGGTAGTTACATGACTGTCATGAGTTGTAAAGCACAGCATGGGGAATATAGTCAATAACACTGTACTAACTGTGTGGTGCCTGGTGGGCCCTGGAAATATTGAGGGACACTTCGTAAAGTATATGATTGTCTAACCACTATGTTGTACACCTGAAATTAATACAAAATAATACTGAACGTAAACTGTAATTGAAAAATAAAATTTAAAAGAGTAGCAAAAAAATTAAGTTGGTCATACCTCTTGAATAAGTATAATTTAAAAAAACAACAGAAAATAACAAGTGTTGGCAAGTATGTGAAGAAATTTGGAACTTGTGCATTGCTGGTGGGAGTATAAAATGGTATAGCTGCTGTGGAAAATAGTTTGGCAGTTCCTCAAAAGGTTAAATAGAAAACTACTATATCCACACATTCCCACTCCTAGGTATACCAGGTGTACTGGTTAATAATGCGGATTGACCCTTTACCGGTTAATAATGTGGATTTTATAATCAAAGAAAACACGGTAATTTCAAGAGAAACATCAAAAGCGCTTTATTCAAAGTAATGTCCATTGCTAGCTACACATTTACCCCATCTTTCAGGTAATATGTGGATACCGTCCCAATAGAACTTTTCTTGTTTTGAGGTAAACCATTCAGAAACCCCATTTTCCACTTCTTTGGACATTTTGAAGGGCTGCTCAGAAAGTGCGTGTGCCATCGATCAGAGCAAGTGGTAATCTGAAGGAGCAAGGTCTGGTGAATACGGCGGGTGGGTTAATACTTCCCAGGCAAGATCTTTTAATGTGCCTTTTACTGGTTTTGAAGTGTGTGATGATGCATCATCATGAAGCAAAATTACTTTGCCACAATAGATCCAGAAACAGAGAAACATCAATCAGAATGTCAAACCTCAGGGAAGAAATTGTGAGGTAACCAGAAACCCAAGAATGCACGAGAATGCCTTTCTAGCCATGCTAGCAATCATCAGATGTACGGTAATTTTACCTGGGACAAGAGGGTAAGTATTTTGGACTCATGCTCCTGACCCTTCATGGGTAAGACCACTCCTGTGGGCTGATCCCCTGACCAATGTAGTTACCAATAATACCAAACACCTTGGTCATCCAGGAGGTCCATGGGTGGGGCAAGTAAGTATAAATACACAGGGGTCTCCACCCAGCTTCCCTTTTGTTTGACACAAAATCAAAACAATGCCACTTTGTGTGTAAAATTAAAGAGAGGTTTCTGGCTTGTGTGGACACCAAAGAAAGGGTGTCACTACTATCACTACATGCCCGCGGTAGAAGTGCAGAAAATGTAACTAAGACCTTGTCTATACAAAAAGAAATAGACAGCCAGTTTGAAAGGGAATTGCCATGGAATAGAACAAAGAATATCCTTACATGATATTATTCTACATTGTCATTAAAATTTTTCCCAGATTTGGATCACCCCCAGTACTTATAATAGTTCCTCACGCCCGTCGGGGGAAGGGGGGATATCATCTGTTTGGTGCTTGGAGACAAACGTAACACATCTCTAGATATTTTAAAATTACAACAGCATATTATACAATTACCCCAAACAAACTTACAAACTAATTCTTTGAATGTCTGACAGCAATTTTAAAAGGACATGAAAGGGTTTAATCCCTTCCACTGTGTAGAGGGCCCCCGGGGAAGGCACCTGAGCATTCTAAATTAGCCCCTCTTCCCCTTTTGGCCAAGAGGGACCCGCTTCTCACAATCCAATTGTCCACAGCTGTTGCCTGAGCTTCTGTTCATGCCAAGGTTGAAACCTCGTGATGGCTGGTACCATGGATCTGTCTCTCGCCCAGTGGGGTGAGCTGGGCCTCCTTGGAGAAGAAACCTGGGTTCCACAAGATATGTGATCAGTGCTGAGACCCTGCCAGCAGGCGAGGGGATCCCAAGGCAGGTGCTGGGCGTGGAGGCCATGGGGGCATAGGTGACCAAGGAGACAGAACTAAACCTCACATCACCCTGCTTGGCCCCGGAGGATGGCTGGTTAGCCAGAGACGGGTAAGATTCCTCAGGGAAGGAACAACCTAAGACAGGCACAGTCGCATAGGGGCCATCAGGAGAGAACTTGGGGGTCAACAGAGGTGGGGCACAGACCTTCACCCCCCCCCAAGTTTGCAGGGGCCTGAACCCTCACCCCTGCTGAAGGAGATCTCCTGCCCCCATGGCTGCTCAGCTTCACATGCCCAGCTCACATCGGGACCCAGGTAACAGAGACTTGGCCGACAGCAGATGCCCTCTCACTGAAACAAGACTTGATGGAGATGTCTTGCACCCATGATCCGGGGAACTGGGGTCTATGATATCTAAATCCAGCCTAGCACCAACAATGCTCAAGGCCTACTCAAGAAGGCAAATAATCCTGTCCACTAATAATTACAGGGTAAAACAAGATGGTTGTTAGAGTATTAAATTTGACAGTAAAATAGTAGTCAAGTTTTCAGACTAATTTAAATTGGCCAATCAAAATAAGCAAATACTCTAGAAAAATCAATTGTACTGGACAAAAAAGCTGTTACTAAGTGTTAACTACAATTTTTATTGGTAGTTCATCTCATGGTAAAAGTGTGTAACATATAATGAACCTAAAGCAGTCACATTTTAGTGCAAAAAAGTAAAATTTAAAAGCTATCAAGATTACAGCATAAAATTTCCAAAAGCCTCCCAATATTTAAACCAAAAAAGGGGGGATAGTAGAAGAATATCATGTAAGGAAAAATATCCTGCAATAAATTACATCTAGAAAATTTTTACTTTAGAAAATTAACTTTCATTTGTAATGCTAACAGCAAGTCACCCAGGTAAAACATACATAGTGTCAAAACAAGCCAAAGGAAAATCGTTTGGGCAAAAAAATGAAAAAGGATCGCAAGTCAAATTTATAGAAAATATTCCTTTATTAACTTTTGGTCGAAAATATGTTTGTATATTTTCAGAAAACAACTCCGAGACAGGTGGATTCCTGCAACAGAGAGGAATTGACAGGAGTGCTCCAGCCATGAAGACAGAAGAGAAACAGTCCAGAGATGGAAGACGCTGACGATGCCTTGCCATACTAGCAGTCAGCAGATATGCGTCACTGCAGATTGCCCAGGACCAAACCAGAGAGGGTCGGACCTGCATTACCACCATTTGTCCACCATCCAGAACTGAAATATCATTGCTGTTATGAACACATAAACAACTGTTGGACATAGAAACCGGGACTCAAAAGAACTGTTGGCCCAGAAAGAAACTCACTATAGACTGATTCATTTGCCTCTCAGCATAACCATTATTGCTTGTCTCATTTTCGGTTCCTGTAAGTGTATTCCTAGTATCACATGAGCTCACTCATCTAGGGGAAAAGATGAACATCATAGACTAAAGAACAAGAACAGCACTGATCAGACTGTCAGACCTCAGAGGGAAGGTAGGGGAGGGTGAGGACAAGGGAGATAGATCAACCAAAGGACTTGTGTGCTTGCATATGAGCCTAACCAGTGATCACGGACAACAGGGGGAGGGGGGCATGCATGTGGGGGGGTTTGGGAAGGGAACGGGGGGGGGGATTGATGACAAATATGTGATACCTTAATCAATAAAGTAATTAAAAAATATATTACTTTGCCATGTCTTCTGGCACATTCTGGTCGTTTCACGATCAAAGCGTGGTTTAAATGGATTATTTGTTGTCGGTAGTGATCAGTATTAACAGTTTCACCTGGCTTTAGAAGCTCATAATATACCACACCTTCCTGATCCCACCAAACGCAGAGCATTGTCTTCTTTTCAAAGCGATTTGGCCTTGCAGTCGATGTTGATGGTTGACCTGAATCAACCCTTGATTTTGTGCGTTTGGGATTCTCAAAATAAAGCCCCTTTTCATCTCCAGTCACAATTTGATGCAAAAAAGACTTTCTTTCGTGCCATTGAAGCAACATTTTACTGATGACTTTTCGGTTTTCCATTTGTCTTTTGTTCAGTTGATGTGGCACCCATTTTCCTTCCTTTACAATCTTTCCCATTGCTTGTAAACGATCGGAAATTGTTTGCTGAGCAATGTTTAATCTTTCTGCAAGTTGTTTTTGAGTTTGACATGCATCTTCATCCAATAATGCTTGTAATTGTTGGTCTTCAAACTTTTTCAGTTGACCTGCACATTCTTTGTCTTTCACACTGAAATCATCACTTTTAAAGCATTTAAACCAGCGTTCACAAGTATCTTGAGATGGAGCATGTTCACCACAAGCTTCCCGGAGTATACGATAACTTTTTCTTCAAAATAAAGTAATGAATTAAAACTTCACGCAAACACTCTTTTTTTGGCACAAAATTCAACATTTTTAAGCGTAAAAAATATCTATGATGTTAATAATTTCAGTAAATTTGACATATGAAGTTTTGAAGCTTGCTGTCAATACAACAAAACAGCATACATATCAAATCGCATATATATCAACATATGTGTCACTCCATCTATTGAAAAAAATCAGCATTAGGATCCCGGGTCCGGGTAAGGCCATGTGCCCCTGGGTCCGGGTGAGGCCACGCGCTCCTGGGTCCGGGTGAAGCTGTATCCCGGGCCCGGGTGAGGCCGTGTGCCCCTGGATCTGGGAGAGGCTGGGTCCCGGGTCTGGGTGAGGCCTCGCGCCCCTGGGTCCAGGTGAAGCTGGATCCCGGGTCCGGGTGAGGCCATGCGCCCCTGGGTCCGGGTGAAGCTGGATCCCGGGTCTGGGTGAGGCCATGCGCCCCTGGGTCCGGGTGATCCATGCGCCCCTGGGTCCGGGTGAAGCTGGATTCCGGGTCGGGGTGAGGCCGTGCGCCCCTGGGTCCGGGTGATCCATGCGCTCCTGGGTCCGGGTGAAGCTGGATCCCGGGTCTGGGTGAGGCCACGCACCCCTGGGTCTGGGTGAAGCTGGATCCCGGGCCCGGGTGAGGCTGTGTGCCCCTGGATCCGGGAGAGGCTGGGTCCCGGGTCCGGGTGAGGCCACGCGCCCCTGGGTCCAGGTGAAGCTGGATCCCAGGTCCGGGTGAGGCCATACGCCCCTGGGTCCGGGAGAGGCTGCGTACCCCTGGGCTCGGGTGTGGTCACACACCCCTGGGTCTAGGTGAAGCCTCACACCCCTGGGTCAGTGTGAGGCCGTGCGCCCCTGGGTCCGGGCGAGGCCACGTGCCCCTGGGTCTGGGTGAAGCCACGCGCCACTGGGTCTGGGTGAGGCCATGCGCCCCTGGGTCCGGGTGAAGCTGGAGCATCCCGGGTCCGGGTGAGGCCGTGTGCCCCTGGATCCAGGCGAGGTGGGTCCCGGGTCCGGGTGAGGCCGTGCGCACCTGGGTCTAGGTGAGGCCACACGCCCCCTGGGTCTGGGTGAGGCCACGTGCCCCTGGGTCCGGGTGAGGCCACGCACCCCTGGGTCCGGGTGAAGCTGGATCATCCCGGGTCCGGGTGAGGCCGTGTGCCCCTGGATCCGGGTGAGGCTGGGTCCTGGGTCCGGGTGAGGCCACACGCACCCGGGTCCAGGTGAGGCCATGCGCCCCCTGGGCCCGGGTGAGGCCACGTGCCCCTGAGTCCAGTGAAGCCATGCCCCTGGGTCCGGCCAAGACCAAAACAGAGGGTGTCGGTCATGCATTACCACCATTTGTCCACCATCCAGAGCTGAGGGGTCAGTACTGACATGTACACATAAGGAACTGGTGGACATTGATATGGGGTCTCAAAAGAACTGTTGGTCCAGAAAGAAACTCACTACAGACTGATTCATTTGCCTGTCAGCATAACTATTATTGCTCGTCTCACATTCAGTTCTTATAAGTATATCTCTAGTGACACATGATCTTGCTCATCTAGGGGAAATGATGAACAACATAGACTGATGAACAAGAACAGAACCAGAAACAGGGAGGCATCGATCGGACTATCGGGCCTCAGAGGGAAGATAGGGGAGGGTGGGGGGAGGGAGGAGAGATCAACCAAGGGACTTGTGTGCATGCATATGAGCCTAACCAATGGTTAAGTTCAACAGGGGGTTGGGGCATCCGTGGGAAGGGGTGTGGGATGGGAATGGGGGGATGAGGACAAATATGTGACACCTTAATCAATAAAGAAATTAAAAAAAAAAAAAAAAAGAAAAAAATCAGCATTATTAACCGGTACACCTGGTATATTAAAAAAAAAAATCGAAAGCAGGGACTCAAACAGATACATGCACACCAATGTTCACAGTAGCATTCACAATAGCCAAAAAGTAAAAACAACTATAGTGTCCATCAACAAATAAATGTATAAACAAAACGTGGTGCACACATACAATGGAATATTTTTCTGCCATAAAAAGTGATGAAATTTTAAAAAATATTTTAATTGATTATTAGAGACAGAGGAAGGGAAAAGGAGAGAGAGAAACATCAAAGTGAGAATGAAACTGATCGGCTGCCTCCCCTCTATCGGGGACTAAGCCCGTAACCCAGGTATGTGCCCTGACTGGGAAGCAAACGGGCAACCTTATGGTGCATGGGACAACGTGAGCCACACAGGCCAGGTAAAAGGATGAAGTTTTGATACATGCTACAATATGGACGAACTTTTAAAACATTATGCTTAGTGAAGTAGCCAGACACAAAAGGACAAATATTGTCTTTTTCTATTTACATGAGGTATCTAGAACAGGCAGATTCAGAGACAGAAAGTAGAATAGAGGTTTCCAGGGGCTGGGGAGAGGGGCTAAGAATGAATTCATGTTTAATGGGTACAAATTTTGTCAGGCATGATGCAACGGGTTTGGGTAGAGACAGTGGTGATAATTACATACATTGTGAGTGTATTTAATGCCACCGAGTGGTACACTTACAAATGGGTAAACTGATAAATACTGTGTTATATCTATTTTTCCATAATTAAAATTTTAAAAATCATCATTAACTTGCCCTCGTCCCGCCCAACAGAAGAGCCGGGCAGGTGCCAGCCGGGTGAAGTGGAGGGAGCAGTGCTAATAGGCGGTGGGGGATCTGACCATGGCAGCCCTGCCTCGGCCAGCGGCGGCCTGTGGCCACCTGTACAGGGACCACGTCCAGTAGCCCAGGGGCCACTATCTCAGCAGAGGACGGACTGACCCTTCGCCCCAGAAGACGCGCCCATGGGCTCACCTCGGAGGCCCGAGAAGCGGCGAGTTCGTTGGCGAGCTGCTCCAGGGCCTCTCTGTTCCGGCCGCAGAGCACCAGCTTCGCGCCCACAGCGTGGAAGACCTTGGCGCATTCTGGAAGGAGAAGAGAACCTGATGTCTGAGACAATTCAGTGCCTGCCTCCCCAGTGCAGCTCCCACTTACCCATGTTCCATAATCTGTATCGTTTCTACATGCACAGAACATATATGTGCTAGCCCCAGTCACAGGCCAGGCGGGGAGCCAGGAACTGGGGTCCAGTGATGAAGGAGCCTCAGAGAGCTCGCATCTGGGGCTGGACAGGCATCTCAGGGCGAGGGGAGGCCAGCCTGGCTGACAGACTTGCCAGGTGCTGTGCTCAGAACTTCGCATCACGTCTTTAGCTTTGAATAACCTGTGAGCTCACCCCCATGTGCACAACGGAGGAAGCTCAGCAAGGTCAATCAGGCAGTGCAAGCTACTGTGCTGTGCTGGTCTAGGCCTAAATTCTAGCACAACCCAAGTGCTGCCCAAGTCATTTTAACACAACAGGTACATATCTGCCGGGGCCCTCGCGCGGGTCTGTGGAACACAGGGACACAGGGCTCTGTTGGGAGGGGCTGGGGGCCTGAGGGGCTCTTTTCCGGGTAAGGCAGAGGGAGCAGGGGGAGCAGAGAGGGTAGGGGAGCAGAGGGTGAAGGGGAATATAAGACAATAGGGGGACTGGCACTCTGAATCTGTGCCAGTAACCAGTATTCTGACTCACATTCTTGCTAGTAGATAATTAGCTCCATTCTTATCTGTGATGCCTGTCCTGCCTTGCAGAACCTGTTTCCCGGAATACTCCCATTTCAGAGGCCATAAACCATGAACCATATACGACTCCCAGAGGGGGTTGTCAGCACTGTCACCAGCCAGGCCAGGCTTTAGGGTATAACCTCACTGCCCCCATCCCAACCCACAGGGGGGCTGCAAAGCTTGTGAAAAGCCCGGAAGCCTGGTCCATATGTGGGGGACAAAGAAACTAAGGGGACAAAAGGAAGGCTTCCTCCATATCATCACTCCGGCTTTGGAGGCTGGTTCCCCAGTAACCGCACTAGTGCACCCTCAGTTCTGCAGTAAAGGCTCCTCCTGACCCCGCTGAGTGCCCGGATGATTATTCTCCCGCTCCACCTGCCAGCTTATCTGCAACAGGGGTAGGGAGAGCAGAAGGGAGAGGGGGAGCAGAGGGGATGGGGGATCAGGGGGAACAGAGGGACAGGGGAAGCAGGGGGAGCAGAGAGGGTAGAGGGAACAGGAGGGACAGGGGGGGCAGGGGGACCGGAGGAGGTAGGGGGAGCAGGGGGGGACAGGGGGAGCAGGGGGAGCAGAGGGAGCAGAGGGAACAGAAGAGCAGAGGGAGCAGAGGGGCAGGGGGAGCAGAGGAGCAGGTGGAGCTGAGGAGCAGAGGGAGCAGAGCAGAGGGAGCAGAGGGGGCAGGAGGAACAGAGGAGCAGGTGGAGCAGAGGAGCAGGGGGAGCAGAGGGGGCAGGGGGAGCAGAGGGGGCAGGGGGAGCAGAGGAGCAGAGGGAGCAGAGGGGGCAGGGGGAGCAGAGGAGCAGAGGGAGCAGAGGGGGCAGGGGGAGCAGAGGAGTAGAGGGAGCAGAGGGAGCAGAGGGGGCAGGGGGAGCAGAGGAGCAGAAGGAGCAGAGGGGGCAGGGGGAGGAGAGGAGCAGAGGGAGCAGAGGAGTAGAGGGAGCAGAGGGGGCAGGGGGAGCAGAAGTGCAGGGGGAGCAGAGGGGGAATCTCTCCTTCTCAGTTTCTGACCCTCCATCCCACACCGGCCAATCTTCTCTAGGTGAGTGACGTGCCACAATTTCCCTTGTCTGGAGTCCTCTGCCCACTCACTCTCCCTGACTTCTGGAAAGTCTCTCATCTCAAAAGTCCTAGCGCTAAGCCAGAAGACTCCTCAGCTGTTTGGCTTTGGGTCCTTCTGGATGGGGGACGCCCAGTCCGGAGGGTCACCTCTCGTTTCTTGTGGCGATTTGTTTAGCAGTGGGGACACCTGCCCTAAACAGCCACGCCACACTCCCTCTGCACACTCAGAGGGGAGATCAGGCCCAAGCACCTCATTTGCTTTTGTAACACTGTCTAGCCACAACATAAACTAGATAATAAGTCTCAATGGCCTGAAAACAGGACTTTCCATTTTAACACATTACACAATTTAGATCATTGCTGTCACCGCAATGGAAAATGGTCAGAGATTCCCTACGTCCAGGCCTTTTTCACCCTTCAGTCCCATCCTCTCTCTCAGTCCTGCCCTACCATCAGATCCTTCTCCTTCACACCAAACATCATATTCCTAACACTTCTGATTCTGAATCTACTTTTGACCCCATAGACCACCGACCTCCACGCCCTTGCAAACCCCCTCCCTCACCTGCAGTAGATCCCAAAACCCAGACCCTCCTAACCAGCAGCCACCTTCTCCCCGGCCCCTGAGAGCCCAAATCCCAAGAACTCAAGCTCCAAAACAGCCTTTTCCCACCTAACACTCACTCTCGGGCCACCCAAAGGCCACCCTCAATCGTTGCTTCTATTCCCGCGCCCATCCTACCCCTGAGGGAGGCAGCAGGAACTGAGGGCTTTGTGGTCAAATAGGACAAACTTAATGAGATCACTCAGGGCCCTGACGAAGACCCAGCTCTCCTCCTGCCTCACGGAGGCCTTGCAGAAATTCACCACCTTAGACCCCACTCCCCAGAGGGAACCCAGCTGGCAATAGAAGCGAGAGCGTCTGGCGTGGAAGGGCAGGTCCCAGCTGGCTTCTGGGCCCTGGGCAGCACCTGGGCCCCCAGGGCCTCCACATACGCCCCCTCTGCCTGAGTCATGGGGCCCCCGCCACCACTGCCTCTGGCCCCACTCGCACCTGCCTTGGCCTGGCGCCACCCGCTCACCTGCTCCACCATCCCACTGTGGTCCCGCTCTTGTCAGGGCCCATCGGGGCCAGCAGCACCTCCACTGCCTGCTGCCAGCACCACATGGTCAATGCCCACCATGTTCTGCGCTGCCCCCTGGTGATCAGCACACATCATAGTGAGTGGTCGAACTCCCGGTAGAGGGGACAATTTGTGTGTTAGGCTTTTATTATATAGGATCAGCTCCTGATATATGCCAAAAACTTCAAAAACTAGACACAAGTCCACAAACCCCTCAAAAAGACCTCATTAACCTGGCCTTTAAGGTCTTTAATAATAGAGACAAGGAGACCCAAGTCCAAAAACTCAAGTGAGATCAGGCCAAGGCTGAGGCCCAGAAGGAGGCCTTCCAGCTCCTAGCCACCTCTCTCATGAACCCCAAATGGAGTGCCGGTCCTCCAACCAGGGGTAAGTCAGGGACTAAGCCTCCTCTGGGCCCTGCTTCAAAGGCAGCAAGGAAGGAACTGAGCCAAGTCCTGCCCAAACCCAAGACCCCCGCCTGGGCCCTGCCCAAGGTTCGTAAGGGAAGGCCACTGGAAATCAGACTGTAGTCTGGCCCCTCTGGGTCAGACCCCAGCCAATCTAGCATGGCCGCCCTCTGGATCTGGTTGGGAGCTCCCAGACCTCCTGGGACTTAGCCACCTCACCTCTACACTGCATCTTACTAGACACCCCCTTTATCTATTCCTTTCTTGTTCTACCTCAGTGCCCAACCAGGGCTACCGCACACCCCCTCATAAAGCCCAGTTCTCCCAAACCTTAGTCACCTACCTCAGTTCACACTCTCACCCCACAAGGCAGAGCCATTCCTTGGACTGTAAACGCCTTATCTCCTTATCTCCTCCATGACTGTCCCCTCCTCTGAACAAGAAATTTTCTCCTTTCTCAGGCTCACTGGGTACTCTCGCCTCCGGGTTCACAACTTCAGACTTCTCAAAAAGCTCCTCTATGTCATGACATGGCGACCCCTCACTGAGCCTTCAGATCCCAAGGCCAACATTCTCACCCCTTTAATGCTCTGAAAACTGCTCTCACCTCAGCGCCTTCTCACCCCCATCACTCCACCCTTCCCAAAGAACAACTTTCTTTACTGCACATGCTTACTGAACAGTCCAGCTATTATCAGAAGCTGAACTCATTATCACCCAAACCTTATCACGTTCTAAGGAAAAATGTGGCAGTTTTAAATCCAAGCTGCAAGAGGCCTGGGAACAAGCTGCTGGGCCTGCTCTCTCCTCCCCCGGTTCTTTTCTCCAACCTCATATGCCTATACATAATTTTCCAAAGTCTTCATTAACTTAAAGACTTGGGAGCGTTGCTGGGTTAAATGATAAACATCTAAATAATTTACAATAGCATAAAATACTGAAACATTGCCGAAACCGGTTTGGCTCAGTGGATAGAGTGTCGGCCTGCAGACTCAAGGGTCCCAGGTTCGATTCCGGTCAAGGGCATGTACCTTGGTTGCGGGCACATCCCCAGTAGGGAGTGTGCAGGAGGCAGCTGATCGATGTTTCTCTCTCATCGATGTTTCTAACTCTCTATCCCTCTCTCTTCCTCTCTGTAAAAAATCAATAAAATATATTTTAAAAAAAATACTGAAACATTGATTGCTAGACGCGTTTTAATTTGCCTGCTCTTAGTTTTTATTTCAGAAGGTCTCTTGTACTTGGTTGAATGTATATTTTCTTGAAAGTAAGAGTGTGGTTAAAGTGTGTCATAGGAATCTTCCTTGTCCCAGCGTTTGGTGATTGTGATTTCGTGATGAGCTCTCAGGGAGGGAACGTGACCCATTCCAGGCCTCAGAGACATCAAAATACGTTTAGCTTCAAAAATGACAAGTTTGATAAGTGTGTTCAGACCAAGAAAATTAATACAAAACTTCATGATGGAGTATGTCAGCGCTGTAAAGAAGTTCTTGAACGGCGTGTAAAATACAGCAAATACAAACCATTGTCAAAGCCTAAAAAATGTGTTAAATGTTTACAAAAGACCGTGAAAAATTCTTTTCACATAATGTGTAGAGACCATGTGCCTGTCAACTTGAAGTTTGCGCAAAATGTGGAAAGAAAGAAGACATTGTTACTCTGTTTAATTAGGAACCAGAAAAAGCAGAAAACATTTAAAATAATCCGCATTCCAGTTGTAGAAGCTGCAGAAGAAATAAAGAAGAAAGTGATGATTTAGATTTTGATATTGATTTAGATGATCAGAAGAAGATGACAATCAAATAGATTAATATATCAAAGTCATAAAATTCTGAACAACTTTAGACTTTGAGGGTTTTACAGAAAAATACTGTGAAATCCTAATAAGAATTTAGAATAACCTATAAAAAATAATAACATTTATACATGGACAATATAAATTGTGTATGGCATTTGAACAATTATAAAACTTATGCAGTTTTCTTACAATAAATTTCCAAATAGCATATACTAGAGCAGTGGTCGGCAAACTCTGTCAACAGAGCCAAATATCAACAGTACAATGATTGAAATTTCTTTTGAGAGCCAAATTTTTTAAACTTAAACTTCTTCTAATGCCACTTCTTCAAAATAGACTCGCCCAGGCCATGGTATATTGTGGAAGAGCCACATTCAAGGGGCCAAAGAGCCGCATGTGGCTCGCGAGCCGCAGTTTGCTGACCATGGTGCTAGAAGATCTGCCAAATGAGCATTTAGAAGAATATCAAAGTAAACAAGATTCAGAATTGATGGTTTTGTAAGAACTATCTCATGGGGAAAAAATCATATGACATTACTGCTAGCCTCAAAAACTGGTCCTCAAATATGTACCTTTTGATAAATTTATCTCAAGTAAATGACTCAAACAAAAGCCTCCTTATTTAATGTTTGGTTGCTTTATAAAGCAAAAAGTTAATTTTTTTAATAATAATGTTTAACAAGTATGTAGCAGTTTTTAAAACTATATCATCAGACGGAAACCAAGATGGCAGCATAGGTAAGCACCTAAACTGCTGCCTCGCACAACAATTTCAAAACTACAACTAATGTATGGAAGACCCTTGAACTCATGTATGAAAGACCCTTCTTATTAGGAAACTTCCCTTCCACAGAGACCCCTCCAGGAGACTGTGTCCCCACCTTAAATCTCATCATTCAATTACTGAAGGACATGCTGATCAGGTCCTCCCTTGACCTTTTACAGGAGACATCCCCCTACTTCTCCTAAAGGAAATCCACCAATAATTTACAGCCTGAAGGCAAGGCCCTTATCAGGTACTCTTAACTGCCCCAACTGCAGCTAAACTATCAGGGCATACCCCATGGTTCCACCTTTCCAGGTTAAAACCCATCTCAGGAACACCTCCATCACATGAGCTGGAGTCCCCTAAGATTACAGCCACCAGATTGGGGCCCCCCAGACTCCGCCTTACCCACATCCCAGAAGAGGGTGAATGAGTGAGCACTCCTGAAGGTGCTCCCTATGTACCCTAATACTCCTGACTTCCTGAAAGCCCCCCTCCTCTCCTAGTACAAATCCTCCCGGTCCTAGCTACTGCCCCCTCTCCCTTTGCATCAGGATTCTCACCTTTCCATGGGACTGCCTTCTACAAAGGGACTTGGATTACCCATGGGGCGAGATTTCCTTCTTTCTAGATCCTGAACATACCCTTTCCCCGCTTGGGACCATCCCTGCCTGGAAGTGGGGATTAGCTCTCTTTCTCATCCTATCCCAGCCCTCCTCTCCTACTCCCTTAAGGAGCTTTCCCACCTCCACTCATCTCGAACACTTATCCTCCCTCATCCCCTCCTTAGCCAGGGACTGCTGGCTCTGCCTTTCCCTCTCCTCTTCAGCGTATACCACCATCCCTATACCAATCAAGAGGTGGAATCAGAAAAAAAAACACTCTGGCTTATAAAAAGGGAAAGGAAACTATATTTCTCAAAAAGGCAGACATGCTTCTAATTAATTATCCCACAGCCCAGGCTAATCAAGCCTCCCTTCTTTTCTGTTATTATATTCTATCTCATACTAAGGTAGCTCCTCCCTCCCTCCCGTCACAGGTCCTAACACTCTACACACCCCACTAATCATTCAAGCTCCTTTATGCTTTACAAGGGCAGTATAACAAGCCATCTCCGATCATCAGCTGGCAACACCACAGTTAACCTAGACTACCAGGTCTCCCCGGAACCCAGTGGTTATTTCCTACAGCCGGTCTGTTTTACTTCTTATCCAACCATCCAGGCCCAAGACTTCAACTGCTCCTTTCCTTCCCTTTCGCTTTTCCCTTAGATAATAGCCCATCCTAGCGTTCCCTCCCACTTTCACTGCAATGGAATCTCAACCACTCATCTGTCACCCTTATCGGTAGCGCCATGGCGACAACCCTCTCGGTTTGGAGCGCAGAACTAGGAAAGGGAACCTCATACCCTTTAGTCACCTCTTCTCCCTACCCCTTATAGCTTGTCGGCATGATCAGAGATTCTTCTTCCTCTGTGGGAGAACACATATATCTGCCTCCCTACCAATTGGGCAGGAACCTATACTCTCATCTCTCACCCAATGTAGATGTGGCCCCCAATAATCAGTCTTTACCTGTCCCCGTAACCCATCATAGCCGACACAAAAGAGGAGTCCAGATAATCCCTCTCCTCATAACCCTCGGCATCACAGCAGGGATTGGAACTGCCATAGGGAGCTTAACCACTGCTCTACCTATTTTGAAACCCTGTCTCAGGACCTGCAAGAAACCTGTGGATGCCTAGCAAGGGGCAAAACTGGGAAAACAAGAACCTCACTCCCAGGGTAACCTATCCTCCCCTTTCATATCACTAGTGAGGCAACTTAGACCCCTGATCTTTTCCTCCCTAAAGATAACATCTAGGCCTCAGTTGTATTTCAGCTCCAGGCCCAGAAAAGCAGCAAAACCAGACAAGTGACACTGCGGCAGCCTCAGGACCAGCTTTTACCTCCCAAATCACTCAACAGGATGCTCTCAAGCCTTTACCAACCAGTCTCTTGGGGAAATCATGCTGCTTTGCCCCCTCATCCAGCTCACTACTATCAAAGTCCATTCCCTTGGGATCTCCACGTCCCCACTCAGCAGGAAGTAAATACAGAAGACATGGCCTTCGTCCCTATTCCATAAAACAAAAAGGCTGGAGTGTTAGGTCTGATCAAATAATTGAATCGATACCCCCTCCCCCGGAAACTGACCTTCAGGCCATTTCACTATGGACATTCCCTTTTGCTGAGACCACACTTCACTTGCTGAGACCACATTCCATTCCATCTGGTGTGCGGACTATCGAATAAATTTGTAATCCCTCATCATTCTGGCCTCCTGCTTTCTTCCTAGGCCACCTAACAGGGGGCAGGGGGAACAGGGAGAACAGAGGGAGCAGGGGAGCAGGGGGAGCAGAGGGGGGAGGGGGGTAGAGGGGATGGGGAGCAGGGGTGCTGGGGTGCAGAGCACACAGAGCCCCTGAGTGGCAGGATGGAGGCAGACAATGGGGAGTCCCTCCACTGCTAGGTGGGAAAGGGTACAGCTGGAGAGAGCTGAAGCCTGGAGAGTCTACAGAAGCCATGACAGGAAGGGGCTGCACGTTAAAGGCTCCTCCTCACGGGGAAGGAAGGAGACTGGACAGGCCCGGACTGCACCGCGCCCACTACTCTTCCAGGTGACAATGGTGAGGACACCCCTAGGACGACGGAGGCGCAGCCAGAGGAAGTGGGCACCTCTGCTAGTCATATCCTTTCGGTGCAAGAGGCCTGGCTCCCACGGGGGCAAAGCCAAGAGGGTTCATCAGGAGGCTCAGGACAGCTCACGCACTAGAGAGAGCTGAATGGCCCAGATGTGGGAAGGCGGGGTGGTGGCCTCCGGGGCCGTGGCAGCAGGAAGCAGCTCCCTCAGGCTGGCGTCCTTCTCGCCCTCTGCAGCCCGGCTCCTCACCAGCTGTGCAGGCTCCAGGCAGCTGTGCCACGTCCACACAGCTCCCTGCCAGGCAGGAGCTTCGACTTGTCTCCTCTGAGCTCTGGTGTGGACTGGCCCAGCAGGGGTCCCACGTACTCCCCTGAGTCAAAGAGGAGGGCAGGCACCCCCAGGCCACTGCAGAGAAGGAGGGAGGCAGAGGGTGAGGCCTGCCCCAAATACACTCTAACTACATGCTCAGGCCCTGAAGACGAGAAGCTTATAGAAACTAGTACCACCCAGGGCGCCAGAGGACGGGTTTGACCTCCTGTATTCACCTGACTTCCAACACTGGTTCTGTGCCTGGGTTAGCTATAAGCTGTGTGTCTCACTCTCCTCAGATGGAGGACACAGACAGAAACAGCCCTGGAACTGAGTGAGTTGAAGTAGACTGGGTACAAACACTCCTTAGAAAGTACTGCAGGAGTATTGCTTTGTATTCCTCAGCCCCTTTTTTTAAAAAAAAAATATTGATTTTTTACAGAGAGGAAGAGAGAGGGATAGTTAGAAACATCGATGAGAGAGAAACATCGATCAGCTGCCTCCCGCACGCCCCCTACTGGGGATGTGCCCGCAACCAAGGTCCATGCCCCTGACGGGAATCGAACCTGGGACTGACCCTTCAGTCCGCAGGCCAACGCTCTATCCACTGAGCCAAACCGGCTAGGGCCTCAGCCGCCTTTTTAAACGCTCTACTAGTTAACCAGACTGCTGGTGAAGCCTGCAAGGCCAGGGTTTAGGAGGCACCCCTGCCTGTCCTCACGGCATCCCGAGTCTGCCTCCCTCAGCACCCGCCCGCCCGCCTGTGCAGTCTGCACAGGCCCTCCCTGTGCCCTGGCTGAGCGCAGTCAGGGAGAGCTCAGAGGTGGGCAGCCCAGTGGTGTCCTCTGCCCTCTGCTCACAGCAGGGGACAGGGGCGCTCAGAGAGGGTGAGGGTCAGGCTGTCACTTCTTCTCCAGAGTGAAGCAGGGTCACTGGTCTGATAGCCCTTCTCTTAATCCCAGAGAGAAGCCCGCTGACGGCTAAAAGGCTGCAGAACCTGGGGAAGAAACGCCAAGACCTTTGGGGAGAAGAAGGCTGACCTCTGGACCGCCCCGGAGCAAAGCCTTCCTTTATGCCATGCAGCACCTCCTGCCACTTCTGCAGCGTTTACTCTGCCAAACCCAGGCCTGCGCCTCCTGCACAGCCCAGGTGGAGGTGCTAAGTGACTGAATCAGTACATTCTCAGGCGAAGCTCCAGCTGGTTGTTCACTGGCTCATCCCGACAAAGGACACAGATCCAGCCGCCTGCAGCCCTCTCAGCCTGCCCTGCCCGGCCTGCCCTGCCCGGCCTGCCCTGCCCGGCCTACCCCTGCCTGGCCTGCCCCTGCCCGGCCTGCAGCCCTCTCAGCCTGCCCCTGCCCGGCCTGCCCCTGCCTGGCCTGCCCCTGCCCGGCCTGCAGCCCTCTCGGCCTGCCCCTGCCCGGCCTGCCCTGCCAGGCCTGCCCCTGCCTGGCCTTACCCTGCCCGGCCTGCCCCTCCCCGGCCTGCAGCCCTCTTGGCCTGCCCCTGCCCGGCCTGCCCTGCCCGGCCTGCCCCGCCCAGCCTGCCCCTGCCCAGCCTGCAGCCCTCTCAGCCTGCCCTGCTCGGCCTGCCCCTGGGAGGTCTGGCCAGAGCCACAGCCCATCTCGCATTGCTGTTCTCACCAGGCAGCAAGGCCAAGGGGGTGGAGAGGCAGCATTCCTGAGGCCAGGACTGCTCCCCAGTTTACCAAACCATTCCCAAGATGAGGAACTTCCAGTCCTGCTGGCTTCCTCACCCTCTCTGGCCCTGCCCTGGCCCACACAGTGGGCACTTTATGAGGTGCCACTGAAGGGCACAGGCACTGAACGGACACGCAGAGCCAGAGGGGGAGGGAGGCACCTGCTGGGTGAGGTTCCGGACAACGGCCCCTGGCGCTCTCGTAAGCTTGGCTTCCTAGCAGAGCAGGGAGACATTAAAGCCACATAGGGAGTGATAGGGAGGCAGATACCAGCCGGAAGGGCTCCATCTTCATGTTTGAAAGAGCTGCCCCAGGAAGGTGGGGGGGGGGGGGGGCGCGAGGGGAGAGGGGAAAGGGAGTCTCAGGTCTATGTATCTAGGCTTCAGGCGCCCTCCTGGCTTGCAGATCAAGAAGGCAGCTCGCTGCTTCAGGGCTCGGGCTGGTGGAGCGGCCTCCAGAACATGCTGCTCCTCTGGACAGCGGCCCTGCTATGGTACAAGGACACCTGTGTGACTTCACTACACCAATGGGAGAGATGCAGAGCTACAGACTGCCCGGCCGTAGCGCAGCCCCCGGAGCGGTTAACATGGGCAGGCCACCGGCAGGGCTGCAGCCCTCCTCACAGCGGCTGAGATGCCTGGGTAAGACTTGGTTCCTATTTTGCTGTTGTTAATCCTCACCCGAGGATATTTTTCCCGTTGATTTTAAGAGACTGGCAAGGGGGTGCGGGGAAGAGAAACATTGACGTGAGAGAGACACATCGATTGGTTGCCTCCTGCACTGACCCCACCAGGGCTGGGGATGAACCCGCAACCCAGGCACGCGCTCTTGACTGGGAATCAAACCCGCAACCCTTCGGTGTGTGAGCCAACGCCCTAACCACTTAGCAACACTGGTCAGGCCTGACCCAGGCCTATTTCCCCTGGCTGGAGGGACAGAGATACATGGAGTCCTGTCCCTACCATGTTAAAGGGGCAGAATGCCAGCAGCATTTTCTACTCCTTTCACGGCGTGGTATCCAGAAGAAGAAGTGTAGAACAATGAGAACTGGAGCACCTGCAACTCCACACCTCCCCCGCCCACCGACTCTCACATGCTCGAGGACTCCTGGAAGGAGGGCTTCTCTCTGGGATTAAGAGAAGCAGCTGCTGACTGGACTATATATAGTGCTGAGCAAGGTCAGAGGACCGGCTGGCCCAGGGCCTGGAGGCAACTGGCTCTGTGCAGGTCTGCGGATCTAAGGACAGGCCAGGGTCCCAGGAGAGACTCGCCCGCACCACAGGCACCTGGAGGGATCTCACCCACAGCTTCCCCCTCCTCTGGCCCCACAGCCACTCACCCTGCAGACGGGCCCACCTGCTCCCCTGTTCCCGCAGCACCAGAGCTCACAGCCCCGCATACTGTGCTGCCCAGCTTCGGGCCTGGCCTGCAGTGCCCTCCCCGCTGCCCTCTCTCCCTTTTCCTGAGCCATGTCCCCCTCAGGTCGGACAAGACTGAGTTCTGAAGTCACAGATGTGGTTTAAATCTCGGCTTCACCCTTTCAGGCTAGAAATGCTAGGGCTGGTCAGACCTCCCTGCCTCCGCTGCACGGATCCAGGACAGAAAGCACAGCCAGCGCTCTCGCACGTACCCTCCCGCTCCCAGGCCTGGCTGCGATCATCCCCGCCTGGAATGGCAATGTCCTGAGCAAGTCCCTGCCTCTCTCCCTCCTGAGGGACAGGAGCCTCTCCCATCTGTCTGTCCAGCACCTGCCAGAGCCTTGCCGGGGAAGATGCCCATCAGTGCCAGCTGTGCTATTGCCAAGTGAAGAGGCAGCAATGGTGAGCCTGCATGGACCTGAGCGCAAGTGTGGCCGACGTGCTGTGTGATGCGATGTGTGTGAGGTGCTGAGAACGAGGGCCGGGCCGGTGGCCCTTTGTACACTCTCTGCAGGAAGGAGTGCTTCCCTCCTACCCCTCCCAGCTCTATGGCTGGTCTTGTAATTAACTTGATGTAAGACAGGGCTCAGGGAAAAAATGTAATGTATGTCCGGGAGCCTCCCCCAAATACGAACCTCTAAGATGTGAGCAAAGCAGGCAGCTTTTATATCTTTTAGACAAAAACAAACACAATAAATCTGTGAAGAACTGACAAGACCAAGAGGTCGCGCTGTGAGTAGTAAATCAGTGAAGAATTCACAGGTTTGCTCAGAAAGCCTCTCATCCTTGAACTCACCACCTCTGGTGACAAGAGGGCCTCTGCCTCCTGGTGCAGGGAGGGTGCCTTTCTGAAACCTTCTCAGTTTCAGCCGACACTCCATAGTGTTTGCATTGGTTTCAGTGCACAGCCCCGTGGTTAGACCATCATATAATTTACAAAGTGTCCCCGATATTTCCAGTGCCCACCTGGCCCCACACACAGCTTCACAGCACCTGGGAGATGCAGTTCCTGCTTTCAAGGGAACGAAGGAGGGTCGGAGTGTCCTTCTTGCCCCAGCTGTTTCTAAAGTAACTTTAATTCAAAATGATCTGGGCCTATTTCCCTGGCTGGAGGGCCAGAGATACGTGGAGTCCTGTCCTGACTGTGTCCAAGGGGCAGAATGCCAGCAGCGTGAGTGGCACTCAGGAAAGGCCGACACTACCTGTCTCACTATCTCTACATGAATACGCGCAGGGTGGGCGTGAATTAGGGGTGACATATACTGCCCCCTTCACATGTTTGGAAGGGAACTAATGACAGCTCTACAAACTCACCTGCTGGGAGGTGGGGCGGCGACTGATGGACCCAGCAGCTCAGGTGCTCACTGAACTAGAAAGGACTAGACTGAAGAAACTGGGGAGCTGAGGCATCACGCATCCTGGTTCCAGCCCTGCCAAGTTGTGTCTGGGTACAGCTGAAGGCACAGCCCAGGCAAGAAAAGATGCGGAGTCCTGGCCAGCGTGCTCAGTGGTTAGAGAGTCGGCCTGAGCACCAAAGGGTCATGGGTTCAATTCCAAGTCAAGGGCACGTACCCGGGTTGCAGGTTCAATCCCTGGCCCCCGTGTGGGAGGCAGCCAATGGATGTGTCTCTCTCACATCGACGTTTCTCTATTTCTCTCTCCCTTCCACTCTCTCTAAAATCAATGGAAAAAATGCCCTCAGATGAGGATTCACAACAACAAAAAGGCTATAGACCAGGGGTGCTCTGTGTGGCCCTCACAGAGGGCCTGAATTGTCCATATTTGAAAATCGGGGGCCTTTACATAAAAAGCCCTATTTCAACCACCATGGAGCTGAGCAAGGCTGCCCGCTGGGTGGACATGCGCCTCCAGGGGGCCACGGTCTTCCTCCCGAGCCTTTGCCGCCATGCTGAGGCTGACGTCTCCCGCACTTACGCTCCTGCTTTTAGGAACTGGACTGAGCACAGTGACAGACCTTGTTCCCAAGTGGCTCCACCTACTTCCACCTGCGCTGTGTCCCCATGGCGCTGAGCGGCTCCTCCAGTCAGGCCGCCTTCCACGCCTGACAACACTGCCCCGGGACCCACCTCGCCCCAGGCCCGAGGTCGCGCCCGTGATGACCACCACGGCGCCCTGGAGGTGGGCCTTCATCCGCGTGCGCTGCAGCAGCTGGAAGCAGAGGCTGAAGATGCCCACGCAGCCCAACAGCAGGGACAGGGCGGCCGGAGAGGTGACAAAGTCCATGGCCCTCGCCGTCAGCGAGCTCTTCCTGGAAGAACCAAAACCAAGTAAACCAGTGGCAACATGGGAAACGGGAAACTTGCCACCCTCCTGCCCGGGTCGGACAAGAGCCCAGAGCTCTCCTGGGAGGACTTGGGCTCTGCGTCCAGCAGACACCCATCTGGGCCTGTGGTCCTGCCTCGTGTGCAGCCCCGGAGCCTGCTGCTCTCTCAGAGGTGACAGGACCTGCGCCTCCAGGGGGTCCCGGAGGCACCAGCACACCAGTCCTCACCAATTCCCCTCCTCAGCCTGTTTTGGGAGACAGTGTGCTGTCAATCCTGAGGAGCCATATCTGTTTCTCCCACAACTGCCTCCAACTTCCTTACTCCTCAGGCCTCCCCCATCACTCACCTACGCCCCTTATGCCCAAAGCAACAGCTAAGAGGGGAGACATAAGGTATTTAAAGGTCAGGGTGAGTGAGTGAGCACCAACACTGTGTTGGTCACTTTGAAAGAAATGCCCTGTCGGGCCACCTGTCAGGTGGACCAGCATCGGCCACACAGAGGCTCCTCACAGCCCACCTCCAGGACCGCGGCATTGGGAGCACCGGGAGCCTCCCCAGGAAAGAGGCTGGAACCCTGGGGGAGCTCCTGTGACAGCCGGGAGCTTCCAGTCACTCCTCAAACTGGGAGGAACCATGTAGCACCCTCACCCCTCCCAAATGCCCGCCCCGCAGCTCCTCCGAGTTAAAACTACTCTGCTCCCTTCCCAGACAACACCAGCCCTGTGAAGCCACAGCTGGCCACTGAGCACCGCAGACCCACGCCCCCCGAGTTGCTCGGGTCCAGGTTGGGGTGGGCCGTCCTGTCAGAACGAACCTGCTCTTCGGCAAAGGGTTCCACTCCAACTTCAGCTGTGAACCCAGCTAGTTTAGTGTTTATTTTTCACTTGCTTTCCAAATGCACTTAAATCCGCAGTCACATCAAAAAGCACGGACATTCTTGGATAAGCACCTGTAAAGATGACTGCCATCCGCCCCCACTTAATCTACTTCGGAAAGACCCCAGCCACTGTCCACCAAGTGGCGCATTTCGCTCTCACCCTCCATTGTGCCAAGCCTCCAGCGGATACCCGAAGTGATTTCCAAGGTGTCAGACTCTTTACCTGGGCACTGATGGCAGCCCCGCCCCTGCCAACAGGAGGCACAGGCCAGGCGTTCTGGCCCACGAAGCCGCTGATCCCAGGGTAGTGCTGGGCCCCAACGGCCCTCTGGCGCCTGGGAGCAGGGAAGTGACTGCTGGGCCAGTGTGTTGGTGTCACTTTACCAGAAAATGATAGCAATTGACATAAAACACAGATAGGCCCCAAGGTAATTATAGCTCAGAAGTTTTAGGTAATGAACTTGGGGAGAGGGGATGGGACAGGATTTCAGCCCAGCGGGATAGCGGTGTGGGAAGAGCTTTTTCCCACTGCAATCCCAGCTCCTTAGGTGAGGCAGGTCCCAACATGAACTACCCTGCCTGGCCCCGCGGCTTCTGGGGCCAGGCAGGGTAGTTCATGTTGTGGGGTAGAATAGCCAGGGGGTGGGGGCACTGCTCACAACAGGAGCCAGAGCTCCACTAGGTCAGAGGCTGCGAACAAACTACACACTGCTCCCCACCACAGGCCCAGGCCTGCCTGCTCCCACCTGCAGCCTGGGGCTGAGCAAGCTCCACGGAAGGGGGGTGGGGGTGGGGGGGGGGGGGTGTGTGTGTGTGTGTGTGTGTGTGTGTGTGTGTGTGTGTGTGTTACAGCCTGGGGCTGAGCAAGCTCCACGGAAGGCTGTGTGTGCGCTACACTGAAGGGTGTGGGGGGAGGATAACAAACCTGTTGCCTCCGGAAACTCAGAGGTGTCAGAGACCAACTGGAAGATGCACTCTAACTGTGAGGAAAGGCAGTGCAGGGTCCCAGAAGGAGCCCTGGCGCCAGCCTGTCTGGGCTCAGCCACTTCCCAGCCAGTGAGGGGCTTCACGGCCGAGCCTGAGAACCCTCACCTGTGAATGAGGGTGCAAGTCCCACTCACAGGTTTGCTGTGAGTCCGACGAGCTGGCTCAGAAAAGGTGTGCCCAGCCCTGGTGCAGGTGAGTGCCAGTAAGCGGAGCTGCCGTCACATCGTCCCACCGCCTCGCTCACTCCTGGCCCAGACACGGGTTTCAGACAGCCCATCTGAAGCTTGTCCAAGCGTCCCTAGTTTATGAAAACTGGTTTCTTCTCAATAAAGGGAACTCATATACTTCTCTGTGGTTTTAATTAAATTTCATACCTTCACATCTTTAATTAAATCAACAAATAGAGGGAAAAACACAACTTTGTCCAACGTCAGGGTCCTGTATCCCAAGGTTTGTTTCAGAAACGGGGCTGCTGTGAAGCCATTAAGGCCAACACAGCCAGGAGAGCAGACACGCTGTGACCTGTCCCTGCTACGTCTTCCTCGCCCAGGGAGGAGCGGGAGGAAGGCAAACCCACCGGCAAGGCTCCTGCTGGAGCAGCAGCAAAGCTAGCAAACGGCACGTGCATGCGCCTGCCTGTCTACACCCAAGCCGACAAGCTCCGACCCGAGGGAAAGAGAAGCTACACACAGTGTGCACACTTCCAGGTTCCCTGGGCACCTGCCCACAGTGCCCAGCCAGGACCTCCTGGCACCGGCCAACATGGCACCAGGCCGAGTAGGATCCGCCTCGCCCACAGGCCAGCTTCCTGCGGGGACAGCACACATCTGCCTTCAGGCTGACCAGGGCTCACAGAATCAGAAGGCAGAGAAGTTGGAAATCAGCACGACATGCCCAGCTCCCTCAAGATGAGGATGCATGATGGGAAGACACTCCAGAGCAAGCCGTTCATTTGAGAGAACCATGTTCAATTTCAGGGTAACCTTCCTGACCAGGTGAAGCTGGTCATGTTAGCAATGGCAACTCTTTCTGGGAGTTTTTCAAACTCCTATGGACCCACTTATTTCCCCTCCGCAGTGCTTGTGGTCACCCCAATGTGCCTAGGGCCACTGGCCTCCCTGGGCAATTAGAGACAGCTGAGCCAACCCTTCCTGTCTCACCCTTGGCAGTCAACACGGCCAAGAGAGCGAGACACAGAGCTGGCTCAGCCCACTGCGGGCTGTGGGCCTTGGGGGCCTGCTCCAAGCAAAGGGACAGCTCCAAGATGGAGGAAGCACTGTGTCCTGGCTGGCCACAATCCAGGTGAGGAAATAAACCTCCTATGCGAAGCAAGTTCAAAGGGGGCCTGTTTTCTCTGAAAATGGCATACAAGAAGGACTTTAATATGTTTGTAAATGTTGTATTTTATACCAGAAGGCTTCTTAACTGCTGGTTTCAGGTCTAACTGGGGAGGTAAGATGATGATATAAAAGAGGATTTGGGGGGACTCTCACGCATGACGCCCAGCATTTGGAGATCAGCTTGCAGAAAGAGGGGAAGAGGTGGCCCAGCACCCTAGGAACCACGCCGCCGGAAGCAGGACAAGGATGTGGGGAGGGGGAGAGAGACCAGAAAAGATAGAAGGTGGGATCACCCCCTCAAACAGGAACGCAGGTCACACGTGGTCTGGAAGTAGAGCGCACTGTCTGACGGACACACTGGCGGCCAGGCCTCTCTTCACTGACAGGAAGTGGCCTGAAGCATGGCCTTACACTGTGAGCTGCATCAGCTGGCGTTCACACACGAAGCCCACCTGCTGGGATTTTCATGCATCACGACTACGGAGCTACAGACTTAAAAGCGTGTCAAGGTGGAAAGCTCCTTCTCAGGCGAGCTCCTTGGGGCTGGGCAGCCAGAAAGCTCATGGGCTCTCACTGGGATCAGAACTCAGCTGCCCTCTTCCTTTCTACTGAGAGGTTCTTTTGTTGTTAATCCTCACCTGAGGGTATTTTTAGGGAGAATGGAAGAGAGAGGGAAAGACAGAGAGACACCGATGTGAGAGAGACACATTGATTGGATGGGACCGGGGCTGGGGAGGAGCCTGCAACCGAGGTACTTGCCTTTGACCGGAATCGAACCTGGGACCCCTTGGTCCACAGACCGGCTCACTATGCACTGAGAGGTTCTTTAAAAGGGCTTTCAGAACTTCAAACCAGAAACAAGGCTATCATCAAGAAATCAACTGAGCAGAAATGTCACCTTTATGCCATTTGCTGCATTTCTCATACTTGATCAAAATTCTACATTTCACAGATGGAATCAGTTCCTAATATTCCTTCTTTCCTCAAGCAATTATAAAAAAAATTAAATTTGTACTATTAATAAAAACGGATTGTTGGCGTCTACTCTGAAACCACACAGAAATCAAACCCTAAGACACATCTGAAAATCAAAGGAGGGAATCTGAAAACCCTTCAAGGTTAAGAACTAACAATAATCTCAGGTCTGTAAAAAGGGTTAGTCATGAAGTAATTTTTCACGTTATGCAGAAAAGCAGGCTCAAGGGCAGGATGCTGAAATCATGCGGCAAGAAGTAGCTTAGTATCACAAAGAGCAGCTAGGGCCTCATCCCCACACACCACCACCCGTGCTCATACTTCATAACTGCGAACAGCTTGAAGCAGCTCATCTATTAAAGGTGACATAAGCTAAGGACCATGCTTATGACCCATTTCTGAAAATAGGTGTCTATGTTCAGAAAGTAAAACCAGAGTGAAGCTGCTCTTTTTTGGTGTGAAACAAACGAGAAGCAGCTGCGAGGCTGTCTTTGGCTGGACAGAAAGACGGTCCGACCTTACACGGCAGTTCGTGTGACAGGGTGGGTCCTGGGACTGTGTCCTCTCCAGTGTTTTGACCTGGGCAGAGTGACGGAGACTAGAGGACAGAGGACGCTTTCTGGTCAGCCAGCCCGCTCTGGAACGCGGGACCGAGCTACCGACGAGTGGCCTGTAGGCTGTACTTTGGGATGCCAGCCTTAGAGTCCCTGGTTTAAATGAGTCAGGCTGGCATTAGTAAAAATAAAAGCCAAAGAAAGGCTGGAGAGTATTCCAGACCAGCTCCTGAATGTCCAGTCCTGGGAAGAAAAACACGGAGAGCAGGCTCTGCTCTCCACCCAGACGCTGGGCACACACCGCCCCGCAGCCCCCACCAGGAGAGCAGAGGCAGGGCCAGGCCCCTCCTGACCCTGCCATGCAGGCTGCCTACAGGGGACAGGGGGCCAGAGGCTAACATTGACTATGAGCCAAAGTATTAGTTCAGTTTTTTAAAAAACAGCACTTTATCACTGGAAACTGGAAGTCTCTTAAACACACACACAACAGCACTTGTGCTGTCTACCTAGACATCTTGACTCAAAAACAATTCTGATTTCTAATGTGCTTTATAAAATGAACTTAGTATGACTGGAAGATGCCGGAGTGACAACCTTTTTCCTAGAAAACACACAAACCCAACAAGGCTCATTGTGGGGGCAAAGCAGAAAAAGCAACAATTTATAATCTCACCAACAATGCCCAAAATACTTTGTTTGTGTATGTCTTTCAGTCTAAAGTGGGTCTCTTGCCTTACCCACTGAGTTTGGCTCAGTGACTACAGTGTCAGCTGGAGGACTGAAGGGTCATGGTTTTGATTCTGGTCAAGGGCATATGTACATCGGTTGCAGGCTCGATCCCTGGCCTTGGTCAAGGCACCTGTGGGAGGCAACCAATCGATGTGTCTCTCTCACATTGATGTCTGTCTGTCTGTCCGGCGCTTTCTCTTCTTTCTACTCTCTCTAAAAAAGCAATGGAAAAATATCCTCAGGTGAGGAGTAATATGATAGATGATAGAGTGGGTGTCTTATAGACAGCATATGTATGGGTGTTGTTATCCATTTAGCCACCCTATGTCTTTTGATTGGAGCATTTAAACCATTTATATTTAAAGTGATTTTTTTTTTAATTTATTTTTATTGTTGAAAACATTACAGATGTCCCTATTTTTTCCCCATTGACCCTATCCACACCCACCCCCAGGGCCTTCACCACAAAGTGATTATTAATAGATAAGTAATTATTGTCATTTTGTTATTCAGATATCATTTTGTCCTGCTCTTATTTTTCTTAAAAATGTCTCTTTAACATTCCTTTTAATACTGAATTGGTGGTGATGAATTTCTCTAGTTTTTCCTTATCTGAGAAGTACCTTATATATATTTTTTAATATATTTTTATTGATTTTTTACAGAGAGGAAGGGAGAGGGATAGAGAGCTAGAAACATCGATGAGAGAGAAACATCGACCAGCTGCCTCCTGCACACCCCCTACCGGGGATGTGCCCGCAACCAAGGTACATGCTCTTGACCGGAATTGAACCTGGGACCTTTCAGTCCACAGGCTGACGCTCTATCCACTGAGCCAAACCGGTTTTGGCTACCTTATATATTTTGATGTTGTTATTGTTAACCCTTTGCACTCGCTTGCTTTTTTCTCGATTCCTTTATTCTACTCGGGATTTAATTTTTTAAATACCCCAGATTTTACAAAGCACAGCAGTAGAATAAAAAACAGGAGTTTCTTTTCATACAAACTTATTTATTTGGATTTTTTTATATTTCAAATTATTGATACATTCAATACAATTCGACGTATGAGCTGCTACCGATGCTAACCGTGTCAAGTCACACTCGACATCCGAGTGCAAAAGGTTAATCCTCACCCAAGGATATTTTGCCATTGATTTTTAGAAATTGTAGGGAGGGGAAGAGACGGAGAGAGCAACATTGATGTGAGAGAGACAAATCGATTGGTTGCCTCCCTCACGAGCCCCGATCAAGGCTGGGGATAGAGCCTGCAACTGAGGCATCTGCCCTTGACTGGAATCGAACCTAGGACCCTTCAATCCAGGGGCCAATGCTCCAATCACCGAACAAAACCAGCTAGGACTCCTTATATCTCTTTTGATTTTAAATGATAAACTTGCTGAGTAGACTAATCTTGGTTGCAGGTACTTGCTTTTCATCACTGTAGAGAGCACCTGGGAAAGGCCCCTGAGCTGATTGTCATCTGAATCTAGCAGTGTCCAGCAGAGCCATGCCCTGGAAACATACCTTGCCAGAGGCAGGTGTGTTGTCACACTGACCTTCAGCTCAGGCGCCAGGGGGTAGGTTTCAGTATCTAAATCCATCCAGGCACCAGGAACAAACACGATTATCCAGGCCCACCCAGAAGTGACGATTACAAAGAAGTCACAGAATGCACATAATCTCCTTTGTCTTGAGCTTTAGTAAAACTTCCTGGTATTTTGCTGTATAAAATAAACGTGCTGTAACGGCTCTGGGTCACTGTCTCTCCATCAGAGGACAGCTGTCCCACCTGGCACCAGCTTTTTCCTTCTATCTCCGTGTCTGTCTTTCTTTCATTTTCTCAATCCCCAGCCACCCCTACTCAGGAACTGGACCCCTCTCTAGCCATGCTGGATGTGGAAAAGAGAGAAATATTTATACATCACTTTGAATATTACCTGCCAATCCCTTCTGGCCTGCAAAGTTTCTGTTGAGAAATCAGCTGACTGACAGTCTTATGGGAGCCTTCCTGTAGATAACTGCTTTTCTCTTGCTGCTTTTAAAATTCTCTTTGTCTTTAACCATTGCCATTTTAATTATGATGTATCTTGGTGTGGGCTTCTTTCGGTTCATCTTGTTTGGGACTCTCTGCGCTTCCTGGACATGTATGTCTATTTGCTTCTACAGGTAAGGTAAGTTTTCAGTAATTATCTCATCAAACAGGTTTTCAATCACTTGCTGTCTCTCTTCTCCTTCAGGTACTCCTATAATACAAATGGTGAGATACTTGATGTTGTCCCAGAGGTCCCTTAAACTGTCCTCTTTTGAGGTGGAACTCTTTCTTTTTCCTGCTATTCTGACAGGGTGTTTTCTGCTACCTTGTCTTCCAAATCACTGATTTGATCCTTTACTGTATCCTTCATTTTTGTTATTGACTTCTAAATTTCTGCCTGGTTCTTTTTGACGGCTTCTATGATTTTTTTTTTTTTACTATCTATATGTTGATGTTCTCCCTGAGTTGATCTAGTCTTCCTCTACGTTCGATGACCACCATTTATTTTATTTTTAATCTTTATTGGGATTTTGGTTTTTTAATTGTATTGTTGGAAGTATTGCATATGTCCCCTTTTTGCCCCCACTGAACTCTTCCAGCCCCCTTCCCCCAGGTCCTCACCACCCTATATTTGCATGGCCTCATGTGTGTCCATGGGCCATGTATATATGCATAAAAACTCCTTGGTTGATTACCTCCCTGCCCCCACTCTTCCCTTGCCTTCCCTCTGAGATTCTGCACTCTGTTCCATGCTTCCATGTCTCTGGATCCACTCCGTTCATCAGTTTATTTTGTTAATTAGATTCCACATATGAGTGCGATCATGTGATACTTGTCTTTCTCTGACTGATTTATTTCACTAGCATGATACTCTCCAGGTCCCTCCATGCTGTCTCAAAGGGTAAGAGATTCTTCTTTTTTACTGCTGCATAGTATTCCATTGTGTAAATGTACCACAGCTTTTTATCCACTCATCTGCTGATGGGCACTTGGGCTGTTTCCAGATCTTAGTTGTTGTACATTGTGCTGCTATGAACATAGGGGTGCATATATTCTTTCTGATTGGTGTTTTGGGTTTCTCAGGATATGTTTCTAAAGTGGGATCACTGGGTCAAATGGCAGTTCCATATTTAATTTTTTGGGGAAACTCCGTACTGTTCTCCACAGTGGCTGCACCAGTCTGCATTCCCACCAGCAGTGCACTAGGGTTCCCTTTTCTCCACGTCCTCGCCAGCACATGTCATTTGTTGATTTGTTGATGGTAGCCATTCTAACAGGTGTGAGGTGATATCTCATTGTTGTTTTAATTTGCATCTCTCTGATGATCAGTGACTTTGAGCATTTTTTCATGTCTCTTGGCCATCTGTATGTCCTCTTTGGATGTGTCTATTTAGGTTCTTTGCCCATTTTTTCATTGGATTGTCTTCCTTTTGTTAAGTTGTATGAGTTCCTTATGTATTTTAGGTATTAATCCTTTATCAGATGGATCATTGCCAAATATGTTCTCCCATATAGTGTGTTCCCTTTGGCTGTTAATGGTTTCTTTTACTGTGCAGATGCTTTTTATTTTGATGTAGTCCCATTTGTTTATTTTCTCCTTAGTTTCGTTTGCCCTAGGACCGTGGTCGGCAAACTGCAGCTCGCAAGCCACATGAGGCTCTTTGGCCCCTTGAGTGTGGCTCTTCCACAAAATACCACGGCCTGGGCGAGTCTATTTTGAAGAAGTGGCGTTAGAAGAAATTTAAGTTTAAAAAATTTGGCTCTCAAAAGAAATTTCAATCGTTGTACTGTTGATATTTGGCTCTGTTGACTAATGCATTTGCTGACCACTGCCCTAGGAGATGTATCTATAAATATATTGCTACGAGAGATGTCTGAGATTTTGCTGCCTATGTTTTCTTACAGGATTTTTATGGTTTCACAACTTACATTTATCCATTTTTAGTTTATTCTTGTGGATGGTGTAAGTTGTCAGTCTAGTTTCATTTGTTGGCATGTACCTGTCCAATTTTCCCAACAACATTTATTGAAGATACTGTCTTGACTCCATTGTATGCTCTTGCCTCCTTTGTCAAATATTAATTGAGCAGTAATGGCTTGGGTCAATTTCTGGGGTCTCTGTTCTGTTCCTTTGATCTATATGCCTGTTCTTATGCCAGTACCAGGCTCGTTGGATTATGGTGGCTTTGTAGTATAACTTGAAATCTGATACTGTCATTCCTCCAACTTCGTTCTTTTTCAAGATTGCTAGATATTCAAGGTCTTTTGTGGTTCCATATAAATTTCTGGAGTACTTGTTCTAGATCTGTGAAATATGTTTTTAGTATTTTAATAGGGATTTCACTGAATATTTAGATTGCATTGGATGGTATGGACATTTTAATGATGTTGATTCTACCAATCCATGAACATGGTATATTCTTCAGCTTGTTTATATCTTCTTCTACCTCTTTTTTCAATGTCCTATAGTTTTATGAGTACAGGTCCTTTGCCTCCTTGGTTAAGTTTATTGCTAAGTATCTTAATTTCTTTTTGTTGCAATGGTAAATGGGATTGCTTGTCAAGTTTCTCTTTCTTAGAATTCATTATTGGTGTATAAAAAAGCCATTGATTTTTGCTGTTGATTTTTTATTCTGCTATATTGCCAAATTCATTTATTAAATCTAGTTTTTTTGGTGGAGTCTTTAGGGTTTTCTATGTACAATATCATATCATCTGAGAATAATGAGAGCTTTACCTCTTCCTTTCCAATTTGGATGCCTTTTATTTCTTCTTTTTGTCTGGTCACTGTGGCTAGGACTTCCAATACTATGTTGAATAAGAGTGGTAAAAATGGACAGCCTTGTCTTGTTCCTGTTCTTAGTAGAAATGGTTTTAGTTTCTGACCATTGAGAAGGATGTTTGCTGTAGGTTTGTCATGTTGAGATATGCTACCTCTATTCCCACTTTGCTGAGAGTTTTTACCAAAAATTGGTGTTGGCCCTAGCTGGTTGGCTCAGTGGATAGAGTGTCAGCCTCTGTACTAAAGGGACCCGGGTTCGATTCTGATCAAAGGTACATGCCCAGGTTGGGGGCTCGGGTGCAGGAGGCAGCCCATCAAAGATTCTCTCTCATCGCTGATGTCTTTTCTCTCTCTCTCTCTCTCTCTCTCTCTCCTCTCCCCCTTCTTCTCTGAAATCAATAAAAATATTTTTTCTTAAAAACGGGGGTGTTGGATTTTGTCAAATGCTTTTCGTGTCTATTGCTATGATGTGATTTTTTTTCCTTCAATTTGTTTATATGATGTATCACTTTTATTGATTTATAAATATTGTACTAGCCTTGCATCCCTGGAATAAATCCCACTTGGTTATGGTGTATGATCTTTTTAATATATTGCTGGATCCGATTTGCTAATATTTTGTTAAAAATTTTAGCATCTATGTTCATCAGGGATATTGGCGTTTATATCTTTCTTTGTAGTGTTGTTATCTGGTTTTGGAATTAGGATAATGGTTGCCTCATAAAAAGAGCTTGGAAGTGTTCCTTCCCCTTGGATTTTTTTGAATAGTTTGAGGAGTATAGATGTCAGTTCTTCTTTGAATGCTTGGTAAAACTCCCCTGTGAGGCCGTCCGGACCAGGGCTTTTGTTTCTGGAAATTCTTTGATTACTGCTTCTATTTCATCAGTTGTTATAGGCCTATTCAGGTTTTCTGATTCCTCCTGACTCAGTTTTGGAAGATTGTATTTTTCTAGGAATTTTCCCATTTCATCCACATTGTCCAGCTTGTTGGCCTATAGTTTTCATAGTACTTCCTTGCAACCCTTTGTATTTCTGTGGGGTCAGTGGATACTTCTCCACTTTCATTTCTGATTTTATTTATTTATTTATTTATTAAATATATTTTATTGATTTTTTAACAGAGAGGAAGGGAGAGGGATAGAGAGCTAAAAACATTGATGAGAGAGAAACATCGACCAGCTGCCTCCTGCACACCCGCTACAGGGGATGTGCCTGCAACCAAGGTACATGCCCTTGACCGGAATCGAACCCGGGACCCTTCAGTCCGCAGCCCGACGCTCTATCCACTGAGCCAAACCGGTTTCAGCTGATTTTATTTATTTAGATCCTCTTTATTTCTTGATGAATCTTTCTAATGGATCATCAATTTTGTTTATCCTTTCAAAGAACCAACTCTTAGTTTCACTGATTTTTTTTTTTTTTGTATTGTCTTGTTAGTCCCTATGTCATTTATTTCTGCTTTTAGCTTTATTATTTCCCTCCTTCCACTACTCTGGGTTTTTCTTGTTATTCTCTTTCTAGTTCTTTAAGTTGTAGGGTTAAATAGTTTATTGTTGATTTTCCTTGTGGCTTTTGTTGTTGTTGTTGTTGTGTTGTGTGAGTTTTTTTTTGAGGTAGGCCTGTAGTGCTATGAATTTCCCTCTCAAGACTGCTTTTGCTGTGTCCCAGAGATTTTGCATTGTTCTGTGTTCATTTTCATTTGTTTCAAGGAAGTTTTTATTTCTTTCCTGAACTCATTGGGAACTGATTCATTGTTTAATAAAATGCTATTTAGCCTCCATGTGTTCAAAATTTGTTTGTTTTTACTGTAGTTGATTTCTAATTTCATTCCACTGTGATCTGAGAAGATGATTTATATTATTTCTATCTTCTTGAACTTGTAGAGACTTGTTTTGTGTCCTAACATGTGGTCTATCTTTGTGAATGACCCATGTGCACTTGAGAAGAATGTATATTCTGCAGCTTTGGGGTGAAAGTTCTATAAATATCAATTAAATCCATCTAATCCATTGTGTCCTTTAGAGTCACTGTTTCCTTGTTAATTTTTTTGTCTGGAAGTTCTATCCAGTGCTGTCAGCAGGGTGTTAAAGTCCCCTACTATGACTGCATTGTTATTGATTTCTCCCTTAAAGTCCTCTAGAAGTTTTTTTATATATTTAGGTGCTCCTATATTGGGTACATATATGTTTACCAGGGTTCTATCCTCTTGTTGGATCGACCCTTTAGAATTATGTAGTGACCGCTGTTGTGATGGCCTTCATACTGAAGTCTATTTTGTTGGATATGAGTATTGCTACCACAGCTTTTTTTTTTTTCTTTTCCATTTGCATGGAAAATTTTTTTCATTCCTTCACTCTCATCCTGTGTATCTTCTGTTCTGAGGTGGGTCTCTTGTAGATAGCATATAATTGGGTCTGGTTTTTTTTATCCATTCCGCTACCCTATGTCTTTTTATTGGAGCATTTAATCTATTTACATTTAAGGTTATTATTGATAACGACTTATTTATTGCCATTTTAAATTTCTTATCTCTGTTTCATTTCTCTCTTCTTCTGAAAAATTCTCTTGTTCTTTCATTTGGAGGTTGTTTCTTTGTCTCCTTATTTTGGCTGCCTGTTTGGGTTTGTGACTATGTATTAGGCAGATCTGCTACCCCTTTCAATCTCTAGTGCAGGACAATGGCAAATGCTGTTTCTGGTTAATTAGATCAGGCAAAGACTCAAAGCCTCCAGAGACTGCCTCTGCCTATAGACTGATAGGATTTTGTCTTGAATAGCCCTCAGGCAATCATCCACAGGTGTGAGAGTTTTTTTCAACAGAGTGGAGCAATTGCTTCTGTCTGAAGGATAATTGTTATTTTCAGTCTCTTAATGGGCCTCAAAATCTCCATACCATGGGGCAACATGTTTTACAATAGGATGGCTCAACTGTCTTCCACCCAGGCAAAGATACCTGTATAGCAAATGTTGTGTGAAAAAGATGACCTCCACAGTATGAGGGAATGACCCAGCACAGAAAACCAGGCTGTCTGCCTTCTGAGCTCTAACCCCAGAGCCCCCAACCCTGGCTTCTGCTCACACAGCTCCAGTCCTCTCTGCCCTCCCTCTGCCAGAGCACACAGTGGGTGGCTCCACAGAGAATTTTGTGCTTTGGCCTTTAAGAGGTTGCTGTCCATGGCAGACAGCAACCCTGCTGCTTTTCACAGCCAGATGTTATGTGGGTACCCTTTTCAGTTCTGGTGCTCTCTGCTGGGGGGCCCACTTGGGGATTAGACCCCAGAGTTCTTAATGGCAACCCCCCAGAACTGAGATATCTCTCTAGAACTTCAGTTGCAGTCTGTGGAGCCCAGCCAACCTTGTCCTGCCTCCACCCCTCCTACCAGTCTCTATGTGGTCTCCACTTTCAGTCCTTGCATATGAGGGTTCTCTCCAGTGAGTCTTCAGTTGATTATTCAGAAAGTTTTCCTATACTTTATTTTTACTTATTTATTTTTATTGATTTCAGAGAGGAAGGGAGAGGGAGAGATAGAAATACCAATGATGAGAGAGAACCATCGACTGGCCGCCTCCTGCACACCCCCAACTTGGGATCGAGCCCGCAACCCGGGCATGTGCCCTTGACCGGAATTGAACCTGGGATCCTCCAGTCCACAGTCCGACACTCTATCCACTGAGCCAGGCCAGCTAAGGCAAATTTTCCTATATTTTAGTTGTAATTCCAGTTTCGTCCTGGAAGCATGTCCATGCAACATCCACTTAGTCTGCCCTATTTTTTTTTAAATCTATTTTATTGATTTTTTACAGAGAGGAAGGGAGAGGGATAGAGAGCTAGAAACATCGATGAGAGAGAAACATCGACCAGCTGCCTCCTGCACACCCCCTACTGGGGACGTGCCCACAACCAGTGTACATGCCCTTGACCGGAATCGAACCTGGGACCCTTCAGTCCGCAGACCGACGCTCCATCCACTGAGCCAAACCGGTTTCGGCTACTCTGCCCCATTTTTAATCTTCCCATAGCAGCATTATACACAATAGTTAAAATTTGGAAACAATCTAAATGTCAATCAATCAATAAGTGGATAAACAAAATTTGGTATATACAACATTTTGACCTTAAAAAGGGAGGAAGTTCAGCCCTGGCGCTGTGGCTGTCTTTCTTGGGCATCGTACCATGCACCAAAAGATTGCTGATTCAATTCCCAGTTAGGGCACAGGCCCAGGTTGCAGGCTCGATAGATCCCTGTTAGGAGGATGCAGGAGGCAGCCAATCGATCAATGTTCTGCTCTCACATCAAAGTTTCTTCTTTTCTTTTCTTTTTTTTTTTTTTTTTTTTTTTTTTAAAGTTTCTTCTTTTCTTTCCCTCTCCCTCCTCTCTCTCTCTAAAAATTCAATAAAAATATTTTCAAAAGGAAAAGAAAAAAAAAGGAAGGAAGTACTATTGTATACTACAACATGGATGAACACTGAAGACATACTGAGGGAAATAAGCCAAAATTTGTCACAAAAGGACTAATACTGTAGGAAATCACTTCTACATTCTTTAATGTTATAGAGACAGAAAGTAGAATGAGGTCACCAGGGACTGGGGTAGGGGAGAAGGAAGAGTTATTTTTTTAAGTTTTAAAAATGAAGTGTTTAAGTTTTAAAAGATAAAGAGTTCTGGAGATAGGCAGTGATGATGGTGGCACATTATGACTGTATTTAATACCACCAAACTGTATGCTTAAAAATGGTTAAGACAGTAACTTTTATGTTATGTGTATTTTATCACAATGAAAAAATAGAAAAAAAAATATTTCATTCACATAGGATTAAATATTAAATGCTATCTAATGGTTGAAATCAGATAATTTTGAATTCTAACAAATTGTTTGATTTCCTTCATGAACTTGATTAACCAGCCTCTCTCTCAGACAATCTGCCTCAATGTAATTACTTGGGATGATGGATAACCCTGAATTCCAAGCTATTTTTAGACCTGGAAAACATTATTTGGAAATTTAACTAGAAATGGCCTTTATTCTGAAACAGGTTTCATAATGCTCCTACTTAGAACTTTTAGTGCACTGACTTTAATGCCAGAAAACATAAAAGAAGAATTTCACATACTGGAAGGACTAAAGGAAAAAGACAGAATAACAACCTGAGAGGGTTTTTCCATTGCCAATCTCTAAGCTTTCGTTTAAAAACTAGAAGCCCAGTGCACAAAATTCATGAACGGGGGAGGGGGTCCTCTCAGCCAAGCCTGCACCCACTCCAATCCCCGGACCGCTGGCGCCTAATTGCTCACCTGCCTGCCTGCCTGGTCGCCCCTAACTGCCCCCTGCCCCCACCGGCCTGGTCACACCCAACTGCCTCCCCTGCCAGCCTGGTCACCCCCAACAGCCCCCCCGCCAGCCTGGTCACCCCACGCAGCCTGCTGTTCAGTCGTTTGGTTGTCCCTCACTAATGCCCCTGCCAGCCTGGTTGCCCCACGCAGCCTGCTTGTTCACTCATTTGGTCATCCCTCGGACTGGCCCTGGGCAGCTGGGGGGCTGAGGGGCTCTGAAGGCAGGCGTGTGGAGTGACCGGACCCGGCTGGGGGCAGGCCCAGCCATGCCATGCACCTGTGGCCCTGGCGGGGCTGAGGGGACTGGGCACCACCATCTTGTGGCTGTGGGTGCTGCCATCTTTGAGGGTGTGGCAGTCAATTAGCATATTCCCTCCTTATTGGCTGTGGGCACCGCCATCTTTGAGGGAGGGGCAGTCAATTAGCATATTCCCTCTTTATTAGATAGGATACCTGGTTAGTGCCCTATCACTTTATTTTCCCAGCACCCTAGCAAATACCTCCTTGAGGACTTAGCTACACCTTGTCAGGATAGGTCCACAGTAAGTACTTGATCAATCTATTTATTTCACCCAATGTTAGCAGATTTCCAACTTTTCCCCATGCATAATTTTCCACCTATTTCTCTCTCAAAGCCTTTTTAAAAAAATATATTTTATTGATTTTTTTACAGAGAGGAAGGGAGAGGGATAGAGAGTTAGAAACATCGATGAGAGAGAATCATTGATCGGCTGCCTCCTGCACACCTCACACTGGGAATGGGGCCTGAAGCCCGGGCAGGTGCCCTGACTGGGAATCGAACCAGGGAACTTTTGGTTCATGGGCCGATGCTCAACCACTGAGACAAATGGGCTGAATGAGAATTTGTAAGTTCTTTTAAGGCAGGTCTACTGGCAATAAATTCCTTCCATTTTTGTCTGAGAAGTCTTTATTGCTCCTTCACTTTTGAAGGATAATTTTGCAGGGCACAGAATTCTAGGCTGGTAGGCTTGTTTTCCCCTCTCCAGGCTGTAAATAGTTCACTCCACTATGTTAAGTCAGATGTAGTTCTTACCTAGAGGTAAGTTGTTTTCTTCTTTTGGCTTCAATATTTTTTCTCCCTCTGATTTTCTGAAGTTTACCTATGGTATTATTCCTAGGTATCGTGTTTGTGGGGTTCTTTTGTGGGGGTTACACTGCCTTACTTGGTGTTCTCTGAGATTCCTGGATCTGTGAGTTGGTGTCTCAGATTAATTTGGAAACATTCTCAATCATTACTGCTTCACATATTGCTTCTCGGTTTTTTCCCTTCTGGTATTCCCATTACACATGTGACACACATTGTAGTTGTTCCACAGTTCTTGGATATTCTGCTCTGTCTTTCTGCTTTTCAGTTTTGGAAATTTCTATTGTGGTATTCTCAAGCTCAGAGATTCCTCCCTCAGCCATGCCAAGTTGACTACTGAGCCCATCGAAGGCATTTTTCTTTTCTCATAGTGTTTTTTAAATCTCTACAATTTTGTTTTTATTCTTTCCCAGATTTTCCATCTCTGCTTACATTATCCATCTGTTCTTGCATGTTATGTACTCTTTCCCTAAAGTCCTTAGCATATTAATCATAGTTTTTAAAAATTACTGGTCTGCCTGCCGGCATAGCTCAGTGGTTGAGCATCAACTATGAACCAGGAGGTGACAGTTTGATTCCTGGTCAGGGCACATGCCCAGGTTGTGGGCTCGATCCCCAGTGTGGGGCATGCAGGAGGCAGCCAATGAATGACTCTCTTATCATTGGTGTTTCTATCTCTCTCTTCCTCTCCCTTCCTCTCTGAGATCAATAGAAATATATATTTTAAAATAAAAGTCTGATAATTCCAACTTCCCTGACATATCTGACTCTGGTTTTGATGCTTGTTCAGTCTTTTCAAACTGTATTATTTTTTTTGCCTTTCAATATGCCTGCTAATGTTTTGTTGAAGGCAGACATGATATACTAGTTCAAAAGAACTGCAGTAAAGAGGCCTTTAGTTATTTAGGGCAAGGGAAGCATTATATACTTCTATGATTAGGTCTTAGTCTTTTGGTGAGACTATGCCCCTGAACTGAACTTCACCAGTGCTTCTCAGTTTTTGTTTGTTTGTTTGTTTGTTTTTCCTCCTCTTCTTAGGTGGGCCAGGATGGCTAGAAAGAAGTGGAGTTAGGTATTTCCCCGTCCCTAGGTAGGTTAGGCTCTGGTAACATAGTTCCTCCTGAGGGGAGGCCTCAGTAAGAACAGGATGCTCTGACATATTTCAAAATCATTACTTTCCCACTCCCCCTGCCAGGAGCACAAGGGGGGTTTTCTCCAACATTCACTATGAGGGCCTCGTAGAGCTCCTGGAGGTAAAACTCACAACAGTGTGGGCCCCCTTTTGATTGGGCTCCTCTGGCGTTTTTAACTCTCAGACTGTCCACACTCAGCCGCCAGCAGTTTGTCAATTACAGTCCAGGTTTTCCTACCCCAGGCTTCTGCTCCAGTACATTGTGATTCTGTGCATCCGCCTGTCTCTCCAATTTGAGGGAGTGGGGACAGTAGTTTTCCTTTTGACCTCAACTGATGGATCTACCAAGAGTTGATTTTTGTTATTGTTAATCCTCACCTGAGGATATTTTTTTTCCATCCATGTTTTTAGAGAGAGTGGAAAGGAAGGAGCGAAGGAGGGGAGAAAGAGAGGGAGCGAGCGAGAGAGAAACATAGCTGTGAGAGAGACACATTGGTGGTTGCCGCCCACAGGCACTCCAACCTGCAATCCAGGTACGTGCCCTTGATCAGGAATCAAACCCGTGACCCTTGGATGCACAGGCCAATGCTCTAACCACTGAGAACACTGGCCAGGGCAAGTGTTGGTTGATTTTTCAGTTTGTTCAGCTTTTTACTCATGATGATGAAAGGGCAACTTCTAAGCTCCTTACATGCTAAGAACTTTAAGGAAAGAGTACGTACATAACATTCTTTATGATAAGAAGTTAGCCATTAATCATATGGTTGTTTCCCTATATGTAAGGAGTAAATTTTCTCTTGTTGCTTTTAAGTTTTTATCTTTGTCTGTCAATAATTTTACTCTGATGTATCTAGGTTTGTGTTTATCCTACTCGGGAGTTCATTGAGTTTCTTGGATCTGTATATTAATGTTTGTGTTATGCCCTGAATAATATACCCCAAAGATGTCCACAATCCTCAGAACCTATTAGTAGGGTAAATTATCTTACTTACACGGGAAAAGGGACAGTGCAGATGTGAATAAAGATCTGGAGATGGGGAGCTTATCCTGCCTTATCCAGATCACAGGGGTCCTCATAACAGAGAGGCAGGAGATGAAGTCATAGAGTAGATGTGACAACAGCAGTAGAGGCTGGAGTCATGTGAGGAGGAGTCCCTGAGCCAATGAATGCTGGTGGCCTGTAGAAGCTGGAAAAGGCAAGTAAACCGATTTTCCCCTAGAACCCGCTAAAGAAATACAGCTCTGCTGACACCTTGATTTTAGGACTTCTGATCTCCAGAACTATAAGATAATAATTTTGTGAGGTTTTAAACTATTATAGTTTGTGGTAACTTATTACAGCAGCAACGGGAAACTAATACAATGTTTCTCATCATACTTGGAAATTTTTAGACATTATTTCAAGTTATTTTTTTCTGCCTCATTCCTTCACTACTCTTCTTCTGGGACTCCCAAATGTTAGTTCATTCGATGTCCCACTGATTTTTGAGGCTGTTAATTTATCTTCAACCTTTGTTCTGATCTTTATATTGAATTTCTACTGATATTTTTCATGTTTCTCGATCCTTGCTTCTGCCATCTCAAACCTGCTAATGAGCTCCTCTAAAGAATTTTTCATCCCACTGCCATTTTGTTTGACTACCTCCACCTCAGGTATTTACTCCAGGATGCTTCCAAGATTCCCAAACCTGATTTGGACCCTGAAGACCTTGTGCTCTGGTAATTCCCCAAGTGTTCTTCTAACAAAGCAATCTCTCCCCTGGGTTTACTTGTCTGTCTCCCTCTCACTGCCTTCTATGTGGTATAGTGTCAAGAAACATTTGTTGGATAAATAAGTTAATGACTCTAGTTACAGAGCATACAGGGGAAGGTGACTGATTTTGATTAGAGGCTGGGGAAATTTTCACAAAGGGTGTAGCAATTAAGCTGGGACAGCACGGCTTAAAATCTGTAAAGCTCCTCAATGCTCCCCAAATGAGGCCCACACTGACCTTCAAGATTGGGTCTCAGGTTCTCTCCTACTCTCTGCTGGAGTCATCAACTAACACTTACCAGCCCTCTGAGATTCCTACCTTTATCTCGCTTCCCGTTGTTTGCAAACATTCTCTCTGTAGGAAAATGCACCCAACCATCTTCCCCCAAAAGCCTAAGACACTGGGAACACCTTGCCAGCTCTACATCTGCACCTTTGACTTGTGGCCAGTTTGACACAGGACCTAACGCTAAAGGTCAAAGTTCCAGAAGGAGCTCTTCTTCTGAGGTTGGATTTTCAGTTCTCAAACTCTTTGCCTTCTCCTGAACCAACACTAGGCTACAAGGCAACAGGAGTTGATGCCCACTTCCCAGCCACATACCCAAAAGATACACTTGTGGTTTGGGGGTTTTGTTTCATTTTCATTTTGTCAATGACTTTATAATCTTGCTGAAACATAATATACTTCAATTTGTCCAGTTTAATCTTTCTCCTCCGAAGTCATTCCAACTCAATACCACTGCAACTTACCACTCAAATTGCAGTATTTGTCAGTTTCAAAACATTTTATGTTCCTTTATTGCATAACCCCATGTTTCTTATTACCAGAAATTTCAACATATGATTTGTCACCTATAGGTTATAATGGGGTTAAACATGTTAACTCAGAACAGTTCAAAACTAACTATGAACATGGTAAATAAACATGGACTCAGATTGGTGGAGATAAGAATGCCAGTCACAGCCATGGCCCCATCCTTTGTCTACAGCACTTGTGTGGGTGTACCTGGCTCTGCAGCATAGCTTGATTAGAATTTGGAAAAGCTCACTAGGTCAAAAGCTCATTCTAGTAACAATCGATCACATATCTCAAAGTTTGTGCCCAAACACCTCAAACAAACAAACAAACAAAAAAACCAGCTTCCAGCTTTTGCAGGTGGATCTGTGTGTGGCAAGGAAAGCACAGAGTTCAGACAATTTTCAAGTCTTCCTCAGCTTTTACTTTCCATCAGCCCCTCTCATATTTCTTCTGTATGTGCACCTAGGGATCTGTGGGAGTTTATCAAGCCTGTCTACAGCTGTCTCACTACAGGACCTCTGTGAAATTTCCAGCTATTCCACCCGTCCACTAATTTCCCAATTAGGGCCACAGCCTCAAACTAGCAAAGCTGTTAGCCTTCAGCACTCACTTGACACCAATGTTGCTGCCCTTACTGACAAAGTTTCTGGCATGATGCTGTTTTCTGTTCCAAACACTTGGCCTCCTCCAACAGTGCGATTGCTGGTCTTCACAACTTGCCCTGCCTTGGTTAAACTACTGCAGGGACCGGTCGGCGTGGCTCAGTGGTTGAGCATCGTCCTATTTACCAGGAAGTCACAGGTTCGATTACTGGTCAGGGCGCATGTAGGGGGTGTACAGGATTGATGTTTCTCTTTCACGGATGTTTCTCTCTCTCCCTCTCCCTTCCTCTCTCTGAAATCAATAAAAAACATTTTTTTTAAATCTACATTTAAGAAAAAACACACAAAAACAAAACTACTGCATTGATTGATGAGCTAGGATTATGGGATGGAAGCCATCACCCCAGATAATAATACTAGATTCTCACTGGTCTTACCTAATGTTCAGTGGTTTTTCATAAAAAAAATGTTTCCCAATTTGTTGTATGTCTTTGGTCGATTTCCAGACCTCTGATATGATTGTTTTTGACAATTTTATCCTGTTTTATAGTTGTTGTTGTTTTGAGATTTGCCAATTTCCTCACTCTGCCATACCAGAAGTCTTCTCCCCTATCGCAAGGACTATTAAGTAGAATTTTTTCTACTCCTAGAAACAAATACTCTGACAATAGTACAAACCTAATCAAGGAGAAATGTGTCTCTCAAATATTCCTATTTAAATGTCTTCTCTGTGCCAAATTAAATTAAAAACATTGAGAGGAGTGCATGGGTTTGGATTGACGGCAGGCCTGTCCCCTGGGTCTCTCATATGCCCCACGCCAGAGCAAGCTGCGGCCTTGAACCATTGCCCAGCCTCTGCCCCTAGGCTGCAGGCACTGAAGCAGGTTGCACAGGGGAAAAAATGTTGAGAGGAAAAAAAGCAATTATCCTTCATTTAAAGTTGGGGGTGGAGATACTAATCACTGCAAAACTTTCTTCTTGTTGTATAAATTCACATTTCCTCACTGAACCCTTGGCCTGGTGTCAGCTGCTACAGATGTCCAACCACACCTTCCCTCTGGCATAATTATTTCTTACAATTCAGTGGGTTTTCCTCACTAACTAATATCTCTTTAAACTTAAGTCTGTCTTGCTTTTTCACTAAGATCAAGTTGCCAGCTACCATTTTTCTATTAGAATATAAATGAGAGGTGTGAATAATAATTTCAACTGTTTATCGATACAGTAAACTGTGTTTGGAACCAAGCAGACCTTGGTTTGAATGCCAATAACCAGGCTAAGTGAGTGTCTTTGGATAAGCTATTTAATATTTCAACCAGTTTCCTCACCTGCAAAATATATCTAATATCTGCCTTACACAGTTGCAGTAAGGATTAGATAAGTATATGTATGTTAAGAAGCCCAGATAAATGACTGCAATTATCACAACAATTGCTGGGTTTTCTATCTAGAAAGATGGCAGGTAATGTCAGAAAGAGTAAAGAGAAGAAACAAAGAAAAGGAATATATCAATCTCATTCCTTGCTGTGTCTAGAACTAATGGATGGCCAAATTAATTAGTTTAAATTTCCTTCTCTCTCCTTATGTACCAATGAACAATGAAGTGACCTTCTCTTTTTTATCCCCCTTTTCATTAATTGATTTGCTTCTACATAGTGCAATATCCTATCACAAGACTGAGGAGGAAACCCAGAATTGTCTGGTGCCTCCTGCCAGAACTTCCAGAAAACTCTGTTGCACTTGATCCATCAACATGTGCTCTCTCCGTGTTCTAAGAAGCAGTGCTTCATTGATGTTTCTGTGCTGAGCACAAAGCGGGTGTGTAGTAATGTTGCTGAACAAATGATGAACAAACAAGCAGCACATAAGAAATGAGCACACTGAACACTGGGCTTCCTCACAGTAGGCCTATCTCCTGGTTTTCAGGAACTGGGACTTCAGGGCCCCACTGCTATTCCACAGTCAGCGGCCTGCAAAAACTACGACTCTTTTGTGCAAGCTGCTGGACTGGACCCTTCGCAGGTACACATACAGGTATGTACGAACCACTGTTTTGTTGTCATAAATCTCCAGGCTAACATGAGAGAAAAAGCTCAACCTCTATAAAGACCTGGCATTTGACAGAAAAGGCAATTGACAGAAAAGGTGCTGCGTTTAGGTGCTTTTTATATATCACAGAGCGCCACGAGATCTAACGTCACAACCCTTCACTCCTTTGAATGCAGTAGAAAGAAATTTATAACAACACCAAACTAAAAGTACATTTTTATTTCTAATATAATTAATTTTTTGTTTTGAAACAAAAAAATACATGACAACTAAAAAAACATTACTACACAGATTCTAAAAAAAAAGACTAAAAAAAAGTTAATTTTGCCCTGACTGGTTTGGCTCAGTGGATAGAGCGCCGGCCTGCGGATTGGGGGGTCCTGGATTCGATTCAGTCAAGGGCATGTACCTTGGTTGCAGGCACATCCCCACTGGGGGGTGTGCGGGAAGCAGCTGATCGATGTTTCTCTCTCATTGATGTTTCTAACTCTCTCTCCCTCTCCCTTCCTCTCTATAAAAAATCAATAAAATATATATATTTTTAAAAGTTAATTTTTAGCCTGTTATCATATATGGCTGTTGTGGGAAAAAATATTAATAGCAATTACTAATTTTTTTAGTGTTTGCAATGTGCCAAGACTCTGGGCTATAAATAAACTTCATACCCATGATCTCATTTCATCCTCATGGCAATCCTAGGAGGTAGGTATGATAGTTATTTCCATTTGCTAAATGAGAAAACATCTTAAGTCGCATAGCTAGCAAATGGCAAAAAAAAAAAAGCAAGCCTGGCTGATGTGGCTCAATGGTTGAGTGTTAACCTATGAACCAGGAGGTCACAGTTCGATCTGTTCAGGGCACATGCCTGGGTTGTGGGCTCAATCCCCAGTGTGGGGCGTGCAGAAGGCAACCAATCAATGATATTCTCTCTCTCTCTCTCTCAAATCAATAAAAAAAAAATTGTTTTAACAGCAAGAGAGATTTGAACCAGGTATTTAGACTCTAAAGCCCACTTTTTACTCTTAAGTGCATCAAAAAAGGGGGTTATGTAAAAAAAATCCTTAGTTGAAGCCTTAAAGAGGAAGGATTCTAATACTGTCTAGGTGGTAAATAGATCCCTAAATTCAGTCTGATCACCCAAACAGAATACAAAGGCTTTTATGAGATAACTGACTGTAAGTAAGCTCATTGCTTAACAGGAACTCGGTACAATTTCCTTGAGCTAGTTTACCTAATATGTTAAGCCAATGTGGATTATACTACTACTAGAGGCCTGGTGCACGAAATTCGTGCACGGGGGGTGGGGGAGTGGGGGAGTGTCCCTCAACCCAGCCTGCACCCTCTCCAATCTGGGCCCCTCAAGGGATGTCCGACTGATGGGATCGGGCCTAAACGGGAGGGATGTCCGACTGGTGGGATCGGGCCTAAACGGGCAGTCGGACATCCCTCTCACAATCCAAGACTGCTGGCTCCCAACTGCTCGTCTGCCTGCCTTCCTGATTGCCCCTAACCGCTTCTGCCTGCCAGCCTGATCACCCCCTAACCACTCCACTGCCAGCCTGATTGATGCCTAACTGCTCCCCTGCCAGCCTGTTTGCCCCTAACTGCCCTCCCCTGCAGGCCTGGGTGCCCCCCCAACTGCCCTTCCCTGCAGGCCCAGTCACCCCCAACTTCCCTCCTCTGCCGGCCTGGTCACCCCTAAATGCCCTCCCCTGCTGGCCTGATCACCCCCAACTGCACTCCCTTGCAGGCCTGGTCCCTCCCAACTGCCCTCCCCTACTGGCCATCTTGTGGTGGCCATCTTGTGTCCACATGGGGGCAGGATCTTTGACCACATGGGGGCAGACATCTTGTATGTTGGAGTGATGGTCAATCTGCATATTACTCTTTTATTAGATAGGATTGAGGCCTGGTGGATGGGTGGGGGCCAGCTGGTTTGCCCTGAAGGGTGTCCCGGATCAGGGTGGGGTTCCCTTGGGGCGTGGGGCGTGGGACTGCCTGGGCGAGGGGCCTGTGGTGGTTTGCAGGCCGGCCATGCTCCCTGGCGACCCAAGCGGAGGCCCTGGTATCTGGGATTTACTTATCTTCTACAATTGAAACTTTGTAGCCTGGAGCGGAGCCAAGCCTTCTGCTCTCTCCGTGGCAGCAGCCATTTCTGTTGGGATTTATTTACCTTCTATAATTGAAACTTTGTAGCCTGGAGTGGAGGCCTAGGCCGACCAGGGCTGCAGAAGCTTGGCTCCTCCATCGCCAGGGGCAACCCTAGCCTCCTGCTCTCTCCAGCTCCGTGGCTGCTGCCATTTTTGTTGGGATTTATTTATCTTCTATCATTGAAACTTTGTAGCATTGAGTGGAGGCCTAGGCCTGCAAGGGCAGGCGGAAAGCTTGGTTTCCTCCATTGCCAGGGAAACCCAAGCCTTCCTCCTGCTCTCTCCATGGCCGCAGCCATCTTGGTTGGGTTTATTTGCATATTCGCTCCTGATTGGCTGGTGGGCGTGGCGGAGGTATGGTCAATTTGCATATTACTCTTTTATTAGATACGATACACATAGAGAATTTTGAAATAATAGTTTACTAATATACCAGTAATTTCCAATTTAGCAACAGCTAAGCCCTACTCACATAAACCTGGAAAAATTTACATTTCCATTCAAAACTTAATGTCCGTACTGAATAAAATAGGAGCTAACTGCAGCAAGAACCTCAAACTATCATAAGCAATGTTCAATTAATTCCGCGGCCATCAGCATGCCTCTCCGTCCAATAAGCCAAGTCTTGGGCTACTGTGAATTTAAGAAGATGCAGAAGGTAGAATCCAAAGGAATTTGTTGAACTTCTTACATTGGTGGGTGGCAAGAAGCTTCCAAGCTAAATTTACAGGACATTCAATCTCAATTTTCATTCCCATGCTTATGGCCTTCCAGAACAGGTTAATGGAGAGTTCACTTCCCCGTTAAAATCATTAACATTACCAACCAAAGAAAGGCCTCGTATGTTATAACTGGGTGGGTGTGAGAAATGACATCATTAACATGAAAGAGGACAAGTCCTCAAAGGGTTAACTATCAGAGACAAAACTTTTGACTGGAATTCAGCAGGATCTGGAACCACAGATAACACTTCTTTAAATCAGCGTAGGTATAAGACATTATGGGCTAGATCTAACCACTGGAGGGCATCCTAGCCATGCACAACTGCAAGGCGCTCACTTGAAACCCAGGCTGTGTGTTCTGCAGTCCAACACTTTCCTGCACTGTAAATAAACTTTAAAAAGTAACTTTTCCCTTTTGCCAAAGGGAAAGAGGTCTTTGTTCTCCCTCCTTTTTCTTAAAGCATTTCCTTGAAAAACCCAGTATTTTTAACTCCTTCCTGTTCCTTTGGTATGTCTGCAAATCTTTTAAAAGGCTAAATAAACTAGCTCTAGCACGGCCAGTGTAGCTCAGAGGTTGAACATCGACCTATGAACCAGGAGGTCACGGTTCGATTCCCAGTCAGGGCACACGCCTGGGTTGTGGGCTCCATCCCTGGTGTGGGGTGTGGAGGAGGCAGCCCATCAATTATTCTCTCATTATTGATGTTTCTATCTCTCTCCCCCTCTCCATTCCTCTCTGAAATCAATAAAAAATATATTTACTAAATAAATAAGTAAGGCCCTGGCTGGTTTGGCTCAGTGGATAGAGTGTCGGACTGAAGGGTCCCAGGTTCCATTCCGGTTAAGGACACATGCCTGGGTTGCGGGCTCAGTCCAACGTGCAGGAGGCAGCCGATCAATGATTCCCGCTCATCATTGATGTTTCTCTCTCTCTCTCCCTCTCTCTTCCTCTCTGAAATCAAAATATATTAAAAATAAATAAATAAGTAAACAAACTAGCTCCAGCCACAGGTACTACCCAGAAACTTTTTTCTGAAGGGCCTAGAAGCCATCTCTTTTCAATGTAAACATCAAGGAAGAAACTCAGTCACCCTGGGAGGTTACATGACTACCTGCTCATAGAGATTAGAGATTTTCTAGTTTTCCTTCAGATAAAGGTAATTAACTAGCACAGATGACCACCCCAATTACCAGGTGAATTTAGGGTGAACTATAAAAGCACACATAGTAGATGGTGCCATCAAGTCTTCTTACAAAAGGAATCTGGAGACTTTGTGTGTAATGTTTTAAATGATGGGATTTCTTTTTTGTTTTTGTAATTCTGGGTTCATGTTTATTCAATAGTAGGACTATTTTCTTCCTTTCTACATTTCTAGAAACAATTTTCTAGGTTGGCAGGTGATTTTATTTTTAACTTTTCCCCCACATAAGTGTGAAGAACAGTCTACACTTAGTGGGCCGCCTCACTGCAGCTTTCTTGCCCTCAATATCAGGAAAAAATATTCCTCCCTGACCAAAGCTCTTTAGAGACTTAGCCCATTCTTGCTGTCTGTGTTAGATCCTTCTTTATCATTGCCTCTGTGACACCTCTACTCAAAGACATTTTATTCAATACTGAACTCATGCTCTTTCCCCAGTTTCCCATTTCAGATGCACAAGCCAGAAAAGGAAGACTTAGACCTGACACCTCCCTCCCCTTTTCACCCCAGAGTGAACCTATACCAAGCCCCACTAAGCATGCCTCCTTAAAGAGCCCTCACACTGATCAACTTCTGCCTCCACTGAGGAGCCAGAGTGATCTCTGATACACACAGACCTGCTGGTGCTACTCAGTGACTGGAACTCTCCAATGGCGTCTGCCATTGTTAAGATGAGACCCAACTCTTTCGCATCATGAGCGCTGTAGTCTGACTCTTGCTTACCTCTCCCACTTCATCTCCCTGACTCCTCCCTCCCTCCGTCCTCCAGCCCCCACGGGGAGCGTAAGTTCCGTAAGGATAGAGACCCTGCCTATTTGCTGATGCTGTATCCCTAGGACAGTGCCTACCACATAGCAGATGCTAAACAAATATGTCTAAGAATAATGTTGATAAAACAATTGTAGCATCTGACATGGAAGGCAAATAAAACATTAACTAAATTATGCATGGTGAAAGGAAATTATGCATGTTTGTATCCTAGGTGGCTAACACAGGGCTTGGACCATAGTGGGGCTAAAACTATGTTTGTTAAATCGTTTTGCAAACCAGAGACGAATATAATGAAATACAATAACGGCACTCAGTGTCTATCGGCTGTGAAGTTCAAATTACCAATGCCGATTAAGTCTCACATTTAGGTATTTCTCTCTCCTCTAATCCCCTTTCCCATCCTGTGGACAACCAGAGGTCTAACCACAGGTGTGAAGGAGGAGGCTGAACTCCAAGACAGAGCAGGGCTGTGCGCGCTTTTATGACGCCTCCTTTGTACAGTCGTGTTAGGACTACATACATTTCAGTCCACCGCTCATCCGGAAGCTCACATGGGGCCAGACACCAGCTGAGTACCCGCCGTGCGTGCCCTCATTCGTGCCGGACAACCTGGTGAGCGGGCGTATTCCCTCCGCGGGGACGGCCGAGGACGCGGGCGGCGAGAGGGTAAGTGGCACAGCCAGAAAGCGTCCGAGGAAGGAGGATCTGAGTGCGGCATCTGAACCCGCCATTGCCAGGGGGGCGGCTCGCACTCCGTCCCACCTCCTCGCTAACCCTGCGAGACACCTGGCTACAGGGCCACCCGCGTCCGGGGCCGGCCCGGTCCGCCGCCTGCACACGCCAGTGCGGGAAGGACGGCGCGAGCCGGGCCGCCGCCTCAATACGCGCATTTCCAGCCGCGCATCCCGAACACGACGAAGCGCAGGCTCCCCAGAGAGGACGCGAGCCGGCGCCCGAGACCGCGCCCCGCTCGCTCGGCACCCTCGCTCCTCCTCGCGCCCGGGAAGGGAACGCAGAGCCCGGGGACGCCCGCGCGCCGAGACTCTGGGCGGGACTCGGGCGCCTGCCCCGGGGGCTCCTTCCCACCAGCCCCTACCTGGGAGCCGCAGAGACCATGGGTCAACCAACCGCGTCCTCCGCCTCGGAAGTGACGTCAACCCCTCCGCCAAGCTCCATCCAATGACAGCCTTCAGGCTGCGCAAGCGCGTTGGCCGTGCTGCCCTCGGGGCGCACGCAGGCCGCGCCGGACGCAGCTGTCTACAGGGCCTCTTCCTACCTGAGTGTCTCCCCTCTATCTTCCGGAGGGGAATTGGGAAGGTATTGTTTTGGGCTCCCCAAATTTGGGGCAGAGGGGGGACAAATTTGGACATGTGTGCTACACTTACCAAGACTTATTAGAAAGCCATAGTAATTAAAATATTATGACATTGGCGCAAAGATAAACCAAAAATATCAATGATGTAAAAAATAATTCAACAAGTAAATAGGAAGATCTGATTGGGTTTATTAAGTGATTCATGATCGGGGCAGCATCCCACCCAGTTACTAGGAGCTCCAAAGGACTACAGAAAGGGCAAGTTTTTAGTTTTGCTTTAAAATCTTTTTTTCTATTTTTCAATGCCAGTTGGCATACATTATTATATTAGTTTCAGATATACACCCCAGTGATTAGACATTACATAATTTACTAAGTGATCACCCCAGTAAATCTCACACCATCTGACACCACCCACAGTTGTTAGGATGTTATTGGCCATAATCCATATGCTGTCCTTTACAACCCCATGACTCTAGTCACAAAAGTACCAATTTGTACTTCTTAATCCCTTCACCTTTTTCACCCATCTAGCAACCGTCAAAGTGTTCTCTGTATCTATGATTCTGCCTCTGTTTTACTTGGTCATTTTTTTTAATCCTCACCTGAGGATATTTTTCCATTGATTTTAGAGAGAGGGAAAGACAGAGAGAAATATTGATGTGAGAGAAACTCATAAACTGGTTGCCTCCTGCACAAGCTCCCACCAGGGCCAGGCCGAGGAGGAGCCGAGGTACGTGCCCATGACCAGAATCAAACCAGGGACCTTGAGTCTGCAGGCCAATGCTCTATCCACTGAGCCAAACCGGCCAGGGTTGCTTCTTCATTTAATTTCCTTTTTAGATTCAATTGTTGGTATATGTGTACTTATTGCCATGTTATTATTCATATTTTCTTTTTTGTTGTTGTTCATTCTCACCTGAGGATATTTCTGCCCCTAACACAGGAGCCCACCTTATACGGCACGACTTACTTTAGCGGGACTCCAGTGCTCACAGAGTCCGCCCTTTGAGTGTGTCTGCTTATGGAAGTGGCTGGGGGGTGGTGCTTCAAGGTGGTCTGAAGCTGTCCACTAGGTGCACTGGCTCTGGCCCAGGTCAGCCACTGCCTGTGTTCTGCCCGAGGCCACTCAGCATGAGCTACAAAGCAGTCTGCAGATGGCTGCTACTTGTGCTGGCCTTGTAGGTGCCCAAGCAAGGCCAAGCTGTGACGCAAGGCAGGCTGCTGCTAGCACTGGATCTGGGGCCACTTAGCGAGAGGTATGGGCCATGCTGAGGCCAGCTGCTGCTTGTTTGAGAGATTTTAGGGAAATCTGAAGCATGAGCCAAGACAGGCCATTTGGATAGAAAAGCCAATGGAAACAGTATGGGTGCACCTGGCAGTTGGTTGGAGCAGAGTCTCAGGGAATCACCCGGATGGGGCAAACAGCATGAGCCAGTTGATGGAGTCTCAGATATGGGGCCGCCAGCCAATTCTGAGGTGTGATGAGGGTCTCAGTTAAAGAACAATGTCCTTTGCCAGCACTTTTCTCTGACACGAAGCTTCACACATATCCACCACCACCACCCCCAGCTCTCATCCTGATGCCAGACAATTCAGTTGTCAATGTAAGCAATGTTCAAGTTTGTAGAGAATTTTTCTGATTTTATTTAAGCCAAACTGCCAACAGTTGCCAGGAAGCAAAACCTCAAAGGATTGAGAAAATGCTCCAGAAAATGGCAATTTTTCCCTAGCCGGTTTGGCTCAGTGGATAGAGTGTTAGCCTGTGGACTGAAGGGTCCCAGGTTCAATTCCACTCGGGGGCACGTGCCGGGTTTTGGGCTCGATTCCCAGTGGAGGGCGTGCAGGAGGCGGCCAGTCAATGATTCTCTTTCATTGATGTTTCTGTCTCACTCTCCCTCTCTCTTCCTCTCTAAAATCAATAAAAATAATTTAAAAGAAAATGGCAATTTTGCACCTTATTTTATGCATTACAATCAAAAGAGGAAGTGGGAGAGGGTTACATGAAATCCAATGGTGATAGATTAGGGAGGCGGGAGAAAGCAAAGTGGGGAAATCTGTGGGATTGGCTAAAAAGTAAAATGATAGACACATACTTCTTTTACCTAGGTGGGTACAGGATAGTTAACAGTCAACAACTAACATGATAACAATTACAATGAGAAGATTTGTGGTCTCTGCCCTGTGGTTGTGAAGGGTGTGGAAAAAGGGAAAATTACCTTGACATTCCAAAGGTATGTTATCATAGATGCAAAAAGACAACAGACAGTCTCAATTAAGGTAAAGATTGACTTTTGTCAGGGATAGTTCTAACCAGGACATGACTTCCTGCCATGACCTGCTTTTAGTTAGAAAATTTTCATTTCAGACCATCCTATGTGGTTACTTTAAGTCTCTGAGTTTGTAAGATCACCATGAAGGCCTCCACTGAGCTTATCAGGTTTAGTATGTTGCCCCTTTCATCCACAAGTTCCTCCCCATATGTCTCTTGTGCCTTTCAAGCTGCTGCCCCCCGCCCCCCGGCCACTGGAGCTAAAAGGAAGTGAGTCCAAATAGGTCTGTGCACAAGCCCTTTAAGAGGAACCGCCTGGGACTCCAGCAGCACTCCAACTCCTTCAGCCACAATTCCCACAGTGTTTCTTTTTATAATCCTCACTAGTGACCCAGTGTATGGATTCGTGCACATTGAAATTAATTAGAAGAAATATTTTAATATCGCTATTCACCCTTTCTCTATAATAGAAGTGTCAGAGATGAAAGAAAATTAGTAAAATGTATATGAAAATAATATATAAATTGATTAATAAACAATAACAACATGATGTAACAACAACAGACATGAAATAAAAACAACAAAAACATGATATAAAAACAACATTGATAAAAACAATGACTGATAAATTGATTAAGCTCATTCTAACACTGAGGCCAGTGTCAGACGGGGACAAATCATTTCTTGGAATCAGAACAACCTCTCCTCTGCATATCCTGTTAATACTTCAGCTTCGATTATGTTAGGTCCCAATCTTTGATAATAAATCTAGTACAAAGACCCCTTTTACTATTAAGGTTTCTTAGTAGCATGATGATTGCACCACTTTCAATTCTAATTTATGACACAGCATTCCCAAAGGAGTAATACTTTTTAGAAATTCGATGGGAAAATTTTCCTTTTCAGCATTATTGTCGATTACACTGTCATCTCTGAGTCCTAATGCAATATTTGTTCCCCAGCCTTTTTCACCATGTGGAAAAAGAATAGGATACATCATTGCATCTAGTATAGGAAACAGGATACTGATTTGTTTCATTTTAGTGGCATTCGGATTATTGGGATCTGGTTTACAAAATGAATGAGCAAGTCCCTTTCAAAAGGAGGTCCTCCATCTTCATTTCTGAATATGACGGCAACTTCTGTTACACGGGGATAAGTTTATCTACCTGATCACCATTATGACCATATTTAATCGTCATTGTTACTTCCATGGAACTCCGCCACTTTCTTTTAGCTTCAGAATGTCAATAAAAACAACCAAATTCACGATCGACAATGACAGATCGAAACACATATGTGCAATTGGTGACAGCGAGAGCTTTATATGTATCACGCATGTGCGAGTCAACTTGGCCTTTTATATATATAGAATAAACTTGCTTAATTAGACCTGCTTTCTAATTTAGCTAAACTTTTTTCAGCCCAGTGAACCACCCCAACTTCTCTTCCAGATAATTGTCAGCAACACAGCAGTAAATATCAGCATGAAGCAGATTATTATTGTAGATCACACAGGGAGAACAAAGGGTAAAATACTTAACTGCAGCAGTGTTTGACTATATTCTGCGCAGTGAGAAAACCCGAAGTCATTTTCAAGGTCCACCATTTCTTATTTCTTTTCAGTCCGGTCAAGTTTCTAAGCTTTCTAAATCTCCGTTTTCCGGCTAATGAAAAGAAAATAGGATTCTGCCGAGTCTCCTATCTACCTACTCCAGGACTTTTGCGAGGATCAAATGAGATGAGGCATGGGAAAATGCTTCACAGACATTTGGTTAAAGTGTAAAGTGTTTCCACCTGGCTATAAAGCAAGTTGTGTTCCTGGGATGAAGAAACTGCAAGGAGGCTAGTCGCTAGGGAGAGGAAGCCAATTGTTGCTACTTGACATCATTACCCAGATGGTCAGACACTTAGCATATTAGCCTTTTATATAGATTGGAGGCTATTTTTCCCCATTGATTTTTTAAAAATACGTTGTTGTTGTTTTTTAAAATATTTTTTATTTAATTTCAGAGAGGAAGGGAGACACAGAAACATCAATGATAAGAGAGAATCATTGATCAACTGCCTCCTGTACACCCCCCACTGGGGACCCAGCCTGAAATCTGGGCATGTGTCCTTACCTGGAATCAAATTGTGACCTGGTTCATAGGTCAGTGCTCTACCACTGAGCCACACCGGCTGGGCTTCCATTGATTTTAAGAGTGGTTAGGTGTTGGAGACCGGGTGTAAGCTGACACGGTCCTTGCACCTGTAGGGGCTAGCAAGGCTTGGTCCCCTACCCACACAGTTTTCCCAGGCCTGTTTGGATGGCGGTTATCAGTAGAATGAGAGCAACCATTCATGGCTTGCCAAGAAGTCTGTAACTATTTACTGAAATTTACTATACTAAGAATCTGCCTGATTTACTGTACCAAGAATTTGTCCTTCTGCTCTGTCTCTCCCTTAGAGATTAAGAGGAACAAAGAATACATTCCACTTCACAGACCTCCTATTCAGTATTTGTGTATAAAAGGCATTACACAGTTAATAAACTGCACTGCAGTCTCTCGAGGGCTCGCAGACCTCCTGACCCCGCTGTCCTGTCTTTCTTTCTTTTCTCAATTCCCACCTCCCTACCTCAGCCCGGTTCAACCTGTCAGGCTGGCCCTGACAGTTAGGAGTGAGGGAGGGGGAGAAAGAGAGAAACATTGATTAGTTGCCTCCCACATGCACCCTAACAGAGGCTAGAGGTTAAACCTGAAACCCAAGTAAGTGCCCTTGACTAGGAATTGAACCTGCAACCCTTCAGTGCATGGACTGACACTCTAATCACTGAGCCGCATAGATCAGGGCTATTCCCTCTGGTTTTTACAACCGGAGTTATGGGACTTCTCTTCCTGGCACTGGAACTGTTGTAGTCAGGGGAACAGCACTCTGTGTTAGACCAGTGGGGTCAGACTGGCCCATCCTGAGTTCAGCAACCTTGGTACTTGTGTTCTGGCTAGGAAAGAATTCAGAGCCAAAACTCAAACTATAAGAGAACATCTATAATAATAAAAGCATAATATGCTAATTAGACCAGACAGCCGAATGACCTTCCAGACGAAGCTGTGGCTGCAAGGGCTGAGCCCCTTGCACAAATTTTGTGCATCGGGCCTCTAGTATATATACAAAAGCCTAAGCGACCGTTGGACCGTTTGACTGGTAGCTATGACACACACTAACTACCAGGGGGCAGATCCTCAATGCACAGGCATGGAAACATGGAACAGACTGATGAATCTCAGAGGGATAGGGGGAGGGAGGAAGGCCGGAAGAGAGTAATCAAAGATCTTATATGCATACTAGAGGCCTGGTGCATGAATTCATGCACCGGTGGGGTCCCTCGGACTGGCCTGTGGGGATCGGGCCGAAACCAGCAGTCCGACATCCCGAGTGGTCCCGGATAGTGAGAGGGCCTCCGTGCACTGGGCCTCTAGTTTATTTATAAAATCACAGAGATAGAAGAAGTGATTCGTAGACAAGATGGGCTGAGGAAACAGTTATAGAAGCAAAGGAAGGGCCCTAAAAGCTTGGGAGTGAGGAAGGTAATGGTAAATCCCCTGGGGGGAGGAAAAGGGAGAAGGGGAAGGGAAGGGAAGGGAAAGGCATGGATGTGCTCCCGGGAGGAAGAGTGCCTGGAGGGAGAGTGCACTGGATCCTCTGTTATAATGGTCTTAAGGCTGGAGATTTAGGGGAGGTCCCAGAGGAAGATCTCAACAGAATATTCAGCAGCTTTCCAGGGGTGTCCTTTCAGGGTCATGATCTCCATTGATTGATTGGTCAGCACCAGGGCAGGGGGTCATTAGTCAAGGCAGCTGGTCCTGAGGTCAGTCTTGGCGTCACTGGTCTGGTTTTGCTGCTTTTCTGGGCCTGGAGCTGAAATACAACAGAGGCCTGATGTTATCTCTGGGGAGGAAAGGTCAGGGGTCCACACTGCATGACCAACAATATGCCAGGGAGGAAAGGTCACCCTGGGGATGAGGTCCCATGTGGGGCTTTCTTTTTTTTAAAATATTTTTTTATTGATTTCACAGAGGAAGGGAGAGGTGACGGAAGAGAACGGGCGCCTTCCCTCTTCTGTCCGCACGGGCGCCCGTCCTCCAATCACTCTCAGACCCCTCACCCCCAGCGCGCGGGGGACACGGAGCAGGGCTGGAGGCAGGGAGGAGCCATCCCAGGTCCATTTCTGCTGTGTTTGGCAGCGAAGCTGGCGCGCCCGCTCACGTGGGGTTAAGTGCAGTGGCCAGACATCCCTCTCACAATCCAGGACTGCTGGCTCCCAACTGCTTGCCTGCCTCTGCCTGATTGCTCCTAACTGCCCTCCCCTGCTGGCCTGGTCACCGCTAACTGCCCTCCCCTGCAGACCTTGTCCACCACAACTGCCTTCCTCTGCAGGCCTGGTAACCCCCAACTGCCCTCCCATGAAGGCCTGGTTACCCCCAACTGCCCTCCCCTGCTAGCTTGGTCCCCCCCAACTGCCCTCCCCTGCTGACCTGGTCTCCCCCAACTGCCTTCCTCTGCCGGCCCGGTCAACCCTAACTGCCCTCCATGCTTGCCTGATTGCCCACAACTGCCCTCCCCTGCAGTCCTGGTCCCCCCCAACTGCTCTCCCCTGCAGGCCTGGGTCCCCCCCAACTGCCCTCCCTTGCTAGCCTCGTCTCCCCCAACTGCCCTCCTCTGCCAGCCTGGTCACTCCCAACTGCCCTCCTCTGCTGGCCTGGTCACCCCTAACTGCCCACAACTGCCCTCCCCTGCAGGCCATCTTGTGGTGGCCATCTTGTGTCCACATGGGGGCAGCCATATTTGACCACATGGGGGTGGCCATCTTGTGTCATGGAGTGATGGTCAATTTGCATATTGCTCTTTTATTAGATAGGATATAAGTAATTATTGGAAACAATTCTTTTAAAAGCAACTTACAGTGATAGAAGTAATGGTATCGGTAGAGTTCAGGTATCCCTTTCTCCACTGGGTGCTGGGGGTGAGGTCCTTATATCTTGAGAAAAAGAATTTTTCTGAGACTTGCAGGAAAGGATGAGTGATTTTTATTTGTGTGAAATTACATCTCTGCATTGCTAAAGTCCCATTTCCCTTAATCTGGTCCTATAAGATGTGCAACTGGGAATTCAGTTAAGCTAGAAGCAAAACCAGCATTCAAAGTTTCTGTTCCGTGGCAGAGCTGGGTCCGGTTTAGCATCAGGCTAGTTGCAGTCCATTAATTCATTGTGTTGGGTCCACAAGGCATGAGGGACTGCTGGGACAACAATATCAGCATCGTAGAGGGACAAGAAGTGGAAGACATTTCAGGCCAGAATGGATTACTAACAAATGAGTCAAAGTGATGAAAAGCAGGAAAAGGAAGATGGCTGCCGATGGGAAGGCAGACTGCAAGATAATGCGTGAGTGAGAGAACGAAGGGAGAGTGTGTGATCCCACAGGGAGTGTTTGTGAGTTGAGGGACAGCTATACTCACGGGGACTGTGGGGGATTGCCGGACGGAGTTCCCCTGACCGGGAAGCCTCCACTGCTGCTGGGATCCCTCCCGGAGCGACTGGCTCTGACACAGATACTGCGCCATCCTGAAGGGAGAGTGGATGTTATCGGAAGCCTGAAAATCCTGAGAATATACAACAATGGCACCCAGTGAACAGTTGCGAACCCGGGAACACGGGTCCCCAAGTGGCATGAGCACAGAGATTCGGAGGAGCTCTGCACCTCCTCACGGAAAGGTCAGATTTTGCCTGGGATAAGGTGAGGTCTGTGGTCTGGGCAGGAGAGAGAAATTCGCACGGCGGCAGCTGGAGGATCCGGGGAAATCTGCGCCCAGAAAAATCCGCGACCATTGGGGCTGGCGTGATCAGCGAATGTGGAAGGGGGTCCGCAGGGCTGCTAACAGAAGGGAACTCTATAAAGCAACCCATAGCTGAACTGGGCGCAAAAGGGCAACCTAAAAATTTTAACAGTGTGCCGGCAGCTTAGAGCCAGGGGAAAAAAGACTGCACAGACTTGCGCTGCAGCACTGGAGTTCACGCACTTACTCTGACTCTGTTGTCTCTCTCTCTCTTTTTTCCCCACTTTAAATCCTTGCTTTTGATTACTAAACCCAATACATAGGATCACCCAATTGGGGACACTCTAAGAGACTGCAGGGGAAAGTTGTTTTTGTGGAACCTGGGGATCAGAGCGGAGAATAACGATCAGAGAACCAGCTCTGGGGCAGCCCATTCCCCCAAACGGGTATTAAGTGCCACAAGGAAACAAAATCTAAACACTAGCTAGAGAGGACCTATAGACCCAGAGGTCAATCCAGAAACACTGCCACCCAGGGGTTGAATCACAAATAAAGGAGTATAAGAAACAAAGAAGTACTGCCTGCTTGAAAAAATCAGGACTGTGGCCTACAACACTGAGGAGCAGTGGGAATTCAGGGAACTTCAATACTGTCCTGACTAGGAAACAGGTGAGCCACACAGAACAGTAGAGGAAGTGTTCACTACTGCACATTTTTATTTTTATTTTCATCTTTTATAAAGAAACTAAAATTTTTAAATTTTCTCCTCACTTGATTTTACCTTCTTAATTATTACATTTTTATTTTTAATCAGTATTATTACTACTACTATTTTACCTTTTTTTAAAAAGTGTCATTTTATTTTTTCTTTATTTTATTTTGGGATTAGTGTTCTACATTCTTTTTCATCTTTCCTTTAGCATCATTTTACTCTATCTCAACTTTACCTTTATGCCAACACTCTCTTCCTCATTTTTTCCCTCTTGTTGTCCTGTTTCTCTTACCCTATTCCTGCTTTAGATTTTTCCTATTCCTTCTTTTTACCCCCTGTTAAAATTTCACCCTACTTATATATCTAATTTCCAATCCCCTGCTCTAAGTCCATATACGCCTCTCTCTTCTTTTTCTTCACTATCCAAAATTTTTTCTGTCCTTTTGTTGTTGTTTGCTTGATTGTTGATTATATTGTTTTTTTATGCTTGTTTGTGAGATTGTTTCACTTTTTCTTTTTGCTTTTTTTGTTTTGTTTTGTTTTGTTTTTGTTTGTTTTTTGCTTCTATTTTCCCTCGCTTCCCTCACTTGATATTAGTTGTTGTTTGTAGTTTGCATTCATCTCTAGGTATTTGTTGCTGGCATTTGTTGGGATTAGTGGCTGTTCTATTGGAGTTTTCTCACCCTATAAATAGTTCTTTCCCCTCTTTTTTTTATTCTTTCTTTTCTCACTTACATTTTTTTTCTTTTCCCAATTTCATTTTTTCACACCTTTTTTTTCTCTTTTTCTCTTCTTCTTTCTTATCTCCTAATTCTCTTTTCTCTGGTGGTCACCTTTATTTGGGGTTATTAGTATTGTGAATACATTTGTGTTCAGTGCCTTGTGTATCGTGCCTGGTTGTGTTGTATTTTTTGCCTTTAAATCAATGCAGGAGAGAGAGAACTACCTAACCAGACACCCAGAGAAGAGAGATCATGGGAAGAAAAAGAAACAGCCCGCATATGAAAGAAAAGCAGGCATCACCAGAAAAGGAAGTAAATGAAATGGAGGCAAGCAACCGGTCAGAGAAAGAATTCTGAGAAATGGTCATAGGGTGGATGAAAAGAATGGAAGACAAATTCAACAATATGTGTAAGAACCAAGCGGAAATGAAGTAGAAACAAGAAGAAATGAAAAATGATATCGCTGCTATAAAGAACTCAATAGAAAGCACCAACAGTAGACTAGAAGAAGCAGAGGACCGCATCAGTGAACTAGAAGACAAGGTAGGAAAATATACCCAAGCAGAGCAGCTTCTAGAAAAAAATAAATTAAAAAGCAGGAGGAGAGCCTAAGACTTTGGGACAATATGAAATGAAACAACATCCGCATAATAGGGGTGCCAGAAGGAGAGGAAACTGAGCAAGGAATAGAAAACCTGTTTGAAGAAATAATGACAGAAAACTTCCCTGAAACAGGGAAGAAAAAACTCACAGAAATACAAGAAGCTCACAGAGTCCCAAACAAAATGAACCCCAACAGACCAACGCCGGAGGACCAAGATGGAGGCATAGGGCGGACGCCTGATTGTTGCCTACCACAACAATTTTGAAACTACAATGTGAAAACAGAGCAGACACCATCCAGAACCACCGGAGGGCTGGCTGAGCAGATGCTCTACAACTAGAATAAAAGAGAGGGGGACGTGGGATGATGCTGATGCTGGTGAGCCAAAGATCACACTTTAAGAACTATGCCTCTGGCGACACAATGGCGGCCTGGAACGTGCTCGGCACAGTTCCCCCAGTGGTCCCAGCTGAGGGGACGGCTTCACTCGCTGCCGAGCACGGACAGACGAGCCCCTGAGAGACATGGGGTGGGAGACTCCGCGCTTGCTGACCTCCGAGTCCTTCGAGAATCTCAGCGCTCGCAAGTGACCAGGTGTGCACGCCCGGCGACCGGCCACTGCTGCAGACCTGAGCGCCGACGCAGAGACCCCGGACCAGCCTGCCACTGCGTACCAGGTGCACCGGAGCTTCGCCGAGCCCGCTGCCTGGTGAGTTCCTTGGCAGCCGCCCCGGAGCTTTGAGAAAATAGCTAGAGGAATTGCTGAGAAGGAACTGACCGATGAGAGTTGGGATCGGGAAGACGAGGCCCCGCTGGGTCCTGGATCCAGGAGCACTTGCCTGGCGACTGGTCGCCGCTGCAGACACGAGTGCCGCCACAACGACCTCGGACCAGCCCGCCGCCGTGCACCGGGCGCACCGGAGCTTCGCCGAGCCCGCCGCCAAACGAATTCCGCGGCATCCGCCCCGGAGCTTTGAGAAAATGGCCAAAGGAATTGCTGAGAGGGAATTGACCGACAGGAATTGGGATCAAGGAGACGAAGCCCCGCTGGGTCCCGGGTCCAGGTGAGGCTGCGCGCCCCTGGGTCTGGGCGAGACTGGGACCCGGGTCAGGATGAGGCTGAGTACTGGGTCCGGGTGAGGCTGCACGCCCCTGGGTCCGGGCGAGGCCAGGCGCCCCTGGATCCGGGTGAGGCCGCACGCCCCTGGGTCCGGGTGAGGCTGGGTCCCGGGTCCAGGCGAGGCTGCACGCCCCTGGGTCCAGGTGAGGCTGCACGCCCCCAGGACCGGGTGAGGCCATGCGCCCCCTGGTCTGGGTGAGGCTGGGTCCCGGGTCTGGGTGAGGCCACACCCCTGGGTCCAGGTGAAGCTGGATCCCGGGTCCGGGTGAGGCCATGCGCCCCTGGATCCAGGTGAGGCTGGGTTCCAGGTACGGGTGAGGCCACACCCCTGGGTCCGGGAGAGGCCACGTGCCCCTGGGTCTGGGTGAGGCCACGCACCCGTGGGTCTGGGTGAAGCTGGATCCTGGGTCCGGGTGAGGCCGCACCCCTGGGTCCGGGAGAGGCCACGCGCCCCTGGGTCCGGGAGAGGCCACGCACCCCTGGGTCCGGATGAGGCTGGGTCCTGGGCCCAGGTGAGGCCGCACGCCCCCGGGTCTGGGGGAGGCCACGCGCCCCTGGGTCCGGGTGAGGCTGGATCCCAGGACCGGGTGAGGCCGTGCGCACCTGGGTCCGGGTGAGGCCACGTGCCCCTGGGTCTGGGTGAGGCCACGCGCCCCGGGGCCCGGGTGATGCTGGGTCCCAGGTCCGGGTGAGGCCGCGCGCCTGAGTCCGGGTGAAGCCGTGCCCCTGGGTCCGGGCGAGACCAAACCAGAGGGAGTCGGACCTGCATTACCTCCATTTGTCCACCATCCAGAGCTGAAAAGTCAGTGCCGACATGTACACATAAGGAACTGGTGGACATTGATATGGGGTCTCAAACGAACTGTTGGTCCAGAAAGAAACTCCCTCCAGACTGATTCATTTGCCTGTCAGCATAACTATTATTGCTCGTCTCACATTCTGTTCTTATAAGTATATTTCTAGTAACACATGATCTCACTCATCTAGGGGAAATGATGAACAACATAGACTGATGAACAAGAACAGACCCAGAAACAAGGAGGCATCGATCGGACTGTCGGGCCTCAGAGGGAGGGTAGGGGAAGGTGGGGGTAGGGGAGAAGAGATCAACCAAAGGACTTGTGTGCATGCATACGAGCCTAACCAATGGTTAAGGACAACAGGGGGGTGGGGGCATCCATGGGGAGGGGTGTGGGATGGGAATGGGGGGATGAGGACAAATATGTGACACCTTAATCAATAAAGAAATTTTAAAAAATAAAAATAAAATAAAATAAAATAAAAAAAAGACCGACGCCAAGGCACATTATAATTAAATTGGCAAATGCCAACGACAAATTAAGAATCTTAAAAGCGGCCAGAGAGAGACAGAAAGTTACCTACAAAGGCTCCCCCATTAGACTACCGACTGATTTCTTAACAGAAACACATCAGGCAAGAAGGGAATGGAATGAAATATACAAAGTCATGCAAAGAAAGGGTCTGAATCCAAGAATACTGTACCCAGCAAGGCTATCATTCAAAATTGAGGGTGAAATCAGGAGCTTCACAGACAAAAAAGGACTAAGGGAATTTATTACCACCAAACCAGCAATGCAAGAAATGCTAAAGGGGCTGCTGTAAAAAGAAGAAATAGGAAACAAAGAAGGAACACAGGGGTAAAGAATAAAAATGGCAACAAACAAGTACCTATCAATAATAACTTTAAATGTAAATGGATTAAATGCCCCAATCAAAAGACATAGGGTAACTGAGTGGATAAGAAAACATGACCCATATATCTGCTGTCTACAGGAAACCCATCTCAGAAAAAAAGATGCACACAGACTGATGGTGAAGGGACGTAAAAGGTTTTTCAGGCGAATGGAAATGAAAAAAAAAGCTGGGGTAGCAATACTTATATCTGACAAATTAGATCTCAAAGTGAAGGACATAAAAAGAGATAAGGAAGGCCACTTCATAATACTAAAGGGAGCAATCCAACAAGAAGAAATATCTCTGGTAAACATATACACACCCAATACAGGAGCACCCAAATACATTAAAAAAAAAACTCCTGGAGTATACCAAGGGATAGATTGACAATACAATCATAGTAGGAGACTTTAATACCCCACTATCACCATTGGATAAATCCTCTAAACAAAAAAATCAGCAAAGAAACATCAATCCTAAATGACTCAATAGACCAGGTGGAATTAATTGACATCTTCAGAACATTTCACCCCAAAGCCACAGAATATACATTCTTCTCAAGTGCACATGGGTCATTTTCAAAGATAGACCATATATTGGGTCACAGGCAAAGTCTCTTCAAATTCAAGAAGATAGAAATCATATCAAGCATCTTCTCAGATCACAGTGGCATAAAACTGGAAATCAACTACAATAAAAACAATCCAAAAAAATCAAACACATGGAGACTAAATAGCATGCTATTAAACAATGACTGGGTTACCAGAGAGATCAAAGATGAAATAAAAAAACATCATGGCAACAAATGACAATGAAAACACAACAATCCAAAATCTATAGGACACAGTGAAAGCAGTCTTGAGAGGGAATTTCATAGCTCTACAAGCCTACTGCAAAAAACAAGATACAATGGTAATAAATTACCTAATCTTACAACTCAAAGAGTTAGAAAGAGAGCAACAAGAAAAGCCCAGTGTAAGAAGAAAGAAGGAAATAATAAAGATCAGAGCGAAGATAAACGAATAGAGACCAAAAAATAAACAATACAAAGCCAAGAGTTGGTTCTGTGAAAGGATAAACAAGATTGATGAACCTCTAGCCAGGCTCACCAAGAAGCAAAGAGAGAAAATCAGAAATGAAAAAGGAGAAATAAAGAAAATCAGAAATGAAAAAGGAGAAATAACAACAGACCCCACAGAAAGGCAGAGGTCTGGAGGCATGTGCGCGAGTGTGCGAAGAGAGGACTGACTGCTGAATGCCTCTGGCTTTCTCTAGCGGGTGGGAAACGGAAGCTCTCCCACTATGCTGAACCCCAGTTCCAACTGCACTGAACTCCAGCTCCGGGCAAGACCCTGGGGACCCAGGATTATACGGGGGGAATCTGGACTGTCAGGCGGAAACTCAGGGGAGCTGCGAAAGGCAGAGATCTGGAGGCGCATGCACGAGTGTGCGAAGAGAGGACTGACTACTGAATGCCGCTGGTTTTCTCTAGAGAGTGGGAAATGGAAGCTCCCCCACTACGCTGAACTCCAGTTCTGGGCGAGAATCTGGGAATCCAGATTCATTGGGGGAGAAACTGGACTGTCTGTCAGCGGGCGAAACTCGAGGACTCTTAGAGGTGCTTGCAGCGATACCGAGGGACACTGAGACCCAGGGGCATCATAGGGCAGGGCTGACGGGAAGCCAAGACTGTCTGCTCAGCCCTGAGACTCCACCCCATCCAAGCTGAGCACAAAGGCTTTTGCAATTTTGCAAGTCTTGTCTCATAAGGATGTCTCCATCACAGAAGTTCTCCCGGCGTAGACACAGCTGATCCTCACAGCCAATTGGCCTGGAGGTCAATTCCTCCCAGTGATACCAACAACAATCAAGACTTAACTACAATAAGGCTGTATACACAGTCCACAAAGGGGTGCACCAAGAGTGTCCACCTCAGGTAACTGGGAAGGCCGACCCACTGGGCCACATAGGACACCTAGCACACAAAGCTACCCTTCCAACTCAGGGAAGCAGCGAAAATGCGGAGACAAAGAAACAGATCACAAACGAAAGAAATGGAGGAAAACAAATGACTGGAGATAGAGTTCAAAACCACGGTTATAAGGTTTTTCAAGAATTTCCTAGAAAAGGCCGATAAATTTAGCGAGACCCTCGAGGATATGAAAAAGGACCAACTAGAAATTAAACATACACTGACTGAAATAAAAAATATTATACAGAGACCCAACAGCAGACTAGAGGAACGCAAGAATCAAGTCAAAGATTTGAAATACAAAGAAGCAAAAAACACTCAACCAGAAAAGCAAAAAGAAAAAAATATCCAAAAATTTGAAGATAGTGTAAGAAGCCTCTGGGACAACTTCAAGTGTACCAACATCAGAATTATGGGGGTGCCAGAAGAAGAGTGAGAGCAAGATACTGAAAACCTATTTGAAGAAATAATGACCGAAAACTTCCCCATCTGGTGAAAGAAAGCGCAGAGAACCCCAAACAAAAGGAATCCAAAGAGGACCACACCAAGACACATCATAATTAAAATGCCAAGAGCAAAAGACAAAGAGAGAATATTAAAAGCAGCAAGAGAAAAACAGTTAATTACCTACAAGGGAGCACCCATATGATTGTCAGATGATTTCTCAACAGAAACTATGCAGGCCAGATGGGAGTGGCAAGAAATATTCAAAGTGATGACTAGCAAGAACCTACAACCAAGATTACTCTACCCAGCAAAGCTATCATTCAGAATTGAAGGTCAGATAAAGAGCTTCACAGATAAGAAAAAGCTAAAGGAGTTCATCACCACCAAACCAGTATTATATGAAATGCTGAAAGGTATTCTTTAAGAAAGAGGAAAAAGAAGAAAAAGGTAAAGATAAAGATAAAAATTATGAACAACAAATACATATCTATCAACAAGTGAATCTAAAAATCAAATGAATATAAAATCTGATGAACAGAATAAACTGGTGAATATAATAGAATCAGGGGCATAGAAAGAGAGTGGACTGAAAATTCTCAGGCGGAAAGGGGTATGGGGGTGTGGGAAGAGACTGGACAAAAATCGTACACCTATGGATGAGGACAGTGTGGGGGAGGTAAGGGCAGAGGGTGCGATGGGAACCAGGTGGAGGGGAGCTATGGGGGGAAAAAAGAGGAACAATTGTAATAATCCTCTCTAATAAAATGGTAATATGCAAATTAACCATCACTCCGCTACATAAGCCACGCCCACCAGCCAAGCCATGCCCACCAGCCAATCAGGGCGAGTATGCAAATTAACCCCAGCCAAGATGGCTACAGCCACAGAGAGCAAGGTTTCCCAGGTAACAGAGCAAGCCAAGCTTTCTTTTTTTAAAAAAATATATTTTATTGATTTTTTACAGAGAGGAAGGGAGAGGGATAGAGAGAAATATCGATGACAGAGAAACATCGACCAGCTGCCTCCTGCACACCCCTACCGGGGATGTGCCCGCAACCAATGTACATGCCCTTGACCGGAATCAAACCTTGGACCCTTGAGTCCGCAGGCTGATGCTCTATCCACTGAGCCAAACAAGTTTCAGCACAAGCCAAGCTTTCCATAGCCGTTGCAGGCCTAAGCCTCCACTCAAGCTACAAAGTTTCAATTATAGAAGGTAAACAAATTCAAATAAATGGCGGCAGATTGGAGCTTGAGAGAGCAGGCCAGGGTTGCCGGCGGCAACAGGGGAAGCAAAGCTTTCCGCACACCCTGGCGGGGCTCACCCGCTTAAGGCTACAAAGTTTCAATTGTAGAAGGTGAATTAACTGCCACAGAAATGGCTGCCGCCCCGGAGGGAGCAGCAGGCGTGGCTCTGCTCCAGGCTACAAAGTTTCAATTGTAGAAGGAAAATAAATTCCAGATACCAGGGCCTCTGCTTGGGTTGCCAGGGGGCGTGGCTGGCCTGCAAACCACCACAGGCCCCTCGCTCAGGCCCCAAGGGAACCCCCACCTGATCTGGGACACCCTTCAGGGCAAACCAGCTGGCCCCCTCCTGTGCACCAGGCCTCTATCCTATCTAATAAAAGAGTAATATGCAGATTGACCATAACTCCAACACACAATATGTCTGCCCCTATGTGGTCAAAGATCCTGCCCCATGTGGACACAAGATGGCCACCACAAGATGGCCAGCAGGGGAGGGCAGTTGGGAGGCACCAGGCCTGCAAGGGAGGGCAGTTGAGAGGGACCAGGCCTGCAAGGGAGGGAAGTTGAGAGGGACCAGGCCTGCAAGGGAGGGCAGTTGAGAGGGACCAGGCCTGCAAGGGAGGGCAGTTGGAGGTGATCAGCCCTGCAGGAGAGGGCAGTTAGGGGTGACCAGGCCGGCAGAGGAGGGAAGTTGGGGGCAAACAGGCTGGCAGTGGAGTGGTTAGGGGGTGATCAGGCTGGCAGGCAGAAGCGGTTAGGGGCAATCAGGAAGGCAGGCAGGTGAGCAGTTGGGAGCCAGCAGTCCTGGATTGTGAGAGGGATGTCCGACTGCCCTGGTGGGATCGGGCCTAAACGGGCAGTCGGACATCCCTCCAGGAGTCCCAGATTGGAGAGGTTACAGCCTGGGGTGAGGGACAACCCCCCTCCGTGCACAAATTTCGTGCACCGGGCTTCTAGTCTGAACAATATTTATTAAATTAAAAATAAATAAATAAAAAATAAAAAACTGGTACATCTACACAATGGAATACTATGCTGCTATGAAAAAGAAGGAATTCCTACCATTTGCAGCAGCATGGATGGAACTGGAGAGCATTATGTTAAGTGAAATAAGCCAGGCAGGCTATGAAAGAAAAATACCCCATGATCTCACTCATTTATGGAAAATAAAGAACATTATACCCTAATAAAAAAAATGGAAAAAAAATAAACAGTTGAAAAAAACAAAAAGAAAATTATAACCTGATGAATAAAAAGATAGATACAGAGGTAGTAAAGCGCCGAATAGACTGTCAAATTACAGCGGGAAGGCCGAGGAGTGTTGGGAAGCGGTGGAAAGAGATCAACCAAAGGACTTGTATGCATGCATATAAGCACAACAAATGGACACAGACACAGGGGCGGGGGGGATGAGGGCATGCGACAGAGGGTAGGGGAGGCTGGGCGAAGGTCAATGGGGGGAAAAAAGGGAGATATATGTACTACTATGTGTAATACTTTAAACAATAAAATAAAAATAAGAAAAACAACACACACACACAAAGTGATGAAAACCAAGGACCTACAACCAAGACTATTCTACCCAGAAAAGTAAGCATTTAAAATCGAAGGACAGCCTGGCTGCTGGGGCCAATGGTTGAGTGTTGACCCATGAACAGGAGGTCACATTTAGATTCCTGGTCAGGTGTCATGCTGGCGCTTTGGGCTCATTCCCCCTATGGGCTGTGCAGAAGATGGCAGATCAATTATTCTATCTCATCGTTGATATTTCTCTCTCTCTCCCCAAAATCAGTAAAAATAATTTTTAAAAATAAATAAATAAATTATTTTTTAAAATTGAAGGACAAACAAATAGCTTCCCAGATAATAAATAGCTGAAGGAGTTCATTATCACCAAACCAGTGTTACAAGAAATGGTAAAGGATCTTAAGAGAGAAACATAGTTATAAGAATAAAATGGCAATAAACATGAACTAATCAATCACTAACCACTTTAAATGTAAATGGATTAAAAGCTCCCATCAAAAGACAAAGGGTAGCTGAATAGATAAAAAAAACAAGATCCGCCGAAACTGGTTTGGCTCAGTGGATAGAGCGTTGGCCTGCGGACTGAAAGGTCCCAGGTTCGATTCCGGTCAGGGGCATGTACCTTGGTTGCGGGCACATCCCCAGTAGGGGGTGTGCAAGAGGCAGCTGATCGATGTTTTTCTCTCATAGATGTTTCTAACTCTCTATCCCTCTCTCTTCTTCTCTGTAAAAAAATCAATAAAATATATATAAACAAAAACAAAAACAACATCCATATATATCTTGTGTATAAGAGACCCTCCTCAGAACAAAAGATACACACAGCCCTGGCCAGTTTGGCTCAGTGGATAGAGCATCGGCCGGAGGACTGAAGGGTCCTGGGTTTGATTCTGGTCAAGGGCACATACCTCAGTTGCAGGCTTGATCCCCAGCCCTGGTCAGGTTGTGTGGGGGAGGCAATCAATTGATGTGACTCTCTCTTGCTCTCCTTGCTCCTACTCCTCCCCTCCCCTACTCCTCTTTCTCCTCCTCCCCTTCCTCTTCCTTCTCCTCCCCCTCCTCCTCCTCCTCCCCCATTCCGCTCTTTCTAACAATCAATGGAAGAAATATCCTCGGGTGAGGATTAACAAAAAAAGAAGCAAAAACAAACAAACAGAAAACACACACTGGAAGAAAAGGAATGGTAAAGATATTTCAGGAAATGAAAATGAAAAACCCTGGCATTGCAATGTTTATATCAGACAACCTAGACATTAAACAAAGACTATAATAAGAGATACAGGAGGACATTATATAAAGGGATCGACCCAACAAAAGCATATAACGCTTGTAAACATTTATGCACCAAACATGTAAAGAAAATGTTGAACATAAAAGGAGAGATAGACAGTAATACAGCAATACAAGGGGATTTTAACACCCTATTGAAATCAATGGATAAATCTTTCAGACAGAAAATCAACAAGGAGATAACAGCCTTAAATAACACACAGATAGATTTAATTAATATCTTCAGAGCATTTCACATCAAAGCAGCAGAATATACATTTTTTTCATGTGCACATGGAATGCTTTCCAGGATAGGCCACATGTTAGGACACAAAACAAGTCTCAATAAATTTAAGAAAACTGAAATCATAGCAAGCATCTTCTCTGACCATAATGCTAGGACATTAGAAATCAATCACAAGAAGAAAACTGAAAACCCACAAAGACATGGAGGTTAAATAACATGTTAGTAAACAATAAATGGGTCAACAATGAGATTAAGGAAGAAATCAAAAGATACCTTGAAACAAATGAAAATGAGAACACAACAACCTAAAATCTGTGGGACACAGCAAAAGCAGTTCCAGGAGGAAAATTCATAGCATTACAGGTCTACCTTGCGAAAAAGAAAAAAAAAAATCTCAAATAAAAATCTAACTTTACAATTAAAGGAATTTGAGAAAGAAGAGCTGTGGGAACCATGCCAGAGTACGCCAGATGGCCAAGGCCACTCTGAGTGTGGAAATCTTAATCAAGGTATTCAAGGCTAAGATACTACACACAGGTACAAGGACATAACCATCTCACGGTGCAGTGCACAAGCATGCCCTTCTATAACCCAAATGACTGATGTCATTATTTGGCAGAAAGCCTCTTTGTCTAAGTAGCATTAAAGTTTGTTACTAAGGCTACTGAGGCTGTGGCTCAGATGTGGCTACTATGAGAGACTGCGGGTCCAGAGGCAGCACAACTGCTCAGATAATAGCTCCTATGTTGGAGGCTGCTGCTATGTAGGAAACATGTATTGTTACCTAGCTGGCGTGCAGCTACCTACTGTATGGGGCTTTACTTTGGAGAACTGCTTTGTCTAAGGGCTACTTGGGCTGCATGGCCACTGGCTCCTACAATAAAGACTCTCTTACTAGTATATATCCATGACCTCTCCTGGCTTCTCCATCTACTACCCGGCATCCCAGAAGGTCCAGCCCCTGGCAGAGAGGCTCGGATCCAACAGTTGGTGTAGTAGGGCAGGATCAGGGCCTGTGCCCTACACTGGGATCAGTAGGCAGGATGGAGCAGGGAGTGCTTCCAACAATAGTACAGTGAGCAGGGTTCAAGGAGGAACATGCTCTGATACTTGGCGCTGTGAGCAGGATTCAGAAGCGAGTGCTCCCACAACAGCAAACAAAGCTCAAAGTGAGTAGAAAGAAGAAAATAATAAAGACCAGAGTGGAAATAAATGAAAAAGAGTCTAAAACAACAGTACAAAAGTTCAATGAAACTTAAAAGCAACAAGAGAACATTTACTCATTACACACAGGGAAACAACCTTATGGTTAATGGCTAAATTCCTACCATAAAGAATGGTGTCGGGACTTCCAGTCTCCTATTCAGCATGTAAGGAGCTTAGAAGTTGCCCTTTCATCATCATGAGTAAAAAGCTGAACAAACTGAAAAATCAACCAACACTTGCCCTGGCCAGTGTTCTCAGTGGTTAGAGCATTGGCCTGTGCATCCAAGGGTCACGGGTTTGATTCCTGATCAAGGGCACGTACCTGGATTGCAGGTTGGAGTGCCTGTGGGCGGCAACCACCAATGTGTCTCTCTCACAGCTATGTTTCTCTCTCGCTCGCTCCCTCTCTTTCTCCCCTCCTTCGCTCCTTCCTTTCCACTCTCTCTAAAAACATGGATGGAAAAAAAATATCCTCAGGTGAGGATTAACAATAACAAAAATCAACTCTTGGTAGATCCATCAGTTGAGGTCAAAAGGAAAACTACTGTCCCCACTCCCTCAAATTGGAGAGACAGGCGGATGCACAGAATCACAATGTACTGGAGCAGAAGCCTGGGGTAGGAAAACCTGGACTGTAATTGACAAACTGCTGGCGGCTGAGTGTGGACAGTCTGAGAGTTAAAAACGCCAGAGGAGCCCAATCAAAAGGGGGCCCACACTGTTGTGAGTTTTACCTCCAGGAGCTCTACGAGGCCCTCATAGTGAATGTTGGAGAAAACCCCCCTTGTGCTCCTGGCAGGGGGAGTGGGAAAGTAATGATTTTGAAATATGTCAGAGCATCCTGTTCTTACTGAGGCCTCCCCTCAGGAGGAACTATGTTACCAGAGCCTAACCTACCTAGGGACGGGGAAATACCTAACTCCACTTCTTTCTAGCCATCCTGGCCCACCTAAGAAGAGGAGGAAAAACAAACAAACAAACAAACAAAAACTGAGAAGCACTGGTGAAGTTCAGTCCAGGGGCATAGTCTCACCAAAAGACTAAGACCTAATCATAGAAGTATATAATGCTTCCCTTGCCCTAAATAACTAAAGGCCTCTTTACTGCAGTTCTTTTGAACTAGTATATCATGTCTGCCTTCAACAAAACATTAGCAGGCATATTGAAAGGCAAAAAAATAATACAGTTTGAAAAGACTGAACAAGCATCAAAACCAGAGTCAGATATGTCAGGGAAGTTGGAATTATCAGACTTTTATTTTAAAATATATATTTCTATTGATCTCAGAGAGGAAGGGAGAGGAAGAGAGAGATAGAAACACCAATGATAAGAGAGTCATTCATTGGCTGCCTCCTGCATGCCCCACACTGGGGATCGAGCCCACAACCTGGGCATGTGCCCTGACCAGGAATCAAACTGTCACCTCCTGGTTCATAGTTGATGCTCAACCACTGAGCTATGCCGGCAGGCAGACCAGTAATTTTTAAAAACTATGATTAATATGCTAAGGACTTTAGGGAAAGAGTACATAACATGCAAGAACAGATGGATAATGTAAGCAGAGATGGAAAATCTGGGAAAGAATAAAAACAAAATTGTAGAGATTTAAAAAACACTATGAGAAAAGAAAAATGCCTTCGATGGGCTCAGTAGTCAACTCGGCATGGCTGAGGGAGGAATCTCTGAGCTTGAGAATACCACAATAGAAATTTCCAAAACTGAAAAGCAGAAAGACAGAGCAGAATATCCAAGAACTGTGGAACAACTACAATGTGTGTCACATGTGTAATGGGAATACCAGAAGGGAAAAAACCGAGAAGCAATATGTGAAGCAGTAATGATTGAGAATGTTTCCAAATTAATCTGAGACACCAACTCACAGATCCAGGAATCTCAGAGAACACCAAGTAAGGCAGTGTAACCCCCACAAAAGAACCCCACAAACACGATACCTAGGAATAATACCATAGGTAAACTTCAGAAAATCAGAGGGAGAAAAAATATTGAAGCCAAAAGAAGAAAACAACTTACCTCTAGGTAAGAACTACATCTGACTTAACATAGTGGAGTGAACTATTTACAGCCTGGAGAGGGGAAAACAAGCCTACCAGCCTAGAATTCTGTGCCCTGCAAAATTATCCTTCAAAAGTGAAGGAGCAATAAAGACTTCTCAGACAAAAATGGAAGGAATTTATTGCCAGTAGACCTGCCTTAAAAGAACTTACAAATTCTCATTCAGCCCATTTGTCTCAGTGGTTGAGCATCGGCCCATGAACCAAAAGTTCCCTGGTTCGATTCCCAGTCAGGGCACCTGCCCGGGCTTCAGGCCCCATTCCCAGTGTGAGGTGTGCAGGAGGCAGCCGATCAATGATTCTCTCTCATCACTGATGTTTCTATCTCTCTCCCTCTTCCCTCCTTTCTGAAATCAATAAAAATATATTTCATAAAAACGTTCTTCAGAGAGAAAATGATATAGGTCAGGAACTTAGATCTACACAAAGAAGGAAAGTACATTGGTGAAGGAACAAGTGAAAGTAAAATAATAACATATTTTCCTTATGAATTAACTTGACAGACCACCGTTTGCTCAAGGGCTTCCAAGTTCCACTTGGGTCAGTTCCCTGGGGAGACGGGAGCATAGCTCGGAGCCTGGGCCTTCCGCGTGTCTCTGACAGCACAGCTGTGCAGCTTGGGGAGGTATGCAGTTCTTCCCCTCCCGTGGCCAGCCCCTGCCACCCCAAAGCAAGTGTTTCTTGATTTGTTGGCCCAAGTTCCGGTTGACTTCGTCCTGCCAAGCTTTCTCCTGCAGTGGGGACAGCTGGCTGCACCCAACCTGAACCTGCAGGCGCTTCTTGGCAAGAGCTAGAGTTGCAGACTAGCAGAGACTGAGTGCTCAGGCTCTGCAGGAGGGGCCACATTCTCTCCACTGACTGCCCGACTATGGTGCTCCCAAGTAGGGGACCAATAGCCTCATCCCACCAATCAGATTGCCCTGCCCTGTTACGGAAAAGGGGTGTGCACAGCTTGGACCCATTCTACAGCCTTTCTCTGTAAGACTCTTGAGAAAGTCTAAGCAACTTAGGGGGTGGGGTGCAGAGTAACTGACAGGTGTATGCTGATCTCAGGAAGTCTTGGACTTTTATTATCTTACCCCTGCTCAGAGCTTTAGGAAACTAATGCTGGTATACAGCCTATCCCCTCTCACACACACCTAGGCCCAGTAGATGCAGCCACAGACAGTGAATAGCGAAACCTGTATGGTTTTGTGACCCAGTGTCACCCCAATAAATTCAATAAAAAATAAGATAAGTAAACAGGCTGAGAAAATGAAGGAATCTGCCCAAGGTTGCACAGATAGTAAGCGGTGAAGCCAGGACTCCAATTCAGCACTAACTGGGTTTCTGGAGAGATGAACAAATGGAACTTTTGGCCCTCGGTGTTCTGGATGTTGTGGAACAATATGAGTGTACCGTATGAACTTGAGCAAGTCCCCTTTCCCTGGGCCTTAGTTTCTTTACACTCCCTTGTATCTTGACATTTTATCATTTCCTTTTAAGTTTTGGTGATTTTCAAGTAAAAAATAATATGATTCTCATTGTGAAAATATTCAAACATTATAGATTAGAGGCTTGGTGCACGAATTCATGCATGGGTGGGGTCCCTCGGCCTGGCTGGTGATCGGCCCGATTGGGGCTTATTACCTAGTCCTGATCGGGGCCATCAGGGCTGGCCAGCCGGTAGGGAGGGACCCCAATCGGGGAGGGACAGTGGGAGGTTGGCTGTGGGAGCGCACTGACCATCAGGGGGAAGCTCCTGCATTGAGCATCTGCTCCCTGGTGGTCAGTGCGTGTCATAGCAACCAATCAACTGGTTCGGTTGTTCGGTCCCTTAGGCTGTTATACATATAGATTAACTTTACCTTTAGTGGGTTTGTTTCTTGCAGCCCTTAATATGTATCTGTATTTAGTATTATTTTTCATAAATGTGAGCATATTGTATTTTCCTGCAATTTGTTTTATTCACTTATGTACTTCTCATATTAGTACTTATAGATCCTTCATTTTTCAAAACAATTGCATAATATTTCCTAGAATGGCAATTCCATACTTTATTCAACCATCCTCCTATTAATGGTCATTTAAGGTGTTTTCAACTCCTCCCCACAAAAAAAGGCTGTACTAAAAAGCTTTGTCTGTACCTCTTCTGGAAATTGCTTCTGAAGGATACGTTGTTTTATTTTTTTATTTTTATTTTTTATATATTTTATTGATTTTTTACAGAGAGGAAGGGAGAGGGATAGAGAGTTAGAAACATCGATGAGAGAGAAACATCGATCAGCTGCCTCCTGCACACCCCCTACTGGGGATGTGCCCGCAACCAAGGTACATGCCTTTGACCGGAATCGAACCCGGGACCCTTCAGTCCACAGGCCGACGCTCTATCCACTGAGCCAAGCCAGTTTCGGCAGGATACGTTGCTTTAATTTATCAACGTGTAAGGCTATTATGATTACAGAGCTTTTAAAATAATTATTTAAAACTCAAGTAGAGCGCATAACAATTCTCCCATTGTTAAATGACATATTGATAAATATGCTATTATGAATGTTAGGGACCTGAATTCTAAGCACCACATTCTTGAAACCAAATCATATGTGTAAGTCCAGTAATATTGGAATATTCCTTACATATAATATTTATAGAAGCAAATCATATAATTTGTAATTCCTAAGTTATCGACTATTAGTGATTTCACTTTTTAGTAAACTGATATTCCTTTCTGTAACAGTAGAGGCCTGGTGCATGAATTCGTGCATGGGTGGGGTCCCTAGGCCTGGCCAGCGATTGGGGCCAATTGGGGATGTCTCTCCCATTGCAACCTCCCTGGGGGTGGGGGAGGGACTCGTGGGAGGTTGCGTTGAGCATCTGCCCCTTGGTGGTCAGTGCGCGTCATAGTGACTGGTTGTTCGGTCAACTGGTTGTAACTGTTGCTTAGGCTTTTATTAGTATATATATAGACCAGAGTCCCGGTCCACGAAAATTCATGCACTCGCGGGGGGGGGGGGGGGGGGGGGGGGGGGGGTGTCCCTCAGCCCAGCCTGTACCCTCTCACAATCAGGGGCCCTAGGCTGGGCCTGAGATCAGGGCCTATCGGGGCTTTCCTTCCCCTGGCTGCAGGCAGCTGGCCCCAACCCCACCGCTGCCACCTGTGCAGTGCTGCCCCCCCCCCCCCACCCCCTGCCACTGGTGTCCTCCCTCTGCAGGTGACAGGCAACAGGCATGGAGTGTGAAGGCTTGGCTGGCCTGGGCTTCCCTCTTTCTTTGCTGGGGGGCGGGGCCAGCTCTGGGAGGGGCCATCTGCCTACCTGATCGCCCCTAATTACTGGCCTGCCTACCTGATCATCCCTAACCACTCTGCCTGCCTGCCTGATCGCCCCTCACCGAGGGGCCGTGGTGGTTCTGGTCTCTGGTCGTTCCGCTTATGGTGGCTGGCCTTTTATTATATATATAGGATATCCATAGAGTGCCTTACTTAACCAGCATTTTATTCTGAGAATGATCTTAAAAGTTTGTTTGGGGCCCTGGCTGGCATGCTCAATGGTTAGAGCGTTGACCTGCACACTGAAGGGTCGTGGGTTTAGTTCCTGGTCAAGGGCACATACCTGGGTTGCAGGTTTGCTCCCTGTCCCTAGTTGGGCACATGCGGGAGGCAACCAGTCTATGTCTCTCTGACATAGATGTTTCTCTCTCTCTTTCTCCTCCTTCCTCCCACCTTTCAATTCTCTCTGAAAAGCAATGGAAAAAATATCCTCAGGTGAGGATTAACAACAACAACAAAGTTTGTTTGGGTTAATTAATTCAACAGATAATTTTGAGAACTTGCATGTAGCCAGGACTCCTCTGGGCACTGAGGATATAGAAGTAAATAAAACAAACAAAAATCATTACCCTCACGGAGTTTTTATGCTATGGAGTGGAATAATTAAAAAAAAATTCTCTTGAGAAAAAGCAGGGTAAGGGATGGAGGATTTGGGGGTTTAGGAGAGGCATGATTTTCATTAGGGTGGCAAGGCCTGCAGGCCCCCCTGAGAAGGCAGAGTCCGGTGACCCTGGAGGAGGCGCGGGGCGGGGGGCGGATAAGGCCTGGAATCTGGGAGTGGAACCCGCTGCAGTAGAGGCGACAGAGGCCGAGGGCCAAAGCGTTCTGGGCAGTGTGTTCTGACCACAAACGCTTTACCCCAGTCCTCAATCCATCACTCCCTGCAGCTTAACCGCGACGCCGTTATCTCAGTGTCTCAAGTGGGTGACAGCTTTGGACCGGCCTGAACAGGAACGGTTTCTCAGCCTGTCCAGGGACGCAGCAGCGCAGGTGCGGGTCTAGCCAGTGTCGGCGAGTAGCACAGGTTTCGCCAGACCTTTCGGGCCTTTGCTCCCCAAAGACATTACATTGTTGGGATTTGTCTTCAAAGACCTCTTCCCGGCCGCCCCGGTTCAGGCAGGGCTGTGCGGTGAGACCTGGCTGTCCATGGACAGCCGCCGGCTCTGGAAACGCAGCCGGTGTGAACCGCATGCTGTAAGCGTCAAGTATTAGTTTCACAGTGTTTTTCTTGCCTAAAGATTGTGAAATATTTTGTTGAATAAATCCACAGTGTTTCTTACATGCTGCAGTGAGAGACTGGCTATACTGGAAGAAAGCTGTTACTTCATTTCATTCGTTTTCACAACGGCGGCTCGCACCGCTCGGTCGGACGGCGCTGGGAGCTGCGTGCTCCCGGCGGGAGGGTGCAGCCTTCTTCCGCGCGGCGGCGCCCGGCAGGCGGTGGCCGCGCCAACCCACGGAGGCGGCGCGGGGCCTGGGACCCCTTCGACGCGCAGAGCCCACCGAGCGCCCGGCGGACGGGGTGCGGAGTCCGGGGGCTGAGGGGCCGCGCAGCGCGGCCGGGGCCGGGCCTGCGGATCGGCTCGTCGCTCCGCCTCTTTGCGGCAAAGCTCGGCCGGGGCGAGCCGGTTCCAGGCCCCCAGCGCCACCCCTCCTCCCCATTTCACGGCGGGAGACCGGAAGCGGGAGGCGGTCCCGAGCCAGACGGACGACGCTGACAACCAACCACCGCCGCCGCTGGTGACGGAGGCCGGCGGACGACCAATGGCGTGAGCGCGGGGCGGGGCCTCTAGGCTCCCACCCCTCCCGCCGCGCGGGCCGGGGAGCCGGGGGCCGGACCTGGCGGCTGGACCTGCGCGGGTGGCGCCGTGGCCTCGCGCCAGCACCGCGCCGCGCAGCGCCGTCTTTGTCCGCCGGCCCACGCCCGCCCTTCGTCCCGCGCCCGTTCCGCCGCTGGACGGGCCGCCGAGCAGCCCCGCGCCGCGCTGGCGTCCTCGTCCCCTTCGCCGCCGCCCGCGCGCGGCCGGGCCTTGCCCCCTATGGTGTCCCGGCCCGAGCCCGAGAGCGAGGCCATGGACGCGGAGCTTGTGGTGGCGCCGCCGGGCTGCACGCACCTGAGCAGCTTCAAGGTGGACAACTGGAAGCAGAACCTGCGCGCCATCTACCAGTGCTTCGTGTGGGGCGGCACGGCCGAGGCCCGCAGGCGCAAGGTGAGCCGCCGCGCGGCAGCCGCGGGGCCGGGGAGCTGCGGGCTCGCGGGCGGGGTATGGGCCTCCGCGGACCCTCGGGTTGCGCGCGCCGGGGTCCTGACCGCGCTCCCGTCCCTCCCCCCCCCCCCCCCTCCCCCTCCCCCCCCCCCCCCCTCCCCTCCCCCCCCCCCTCCCCTCCCCTCCCCTCCCCCTCCCCTCCCCCTCCCCCTCCCCCCCCCCCTCCCCTCCCCCTCCCCCTCCCCCCTCCCCCCCCCCCCCCCCCCCCTCCCCCCTCCCCTCCCCCCCTCCCCTCCCCCTCCCCTCCCCCTCCCCCTCCCCCCCCCCCCTCCCCTCCCCTCCCCCCCCCCTCCCCCTCCCCTCCCCTCCCCTCCCCCCCCCCCCCCCCCCCCTCCCCCTCCCCTCCCCTCCCCTCCCTCCCCGCCTCTCCCTCCCCCGCCTCTCCCCTTCCCCTCCCCCGCCTCTCCCCCTTCCCCACAGCCCCCTCCCCGCCTCTCCCCTTCCCCACCGCCCCCTCCCCTCCCCCCTCCGCCTCTCCCTCCCCGGCCGCCCCTTCCCCCGTCTCCCTCCGCCTCCGGCTCGGGGTTTGGGGTGGGGACGGACAGGGCCTCGGGAGAGAGTCCGACTTTGGGGCGGACGAGGGCGGGTCTGGGAGGGCGTTTTCCCTTCCCGGTTGGCCGCCTAGTGCGGCGAGGAGGCCGGTCTCCTACGTTCCGGAGCGGGGCCTCCCAGGAACCCTCCGGGCCGGGAGGATTCGGGTTCGGGGTGGGTGCACGCAGAAAGAGGAAGACAGATGGGACAGGCGGACAAAGACTGCCCAGGCCGCGGGCTCTGCGCGGTCCGCCCCGCTCCTCTGGAGGGTGGTCAGGGCTCGCCGGGCCAGGACGCCGCGCCGGCCTGGGGCGCGCCCGGCTGTGACCGCTGTGCGGGGCTGAGACACGCCCTGCGCCGGCCGCCGGCTCCGATGCCAGGGGCCGCTGGTTTTAACCATCCCGGTTCGGGCGCTGTTGGAGGTGGGGGTGAGGCTGCAGTCCTTTTAGGACCGTTTCTAGGAAACCGTGTCGTGTCAGCACTTGCCGCGATGGAGGGAGGAGCGGATTGGACAGACGGGTGAGGCTGGTGGGGAGGTGGGACTTGGGGTGCCTTCTTCGACAGGAGGCTTCAGCAAGAAATGAATCACCTCCAGCAGACAATGAGGAAATAATGTTTAGTGTTGTATTATTTTCAGGTATACATCTCATCTGAGTGATTAGGCTTAATCATTTGGAAACCAGAAAATACCGATATTTTAAATCTGAATAAGCCTTGGATTTTACAGTGAAATGCGGTTGTTCAGTTTAGAGTTTGAGGTTGGGAGTTAGGCATTTACCACCTTCAGTGGCATTTTTTTTAAATGCAAAAATAGGTGTATTTGTGCACACACCATGAAGGAGATCAGGTCTTTTGTCAAGTAGAGAAGATGAGATTCTTAAGGAGCTGGTTGGGGACCTACCACAATGGGAAGACGCTCTGTGGCCTTCAGATGTTGGGTTTGTTTACCTAACACTTCCGCAGGCTTTTCCAATGGCTCTTCCTCCTCCTGGGCCTGACTTCCTAATTCCTTACCATGGCCTAGCTGGCGTTGCAGGTGGTCTGTGTTACTCTTCTGTCCATCCAGGTATTTCCCATGAAGCATAAGACATCATGTTCATTGTTGGCAGAAGCCATGGTCTTCAGGTCTAGCAGGAGCTTGGTTAACTGGTTCTCCACCTCCAGGGCCGACTCTAGAGCTTGTCGTCTGCCGGTTCCCCAGTCATCTATCTCAGGCCCCTTAATTAACATTGGAAGACAGGTTTTACTCTCACGTCCTCTTAGCTTAGGAATCTCTATGTCCTCCACCTCAGCTTGGTGGTCAAAGAAGGTGGCAAAAAAGAAGTTGTACTGAGTCTTCAATGGAATTACAGGCCATCTCTCTACTATCCTATCCTATCTAATAATAGAGTAACATGTAAATTACCATCACTCAGCTATGCCCGTGGGCGGCGGGAGGCTGGGGGGCAGGACTCGGGGTGGCCTATCCGGCCATTGAGAGGCACGGATCTGCTGCCACTGATGGGGGACTACCCTGCTGTTGAGAGGCGCAGGGGGCGGGACTCCCGCCCCCTGTGCCTCTCAGCGGCCAGATCCGCGGCTGCTGAGGGGGCCTGGTGCAGACACCCAGCTGCGCCTCTCAACGGCAGGGTAGCCAGGTGTCCGCGGCAGCCCCCCTCAGCGGCTGTTGAGAGGCGCAGGGAGCGGGAGTCCCGCCCCCTGCACCTCTCAACAGCAGGGTAGCCCCCCTCAGCGGCCGCGGACCATCAAAAGCGGGGGAGCTGGGTGCCTGTCTGCTCCGGCACCAGGCCTTTCAGAAGCCTCCACCGAGCCGGAGGCTTCTGAAAGGCCTGGTGCACCAGCGGACAGGCACCCAGCTCCACCGCGAAAAGCGAAAGTGTGTAGGGGACCCTACACGTGCATGATTCAATCTTGCACCAGGCCTCTAGCATATATATAAAAGCCTAAGTGACCCTTACAGCAGAACAACCAGAACGACCAGTTGCTATGATATGCACTGACCACCAGAGGGCAGATGCTCAACGCAGGAGCTGCCCCTGGTGGTCAGTGTGCTCCCACAGGGGGAGCGCCACTTAGCCAGAAGCCAGGCTCATGGCCGGTGAGCACAGTGGCGGTGGCGGGAGCCTCTCACGCCTCTGCGGCAGCACTAAGGAGCAGTGAGCCAAGTGGTAAGGAGCGGTGAGCAGGCGGTCGGTGAGGTACGAGGGATTCTGGACTGCGAGAGGGATGTCCAACTGCTGGCTTACGGGGAGCGGGCCTAAGCCGGCAGGCAGACATCCCCCAAGGGGTCCCGGACTGCGAGAGGGCACAGGCCAGGTTAAGGGACACTTCCTCCTCCCCCCCACCCCAGTGCACGAATTCCGTGCACCAGGCCTCTAGTATATATATAAAAGCCCAGCAACCGAACAGAACGACTGGTTGACCAGTTGCTATGACTCATACTGACCACCGGGGGCAGACGCTCAACGCAGGTGCTGCGCCCTGTCGTCTGCGCTCCCACAGTGGGGGCGCCACTTGGCTGACCGGGATGAGCAGTGCTCCCACAGCAGGAGCAGCTGCTCAGAGGGCAGGTCCACAGCTGTTTGGCTGACTGGGATGAGCAGCACTCCACAGCGGGCAATCCCCGCAGGCCCCACGCCCCACCAGTGCACAAATCTGTGCGCCAGGCCTCTAGTAGCTAAATAAGCATCCCTGATGTGCAGCTCATGAGAAGTGGCATGTTTTTTAATGGGAAAACTTAACAGATCCACTGACTTGTAGGGAATGTTAACCTTAATTTTCCTTTTATCAGTAATGGTATTGGGAAGCATTACCTTTTAGGATGAACTAAAATCAGAGATGATATATTTACATTAGGATGGAAGTGAAATTCTTGCTAATGGAATTGTGTGCCCTTGGGAAAAAAATCGACTGGCTGAAACCAGTTCTCTTAAAATGATAATTTTGTTTACTGCTCTATATTCTTGGCCAACATTTATGTGATGGGTGATTCATCTCCACAGTGGATTAAGTAGGTGATCCCCTCTCTTTTACTCTCTCCACATACTTTTTCCCCTCTCTCCCCTTGCTTTACCCCCTTAATTTTTAACAAAGTTGGGAGTCAAGTTTAATTCATCCTTACCTAAAAAAAAGGAATTGTTTGCTATATATGCTTTACATTAGTTCCTTTATGTCACTTTTTTTTCTATATACAGTATATGGCTTGGGTTAGTTTTATGTTCTTTTTGCTTGTTTCATTTTTTAAAAATATATTTTATTGATGTTTTTACAGAGAGGAAAGGAGAGGGAGAGTGTTAGAAACATTGATGAGAGAGAAACATCAATCAGCCGCCTCCTGCACCCCCCCCCACTGGGGATGTGCCCACAACCAAGGCACATGCCCTTGACCGGAATCGAACCCGGGACCCTTGAGTCCGCTGGCCGACATTCCATCCACTGAGCCAAACCGGTCAGAGCTGTTTAATTTTTTAAAAAATATATATTTTTATTGATTTCAGAGACGAAGAGAGAGAGAAACATCAATGATGAGAAGGAATCATTGATTGGCTGCCTCCTGCACCTTGGACCGGCCCGCAACCCAGGCATGTGCCCCCGACCGGAATCTAACCTGGGACCCTTTGGTCCGCAGGCCAACTCTCTATCCACTGAGCCAAACCCACCAGGGCTGTTTAATTTTTTAAAATTCTCACCCGAGGATGTCTTTCATTGATTTGTATTTATATATTTATTCTTTGTTAATCCTCACCTGACAATATTTTTTCTATTGATTTTTAGAGAGAGAAACATGGATGTGAGAGAGAGACATCAATTGGTTGCCTCCTGTATGCACCCCGACCAGGGATGGAATCCACAACCTAGGTATGTGCCCTGACCCAGAATGGAACCTGTAACATTTTGGTGTATGGGAGGATTCTGCAATCAACTGAGCCACCTGGCCAGGGCTGGATTAGTGTGTTTTTTTGTTTTTGTTTTTGTTTTTTTAATTGCTTAGTTTGAAGAAACAACTCCAGGTACAGACAGACAAGAGGTGGTGATAAATATTTTCAAAATTCAGATCTGTCAGTATTGCAATAGCTTTTGGTGGTATACAAACCATGAACTGTAGTGTCCCTCATCTGTTCTCTGTATTTTAGGGGGATCATTTTCTTGCATCTGTTTGGGTCCTGGGAAACTGCGTTTCTAGCACTTTCTAGTGGTCCTGTGAGGAAGAGTTGGTTTCAGAGAGTTTAACCTTGATGAGTAACAGTGTTACAGTTTGACAGTTTGCATAGAATTCACAGCGTATCTACAAGCTTAGTACATTTTTGCTTTTAATGGTATGATTTCCTATTAAAATGCCAATATATGTTATAATCTTTGTAAATAAATAAAGGTTCTTTGTGAGTCTGACCCTCAGCTACAATGTAACTACAGAAATGAACCCCTGGATAAGCAGGAGTTGAAACTTTGCTTATCTAAGTACAGGTGGGTTATGGGCTTTTGCATCCACACTTTGGTTCTTCTTTTGATAGGTGGAGAGTGAGAAGAACATGGTCAGATTTGGCAACTTTCTGCCCGCTTTAGGCTTGAATTGCACTATGGAATGTGAAATTTTCCATGATTTAGACCAGGGGTCCTCAAACTACGGCCCACGGGCCACTTGCGGCCCGCCGAGGACATTTATCCGGCCTGCCGGGTGTTTTTGCCACTGCTGCCTGTCCTGCTTAGCAGCCGACTTAGCAGTGTGCATAGGAATTTGTTCATAGTGTTTTTCAAACTATAATCCGGCCCTCCAGCGGTCTGAGGGACAGTGAACTGGCCCCCTGTTTGAAAAGCTTGAGGACCCCTGCTCTAGACTCAATGCTGTCACAGTGGCCTGTCTGCGTTTCTGGCATGTGTTAAATAGAAGAAGTGTCTTGCCACTTACAGTTTTGTGTGGTAAAGATTGACACTAGCAGTAAAAACAAGGGATTTGCAGTTGTGTGGCTTGTATGACTTAACATAGTCTGCATTATATTTTGAACATTTAAAAAAAAATAATTATTCCTATCTTCGAACCATTCTTTGACCAAAATTTTACAGCAACCTGTCCTCAAAACAGCCCTTTTGTAGCTACAGTAAATACTTTTACCAAATATACCATAAGTGAAGAAGAGTTGTAATTTTGGGCCATTATTGAGTCTGGTTTACTTTGGGCTGGAATCTGGAGGTTGGGAAATTGCTTTTGAAGGCTTCTAAGGCATAGAGTTTGGTGCCTAAAGCAACTCTTTGGGTAGATTCTTTGTTGTTGCTGTTGTTAATCCTTACCCAAGAATATTTTCCCATTGATTTTTAGGGTGAGTGGTAGAGAGAGGGAAAGACAGAGAGAAACACATTGATTGGTTGCCTCCTGTACGAGCCCTGACTAGGGCCAGGGCCGGGGAGGAGCCTGCAACCAAGGTATTCGCCCTTGACCGGAATTGAACCTGCGACCCTTTGGTCCACAGGTAATGCTCTACCACTGAGCCAAACTGGCCAGGGCAGGTAGAGATTCTTAGAGAAATGTTTTGTTTGGGAAAGGGGCTAGAAAGAAGGGTATCTGTCTGGCAAATGAGAGGTGAGAGGCCAGAGGGCTCAAGATCCAGAGTCATACCTTACCCTGGTGTGCTTTTTCCTGTTTCTGTTTGTGGTTTCCACATTACTGCTTATAGGAACGTGGTGCGGCACCCTGTGGAAGAAAGTGGGATGACTCCATCTTCTTTAGAACTTACCCTTCTTCACTTCAGAGTCAGCTCTTGCCCCTGGGTTTCTCTCTCTCTCTCTCTTTTTTTTTCTGACCACAAGTTTATTCAACACAAAATAACCCGTCCAACTTTACTGAGGTGGCTGACCACGTCCACGACCAAATCCGCCTCTAAACTGGAATTCTGTTGCTGACCCAGCCCCGGCCTCAGCTTCCTTGTCAGCACCAGGGGCACAGCACTCCGTCTGTAGGTGTCTCTGTCGGCTTCCACTCGTATGAGTCTTGCAGGTCGCTCGCCTGCCAGACCTTTGGGCCTTGGGCGGCCAGTCTCAGGCCTGCTGTGGCGCAACGTGGCGGGCACGATCTCGGGGCAGGTGGAGGTAATCGCGGAGGTACTGGATGCCCTCGTTGGTAAGGTACAAGTAGAAGTGTCTCCAGGCAAACTGCTCCTTCATGTAGCCTCGTGACTTGAGAGACTGCATGGCCTTCATGACGTGAAGATTGGGCACGTTCTTGTCTGCCAGCTCGGGGTGCTTAGGCATGTGCACATCCTTCTTGGCCACCATCACCCCCTCCTTAAAGAGGAGTTCGTAGATGGCAATCCGGTTCTTCTTGGGCATCAACATCGTGACAGCTGCTGTGTCCCGGGCCCGAGCTAGAAAGGTGCGTTTTTCTCTTGAGGAATTAAAATCATAATGTTAAAAGGCCATGTAAGCAGTAGGTGTCACATAGCAAGATAATACCTGCCTTAAAATTTAGACTATTTGTAGATGTCCAATGAAAATTCCTACACACAGGATAATTTTAGCCTAAACATGTGTAATGGAATACATAGATAATTCTGGATGCTCAGATGTTGGTAAGTTTTACTAAGGAAGCTTAAAATTTATAAATAAACATGGATTTTAAATTACAACTTGGCAGGTGTGGCTCAGTGGTTGAGCTTCGACCAGGAGGTCACAGTTCAATTCCAGGTGAGGACACAGGCCCAGTTTCTGGGTTCAATCCCCAGTAGGGGGCATGTAGAAGGCAGCCAATCAATGATTCTCTCTCATCAATGATGTTTCTATCTCTCCCTCTCTCTCCCTCTCTGAAATCAATTAAAAAAAAAAAAAAAAGACCTGTTTGCTGCCTGGGTCTTCCAGATTTTTTAAAAATTGCAAATATGTGTACATATGAAGCAAAGTTATATGTTTTTGTTTTTATTGTTGTAAGTATACATGTTAAGGATATTTCCTTTTTTCACTTGTTGCCTATGCATATAGATCTCACTTATTTTTATTATTTTTTTAATCCTCACCCGAGGATATTTTCTCCATTGATTTTTAGAGAGTGGAAGGACGGGGAGAGAGAAAGAGAGAGAGACATCTATGTGAAAGAGACACATCAATTGGTTGCCTCCTGCATGCAACCTGGCTGGGGCCAAGGGTCAAACCTGAAACCCAGGTATGTGCCCTTGACTGGGAATCGAACTTGAGACCCTGCCGTGCTCAGGCCAACTCTAACCACTTGGCCACACTACCCAGGGCTCAGATATTTTTTTCAACTATGCAACTAATATTCCATTGAATGGTAACAGCCTTGTGTATTTTCCCTTCACTCACTCATTTTAAATATACATATATATGCTTTCAATTTGGAGAATTTAGTTAAGACTTCTAAGAATTTGTAAAACTTAATTTTAGAATACATATAGAGAAGGAATAGTCTTAGACAATTAACTATATGTATCTTGGTTTGCTGAGGGATTGAAATGTGATTGTTTATTTGACATCAAACCAGAGATGCATTTAAAAAGTACATTTTTATGTGTATGAAGTAACGGGGAGCAGAGGAGGTAGCTAAATGGAAAGAAATAAAAAATTAAATGTAAACAATGAATTTTAGGATAGTACAGTTTCATAGAGTACAAGTAACACCCTAACCTCCATTCTGTACCTTTTCAGAGTGACAGCATAGATGATTGGCTGGTGGATGCTTGCATAGGAGAGAGCCTTTGTAGTCCGTCGTGGAGGGTGGGTCAGGCCTTGGCGTGTGCTGTGGAACGGGAGATCACTTCATTGAAAAATGGTCTTGTATTTTTTATCTCTAGTCAGTGGCACTTTGCCGTGTTTTAGAAAATGGTTTACTCTAGGGTTCTGTACTGATCCTCTCTTGGCAGTGCTGTTTCAGTTCTGGAGTCTTAGATTCTTCTCTTGAAATATGAGTGAATCTCAAGCTGGATCTTTTGAGTAGAAATCATCGTAAGGGAATAACAGTGCCTAGATTGACTGACACAACCCAGTGTCATGAAGTGTACGTGTATCTGGCTCCACAAATGACCAGATGAGTCTGTGTTGACAACCAAGTTAGGCGCTTTGATGGGGGTGAGCCTGCTGCTGAGAGGTCTCTCCTGGCTTTCCTCCGCCTGCTTTTTCTTCCAGTTTATTTTTTGAATTTGTTCCTTTTGTTAAAAATATATTTTACTGATTTCAGAGAGGAAGGGAGAGGAAGAGGGAGATAAGAAACACCCTATCTAATAAAAGAGTAATATGCAAATTAACCACCTCTTCGCTACACCCACAAGCCATGCCCACCAGCCAATCAGGAGCGAATATGCAAATAAACCCAACCAAGATGGCTACTGCCACAGAGAGCAGGAGGGAGGCTTAGGTTTCCCTGGCAATGGAGGAAGCCAAGCTTTCCGCCAGCCCTTGCCGGCCTAGGCCTCCACTCAAGGCTACAAAGTTTCAATGATAGAAGATACATAAATCCAAACAGAAATGGTGGCAGCCACGGAGCTGGAAAGAGTGGGAGGCTAGGGTTGCCCCCAGCGATGGAGGAAGCCAAGCTTCCCGCACACCCTGGCCGGCCCAGGCCTCCGCTTAAGGCTACAAAGTTTCAATTATAGAAGATACATAAATCCCAACAGAAATGGCTGCCGCCACAGAGCAAGCAGAAGGCTTGGCTCTGCTCCAGGCTACCAAGTTTCAATTATAGAAGATAAATAAACCCCAGATACCAGGGCCTCCGCTTGCATCGCTGGGGGGCATGGCCGGCCTGCAAACCACCACAGACCCCTCGCCCAGGCAGTCCCACGCCCCAAGGGAACCCCCACTCTGATCCAGGACATCCTTCAGGGCAAACCAGCCGGCCCCCGCCCATGCACCAGGCCTCTATCTTATCTAATAAAAGAGTAATATGCAGATTGACCACCACTCCAACACACAAGATGGCTGCCCCCATGTGGTCAAAGATCCTGCCCCCATGTGGACACAAGATGGCCACCACAAGATGGCCAGCAGGGGAGGGCAGTTGAGAGGGACCAGGCCTGCAAGGGAGTGCATTTGGGGGCGATCAAGCCTGCAGGGGAGGGCAGTTAGGGGTGACCAAGCCGGCAGAGGAGGGAAGTTGGGGGCAACTAGGCCTGCAGGGAAGGGCAGTTGGGAGGGACCCAGGCCTGCAGAGGAGAGCAGTTGGGGGGGACCAGGCCTGCAGAGAAGGGCAGTTAGGGGTGACCAGGCCTGCAGGGGAGGGCAGTTAGGGGCAAATAGGCTGGCAGGGGAGCAGTTAGGCATCAATCAGGCTGGCAGTGGAGTGGTTAGGGGGTGATCAGGCTGGCAGGCAGAAGCGGTTAGGGGCAATCAGGAAGGGCAGGCAGGTGAGCAGTTGGGAGCCAGCAGTCCTGGATTGTGAGAAGGATGTCCGACTGCCCGTTTAGGGCCGATCCCACTGGGTTCGGGCCTAAAGGGGCAGTCGGACATCCTTCGAGGGGTCCCAGGTTGGAGAGGGTGCAGACTGGGCTGAGGGACACCCCCCCATGCACAAATTGTGTGCACCAGGCCTGTAGTCTATATATATAAATGCCTAAGCAACCATTTGACCGTTCAACCAATAGCTATAACAAGCACTGACAACCAGGGGGGCAGACGCTCTGACCTGTAGGTTAGCTTGCTGCTGGTGTCCGGCTGATTGGGACTGGGTAAGATGGGCCAGACACGCCCTGGAGCCCTTCTGTGGTCCCTCCCCTGCCCCGATCGTGCACAGATGGAGTCCTGGATTGTGAGAGGGTGCAGGCCAGGCCAAGGGACCCCACCAGTGCATGAATCTGTGCACCGGGCCTCTAGCCTATCCTATCTAATAAAAGAGTGGTATGCAAATTAACCATCACTCTGCAACAAAAATGGCGGCGCCCAGTCCTCTCAGGCCCAGGGAGGGCTGCCGCTGACAGCATGTAGCATGAGGCCCCGGCGGTTGGCCTGGGAAGCTCCTTCACACCCCTGGTGCAGTCAGCTCCCAGCCGCGACCTGGGCCGTGGCCTGAGAGGCAGCGCACACCCCCGGTGCGATCAGCTCCCAGCCGCGACCCGGGCCGTGGCCTGAGAGGCAGCGCACACCCCCGGTGCGATCAGCTCCCAGCCGCGACCCGGGCTGTAGGCCTGGGAGGCGGCGCACACCCCCGGCGCGATCAGCTCCCATGCCTGGGAGGCAGTGTGTACCCACTGCACAATCCGCTCCCAGCTGTGATCTGGGCTGTCGGCCTGGAAGGCGGCGGCCTCCTCCTGCCCCCCGTGAGATCTGCTCCCAGCCCCGATCTGGGCCGTAGGCCTGGGAGGCGGCGTGCACCCCCGGTGCCATCAGCTCCCAGCTGTGACCGTGGCCATAGACCTGGGAGACGCCTTCACACCACTGGCGAGGTCAGCTCCCAGCCGCAACCCAGGCGCGATCAGCTCCCAGCCGTGACACGGGCAGTGGCTTGGGAGGCGGTGCACACCTCCGGCGCTATCAGCTCCCAGCTGTAACCTGGGCCGTAGGCCTGGGAGGCGGCGTGCACTCCCTGCACAATCCACTCCCAGCTGTGATCTGGGCTGTTTGCCTGGAAGGCGGCAGCCCCCCCACCTCCCGCCCCCCCCTGAGATCCGCTCCCAGTCCCGATCTGGGCCGTAGGCCTGGGAGGTGGCGCACACCCTGGCGTGATCAGGTCCCAGCTGCAACCTGGGCCATAGGCCTGGGAGGTGGTGCACACCCCCTCATGATCCGCTCCCAGCGGCAACCCTAGCCGTAGCCTGGGCAGCAGCTGCACCATCCCCCCCCATCCCCCCCACCCCCATACCCCCCCACGCCACACGCGATCTGCTCCTAGCCTCTTTGGCCAGGGCTGTGGGCCTGGGAGGCGCCCGCAACCGCCTATCCCCTTCCCCCCTCCTCCCCCCTCCCCAGCGATCAGCTCCCATCCACAGTGGGGGAGGGGGCAGGTGCATAGGCCTGGGAGGCAGCTGTGCCCCCAAGAGCTATCCCTTCCCTGGGGCAGCCTGGGGTGTCAGCCTCCAAAGGGCCTGCGCCCCCATGGAATGATCCCCCCCACACACACCTATAGCCTTGGAATTTCCCTTGTCCCCAGCAGAGTGCCTAAAGACAGAAAAGGAATAAAAGGAGAAAAGAAAGAAAGGACAAAAGATGAAATATCAAGGAAAAGGAAGAGAAGGAAAAAAGGAAGAAACAACCACATGATATCACCTTTCCAAGGTCTCATGAAATTCCTGTTTAACGAGTTTTATGACACTTTTAGTTTGGATTTACGTTTTTACTCGTTTGTCAAGACCACGGCAGGTACACTGTCCAATATGTTAAAGAAAAAACCCTATCTAATAAAGAGGGAATATGCAGGGGAGGGCATTTGGGGGTGACTGTACTGTCAGGGGAGGCCAGTTGGGGACTATCAGGCTGGCAGGGGAACAGTTAGGTGTCAATCAGGCTGGCAGAGGAGTGGTTAGGGAGTGATCAGGCTGGCAGGCAGAAGTGGTTAGGGGCAATCAGGCAGGCAGGCGAGCAGTTGTGGCCTGGGAGGTGGCACGCACCCCCTGGATTGTGAAAGGGATGTCTGACTGCCTGTTTAATTGGACATACCCCGAGGGGTCCCAGATTGGAGAGGGTGCAGGTTGGGCTGAGGGACACCCCCCCCCAGTGCACGAATTTCGTGCACCAGGCCTCTAGTATATATATAAAGAGCCAGGGTCCGTAACATCCAAAATGACTGGACGACTGAACACTGGAAGTCAGTCCTGTAGTCAGTGCTGGGTCGCCGCGGTGACCCAGCACTGACTGCTGCACTGCAGGTGCCGTGGTGACCTAGCACTGATTGCTGAGGGGGCTGCAGATCAGGCCCAGAGAGAGGCCCGGAGAGAGTAGCAGGGTCTGATCCGCAGCCCCTGTGGAAGCAATTCGTCAGCCCTTGCCTCTCTTTCTCTCCGGGCCTCGCCAGCAGCCGCGGGGGCTGCTGATCAGCCCGCCTCTCTGATCAGGCCTGGAGATAGGCCTGGAGACTCTGACTGGCATAGAAACCGACCAATTAGAACCAAATCTGGGTGAACTGCAAGGAGCCAGTGGCTGCCTAGAAGGCAGGGCTTTTGACACCTAGTGGCATAGAAACCGACCAGTCAGAACCAAATCGGGGTGAACTGTGAGGAGCCTATGGCTGGCTAGGAGGTGAAACTTTTGACGCTGACTGGCATAGAAACCGACCAGTTAGAACCTTATCTGGGTGAACTGCAAAGGCAGAACCTAAAGTGGGGGCTGAGGAGGGGTTTTAAGGGCAACAGCTGTTTGGTGTAAGGTGTAAGAAAGCGGTTCAATTTTTTAATGACCAGTTTGGCAGTATAGTGCGTATGGCTGGCTATCAGTCCAGATATAGGGATTATTTGTTTTTGTCTGCCAAGAGGATCTCCTCCTAATAAAAAAGGCTTCCCCCGCCCCCGCACTTAAGCAGTCGTATCCTATCTAATCTATCTATACTATTAAAAGGGTAATATGCTAACTAGTCCGGGTCGACTGGCCATCTTCCGGACGTCCGATTTCCTTCTGGACAAAGCCATGGTGGTGGGGGCTGAGGCAGAGGCCATTAGGAGCGATCAGGCCGGCAGGGGAGGTCAGTTGGGGGTAAGATCAGGCCGGCAGGGGAGGGCAGTTAAGGGTGATCAGGCAGGCCGAGGCAGTTAGGGGCAGTCAGGCAGGCAGGGGAGTGGTTAGGAGCCAGCAGTCCCAGATTGTGAGAGGGACATCCCCCAAGGGGTCCCCGATTGGAGAGGGTGCAGGCTGGGCTGAGGGAACCCCCCCCTCGTGCATGAATTTTGTGCACTGGGCCACTGTTATATATATAAAAGGCTAAGTTGACGCGCATATGCGTGATACGTACAAAGATCTCGCTGGTGCCAATCACACGCATGTGTTTCGATCTGTCATTGCCGATTGTGAATTTTTTTTTTTTAATATATTTTATTGATTTTTTACAGAGAGGAAGAGAGAGGGACAGAGAGTTAGAAACATCGATGAGAGAGAGACATCGATCAGCTGCCTCTTGCACACCCCCCACTGGGGATGCGCCCGCAACCAAGGCACATGCCCTTGACCGGAATCGAACCTGGGACCCTTGAGTCCGCAGGCCGACGCTCCATCCACTGAGCCAAACCGGTTTCGGCCGATTGTGAATTTTTTTTTAAAAAAAAAATGTATTTTATTGTTTTTTTTACAGAGAGGAAGGGAGAGAGAGAGTTAGAAACATCAATGAGCCCTGGCCGGTTTGGCTCAGTGGATAGAGCGTCAGCCTGCGAACTCAAGGGTCCCAGGTTTGATCCCGGTCAAGGGCATGTACCTTGGTTGCGGGCACATGCCCAGTGGGGAGCGTGCAGGAGGCAGCTGATCGATGTTTCTCTCTCATCGATGTTTCTAACTTTCTATCCCTCTCCCTTCCTATCTGTAAAAAATCAATAAAGTATATATTTAAAAAAAAAAGAAAAGAAAAGAAACATCAATGAGAGAGAAACATCGATCAGCTGCCTCCTGCATGCCCACACCCCCTACTGGGGATGTGCCCGCAACCAAGGTACGTGCCCTTGACCGGAGTCGAACCTGGGACCTTTCAGTCCGCAGGCTGATGTTCTATCCACTGAGCCAAACCGGTTTTGGCTCAATTGTGAATTTGGTTGACACTTCTATTACAGAGAAAGGGCGAATAGTGATATTAAAATATTTCTTCTAATTAATTTCCTTTCAATGTTCACTGCTGGTGTGTCCCGCTCCACAGGGACACAGCTCCTGGGTGCTGGGCCTTCCAGCCTGCACCCTCTCCAGCTGAGAGAATCATTGATTGGCTGCCTCCTGCCCGCCCCCTACTGGGGATTGAGCCTGCAACCCGGGCATGTGCCCTTGACCGGAGTCGAACCTGGGACCTTACAGTCCATAGGCTGACGCTCTATCCACGGAGCCAAACCAGCTAGGGCAGAATATGTTCCGTTTTTAAAGTAAACTTATTTTCTTTTCAAACTTTATTGCTTTGAGGCCTGTAGACTAAGCGATTCAATGCTGTGACCCACAGGGGTTTGAGGGCAGGGACCCTTCTGCACAGCAGAGGCTGTGGTAGATGCATGACACTATGCATCTGTCAAAACCCACTGGGGAGAAACCAAGATGGAGGCATAGGTAAACATCTAAACTGCAGCCTCGCACAACAATTTCAAAACTACAACTAAAAGACAAAACAGACATCATCCAGAACCACAGGAAAGCTGGCTGACTGGAAATTCTACAACTAGAAGGAAAGAGAAAACCACAAGGAAAATCAGAGGAGCTGTAAAAGCCTGAGGTACGGAGAGGACGGAGCCGGAGAGGATGGGGCGGCTGAGTGCCTGGCTGGCTTTCTCTAGCGGGAAGGAGATAAAAGCTCCGGAGTGCGCTGAACCCCAATTCCAGGCAAGACCCTGGGGACCCAGGCTCATACTGGGGGAATCTGGGCTGTAAGGCAGAAACTCAGGGGAACGGTGAAAGGCAGAGCTCCAGAGGCGCACACGTGAATTTGCGCAGAGGATGGACTGTTGACTGTGCCGCTGGGTTGCCCTAGCGGGAAGGAGACAAAAGCTCCGGACTGCGTTGAACCCCAGTTCCAGGAGAGAATCTGGGAATCCACATTCATTGGGGGAGAGACTAGACTGGCTGGCAGCGGGCGAAACTCGAGGGCGCCTTTCTCTCAGAGGTGCTTGCAGCGAGTACCGAGGGACACTGAGGGACACTGAGACCCAGGAACCTCATAGGGTGGGGCTGAAGGGAGCCAAGGCTCTTGGCTCCACCCTGAAACTCCGCCCCATCCAAGCTGAGCACAGAGGCTTTTGCAATTTTGCAAGTCTAGTCGAATAAGGCTGTCTCCCGGTGTAGACACAGCTGATCCTCACAGCCAATTGGCCTGGAGGTCAACTCCTCCCACTGATACCAACAACAATCAAGACTTAACTACAACAAGGCTGTACACACAGTCCACAAAGGGGTGCACCAAGAGTGTCCACCTCGGGTAACTGGGAAGGCCGACCCACTGGGCCACATAGGACACCTAGCACACAAAGCTACCCTTCCAACTCAGGGAAGCAGCGAAAATGCGGAGACAAAGAAACAGATCACAAACCAAAGAAATGGAGGAAAACAAATGACTGGAGATAGAGTTCAAAACCACGGTTATAAGGTTTTTCAAGAGTTTCCTATCTGGAACCGGTTTGGTTCAGTGGATACAGCATCGGCCTGCGGACTCAAGGGTCCCAGGTTCGATTCTGGTCAAGGGCATGTACCTTGGTTGCGGGCACATCCCCAGTAGGGGGTGTGCAAGAGGCAGCTGATCGATGTTTCTCTCTCATCGATGTTTCTAACTGTATTCCTCTCCCTCCCTCTCTGTAAAATATCAATAAAATATATTTTTTTAAAAAAGCATTTCCTAGAAAAGGCCGATAAATTTAGCGAGACCCTCGAGGATATGAGAGAGACCTTTGAGGATATGGAAGAGGATCAACTAGAAATTAAACATACACTGACTGGAATAAAAAATAGTATACAGAGATCTAACAGCAGACTAGATGATCGCAAAAATCAAGTCAAAGATTTGAAATACACAAAAGCAAAAAACACTCAACTGGAAAAGCAAAAAGCAAAAAGAATCCAAAAAGTTGAAGATAGTGTAAGAAGCCTCTGGGACAACTTCAAGCGTACCAACATCAGAATTATGGGGGTGCCAGAAGAAGAGAGAGAGCAAGATACTGAAAACCTATTTGAAGAAATAATGACTGAAAACTTCACCCACCTGGTGAAAGAAATAGACATACAAGTCCAGGAAGCGCACACAACCCCAAACAAAAGGAATCCAAAGAGGACCACACCAAGACACATCATAATTAAAATGCCAAGAGCAAAAGACAAAGAGAGAATATTAAAAGCAGCAAGAGAAAAACAGTTAATTACCTACAAGGGAGCACCCATATGATTGTCAGATGATTTCTCAACAGAAACTATGCAGGCCAGATGGGAGTGGCAAGAAATATTCAAAGTGATGACTAGCAAGAACCTACAACCAAAAGTACTCTACCCAGCAAAGCTGACATTCATAATTGAAAGTCAGCAAAAGAATTTCACAGATAAGAAAAAGCTAAAGGAGTTCATCACCACCAAACCAGTATTATATGAAATGCTGAAAGGTATTCTTTAAGAAGAGGAAGAAGAAAAAGGTAAAGATAAAAATTATGAACAACAAATACATATCTATCAACAAGTGAATCTAAAAATCAAATGAGTATAAAATCTGATGAACAGAATAAACTGGTGAATATAATAGAATCAGGGGCATAGAAAGGGAGTGGTCTGAAAATTCTCAGGCGGAAAGGGGTGTGGGGGGTGTGGGAAGAGACTGGACAAAATCGTACACCTATGGATGAGGACGGGGCGGGGGGAGGTAAGGGCAGAGGGTGGGATGGGAACCGGGTGGAGGGGAGCTATGGGGGGAATAAAGAGGAACAACTATAATAATCTGAATAATAAAGATTTATTAAATTAAAAAAAAAACACCCACTGCGCCTCTGGCCGGCCTTGGGCGGCCTGGGGGCTGAGGGGACTGGGCGCTTCCATCTTTGAGGGCAGGGCAGTCAATTAGCATATTCCCTCCTTATTGGCTGTGAGCACTGCCATCTTTGAGGGCGGGGCAGTCAATTAGCATATTCCCTTATTGGCTGTGGGTGCCAACATCTTTGAGGGTGGGGCAGTCAATTAGCATATTCCCTCCTTATTGGCTGTGGGCGCCAACATCTTTGAGGGCGTGGCAGCAATTAGCATATTCCCTCCTTATTGGTTGTGGGTGCCATCATCTTTGAGGGTGGGGCAGTCAATTAGCTTATTCCCTCCTTATTGGCTGTGGGTGCCGCCATGTTTGTGACAGCGTGAAGGTCAATTAGCATATCCCCTCCTTATTGGCTGTGGGCGTCGCCATCTTTGAGGGAGGGGCAGTCAATTAGCATATTTCCCAATATTGGCTGTGGGCATCGCCATCTTTGCGACAGCGTGAGGGTCAAATTAGCATATTCTCTCTTTATTAGGTAGGATGTTTACCAGTTTCTTATAAAGGGTACAGGTGAACAGCCTGGTGAGGTGCAGAGGGTGCAAGCTGGAAGGCCCAGCACCCAGGATCTGTGTCCCTGTGGAGTGGGGCACACCACCCTGCTGGTTGCATTCACCACCCAGAAGCGAGTAAAACCAAAGTACGCACTTGTTACTATATCGCAGCGTCACAGTCACATTGTCACCTTATAGAAGGTGTTGGACGAGAGAAGTCCTAAGACTCATCTTAGCTCTGAGATGCAAAAGTCATAGTCTGTCTTTCTGAGGTTGGGAAATTTATTTGAGGAGATTGTCTAATTTTGGCCAACTTTTTTCTTCTTAATGTCTCAGTTTGTCCCTGTAGATGATGGATTGTTTATACCTGTCTCTTTGCTTATATGAAAACTCAGGATGGTAGAAAAGTATTTTGAGACCTTGAAAAATTCATTGAAGAATGCACAGGAATTAAACGTGTCTTCCTGTAGATGTCAGGCTTTTCCAGACCAGCAGTAGTTGGAAGTCAGGGGGCAATCTGTGAAATGTCCACCAGCTCTTAAGAGACTCTCATGTTTCCACTTTTTTACACTGGACTCAGAATTCACTGTACAACTGAGTTATCACCCTTATGTGAGCCACATGTGTTTGATTTCAAGGGCCTGTCACACACACAGCCTTGTTATGTTTCAGGATTTCCTTGCACGTTACAAAATCTACTTGAATTAATTTATAGGAATAGGGATTTAATACAGAAATCATTGCAAAGGCTCCAGGAGCAATAGATTCTAGGTTATGTTTCAAGGAATGTCCGCCAGCCTCCAGACTTCTGCCCACAGCCTCCACAACAGGAAGCTAATAGATCAGTGATATGGGACCATATGGACCCCTTGCCTGCAAGCTGCAGGAGCATGTCCCACCCTTCGTTACCAACTGCGTAGAGCAGCTGGGTCTGATGCAAGGGTGTTTGGGGAATTAGTTTCTTACCTTCTCAGTGTTATAGAAAGGAGTTAGAATCAAAATAGCTAACCCGAGCCCTGTGTTGGTTTCCTGTGGCTGTTGTAGCAAATGACCACAAACTCGGTTTAGAACAAGTTCTGGAGGCCCGAAGCCCCAGATAAGGTGTTGGCAGGGCTGTGCCTTCAGAGGCTCCACGGGAGGGCCCGTTGCTGGCCAGGTCCGCTCCTGGAGCCTGGCCCTCACTGCAGTCTCTGCCTCCGCACAAGGCCTTGCCTAGGGTGTCTAGTCTCCCTTCCTCTATAAGGACACCTGTGATCCACCCAGATGATCAAGTACAGTCTCATCTCAAGATTCTTAATTACATATACAAAAATACACTTTCCAAGACCCTCAATTACATATGCAGAAAAGAAGCATTAACTTAATTACATATGCAAAAAAGTAGCATTCACAATTTCTGGAGATTAGGATGTGGGGGCTACTGTCCGCCCACTACAAATCCTAACGTGCACAGACAATATTCCCAGTACTTTACAACATCAGCTCATTTAATTCTCATAGTAGCTCTAGGAGATAGAAACATACATTTTATTAATCCTCACCTGAGGATATGCTTATGATTTTAAGAGCTCGATAGCCACATTTGGTTAGTGGCTACTGTAATGGACAGTGGTGATAGAGAAATAATGCAGAAGACAATGGTGATACTTTACATAAAGAAAGATTTGTTTCCTATATTTAGTGCTTATTGCCTATTGGTTGGTTACTTGATTAATGTTAGAGAAGCAGTCTCTCAGCTGTTTGATCCATCAGCTCAGCAAGCTCTGTACTGGTTAGTGCTAAACCCACCCTCAGCTGACGTCCTGCCTGCCCACACACAGCTCCCCAGAGGAGGAAATTAGGTGTTTAGTGAGTCCTTTTCTCCTCCTCTCTCTTAAGGATAGCAGTACTTTTCTGCTTTGCTTTAATTCTCTTCATGTGAATTGCAATCATACCCTTTATAAGAAATACTAGAGGCCCGTTGCATGAAAATTCATGCACTAGAGGGGGGTCCCTTAGCACGGCCTGCCCCCTCTCACAGTCCGGGAGCCCTCAGGGGCGGGAGGCGACGCCCCATCACACCTCTGCTGCTGCCACTACCGGCAGTGCAAGCCTCGGCCAGCCCTGGTTATCTGTGCCTTGGGCGGCTGGGGGGCTGAGAGGACTGGGGGACTCCGGAGGCAAGTGCAGAGGCAGGCGCGTGGCAAGGCTGAGGGGATTGGGCTCCACCATCTTTTGGCTGTGGGTGTGGCCATCTTTGAGGGCGTGACAGTCAATTAGCCTATTGCCCCCTTATTGGCTGTGGGTGCTGCCATCTTGGCGATGGTGTGAGGGTCAGTTAGCATATTCCCTCTTTATCAGATAGGATTCCATAGAATTTTGAGCTCTCTGCTCAAATTCCACCTATTGTATACAACTTTTATTATTCCCTCCAATCCTCTTTAATTAGATGTGATTGTTCTTTTAATTTTCATAGCATTTCATTGACCTCTCTTAGTATACCCATTACATTACACCTCTGAGTGTTATTTTGTACTAGAGGCCAAGCGCGGGAAATCGCGCGGCCCTGCCCACCCGCCTGCTGCCCTTCCTTGACAACCTAACTTTTCCACCCAGAGCTTGAGTGCACCTGGCCCCACCCCTGACCCCTCCGACCTTCTCTGGCCACTTCAAGCCCCACCCTCAGTCCCACAAGTTGCCTTGGGCTGGTCTCGCCTCCTCCGGGCGCCTCCCCACTTCCACCCTGTCTCCAGAGCAACTCGGCGGCTCTGCCCCATCATGGCGCCAGAGGAGAGCGTAGAAGCCTCACGCCTGCTGCAGAGTTTTGAGCGCTGCTTCTTGGCACATGCGCTGCACTCCTTCCCCTGGCGGGTGGGCGGCAGAGCGCTCTGAGTGTGAGTGGTGAGTGGCGAAGGACTGTTGAGGGGGGCGCTACAGGTTCTTACCCCGGCCCTCTCTGCCACAGGATGGTCCTGCCTCCTTCCAGGCACCTCCCGGCTTCTGCCCCATCTCCGGTGCAACGCGACAGCTCTGCCCCGCTACGCACGCAGCCTCCTGCTGAACGGTTGTTATGGTGTGAGGGTGTCATGACCATTAGCATATTAGCTCTTTGTTATATAAGACTAGGGGCCCAGTGCACAAAATTTGTGCACTGGGGAGAGGTCCCTCAGCCCAGTCTGCCCCTTCTCACATACTGGGAGCCCTCAGGGTATGTCCTACTGATGGCTTAGGCCCGCTCCCTGTTGAGAGCGGACCTAAGCCGCAGTCTGGCCTCCCTTTGCGGGAGGCCACCAGGCTCATCAAGGGAAGGCCAGCCCCATCACCCCGCTGCTGCAGCCGCTGCCAGTCACCGCAGCCGCCAAGGTATTTTCATCAACACGGACTCCAGTCCCTTCACCATGAAAAAATGACAACTTTCTTTAGGCATTTTCAAGATGTGTCTTTCATAGGATATGACATTTCTTTATTTATTTTTCTTTTTATCCTCACCTGAGGTTATGTTTCCATTGATTTTTTTTTCCCCTTCCCAAGCCTAAAGCCTGAGCATGGATGTAAAGGAGCATCTGTGCTGTGGTCCTAGGGTGCTCACAGCTCTCTCTGACCGGTGCTTCAGCTCAGGGCTGTCTCACTTTATGGAGGACTTCCACACACGCCACACACCCTCCCGCCAACTCCTCTCCACTGATTCTGCCTCTTTTGGAGGCCATACAAGTTATTAACACCCCTGTGCAGCTCTCTCACGACAGTTTTCCACGGTTCCTGTTTTATGGAAAGAAAGGTTGCAGACTGGTGCCCAGGCCTGCACACCACATGCGTGAGTGCTCAGCCTGTCCCCTCTGGGCTGGGCCCTTGCTTGGTGTTGTGTGTGCAAGGGGAAGCTTAGAAGGGACAGTCTCCGGCTACATGGCGAGTGGCCTCCTAGGATCAGGCAGGTCCTGGCCCATGTTCTAGCTGTGTCCTTTCCTGGCTTTATTGTCACAGCATATCCACTAAATTTCCTCAGTGTCAGAGGGCCTTCAAGCCTTCCTCATGGGGTGCTTGTGCGGATTGAATGAGAGTAACAGTCTAGTGTCTAACGAGCATTCAGCAAGTAGCAGGTATTGTTGGTGTTGCCTGCTGTTATTTTCAGAGGCCCTTTCAGTATTTGTTTTAAAATATATTTTCATTGATTTCAGAGAGAATGGGAGATGGGGAGAGAGATAGAAACATCAACGATGAGAGAGAATCACTGATCATCTGCCTCCTGCACGCCCCACACTGGGGATCAAGCCCACAACCTGGGCATGTGCCTTGACTGGGAATCGAACTGGTGACCTCCTGGATCATAGGTTGGTGTTCAACCACTGAGCCACGCAGGCCGGGCAGAGGCCTTTCAATTTTAACCTTCCCTTCCCCATACCCAGTTTATGCCTTCCTTCATCTCCCCCTCCCTCCCAGTTAAGATAGAACTGAATTTGGTATATACTGTGTGCGGTATCATCTTAGCAGTTGGTTGTTCAATCTAACAATCTCATGGGACTTTTACTATATATTAAAAGGCCAGGACTGTAAGCGGAACGACCGCAACGACCACTTGACCATTCGCCATGAGGTGCATTGACGACCTCTCAGTCCCTCTCCCTTGCCCCGCAGGCTGCGATCACAGCATGGTGAATGGGGAACCACTGTGAATGGGGGGCAGGGGGGTGGTGGGGCGGGACTGGGGACTGTTGAGTGGTGGCGGGCGGCAGGTGGTGAGCAGTGGTGAGCATCCAGCAGCAAGCATCAGTGAGCATCATGGAGCGGCGAGCATCGCGGGGCCGAGGTGGAGAGCATAGTGGAGCGTCGTGGGCGGTGAGCCTTGCAGGGTGTTACGGGGCGGCAGAGAGCAGCGCGGGGCTTCATGGGGCGTGGCAGTGAGCGTCCCAGGGCGGCGGACATGGCCCTGACCGCTGATTAGGCCTAGGGACCCTACTCGTGCACGATTTTGTGCACTGGGCCTCTAGTATTTAAAATAAGTGTGATTGCCATATTGTGGTAGAAAACTGACCTTCTTGGTTGGTGTGGGTGTATGAGAATTATTGTCCACTGGGCTCATGATTGCTGTGACTGAAGTTTTATGTTTCTGTGGTCTAATTCTTGGCAAAAAAACTGTTCCTTTTTCCTATTTTTGTATATTGCTCTGGATCATGTCCCTCTCTGTCTGTTTTTTGCTTCTAAATTTGCTGTGGTTGGGGGTTATCAAATTTAAAGTACTACCCAGATTCAGGGCAGATAGGCCGTGAATTGCTAGCCTGCTATGGGGTTAGGAGCTGGGGCTGAGGCCGGGCCTGGGCCTGGCGGGCCTGGCAGCTGGTGGGGACAGAATGCAGACTTTGCTTCTAAAACCGAATGTGGTGCACATCCAAGGAGCTCACAGGTTTTGGTGAATTGTGGACTGTGTTCTTACATGGAACTAGTGTTGAGCTAAATGAAGGAAGTGCCTTTGGGGGTCTGGGAGCCATTGAAACGATTAACAGAGTGATCTGTTAGTAAAATGAAACTTTGAGGAAAGTCCCTGCTTTCCCTCCTGCCCACACCGTGCCCCTGTGGATGGACCCCCTTGCTCGCATATTTCTCTGAGGACCAGTGCTGGTTTTCATTCTCTTCTCTGTCTTCCAGGCCAAGTCCTGCGTCTGCCACGTCTGTGGTGTCCACCTGAGCAGGCTGCACTCCTGCCTCCACTGTGTCTTCTTTGGCTGTTTCACAAAGAAGCACATTCACGAACATGCGAAGTCAAAACGGCACAACCTGGGTAAGGCGCCCTCTGCTACGGTGTTGGGAAGAGTTACTGCCCTCTCTGCTCTCTGGATTTAGATTTGCAATTCTACACTCCTAAAAGTCCATTTCTTTAGTCTAACCTAGTTTGTGGCCTCCTTGTGAAACTTCCCAGGGGAAATGAAAGACAAAGTGAATTCAAACAGATCATTTTACCCAGCTTGCCTGTGGCATTTAAGTTGGTGGTGTAATCTTTTTTTTTAAAAATATATTTTATTGATTTCAGAGAGGAAGGGGAGGGAGAGAGAGATAGAAACATCAGTGATGAGAGAGAATCATCTATCGGCTGCCTCCTGCACACCCCACACTGGGGATCAAGCCCACAACCTGGGCATGTGCCCTGACTGGGAATTGAACTGTGACCTCCTGGTTCATAGGTCGACGTTCAACCGCTGAGATATGATGGCTGGCGGTGATGTAATTTTAAGTGATAAATTATGGTGGCTTACCCCTTATATCCTGCTAACTTCCTTTGAAAAGTGCTTTTTTTTAATGGATTCTTAGAGCCTCAACTTGCCGTCTGAAAAACATGGTTAGGATTTAGGTTAGGCAAATGTTCACCAAGAAAGATCTTAAACGCAGTATTACGTTACTGATGTTAACATGGAGTTGTGTACATAGGCGATTTTTTTGCTTTCAGTAATGAATTTTATTGTTCTGAGTAATACAAGTTCATGAACATGCTGACAGCACTGTGTGGCATCAGGATAGGGCTCCCTTTCGTACTTACAGATGGAAACTCACATGTCTGGAACTTCACGTAAAGCAAGGTTCTGCTCGTGGTTTTATTTTCTTAGGGTGGTTAAACATTTGTCTCCTTCAGAATAGTGTTTTCTGTTAAATTTGTGCGATTGTCAGGGTATCCTTAAGAAAATCACTTTCAAAAGGTATAAGCCAAAGAATGGACCACAAAGTGCTTCATGTCGTCCTAACTGAAAATGGTATTTCACAGATTACAAAGTCACTGTGCTGATGTGTGTCCCTTAAAGCTCCTGTAAGCAGCGGACGTAGAGAAGGTAAAGTTGAGACTGACACAGTGCATGTCTGATTTTTCCTTAAAGTTTTTTTTCAGGAAGCAAAATGATGTTAAAACAACACAGATCTCTATCTTATATGATGTGTTCATGATGTAACATCCATGATATAACATCCAGTTGTTTTATTATGGACACAGGGAAGCTGTAACCTCAATATTATGCTGTTTTCAGTAGATACAGTTACTGAAATTTTGTTGTTGTTAATCCTCACCCGAGGATATTTTTCCATTGTTTTTTTTTAATGTATTTTTATTGATTTCAGAGAGGAAGGGAGAGGGGTGGGTGCAGAGAGAGAGAGAGAAACATCAGTGCTGATAGAAAATCATTTATTGGCGGCCTCCTGCAAACCCCTACTAGGGATCTAGCCCACAACACAGGCGTGTGCCCTTGTTCGGAATCGAACCTGGGACCCTTCAGTCAGGAGGCTGATGCTCTATTCACTAAGCCAAACCAGCTAGGGCTCCATTGATTTTTAAGGAGAGTGGAAGAGAGAGGGAAAGACAGACAGAAACATAGAAGTGAAAGAAACATCAACTGGTTGCCTCCTGCAGGAGCCCTGACCAGGGCCCGTGCTGGGAGAAGCCTGCAACCAAGGTCCATGCCCCTGACTGGAATCAAACTCAGGACCCTTTGGTCTGCAGGGCAATGCTCTGTCCACTGAGCCACACCGCCTAGGGCAGTAGCTACAATTATGATGGAAACAGAGAACCCGAAGTAAACCTGAGTCTAAATGGTCAGTTAAGACCTGGCCAGGTGGCTCCATTGGAACGTCCTCCCCTGCACCAAAAAGGTTGTGGGTTTGATTCCCAGTTAAGGTGTGTGGGAGGCAACTGGTCAGTGTTTCTGTCACATCCATTTTTTTTTTCTTTCTCTCCCTTCCTCTCTTAAATTAACAAAAACATATCCATGGGTGAGGATTTTTTTTCAGTGTCCCATACAATTTTATTTTCTGCCTTCAACCATAATAATATGGTATCCAAATTTTGTCTTAACTGGAGGGTCTGTAAACACAGGCTTGTCCAGCCCACTTACAGGCAATGCAAATGCTGCTTCTTGAAATGGTCCCACCATGGACCCTCTTGTCATCCAACCCAAATCACCCCCTTGCCTGGCTTTATCTTCACTATATTGTGTGGCCACTTCATTGAATCTCATTCCAGACTTTAACTTTTCCAAGGCTTCCATGATTTTTCCATGTTTTTCACACAAAATGTGTCTGACCTTTACTTCATTGCCACCACCTTTGGGACCCTGAGACTTCTTGTCAGAACTATCACTCCCAGATGCTGCTCCTCCTTTTCCACCCTTTCCAGAACCGCTTTTTTCTTTGGGAGGCATCTAGGAAACTTGATGTTGATTGAACTCTCAACTGTACTCCACAGGTGAGGATTTTAAAATATTTTTTAAAAAGGTCAACCTATGACAAAGGATGCAAGAACATACAATGGGGTGGGTAAAGGTAGTAGTCTATTCAGTAAAGGCTTTGGGAAAATTGGACAGATACATGCAGAAAAATGAAACTAAACCACCTTGTTACACCATATCCTATATAATAAAAGTCTAATATGCAAATTGATCAAATGGCAGAATAACTGGTGGAATGACTGGTGCTATGATGCATACTGACCACCAGGGGCCAGATGCTCAATGCAGGAGCTGCCCCCAGCCTGCAGGCCCCAGACCAGCCAAGGCAGGTGCCAGCGGGGGGCAGAGACGGGATGCGATCGCCTCGCCAGTTGCCCCGCAGAGGGAGGCGGCAGGATTATCAAGGGGCAGGGCCGACTGGTGAGTGGGCTGGCGCCGCCCCCAATTTCCCTGCCGATTGCCTCCCATAGCAGCGGGGGACGGGGCCAGCAAGCGGGCAGCGCCAGGCCAGCCAAGGCAGGTGCCAGCAGGGCTCCCTGATTTCTCTGCCAATCTAAATATCCTAGAATAAACTTTTGGGCAGCAAAATCTCAGACATCTCTCATAGCAATATGTTTTTGAATACATCTGGGGCTAAGGAAAAATAAACAAATGGGTGTACCTCAAAATAAAAGCTTCTGCACAACAACAAAAACCATCAACAAATGAACAGGGCGCCCACCGTGTGGGAGAACATATTTGACAATGATGCATCTGATAGAGGGTTAATATCCAAAGTATGTAAGGAACTCATACAACTTAACAAAAGGACGACAATCCAATTAAAAAATGGGCAAAGGACCTAAATAGACACTTCTCCAAAGTAGACATACAGATGGCCAAGGGACATAATGAAAAAATTCTCAAAGTCACTGATCATCAGATAGATGCAAATTAAGATGACAATGAGGTATCACCTCACACCTGTCAGAATGGCTACCAACAACAAATCAACAAATGACAAGTGCTAGCAAGGATGTGAAGATAAGGGAACCCTCATGCACTGCTGGTGGGAATGCAGACTGGTGCAGCCTTTATGAGAAACAATATGGAGTTCCCTCAAAAAATTAAATATTGAATTGCCATTTGACCTAGTGATCCCACTTCTAGGAATCATATATAATAAAGAGCTAATATGCTAATTAGACGGAACAGTAGAATGACCGTCCGGACAACATTCCATACGAAGCTGGGGCTGTGAGGGCCGGCAGAGGCTGTGAGGGCCTGTGAGGGGCTGTGAGGGGCTGCGAGGGCCGGCAGAGGCTGCGAGGGGCTGCAAGGGCCGGCAGAGGCTGTGAGGGGCTGTGAGGGCCGGCAGAGGCTGCGAGGGGCTGTGAGGGCCGGCAGAGGCTGCGAGGGGCTATGAGGGGCTGCGAGGGCCAAGCCCCTTGCACGAATTTCGTGTATCGGACTTCTAGTATATCATAAGAAACCTGAAGCACCAATCAGAAAGAAAGTGTGCAACCCTATGTTCATAGCAGCACATTTTAAAATAGCTAAGATCTGGAAACAGCTCAAGTGCCCATCAGTAGGTGCGTGGATAAAAAGGCTGTGGTACATTTACACCATGGAATACTATGCAGCCGTAAAAAAGAAGGATCTCTTACCCTTTGAGATAGCATGGAGGGACCTGGAGAGTATCATGCTAGTGAAATAAATCAGTCAGAAAATATTTGTATCACATGACCTCACTTAATGTGGAATCTAATGAACAAAATAAACTGATGAACAAAATAGATCCAGAGACATGGAAGAATGGAATCGGAGTGCGGAATCTTGGAGGGAAGTGGGGGGACGGTGAGTGGGTGTGAGATAGTTAATCAAAGACCATGTATGTGCATCCAAATATATAAAAAGCCAGAGGCCGTCACGACCTAAACAACCAGATGGACGACCAAACAGCAGGCTGCGTGGGGTGACCAGGCCGGCAGGGGGTTTAGTGAGGGATAGCCAAATGACTGAACAGCAGGCTGTGTGGGCAACCAGGCTGGCAGCGGGATTAGTGAGGGATGATCAAATAACTGAACAGCAGGCTGCCTGGGGCAATTAGGCCGGCAGGGGTGTTAGTGAAGGATGACCAAACAACTGAACAGCAAGCAGGCTACGTGGGGCGACCAGGCCAGCAGGGGTGTTAGTGAGGGACGAACAAATGACTGAACAGCAAGCAGGTTGTGTGGTGCGACTAGGCTGACGGGGGAGGGAGGCAGTTGAGGGCAACCAGGCCAGCAGGGGGTGGGCAGTAAGGGGCGACCAGGCTGGCGGGGGGGCAATTAGGGACAAACAGGCTGGCGGAGGGGCAGTTGGGGGCGATCAGGCAGGCAGGCAGATGAGCAGTTAGGAGCCAGGAGTCCCAAATTGTGAGAGGGATGTCTGACTGCCGGTTTAGTCCCCGGATAATTTGCATATTCCTCTATTATATTACATTTCCTGAGGGGCTCCGAATTGGAGAGGGTGCAGGCTGGGCTGAGGGTACCCCCCTCCCCCATGCACGAATTTCGTGCACCATGCCTTTAGTATCCTATATAATAAAAGCCTAATATGCAAATTGACCCACTGGCAGAACAACCGGCTGCTATGATGCACTGACCACCAGGGGGCAGACACTCAACAACAGGAGCTGCCCCCAGCCTGTAGGCCCCAGCCTGGCCAAGGCGGGTGCCAGCGGGGGCCCCCTGATCACCCCACTGGTCTCCCCACAGAGGGAGGTGACTGGTGATGGTGGCAGGGGCTGGGGCTGGTGAGTGGGTGGTGCCAGGCCAGCCAAGGTGGATGCCAGTGGGAACCCCCAATCACCCTGTTGGTCACCCCACAGATTGGCTCTGATTGCCGGCCAGTCCTAGATCACGTGATCTGTGCCTCACTCTTGAGAGCTTGTTTGGAGGTTCTAGCAGGGAAGCGCAGCTATTCGTATACCCTTGACTGAAGACCGGTCCTCTCCTCTGCGGGGAAGGTCGTCCTCTTCGACCGAGCGCGCAGCTTCGGGAGGGACGCACATGGATTGGTGAGGGAGGAGGGGGCACCCACCTAGCCAGCCAGATCAGCCGAATCAACCCTGGCGATCAATGGGGTGACAGATGTCGCAGCCAGATCGCCCTCACATCCCTCACTCTTGATTGGAAGAGTGTAGGCCCACAGTCTTGAACGTTTTGGTAAATTAAAGGAAGGGGTTGACCTTTCATGTTCCAAATGGCTGCCCACAGGGGAGCTGCACGTCATGCGAGGCTGCCTACACTCCTTTAACAGAAAAGATCATTTATTTATTCTCACAGTTCCCCCTTTCTTATTTAACTCTTTTCAAACTTGGCTCACATTAATTGATTTTCATGCTCTGCACTGTCTAAAAGATTATTTTCCTATTTGCTCAATGCGGTTTCCATTAATCTTTGGATATGATCACTCATACATGGATGATACAGCATCCCATCACAGTAAGTCCTAATCAAAGCGGTGAATATGGATACCATCATTCCCTTCCTCTTGCCAAACCATTGCTAAATCGGAGAAAGGATTCTCAGTTTCAGGATTTTCTGCTCATTCATTAGCTAGAGTTGTTAATCCCTGTAGGGCCTTAGTGATGGCTCTATCTGGCTGTGTTGTCAGGGACAAATGTACAACATACACAAACTCCTCCTTTTTCTGCCAGAATCCTATCCAAGGCCAGCCTATTCTCCCAAGCCATCCTGCTGCTGGCATCTAGTTGTTCAGCTATACCTTTAACTGCATCTTGAGTATAGTTAACAAGGCTTTGCTGGTTATCTATAATAACTAATAACTAGTAATATGCTAATTAGACTGGATGACTTTCCAGATGAGGCCTGGGCTGCGAGGGAAGCCCGGTCCCGGGTGCCAGAGGGAAGCCGGTGCTGGCAGCCAGGGGAAGGAAGGCTTACTTTTGCATGAATTTCGTGCATCGGGCCTCTACTAGTAAATATAATTAACCTATTACATTTTACAGTGAACCACCAAACAATACTCATTCTCCATAGGAGGCAAACTCACATGAATAATTTTTACCATTTGACCCAGCAAACTCAAAAGTTTCAAGTTACATGCCTCTGGGACCTGGGGGTCAACCTTGGATTCTCATTCAAGAACTGCCCACCGTCATGGGAGCATTAATGTTGTTGCCCAAACAATGGAGTCCCACCCTAGACCCCATTGCTTACTTCCCCATGCCTAACCAAGTTCCCTAAAATATAGAAAGCAAGCAAAGCAACTCATTAACCAAAATTACATTACCCACACACAGACAGAAATCTCACTAGCTACGAGTTTCTGGCGGCTGACACCCTAAGAGGGAGAGCAGGAAGAGTCCCTAAGCTTAGGAATTCTTGGCAGCTGCTGAAACATTCCTGCCATCTCTGCCACATGTTCATCCTCGCCACAGTAGCTGGGCTTCCCAAAGGAGGCTGTGCCCAATCTTTAAACAAATTAAACCAAACAGCAGAGAGATACAAAGCAGAAACACTTACCCCGGCACACATGGCCCACAGACACCACAGAATGCGCTGTGTGAAAAACACCGAAGCAGAGCAGTGTCTCCTGTCTCCTGTTCGGGGACTGCCCTTCCCCAGAACCTCAGCATTCTTCTAATCGACTGTTTAGGGAATGTATTATATTCCCTAGACCTAGAATTTTTGGTTCCTTTTCTCAGAAAGTCCTTTATGACTATGTGCTCAATCTCCCATATTGGAGATTTCTCGCCTGTGATCAATCCCCCATATTGGAGAGTTCTTACACTCCCTGAGATTCACTTGGTCCCTCTCTGGCCGCTCCCCTTGTGGGAGAACAGAACTGCAGATCAGAACTCCGCACTTTTTTCATGTCCAAGACACATCCCAGTCACATACACCCGACTTCGGAGGCTACTCAACCACCAAAGTAGTACTCAGTCCAGGTCCTCACCATGGCTCGTGCATGAGGTCACCTGATTGCTGCAGTTCCAGCCCTTCTCGTGTTGCTGGCTGTCCCTCCTCACCAAGGCCACCGCAACTTGGCAGTGGGGCGCACCTCCTCAGGAGAGGGGTCCAATGCCCCATTGTGACCAACGGAATCCTGCACGAGCCTCCAAAATCAGGGGCCCTGGTAGAACTGAAAGGACAGTCGGGAGTCAGGCAGCAAGGCAAATACCTTTCCTCTTGCAGGATTGGCGCATGCACAAGGGCGGGAGCATGGCAGGCTGAGTGGGCGTCCACTCGGGCTTTTGTGCCTTACGCTCGTGACCTGTCCCTCACTCTTGATTGGAGCTCAGGCTCCCCATCTTGCGAGATTGGCTAATTTAAAGGGAGGGGTTGACCTTTGCTGTTTCAAAATGGCGGCCCCCAGGGAGCTGCATGTCACCTGAGGCTGCCTACACTCCCTTCTTTGACAGAAAAGATTGTTTATTCTCATAATGGGACAGTGTAAGGAAATTTGGGGTTCATTCATGTTGTCTCGTGCCAGTACAGTCAAACCTCATTTCTCTGCCATCTCGAATGATTTGTTCTCGACCAAGTTGTTCACAGATAAAATGTCTTCAGTTGTTGAACCAAACTAATGTTTTCAACCTGACCATTCTTTCAAGCTGAGAACTTGGCGTGACAAAAATTGTCTCTCAGGCAACAGAATGCTTTTGTTTTTGGGAGATCAACCATGAGCACAATTTAAATCATGAGGAGGCCATCAAGATGCTGATGTTCCTAAGGGTGTGAAAGAGACCAGGACCACAGGCCACTGAAGGGGTAGGAGTGCTGCTATTGACGTGGGTAAAGGAAAAGCAGCTGAAAAGCGTTAGCCAGGGACAGCCTTGTAGAGACAGTGAGGATGCTGCATCTGACGAGAGACAGCCCGGCGAGTGCTGAGAGTGACTTGCTAGGGCTAGTAGGGTGGTTCCATACACTTAAGAAAAGCAGTGTTTATAGATTAAACTGTACGTTAACATTGAACTGTATATAAGTAAGGCTAAAATGGAATCATTTGGGGGTCAGGAATAGATTAATCTCATTTACATTAGATAAAATTGAATTACATCAGATAAAAAATGAACAGATGAAAATGAGTTACATTAGATAAAAGATGAATTAGAGTACATAAAAGAGAATTCGATTTTTTTTTCCCAATTTTTTTATTAAGGTATTATATGTGTACATATCTTACCATTGCCCCCCCCATCCCACTCCCATATATGCCCTCACCCCCCAGAGTTTTGCATCCATTGGTTATGCTTATATGCATGCATACAAGTCCTTTGATTGATCTCTTATCTTCCCCAGATAATTCGATTTTTGATCAAATAGCTTCTCTAACAGCCTCCGGAGAGAATTAACCTTTTGCACTCGGATGTCGAGTGTGACTCGACAAGGTTAGCATCGGTAGCAGGAATCGAGAAAAAAGCAAGCGAGTGCAAAGGGTTAAGTTTGAGAACTGAGGTTTCACCATCATTCCTTTGTATGGCTGAAGCAGATTCCTTTGTATGTCTGTTGTGGAGATATACCACAGCTTATTTATTTGTCCATTGATAGACGTTTGGATTGGTTCTTATAAACAACTAGAGGCCGGTGCATGAAATTCGTGCATGGGGGGGGGGTGTCCCTCAGCCCAACCTGCACCCTCTCCAATCTGGGACCCCTCGAGTGCAGTCGGACATCTCTCTCACAATCCAGGACTGCTGGCTCCCAACCACTCGCCTGCCTGGCTGGCTGATTGCCCCTAACTGCTTCTGCCTGCCAGCCTGATCACCCCCTAATCACTCCCCTGCCAGCCTGATCAACATCTAACTGCTCCCCTGCTAGCCCGATTGCCCCTAACTGCCCTCCCCTGCTGGCCTGGTCACCCCTAACTGCCCTCCCATGCTGGCCTGGTCACCCCTAACTGTCCTCCCCTGCAGGCCTGGTCACCCCTAACTGCCCTCCCCTATAGGCCTGGTCACCCCCAACTGTCCTCCCTTGCAGGCCTGGTCCCCCCCAACTGCCCTCCACTGCAGGCCAGGTTGCCCCTAACTGCCCTCCCCTGCTGGCCATCTTGTGGCGGCCATCTTGTGTGTTGGAGTGATGGTTAATTTGCATATTGCCTCTTTATTATATAGGATGTCATGATAACCAATTGTGTATAAGCTTCTGTGTGCACGTATGTCTTCCTCTCTGGGATGTGCCTGCAAGTGAAAGGGTGTATTCAGGTTAGTCAGTCCTGTCATATTCATGATCTGCAGATAGTCTTCCATCCTGTAGGTTGTCTCTCCCCTTTCTTAGTAATATCTTCGATGCACAGAGTTTAATTTGGATGAAGTCAGGTTTATCTTTCTCTCTTTGGTGCTCGTCCTTGTGGTGTTCAGCATGTCAACCCATGAAGACTTGCTCCCGCGTCTTCTCAGGCTAATAGCTCGTGTGTTTAGGTCACAGGTCCAGTTTGAGTTGGTGTTTGTGGTGTCGGGTGAGGCTCCCGCCTCACTCTGGCCTGTGGAGACCTCGTTGTCCCCGCACCGCTTGCTGAGAAGACTGTCCTTCCCACAGTGACCCCCGTCCATGTGTGTTTACGCGGTGATGCACTGTTGTGTGGAAAGCGCCTCAGAGAAGGACTCCCCTGGAGCATGTGAACACACACTGAGCAATGGCACTCCTCTCCCTGGCTGGGAGTTTAGCGATTGGCTGTCTGCTTGGCGTATTTTTCATGGAATGCCTTTGCTTTTCTGAAAATGTTTATTCTCCTTGTTTAGCTTGTCCCATGGGTATCCCCACGCAGGACTATGCCCTTAGCCTGTGGTGACAAGGGCGCTGGCTGAGTGCTCGGACTTGCAGGGAGAGGGTCGGAGTCTGGTCAGGGAGGCGGGGTTCCTGTCCTGCTGGGTGTGTTGTAAGGGCCTGTTTCAGAGGACCTGGCAGGCCTGCCAGTGCTGCTGAGCTGAGTCGTGATCGCGGGAGACCGACTGGGAGGAGCTGCAATTCACTAGGTTTGGCTGCGCACCGGGACATGCCGCCGGTGTACATGCGCTGATCAGTTACCATACAGGACTGGGAGGTGTCCGTGCTGTCACTGCCCCATAATACCAAACGGGGACAGGCTGGGGGTTGGAGGGGGGAAGTAATTTGTCAAAGAACCATGACTACCAGGCACAGCTCTGAATTACCCGTTACTCTAAGTTTGTGCTGTTTCCTCCATGCTATTGCCTCTCAAATCTCTGATAATGCTTGTTGACTCCAAGCCAAAATAATTCCTTTAAATTGTTGAATTGAGATTCATTCACTTCAGTTGTCCGTTTCTCAAAGAGCTTCATCTTATTTACCTTTATAATGAACTAATTTGGAGTCAGCTATCTCCCTATTTTACAGAGATTGAGAAAGTGCACAGGACCCACTCAAGGTGGGTAACAGGCATCTCTGGTCTAGAAGTCAGCACTGTCTGGTGAGAGAATACTTTACTGCTCTCCTTAAAATAAGAGTAGGAAACAATTCTTGCATTCCTTTTTGTAATAGGACCGGGAATTCCAGATGTAGGAAAACATGGTTACCGTATGTCAGGGCAAGAATTCTGATTTAAAACGCAATGAGAGTTTCCCTTGTTGTAAATGTTGCTCTTTCAGACCCTTGACTGTGGGTTCTTTAAAAACTATGGGTGTGGCACCTCAGCCTGTGGGGTGCCCCGAGCAGAGAGGCCCACGTCTGCGTGGGACATGCCGCCTGAAGTGGGAGGAGGCCTTTGCCGTGACTGGGCTCTGCGGTTGGAGAGGGAAATGCTTCACACAGTCCCGTGTCTAAAGCACTATATCTGATGCGTGTTCTTAAGCGTTCCCTTTCATTTTCAATTACCTTTGTCTCTCTCTCTTCCTTTGTCTTTCCAGCCATAGAACTGATGTATGGAGGCATCTATTGCTTTTTGTGCCAGGACTACATCTATGACAAGGACATGGAAACCATTGCCAAGGAGGAGCAGCGGAAAGCTTGGAAACTGCAAGGTGGGTCTTGCCTCGATTTACCTGCCTCCTTGTTTCCCTGCCCTGCATTCCTCACACCCATCAGGGTGAAGCTCACCAAGCGGAAGACCAGTTATCTAGGGAGAGGCCGTGTAAGGAGGCAGCGGAGGTAGGGTAGCAGCTGGAGTTTTGCTATTTGTTGGAAAGACAGCACCGTATCCCCCTCGCCCCCACAGACAGCTGTGCCTTCCTCCTGCGGGCAGCTCCCTCCTGCAGGCCCCGCGGAGGCAACCTGGGCTGCAGGGCTGCCCTCGGGTGCAGATGCCCATCACTCTCACAGCCTCCCAGAGCTGTCCTTGCCCTGGGCCCCGGGCCTGTGGCTGTTGTGGGCTCTGCTGGGCTTGAGAGAGAATGTACACCCACACTTAGTTCTCCCGACTGCGGACACATGCACAGGGACAGCAGCGGTCCCAGGGGAGCAGTTTGCCCAGCTCTCCAGGATCCCAGAGAGCAGTCTCGCCTCAGTAATATTCAACCAGTATGTGCCTGGGCTGTCCCCCGGAGGAGAGGATAGGCCCTTCTGGGCCCCAAGGGTGGAGCCGTGGGGGTGCCTCTCATCCTACCCTGCATTCTGAATGTTCCAGAACCGGATGGTTCCTGCTCCTGAACGCAAAAAACCCCAGCTGTGCCCTAAAGAGGTCGTTCAGGGACAGACACGTTGAGGCATCAAACTGCAGAGGGGGGTGCGCGGGAAAACTCTCTTAAACTCGTCTTCCATAAAAGAGCACGTAGACTGCGGCGGGTGCTCAGGGGGCGATGGAGAGGAAGCAAGTTCCTAGCTGCTGCAGGTGTTCCCTGGTGTGATGCAATGGAGTGGAGTGGGCAACGGGAGCTGAGACTAACCTGGCTCGTTGTAGCGAAGGCTTTGGGGGTGGAGAGGGTGTCTTATTCCCAGGAGAACTCGGCCAACCAAGGGCAGGGCCTTCCTTCCTCTCAGGGAGATAAACTCCTGGGCCCAGCGGCACCCTTTCAGGCATGCTGCTCCTTCACTTCACTGAGGCAGAAAGCACAGGACAGAACGTTCTAGATACAGTTCAGACATAGCAGTCCGGCAAGTATTTTCCTCCAGCTTGCTCCAGGCAAAATAGATGTATATATTTTTATCTTACTTAATGCAACATTCTGTAAAATGTCTGTTATCTTATTGTTATTTATGAAATGGTTAAGAATTTGGAAAATTAATATTTTTTTCATGTCAGTCTGTATTCTAATAAAACAAAAATAGACAACTCTGGTCAAAAAATATAGGTGCCTGGCTCCTTCCAGGAGGGCGGGCTGCTTTCTGATTAAATTATGGAATCTCTTTTAAAGCTTAACTGTTAGGGTTATGTTTAATCTCTGTTAACAGAATTAAGATTGCCAGATGGAAAATGTCATAATCCACCACTTCCCCAGCACCCTGTGTGCAGGGCCTCGTGGCTGCTGCCATTGTGGGCTCCTGTCTGCTGGCTTCCACCCACACACACGTCTTCATCGGGCAGAGGCAGGGATACACACAAGCGAAGTGCACCCATTTTATTTATTGTTCAGGCATTTCTTTCTGGTCACCCTGATTCCCCCCTTTATTTTCATTTCATCACTGTTAGGACAGTGATGGAGCGTGTCCCCACATGGCTGGTGAGCTTGTCTCATCCTGCAGCCCGCCAGTGTTTATGGAGAGAGCGTAGCCACATCTGCTCACAGCTGGCTTGTGTGTTCTGCTTCACAAACAGCCCATTGTTTTTGAGAAAGGAAGCATAGACATGGGTGTGATCAGAATTGCTTATGTTTAACAAATCTTCTCTGGAGAACAACTTCAACTTCCTATTCTTTTCCCCTCAGAAATGTGGTAGCATTGCCCCTGGGTCTGAGGGTGCTGTTTGTGCTGAGCACTGACCCACAGGGCCACAGGCCTCCTCCTCAGGCCTCGCTGCAGGGCCCTTAGTCAGCAAGGTGCTGTCCCGTCGAGGTTACGGTGCAGGCATTTTCGGGGCACGGAGCAAGTGCCTTATGTGGACACGGGGCTGTGGTGGGTGAGATGTGACCCTTATTAGCATTTACAGCTTTGTCTTTGGTTTAAATCTTTTAAGGGCACATCTCAACATGGAAACCATTGTATTTTTCAAATTATATTTTTAAAAATCCATGTTCTATCAGTTTTGCTGGTTGGCCGGAGAATCCCTCATCTAAACTGCTGTGCACTCCCCAGGTGCTGAGGCTGCCGGCTCTGCTCAGGGGCGCGGCTTTGGGAAGGCCCTGGCATTGGCGTTGGGCTGGCATTCATGGGGGCCTTGCTTTTCTTGCAGGAAGCAGCTCGTTCACAGCACAGACTCTGAGAAACTCCTTTCGTGTTGTTTAGCCTGTCGCAGCAAAATAGGCTTTATCCTTAGAGTATGGTCCCTCTTTGAAATATCTTTGAAGCCTGACAATAGTACATCACCGCCATGTGCCCCATAAGCACACTCACTTCAGATTCAACTCATAGCGCCCGGCCTGTCTCCTCTGTAGGTGTTGGAGAGAAGTTTTCAACATGGGAACCAAGCAAGCGGGAGCTCGAGCTGCTGAAACACAACCCAAAACGGAGGAAGATCACCTCCAACTGCACCATAGGTGGGTGGCGGTGCTGGCGCTGGTCTGTGATTACTCCCATTAGGCTTCTTGCTGAGGGTTAACATTATTGTAAAAAGTGGCTTCATGGCATAGTGCCTATGCCCTGCCCTGAATAACTCATTCTCCCATTCTCTCACCAGCCACCTCTTGAGCTCCTGGAGCAGGCTTGGGGTGCAGGGATGGGGAGAACAGTTGCTACCCCTGAAAGCCCGTGTGCAAAAGGCTCAGGTGTACTCTCACCAGGTTGAAGCTGCGTACAGTGATATGTGAGAATGTGTCCTCAGGGTTTCCTAACAGTTGGAGAAATAGAAACTTTTTAAAAAGCTATCTTTGTTGTTAGGCTCCATTCTGACTTTTCCTGTTGCCTGAATATCTTTGGGCCCTATCCGGTTTGGCTCACTGTATGGAACGTCAGCCTATGGACTGGTCCCAGGTTCGATTCCGGTTAAGGGCACATGCCTGGGTTGCGGGCTCGATCCGCAGTAGGGGGAGTGCATGAGGCAGCCGATCCATGATTCTCTCTCATCATTGATGTTTCTCTCTCTCCCTCTCCCTTCCACTCTGAAATCAATCAATAAATAAAAAGAATATCTTTGGGTAACCTTGTCAAAACAATGGCTAAAGTGGGGCCAAGGGTTGGGGAGTGATGGTGACGAACATTCCTCAGTATAGTTTACATAAAAGTGGCATAAAAATACTAAATTTCTTCCTGAATGGATGAGTAAAGGGAAGCGGACACGTGAATGTGAAGGAGCTTGTGGTACTCTGGGGTCAGTCCTGTAAGCCAGTGCCCTGTCACCGCCTCCTGTCTGCCCCCCAGGGCTGCGAGGGCTGATCAACCTGGGCAACACGTGCTTCATGAACTGCATCGTGCAGGCGCTCACGCACACGCCGCTGCTGCGCGACTTCTTCCTCTCGGACCGGCACCGCTGTGAGATGCAGAGCCCCAGCTCCTGCCTGGTGTGCGAGATGTCCTCCCTCTTCCAGGAGGTGAGCTGCACGCGCACAGAGCGTTTCTGAAACTACATGGCTTTTTCTTCCCTTAAACAAAAAGCCAGGTTGCCTGCAATAGAATAAAGGAAGGCACGTTTATTGAGGAAGGCTTACGTCTTTCCAAAAGGAATAATTAGATAGGAGACGATTGACCATTGGCATGAAGGTGACTTAGAGGATGAGAGGAGGCTGACGTTGGCCTGCGAGTACTGACCCCTTTCTGTCGTCCGCCACCTGGCGCACCGGCGTGTGGACATGTGTGCACCCCTTCGCTGCCCTGTCTCAGGAGCACGATCTCTCCTGTTGCTGGGCATTCTGAGTGCAGCACCCGTGCTGTCCTCTCACCAGCCCTTGCTCCCGGGTTGGATCATGGGCGACACTCATTCTGTGCTGTCCATGTCTGTCCCTGACCAGCAATGGCGGTGTGACCACCCTAGCACCTTGGGTGGACCATCGGCACTCAGCTTGGAAACCTCAGCAAAGCCTCTCAGAGTTGAAGCAGCTCAGCCACCCAACTACAGAACGGATTGCTGCCCACCCCACAGGCTGCTGGGAGGGTGTACATGTGGTCAGGTGTCCTGCTGGGAGGGTGTACATGTGCTCAGGTGTCCTGCTGGGAGGGTGCACATGTGCCCAGGTGTCCTGCTGGGAGGGTCCTCATGCGCCCAGGTGTCCTGCTGGGAGGGTGTACATGCGCTCAGGTGTCCTGCTGGGAGGGTGTACATGTGCCCAGGTGTCCTGCTGGGAGGGTGTACATGTGCCCAGGTGACCTGCTGGGAGGGTCCTCATGTGCTCAGGTGTCCTGCTGGGAGGGTGCACATGTGCCCAGGTGTCCTGCTGGGAGGGTCCTCATGTGCTCAGGTGTCCTGCTGGGAGGGTGCACATGTGCTCAGGTGTCCTGCTGGGAGGGTCCTCATGTGCTCAGGTGTCCTGCTGGGAGGGTCTATGTGGGCTCCAGGTGTTCGACACAGGAGCCAACAGACGGCCTGGTCTGCTTGTTGATCACCTTTGATGGCAGTATTGGCTGTGCCCGCTCTCCCACATCCTGGGCACGGCTGCTTTTGCGCTGTAGCAGAGGAGGTGGGACTAGTGGACAGTTGCTGCTGAAACCACCTGGCCTGCAAAGCTGGAGCCATTGACCATCTGGCCCGTTTCCCTCATGCCCACAGTGGGCCAGTGGCTGCTGGGACCACAGCAGTGAGCACACTGCATGTACTCGTTGGGCCCAAACAGGAGGAAGACGGGTTTAATTGGGAAACTAATGGTGGGTATGTCAGTTTCAGATGTGGGTTTAAGCATTTTCACTGGGCACTTTGGTCGATCAATTCAGATAGGCTCAGGTTTATTAAGATACATTTTTGAAGCAGCAGAATTCATCTGTTAGTGTATAGAGCTGTTTCTCTGACAAACACGTCATAACTCAACCCCTAGGCTTATCGAAAAGGATACCCGGGCTCAGGAAGTCCAGGAAGTGGACATTCCAGGCAGCTGCTAAGTGTGTTTGTTCAGAGTGCAGCACTAGTTCCTGATGAGTGGTTTGTTTCCTTCTCCGTGCAGTTTTACTCTGGGCACCGCTCTCCCCACATCCCGTACAAACTGCTGCACCTGGTGTGGACGCATGCCCGGCACCTGGCGGGGTGCTGCACCGGCACTGCAGGTGGGGGCCATGGGGCGGGCGGAGGCACTGCAAAGGTGCCACACGAGTTCCTCATAGCCGCCCTGGATGTGCTGCACCGGCACTGCAAAGGTGGGGGCCATGAGGCGGGCGGAGGCACTGCAAAGGTGGGGGCCATGGGGCGGGCGGAGGCACTGCAAAGGTGGGGTCCACGGAGCGGGGGCGGAGGCACTGCAAAGGTGGGGTCCATGGGGCAGGGGGAGGCGGAGGCACTGCAAAGGTGGGGCCATGGGGCGGGGGGAGGCGGAGGCACTGCAAAGGTGGGGTCCACGGGGCGGGGGCGGAGGCACTGCAAAGGTGGGGTCCATGGGGCGGAGGGCGGAGGCACTGCAAAGGTGGGGTCCACGGGGGCCGGGGGAGGCAGAGGTACTGCAAAGGTGGGGTTCATGGGGGGAGAGGCAGAGGCACTGCAAAGGTGGGACCCTCACCTGTACATGGGGCGGGGGCAGGGAAGGCACTGCAAAGGTGGGGCCCGCACCTGTACATGGGGGGGCGGTGGCACTGCAAAGTGGGACCTGTACCTGTACATGGGGAGGCGGTGGGGGTCAAGTGTGCGCTTCTGCACAACGGGGCGCAGCCCACCTGTTCACATTGGATTTGTGTCTAATGGTGTTCCCTCCAATAATAAAAACTGCAATTACCTTAAACAGGTTCTTTATAGTTTGTTTTCTCAAGAGGAGCAATAGTTTTCAGTGTTGTCTTCCCACCCTCCTGGGGGTAGAGCAGCATAATGTTTGGTCCTCAGCAGCCTGTGACTGTCAACAGTGAGCTCCTCGCCCCTCTCTTCCCCTCCCTCCCTCCTTTCTCCCTGCCCCTCTCTCTCACCCCTCTCCCCCCGCCGCCCCTCTCTCCCCTCTGTCTCCTCACCCTTCTCTTCCCGCCCCTCTCCCCTTTCTCCTCTCTCTCTCCCCACCCCTCTCTCTCCCCGCCACTCTCTCCCTCTCTCTCTCCCTGCCACTCTCTCCTTCTCTCTCTCCCTCTCTCTCCCTGCCACTCTCTCCCTCTCTCCCCCCTCTCTCCCCTTCTCTCCATGTCTCCCTCCCTCTCTCTCCCTGCCACACTCTCCCTCTCTCCCTCCTCTCTCCCCCCTCTCTCCCCCTCTCTCATCTCCCTCATCCCTCTCTCCCTCTCTCTCCCCCTCTCCCCCTCTCTCTCTCCCCATACCTCTTTCCCTTTGTCTCTGCCTCGAGTCCTTGGTCACGGGTCCCCTTGCCTCACCTGCAGCTCCTCAGGCCAGCAGCTTCGGCGTGGGCTCTCCGCACAGCTTAGCCATAGGGTCCTCTCCCCTGTGGGGCCCAGGAAGACCGTCATTGCTCTGCAGTCACAGAGAGCTGTGCACATGGAACTGCACCTGCCAGGACCTCCCTGGCCCTGAGTCGGGTTCATTTCCGTCGGGGGCTTTCCTTCTAGGTCTTGCTTAGGAGCTCACTGGAACATGTGGGGTTCTCAGATAGGTATGGGTCTAGGGGAGGGGCAGCTGGCAGCAGCTCCTAGGGCTGGAGGCCGGAGATGAAGCCTGAGGAACACACCACAGGGTTCCTCCCCCTGCCCCGCTTCCTGTGGGGCCCCATGCAGCCCCAGCTGAAGTGGACTGACAAGTCCCAGCCGAGGCGCTGGGGGCCCCTGAAGCACACAGTTGGCCTTCTGTGTGGTGGGCCTGGGTGAGGGCAGAGGAGTTTTGGTTCCTAAGGGTGGCTGGTGGTGCTGCTGGCTCAGCTGACTCAGCTGTGACCAACGTGTGCCGAGGGCACACGCTGCCCGTGACCTGTGGCCTCTGGGCTGGTGAAGCTCGTTGCAGGGCCTCTTACTGGCCAGCTTTCTCTTACTAGTACGTCGTGTCCTTTACGATAGGCCCTGCTTTTCTAGGTCACTTGGTGGGACAGCCTCATGCTCCTCCTCAGGCTCTGGGTCTGTGCTGTTCAGACGCCCTGTGGAGTCCGAGGCTCCAGCTCAGACAGCGCATTGGGGTCAGCTGTCCTGGCTCTGGGCTGGAGCTCTTCCCCTTAACATTCTTTCTCCTACAAGCAGATGTGTTATCCTTTTAACGTTTGCCCAGGAACCAGATAGAAGTTGCTTAGTAGCTTAGGTGAGGTTTGGTTTCCCAGAACAAAGTGTAAGCTGCTGTGCAGACAGACCAGCCCGTGAAAGCGCCCTCGTTCAGGTGCTGCGATGGCACTGAGGAAATGTTGGAATAAGCATGGCTGTTAAATGTTCACATGACGAAAAAAGGGTGAAGCCATGTGGCCTACTTCTGACATGATTCCTTTGAAACACAGCGTGAGGCTCACTCAGAAGCAGGGCCACCTGAATTCCGAGCTCATGGAGGCTGCTGGCTCACAGCTGTGGGGTGGCCTGGGCCTTACACACCCCCACACCAGCTTTATGTTGCTCGTTTATGGGGTTGGGACCTCAAGTAGGTATCAGCTCATTTTTCTTTGAATCTTTATGTATTTTTCTGCATCCTCACGTTTTGTTCCATGAATTTTAGATCCTTGTGGGTGGCATTTCCTCCCCGATCTCTAGGCAGTGGCTGCCCTTTACATTCCTCGTGATAATTTAACTTTTCTATGTAATGTATATGGGGACACATGTTCTAGCCCATTCTCTAGTTGAATGAAAGTCATATAGAAGATGTAGGATATATGTTAATATGTATTATATTTAACCATATAAATCTTATATTTGTATACCTACACAAATTATGTGCAGGGTGGGGCAAAAGTAGGTTTACAGTTGTTTGTATGGAACATGCATATATATATATATATATATATATATATATATATATATATATATATATATATATATATGTATATAATAGAGGAATATGCAAATTATCCAGGACTCTGTCACATCACCACCCTTCACAGGGTGTGGGGGGCTGCGGGGTGGGACTCCAGGTCTAGTGCAATTTCATCCCGCCCAGACAGACTCCCCTGCGGCCCCACAGCTGAATTCCAATGCCAACCTGGTGTTTACTAAACTTTACTGGAGCTGCTCCCCACACCCCCACCCTCTGCCCCAGGACCACGCTGCCCACAGCAGGGCGCCCCGGCAGCCTCCTGACAGGAGGGCAGCCGGGGAGAGCCGAGTGGGACGGGGGTTGCAGTGAGACATGGAGGGGCAGGGTGGCCGGAGCCAAGTTCCTCGGGGTCTGAGGAGAGCGCCTGACAGGAGCCCAGACTGCAAAGAAGGAAGAGGAAGTGGCCACGCGGAGCTTTTCCAATCCCCCTGCACGGACACCCTACCCCAGCCCCTGCACCCCGGGGGGGACAGGGAGGCTGAGCGGACGGGGAGAAGACCTAGACTTGGGGGTAGCCGCAGCCTGCACCTCCGACTCCTGATCTCTCCTCTCAGCACCCCAAGGCACCCAGGGCCTGGGCCTGGGCACGCCTCTCCTCCCTACAACTCCAGACCAGGGTGGAGGCAGGCCTGAGCGGACCCCCAGGGTCAGACCCATCCCCCCTCCACACACACAGCAGCAGCGCCTTCTCCACAGTGAAAGCGCACTGAACCTCGATGGGGGCACAGCTAAACCCGCCCTCCTAGCCCACCTGGCCCCACCCTGGCCCGGCCCCCGCCCTGCTCCAGGAGATTGGAGCCCCACCCTGAGCACGTAGAGCTGTGAAACTGGTCACATACAATCTAAAGAATGGCACCAAGCGGGGAGGTTTGACAGTTACTCCCCCTTCGGCCTTGCCGCCTCCCCAGTGCCCCCCTACCTACTCCTAACCCCCCCTGCCAGTGCCTCCAGGGACGACCACCACTACAGGGCTGCTGGCCAGAGCCCACCCCTGTGAAGCCTGCAGAACCCTCTGCAAAGATTCCATAGCTACAGTGCCAGGAAACAATCATGCCTTCCTCCCCTAATCAGCACCTGCTACCTGCAAGGGTACCTGTGAGCTTAAAAATAACAATCCCTTCCCTTTAGACATCACTTACTTGAAACATTTCTAGATTTATTAGCTCAGAACCTCCTCATGACAACCCAGTGAGGCAGGCAGAGAAGAGATTACAATTCCCATGGTATATGCGTATGCATTCAGAAGTGAAGCTCAGAGAGGAAAAGTGTCAAGCCCACTGGTTCCCAAGGTGCAGCACACGCCCCACAGGGGGGCCAATTTGATTTTAAGTGGGGGCAATTCGAGAATGAGTTAATAGTGAATTTTTTGCATTTCTTATGGTTCTAGGGGGCCTCATCTACAGCGTATCCTACATAATAAAAGGCTAATATGCAAATGACTGAATGGTGGAATGACTGGTCACTATGATGGGCGCTGACCACCAGGGGCAGACACTCAACGCAGGAGCTTCCCCTGTTTGTCACTGTGCTCCCACAGGGAGTGCTGCTCAGCCAGAAGCCGGGCTCACGGCTGGTGAGCACAGCGGCAGTGGTGGGAGCCTCTCCCACCTCGGTGGCAATGCTAAGGATGGGCCTAAGCCGTCAGTCGGACATCCCCCCAGGGCTCCTGGACTGCAAGAGGGCACAGGCCAGCTGAGGGACACCCCCCCAAGTGCACAAATTTTGTGCACCGGGCCTCTAGTAATACAATAATTAATCATACAAGAATAAACCATGTAGCCCAGCTGGTGTAGCTCAGTGGATTGAGCGTTTCACCAAGAGGTCACTGGTTCTCCCTGGCCCATTTTGCTCAGTGGATAGTGTGTCGACCTGTGGACCAAAGGATCCTGGGTTCAGTTCCAGTCAAGGGAATGTGTGTTGGTTGCAGGCTCCTCCCTGGCCTGGGCTGTGGGAGCCCCTTTCACGTCCCGCGTGGTTCAGGGTTCCTGTTCAGGGTTCGGGTTCTGGAGAAGGCCGCACGCAAAATGAAGAGAGGCTAGAAAAGAATTAATTTGGGAAATGGGGGCCCAGTCGGGGGTCCACCTCTAAGGGGAGGACTACACCCCGCTCTGGCTTTCCTATCCCTTTTATTAAGGTTTTGAGATACACCCATATCTTTTAGGCAGGAAATTCCAATAATAGTCAGCAAGAATTTACATATGATTAACAGGTGGAGGTTGCTTTAACTACCAATGTCTCAACTAAACAATGAGTGATTAGCTCCGACCATTCAGAGCAATTAAGGTTGACCAGCCTTCCGGATTCCCTTTTCACATTTCTCTATTGACAATGATCAGTTTCCGGCACTGGGCCCTAGTCAGGGCTTGTGCATGGAGGCAACCAATTGATGTGTTTCTTTCATATCGATGTTTCTCTCTGTCTTTCCCTCTCTCTACCACCCTCCCTTAAAGATCAATGAGAAGATATCCTCCGGTGAGGATTAACAAAAAAGGGGGTGGGGGCAGGTTCGCCGGTTCTATTCCAGTCAGGGCACATGCCTGGATTTCAGGGTCGATCCCCAGTGGGGGCATGCAGGAGGCATTTGATCGATGTTCCTCTCTTATTGTTTCTATATTTCTAAAAAAAATAAATAAAAGTAAATTTAAAGACATTTACAAAAAGCACTATTTTAAAAAAAGAATAAACTAGCCGAAACCGGTGTGGCTCAGTGGATAGAGCGTCGGCCTGCGGACTCAAGGGTCCCGGGTTCGATTCCAGTCAAGGGCATGTACCTTGGTTGCGGGCACATCCCCAGTGAGGGGTGAGCAAGAGGCAGCTGATCGATGTTTCTGACTCTCTGTCCCTCTCTCTTCCTCTCTGTAAAAAATCAATAAAATAAAAAAAAAGAATAAACTATCACATATACACAGCAGTAATCTGCCCCACCCTATATACACTTGACCCTTGAACATGGGAGTACCAACTGCCTGTGCAGTTGGAATTCTGAGTATAACTTAAATCGGCCCTCAGCGTTCTCGGATTTGCACCCTGAGCTGAGCCTTGAACGATGTGGGTTTGAACTGTGCGTGTGAGTGGGCCTGGGCAGTTCAAGCCCGTGCTCTTTGGGTTCCCTGCAAACACCTTGCGTTTCCCTGGCGAAGGTGGGAATTGTGCTTGTGCACCTGGCTGGAGCAGAGCTGATCCTGCAGCTCCAGCTGTGGGGACCCCGAGAAACACGGAGCGGGAGTCCTGCAGGGACGGTCCCGGAAGCAAGGCCACTGCCCAGGAGTATTCCCCACAGTGTGTCAGGCCACTCTAGGGAACACACACCTCGTCCTCTGTGAGTGGGAAAGGAGCCACTCACTTCCCCAGTTACTGGGCATTTGACACCCTTGGTGCTGAGCTGGAAGCGGACCATATCAGGAGAAGAACATGGAAAATGGAACTGACTTCTGGGTCTTCCCCTTCCTGGCCACGCCTGTCTTTTGATGTTAAGTATCTTCACCTGCCCTTCGCTTCGGGCTTCATGATGCCTCTGCTTGAATGGCCTTGTCCCTTGGTCTGTGGCTTTTGGAAACTTGCTGGCTTTGGGGGTCTTGGGGGGCACAGATGTGAATCACAGAGCTGCAATCTTTCCCCAGGTGATGATAATGGGAAGAAGGCCAGCAACCCCAACCACTGCAACTGCATCATAGACCAGATCTTCACAGGGGGGCTGCAGTCGGACGTCACCTGCCAGGTCTGCCAGTAAGTGGAGGCTTCGCAGGGATCTGCACGTCCTGGCTCCTCCCAGCCCTGCTCGCCATCCCACACTGGGCCCCGGTTCTTCCGGGAAAGTGACTTCACTGGATGTTGCTTATTAACATGATGGTACATTTCTAACCTGCAGACTGGTGTTTTGAGAAGTTTTCAAAGTCTTTAGATTCTTGAGCGTCAAGTCTCGTCCCCCTGGCTGTGTCTTGCAGTGGAGTGTCTGCAGCACAGCCAGATGGGAGACGGGACACGTTTCATTTCGGCCGCCACTGGCACGTGTGGGATGATATAGCTCCAGCGGTGACGGCACCAGAAATTAGCAGGCCCCCTGAGTGTGCAGGTCGTCAGGCAGTGTCCGGGCTGCGGGGCTGTGGGTGTGGGCATCTGCACTGTGCACGCAGCGGGTGAGCTGTAGACTGCCCCCTCCCCCCCTGCTTTCTTAAGGGCCCTGGAACCAGGAGCCAGGTAAAGGGCCCCTCAAAGATGGACATATGTGCTCTTGAGAGTGTCACTCTGAAGTACTTCCTAGTTTCCTTTCCCATTTTCTCCCCAGTAGGGTCCCTAAATCGTTTTGGTTCTGTGTGTAGAGCTCAGAGCTTTCATTTCTACGGGAGTGCATTGGCGATGAAGATAGAAAAACGTTTTCCTTCAGCTTCAGTGCACTCCCATGGTTTTCATTTCACTCCAGCTTTTTTTTTTTATTGTTTGTTAATCTTCACCTAGGTATATTTTTTCCATTGATTTTTAGAAAGAGTGGAAGGGAGGGAGGGAGAGAGAGAAACATACATGTGAGAGGCACATTGATTAGTTGGCTCCCGCATGCTCCCCATCCTGGACTGGGCATTGAACCTGCAACCCAGGAACATGCCCTTGATCGGGAATCGACCCACAACCCTTATGCTCTAACCACTTAGGAACACCAGCCAGGGCTCACTTCAACTCTTTAAAAAAGCCTGGTCATGCTCCAGTAAAATTTAAAAACCTATAATGGATTAATACTTGCAGTTTGTATAGGATAGAAGACATTGGAAAGGAGTCAGTTTTGCCTGTAAGAGTTAACAGATGTAGTTTTCTGTTAAGTAGCATCTATATCACGGGCCATCACTCCCAGCAGTTGGGGCTCAGGCTTTACTATTTGACCCTATACTATTGAACTCCATCGGCAGGAGACTGTCAGAGTAGATCCTGTTTACATTTCTGTAGTCAGGTTACCAATCTGTGCATTTCCTGTTTGTATATCCTCCTATATAATAAAAGGCTAATATGCAAACCAACCGAACGGCGGAATGGTCACTATGACATGCACTGACCACCAGGGGGCAGATGCTCAGTGCAGGATCTGCCCCCTGGTGGTCAGTGGGCTCCCACAGGGGGAGCGCTGCTCAGCCAGAAGCCGGGCTCACTGCTGGTGAGCGCAGTGGCAATGGCGGGAGCCTCTCCTGCCTCCGAGGCAGCACTAAGGAGCAGAGTCGACATCCTCTGAGGGGTCCTAGACTGAGGGGGCACAGGCCAGGCTGAGTGACACCCCCCACCCCACCCCCACACACACACCCAGTGCACAAATATCGTGCACCAGGGCCTCTAGTTTTGAAATATATCTCTGGGAGGGAATTAGCTGGTGCTGCTGTTCAGCCTGGGAAGCTGTGGGTCGGGCACTGTGTGTGAAGTGTGCTTGGGGTCTGAGTTACTACCCAGGCTCAGCAGCTCCCATTTCCCAAGGCCGCTGGGGTGAGAGTCAATTAATTCAGAACCTCTAGACGTGGGGCCCACAAAAAGCTAAAACAATGGTGCTCATCTTCTGGGTGTAGAAACTGTTGCTTTAGGAGCAGACTTTGTCTTGTGTGGTTTGCAGGATGTCCCTCCTTAGGGCCTTGGGAGCCCAAGATGCACTGGGTGTGAGTATACCCGAGATGTCATTTGCATTATAAAAGGGCAGAGCTGTGGCTCAGCCGGCGTGGCTCAGTGGTTGAGCGTGGACCTATGAACCAGGTCATAATTAGATTCCTGGTCAGGGCACATGCCCAGGTTTTGGGCTCTATCCCCAGTAGGGTGTGTGCAGGAGGCAGCTGATCAATGATTCTCTTTCATCATCGATGTTTCTCTCTCTGTCTCCCTCTCCCTTCTCTCTGAAATAAAAAATACATATATCTTTTAAAAAAGAAAAAGGGGCCCTAGCCGGTTTGCCTCAGTTGATAGAGTGTCAGCTTGCAGACTGAAGGGTCCCGGGTTTGATGCTGGTCAAGGGCACATGCCTGGGTTGTGGTCTTCGTCCCCAGTAGGGGGTGTGTAGGAGGCAGCCAATCAATGATTCTCTCATCATTGATGTTTCTATCTCTCCCTCTCCCTTCCTCTCTGAAATCAATAAAAATATATGTAAAAAAAAGAAAAGAAAAAGGGCAGAGCTGTGAGAGGATGTTGGGGTATACTCCATGAGGTGGTACCTCGGAAACTGTTTGTGGCTGTCAGTTCTCACTTGGTTTTCCGTCTCCTTCTGCTTCCAGTGGAGTCTCCACCACAATAGATCCCTTCTGGGACATCAGTTTAGATCTGCCTGGCTCCTCCTCCCCATTCTGGCCCCTGAGCCCCGGGAGTGAGGGCAGCGTGGTGAACGGGGAAAGCCATGCGTCAGGAACCACCACGCTGACGGACTGCTTGCGAAGGTAAGGAACCTGCCAGCACTTTTGCAGAAAAATAAAGTGCTTTCCTTGCAGGCAGTTGTCTTTCTTGCCTTGAGGCTGTTCAGGAGTCAAACGCTAATCAGAGGGCCACCCACGGTCTCAGTAGTTGTTTCTTTACACATCTCGTATGGAGCATGAAGAAAGGTATGACAACATGCAAATGGCTTCACTTGGTGCCCAATGACTCATACTGGTTTGTCACATTTTTGCAAGGTGAGTAGATATTGTCCATCTAGCTTTGTATTGTGCGACGTTTGTATGTCAGCCATTCCACCCCATCCCCAGTGTGAATGAACAGGGTACAGCTCCCTCACCTGCTGTGGCTAATAACCTGTACCAGAGTCTGCACTGAGGGAGGCCCTCCCGCCGAGGCATGGGTGGAATGGACTCTCAGCTAACAGACTATGACAACTGGCCATGACTTCAGCAGAGGGGCTGTTATATGGGGCTGACTCGATATTGTTTTCCACAGTGGCTGCACCAAGTCTGCACTCCCACCAACAGTCTATGAGGGTTCCTTTTTCTCTGCATCCTCTCCATCACTTGTTTGCTGATTTATTGATGATAAGCTATTCTGACATGTGTAAAGTGAATACCCCATTATAGTTTTAATTTGTATTTCTCTGATGATTAGTGACATTCAGCATCTTTTCATATTTTTATTGGTCATCTGTATGTCCTCTTTGGAGAAGTGTCTGTTCAGGTCTTTTGCCCATTTTTAAGTTGTTTTTATGGTTTTGAGTTTTATAAGTTCTTTATAAGTTTTGGATATTAACTCCTTATTAGATGTATCGTTGGCAATTATATTCTCCCATTCAGTGGGTTGTCTTTTCATTTTGTTAATGCTTTTCTTTGCTGTGGTCCCACTTTATACTTCAATGTGGTCCCATTTGTATATTTTTTGTTTTTTCTTGCCCAAGGAGATATATCAGAAAAAATACTGCTTCAAGAAATGTCTGAGATTTAACTGCCTATTTTTTCTTTGGGGCTTTGATTGTTTTTAAGCCTTATATTTAATTCTTTAGTCCATTTGAGCTTATTCTTGTGTATGATATAAGAAGGTGGTTTAGTTTCTTTTTTTGCACATATTTGTCTAATTTTTCCAACACCATTAAATAGACTGTTCTTACCCCATTGTAGTTTATTTCCTCCTTTGTCAAATATAACTTGACCATAAAGCCGTGGGTTTATTTCTGGGATGTCTCTTCTGTTCCATTGATCTGTGTGTCTGTTTTTATGCCAGTACCAGGCTGTTTTGATTACTATGGCCTTGTATAGTGTGATATCAGGTAGTGTGATTCCTCCAACCTTTGCTCTTCTTTCTCAAGATGGCTGAGGCTGTTTGGTTCCATAAAAATTTTTGGACTATTTGTTCTAGTTTTGTGAAATACACCATTGCTATCTTCATAGGAATTGCCTTGACTATATAGATTGCTTTGGGTAGTGTGGACATTTTAATGATGTTAATTCTTCCAATCCATGAACCTGGTATATGATTCCACTTATTTGTATCTTCAATTTCTTTCTTCAGTGTTTTATGAGTTTTTGATTATTGGTCTTTTACATCCTTGGTTAAATTAATTCCTAGGTAGACAGATATATTTAAAGCAATTGTAAATAGGATTGTTTTCTTAGTTTTGCTTCAGATAGTTCATGATTTTTTTTTTTTCAGATAAAACCCAAAATATTTTACTCCATTAAAACAAATAACATATATTCCTTTATTCTTTTCTTTTTTAAAAAATTATCACCCTAGGACAGTGGTCGGCAAACCGCGGCTCGCGAGCCACATGCGGCTCTTTGGCCCCTTGAGTGTGGCTCTTCCACAAAATACCACGTGCAGGTGAGCACGTACAGTGCGATTGAAACTTCATGGCCCATGCGCAGAAGTTGGTTTTCGGCCTGGGCGAGTCTATTTTGAAGAAGTGGCGTTAGAACACTCAAGGGGCCAAAGAGCCGCATGTGGCTCGCGAGCCGCGATTTGCCGACCACTGCCCTAGGATATGGGTTTTTTTTTAGTTTTTATTTATTTTTTACATGCAATAAACATTAATATTTCAAGAAAAATGATCTTAAATATAATGTTACATGAAATAAACATTAATATCTCAAGAAAAACTTATTTTAAATATAATAATGTTATATACAATAAACACCAATTATTCAAGAAAAATAATCTTAAATACTAGCATAATATTACATGCAATAAACATAAATATTTCAAGAATAAAAGGATTTTAAGTATAATAATATTACCAAAACTGTATTAACATAGTATGATATCACAAAAGTTATAGGAAATATTAAAAATTTGCAAATAACAGGATTACCTCTATCCTAAAATATTTTTCCCCCACTGGCTCTATTTTTGTTGATAGTTCATTATTGATGTACCAGGTGTACTGGTTAATAATGGCGGATTTTGTAATCAAAGAAAACACGATAATTTCAAGAGAAACATCAAAAGTGCTTTATTCAAAGTAATGTCCATCGCTAGCTCCACATTTCCCCCATCTTTCAGGTAATTTGTGGATACCGTCCCAATAGAACTTTTCTTGTTTCAAGGCAAACCATTCAGAGACCCAATTTTCCACTTCTTCGTATGTTTTGAAGTGCTGCCCAGAAAGTGCGTGTGCCATTGATCGGAACAAGTGGTCATCTGAAGGAGCAAGTTCTGGTGAATACGGCGGGTGGGTTAATACTTCCCAGGCAAGATCTTTTAACGTGCCTTTAACTGGTGTTGAAGTGTGTGATGGTGCGTCACCATGAAGCGAAATTACTTTGCCGTGTCTTCTGGCACATTCTGGTTGTTTCACAATCAAAGCGTGGTTCAAATTGTTGGTTGTCGGTAGCGATCAGCATTAACGGTTTCACCTGGTTTTAGAAGCGCATAATACACCACACCTTCCTGATCCCACCAAACGCAGAGCATTGTCTTCTTTGGCCTTGTAGTTGATGTTGATGGTTGACCTGGATCAACCCATGATTTTGTGCGTTTGGAATTCTCAAAATCCACTTTTCATCGCCAGTCGCAATTCCACGCAAAAAGAACTTTCATGCGTTGAAGCAACGTTTTGCTGATGACTTTTCGGTTTTCCATTTGTGCTTTGTTCAGTTGATGTGACACCCATTTTCCTTCCTTTAAAATCTTTCCCATTGCTTGTAAACGATCAGAAATTGTTTGCTGAGCAATGTTTAATCTTTCTGCAAATTGTTTTTGAGTTTGACACGCATCTTCATCCAGTAATGCTTGTAATTGTTGGTCTTCAAACTTTTTCGGTTGACCTGGACGTTCTTTGTCTTTCACATCTAAATCATCACTTTTAAACGAGCGTTCATAAGTATCTTGAGATGGAGCATGTTCACCATAAGCTTCCCGAAGTATACGATAACTTTTTCTTCAAAATAAAGTAATGTATTAAAACTTCCCACAAATGCTCTTTTTTTGGCACGAAATTCGACACTTTTAAGCGTAAAAATATCTATGATGTTAACACCTTCAGCAAATTTACATATGAAGTTTTGAAGCTTGCTGTCAATACAACAAAACAGCATACATATCAAATTGCATATATATCAACATATGTGTAACTCCATTTATTGAAAAAAATCGGCATTATTAACCAGTACACCTAGTATAAAACTCCAACTGATTTCTGGATATTTATTTTGTATCCTGCTACATTGCTGAATTTATCAGTTCTGGTAGTTTCTTGTGCAACCTTTAATTTAGGGTTCTCTATATATGATATCATGTCATCTGCAAATAATCAGTTTTACTTCTTCCTTTCCATGTTGGATGTTTTTATTTCTCTCCCCCCATCCCTCCAAAAAATGTTTTTATTGATTTTAGAGGGAGAGAGAGAAACATTGATTGGCTGTCTCTTGCACGCCCCTTACTGGGGATTAAGCTCACAACCTGGGCTGTGCCCTGATCGGTGTATGGGACGATGCCCAACTAACTAAGCCACACCCACCAGGGCTATTTTTTCTTCTTGTCTGATTGCTGTGGTTCAGACTTTCAGGACTATGTTGAAGTAAGAGTGCTGAAAGCACACACCCCTGTCTTGTTCATGATCTTAATGGGAACACCTTTAGCTTTTGCCTGTTGAGTATGATGTAGGTGGTCACATGTGGCCTTTATTATGTTGAAGGATGATCCCTCTATTTCCACTTCATTGAGAATCTTTATCATAAACTAGTGGCCCGGTGCATGAAATTCGTGTACATTAAAAGGGGATTAGAGGAAATAATTTAATATTGTTATTTGCCCTTTCTCTATAATAGAGGTGTCAGAGATGAAAGAAAATTAGTAAAATGTATATGAAAACCTTCCTCCTGTCAGAGTCTGGGGCACACCACAGGACCCAGAGTCAAATTCCCACCCACCCACATGCACCTCAAAATCACGTGAGACACAGACCCGGCCAGTCCCACCCTTGTCAAGCCCTGCTGGGCAGGGGACATAACTTCAGGTCCCCTGGCCTGGTGCCAGGACAGGGGGCGTGGCCTGAGGTCCCCCATCACTCCCCGCCAGGTGGGGGACACGGCCTGAAGATCCCCTGTCAAGCCCCGCTGGGTGGGGGGCACGGCCTGAGGTCCCCCGTCAAGCCCCACCAGGCAGGGGTGTGCACCCTGAGGTCCCCCGGCCTGGCGCTGGGGCGGAGGGAGCAATCTGAGGTCCCCTAGCCCAGCACCAGGATGGGAAGTGCACCTTGAGGTCCCCTGTCAAGCCCCACGGGGGTGGGGGAGGGCGTAGCCTCAGGTCCCTGCTGATTGCTCATTAAGGCTCCTTATGGGAACTTGGCCTCAGCTGTGGGTGCAGCCATCTTTGTGACAGAGTGAGGGTCAATTAGCATATTCCCTCTTTATTGGACAGGATAGGCGCTGGGTTTTATCAAATGCTTTTTCTGCATATATTGATAGGAATTTTATCCTTTATTTTATTTATGTGATATATTATGCTTATTGATTTGCGGATATTGAACCAACCTTGCATTCCTGGAATAAATCCCACTTGATCGTGGTGTATAATCTTGTTAATGTATTGCTGGATCTGATTTGCTAATATTTTGTTGAAGATTTTTGGCATCTATGTTTATCAGGGATATTTGCTTATTGTTTTCTTTCCTTGTGGTTTGCAGTTAGGATAAGGCTGATATTGTATAATGAGCTTGGGAGTCTTCCTTTCCCTTGAAGGAGACTTTTCTTCTTTCCTGACTCACTTGTGAAGCTATTCAGTCCAGGACTTTGTTGGGAAGTTTTTTTGTTTGTTTTAATTCTCACCCGAGGACGTGCTTCCACAGATTTTAGGTGGAGTGGAAGGGACACGGAGAGAGAGAAACATCTGACTGGTTGCCTCATGCACGCACCCTGACTGGGGATAGAGCCCATGACCCTCTATGCACGAGCCACACCGGCTAGGGCAGGAGTCTTTTTAATTACTGCTTCAATCTCATTCATTGTAATCTGTTTACATTTTTCCATTCTTCTTGACTTAGTTTTGGAAGATTATATGTTTCATCCAGATTGTCCAATTTATTGGCATATAGTTGTTTGTAATATATTTTACAATCCTTTGTATTTCCTCGGTGTCAGTTGTTATTTTGCCCTTTTTATTTCTGATTTTATTTATTTGGGCCCTTTTTTTTTTTTTTCCTTGATGAGTTTGGTTAAAGGTTTGCCAATCTTGTTTTCTTTTCAAAGAATCAGCTCTTGGTTTCATTGATTTTTAAAATTTTTTTTAGTATTTTTTTTTAGACTTACTTATTTCTGCTCTGATTTTATTATTTCCTTTCTTATATTCACTTTGGGCTTTGTTTTTTATTTTTCTAGTTTCTTTAAGTGCAAAGTTAGATTATTTGAGACTTGTTTCTTGAGGATCAGCCTATGATACTATAAATTTTTCTCTTAGGACTAATTTTGCTTTGTCCTACATATTGTAGGTTGTTTGTTTTGTTTTCATTTGTTTCAAGGTATCTTTTGATTTCTTCCTTGATCTCATTGTTGACCCGTTCATTGTTTACTAACATGTTATTTAACCTCCATGTCTTTGTGTGTGTTTCAGTGTTCGATTGTGATTGATTTTAGTGTCATAACATTATGGTCAGAGAAGGTGCTTGATATGATTTCAGTTTTCTTAAATTTATTTAGACTTGTTTTGTATCTTAACATGTGCTCCATCCTAGGAAACATTACATGTCCACTTTTAAAGAATGCTCTGAAGATAACAATTAAATCCATCTGCTCTAGTGTGTCATTTAAGGTCGCCATCTCCTCGTTGATTTGTTGTCTGGAAGTTCTATCCATAGATGTTAATGGGGTGTTAAACACTCCTCCTGTGACTGTGTTAGTGTCAGTCTCCCTTTTGTGTCCATCAAGATTTGCTTTACAGATTTAGGTGCTGCTGTGTTGGGTGCATAAATGTTTACAAGGGTTACATCCTCTTGTTGGATTGATCCCTTTATCGTTATGTGATACCCTCCTTGTCTCTTATTATCACCTTTGTTTTAAAATATATTTTATCTAAGTATTGCTGCCCCAGCCTTTTTTCTCTTTTCCATATGCCTGAATTATCTTTTTCCATCTCTTTTCTATTAGTCTGTGTGTACCTTTTCGTATGAGGTGGGTCTCTTGTAGCCTTCCTATGGTTCTTGTTTTATTACCCATTCAGCTATAAGGTAAGCATTTTTTAAAGTGATACAGAGAGATGACAGATGTATGAGTGTATGTATGTTTTTACTAGGGAAATGAATCCATTGAAAGTGACAAAATAACTTTTCTGTCTTTTAATGCTTCCATATTTTTTCTTAAAAATACATTTTTTAAATGCCTTGTAGATTTACCAGACCAGAGCACTTGGGAAGCAGTGCCAAGATCAAATGTAGTGGTTGCCATAGCTACCAGGAGTCCACTAAACAGCTCACCATGAAGAAACTGCCAATTGTAGCCTGTTTTCATCTCAAAGTAAGTTTTCCAGAAAAACTTTTCATAGCAGACTAAATGTTTAGTGCAACGTGGAGCCGGTGGTTTGGGGGACCAAGCACGTTTGGTCATCGCAGTGGCTCCGCAGGAGAGCTGCCGGGGAGAGGGTACTAGGCTGTCCTTTCTCCGTTCTCTGTGGCAGGAGAGGCCCGGTGAACAGGAAGTGGCTCCTGTACAATGGAAAGGGTGGGAGTGCGCTGGGTTAAGGTTTTACTATTCCTGCCTAAGTTCTCCCATCCTCACCCCAAGTTTTCTATTTTTCTTTTACTTTAAACGCAGCCAAGTCCCTTAACATTATGATCTAGTAGTCTAAGGGCCAGCAAGTGCTTTCTGTAAAGGGTCAAATAGTAAGTTTTTAGGACTTGCTGCCATGTGATCTCTGTTTCATAGTCTTTGTTTTATTTTATGACGCTTTAAAAATGTTAAAAAGCAAAACAAAAACGGACTCCTGCTTCCTGGCTGGGTTTGGTGGCGCCTGAGCAGTGGAAGGGATGCCTGGTGCCGTGCGAGAGGAGCCGGTGCTTGTTTTGTTCCCGGGGCTCCTTCCCTGGGTTTATTGTGAGGCTACTTTTTGTACACAGGGTGTTTATCACTTTGAACTTCATTTCAAGACTTGCCTGGAACCCCATAATTTAAATTCATGTAGACGTTGTTTTATTGAGCCTTTAAGCTCCTCACACGGCCCCAGAGGCAATGAGAGCATTGACGGAAAGCCCGCTGAGGGGCGTGCTCAGAACAACTCATTTCTCTCCCCTCTCCCCCTTTTCCTAGCGATTTGAACACTCAGCCAAACTGCGGCGGAAGATCACCACGTATGTGTCCTTCCCCCTGGAGCTGGACATGACCCCGTTCATGGCCTCCAGGTATGGGGCTTCTGTAGGGCGTCTGCCTTCGGGAGGCTGTGGCTTTGTCGGGTCAGCGATCGGCACTGGGTCTGTGGTGAGACCGTTGTAGGTGTTGGCACAACCATAACTGCTAAAGCCAAGTTTCTGTCCTGATCTTACCCAAGACACGTTTTGTTTATTTTTAAATTTTTATTTCTTGATTGTAGAGTGAGGGAGAGAGAGAGAAACATCGATTTGCTGTTCCACTTACTTAGGTATTTGCAGTGACCGGGGACCAAACCCACAACCTTGTGTATCCTATTGGGACCGTGCTCTAACCCAGGCTCCTCCCCAGCCAGGGCCCCCAGACACGCTGTGTTTAATGCGTTGTTTTTCCTAAGCTGTCCTTTTGCTTTGGGTTTTCCCCAGTCCTTGTAAAGGTGGGACCACAGCAAGAAGGCAGCATTTTAGCCGATGGAATTGGTTTTGGATACAGATAAACATAGTTGAGTTTGCAGCTGTAGATTCCATTTTTCTTGTTTTCGAATCAATATTATAGAGCACTTAAAATTTACCCTCCAAAAAAAATGTGACACTAACATATTGGCTACTTGTTGGTTTCCTGGAGCCACTGTAACAAACTGCTACAAACTTGGTGGCTGAAAGCAAGCTGGCAGGACCCGGGAAGGTCTCATTCCTCAGTGGGAGGTGCGCTACAGGGAGACTGGGCAGCCTGCCTCAGAGCAGGCATGCTCTCTGCGTCACTTCGCCGGCCGGTCTCGGCGAAAGAACTAGAAAGTGTGTGTAAAATGGGTCCAGCACGGCGTCTGCATGGTAGGCCCCCAGTGAGGCTGCTGTTACTATCTGAGCCATGCGTCTCTATAGTTCAGTGATTTTCAACCGTGTGCCCTAAGAGTTTTCCAAACACGCAGTGCCTGGCCATTCAGTCAGGGCACTGACCTCCTTTCCCCTAGGTCGTCAATTTAAGAAATGACAACAACCCTCACAACAATAGGGTGCAGTGCGAATGAATCAAAATTATAGCTTTTTTGGTTGGGAGGGGGGGTGCGTCAAATCTGCAAAATATATATATTTTTGTTGTGCTGCAGGATTTTAAGTAATTAGTTTATGTGCCATGAGATGGAAAAGGTTGAAAATCTCTGCTTCGGTTACTTAGTTTGTTGATGTTGAATTTTGCTTTGTTTGTTGCAGCAAAGAGAGTCGGATGAACGGGCAGTACCAGCAGCCGTCGGACAGTCTCAGCAACGATAACAAGTGAGTGGTGCCTGCGGGGGCTGTGCCCTGGCATCTCGGGTGGGAGCGGCGTACCGCAGCGTTTCCCGGGAGATGGCTGCAGTGACGCATGGCCACGGCGAGCTTGTTTCTTCGGGCCGCTGGCCGCTTCCTGTCGTGCTGCCCATGCATCTTTTAGGAAAGGACTTGCCACAGCCTTGATGGTGGACACTCGCCTGCTGTGGGAGCCTGACCCCCCAGGCCCCGAGGGGAAGCTCAGCCTCTGAGCTCTGGGCCCCTGGGCTCTTGCTTCGCTGGCATTGCCACGCAGCTCTGCTCTTCTCGGCCTGCCCGGGTGCCTCTGACGTGGCAGAAAGGGTGGAGGGGGAGAGGTCACCGTGTCTCCCGATCCCTTCCTCCCACCACTTCCACCACGTGGCTCCACTGAGGCAGCTGCAGAGCTGAGAGAGGCCACGTGGGCCCCTTTCCCTCTGCACCCCATGCACCTGCTCTGGTTCCCAGGGTACAATGGGGGGTCGGAGAGCTCCCCTTGCGGTGCAGGCTCCTGGTGATGGTGACACTGAGATCATGGCTGCTCCTTCCCTTCCAAACTAGGTACTCCTTGTTTGCAGTCGTTAACCACCAGGGGACCCTGGAGAGTGGCCACTACACCAGCTTCATCAGGCAGCACAAGGACCAATGGTTCAAGTGTGACGACGCCATCATCACCAAGGCCAGCATCGAGGACGTGCTGGACAGCGAGGGGTACGTCGGGTGCAGCACGCGTCCACATGGGCATCCACACCCAAAGCCACGCCTGGTGGTAGTGCCACAGGGACGTGCACCTCTGGTGGCTGAAGCAGACAGGCCCCAGCCTCTGGTCCTGCGCAGCGCCCTCTGGGAGCGCCCTGTCAGCGGCACGAGGGGTCCCCTGGTCAGCCAGAGCGGGCGGGGGTCTCCGGCAGCTCCTTGCTCCTGGCCCGGTTCATTCCTTCCTGGCACATCCTCATCCCCTTGAGCTTCGCTCAGTCCTGAGCCTTGAGCCCTCATTAGGGTCCCGGCCCCACTGAGCTGCTGGGCCGTGAGGGCGCCATGGTTCCAGGCTGTGGCAGCCCCCTGGGGAGTGTGCACAGGACAGCCCGGGCAGTGGGCCTGCCTCCGCGGCAGGAGTCTTACCAGCAGTGGCACCGGCCCGGGGCCTGAGTCCTGCACAGCAGGGCCGGTTCAGGAGCTGTTTCCTGGTGAATGGGCGGGAGGGTGGGCTTAGGGGGCTTGGGCACGCAGTGGGGCACTGCCACTTCCTAGCTAAGGACCCTCCTCCTTGGGGACTAAGAACCAAAACCCATCCAAACAAGAATCCGACTGCTAGTGACTGCGGCGCCATTGCCGGGGGTGGAGGGGGGCGTGGAGGGCAGGTCATGCTGAGGGGGAGGGCAGGTCTTGCCGGGCCTCGTGCAGGGGGCCTGAGGGACCGTCAGCATGCCATCTTTGCCTCCACAGGTACCTGCTGTTCTACCACAAACAGTTCCTGGAGTACGAATAGCCTCACCCTCTGCTTCTCGGAGCAAAGGCCACGAAGTGGCAGCCTCACAAAATGACCCCCCAGCAATCCGGCACCACCATCCCCACAGCAGCGCCCGGGCGTCGGTGCCTGCAGCCCGGGCCAGGGCTGTGGGTGTGGATGGACAGCGCGTGTGGGGCCTGGGAGCTGCACAGCAGGAAAGCACGAGAGGAAGGCGTGCCGGCATGGGAGGGCGGAGGGGGCGTGTCCCTGCTGTGTCTCCTGCTCCTCAAACAGTGTGTGGGGCAGCCCACCACAGGGAGCAGCCTCGCCCCTGCCTCAGTGCTGCTGTGCTGTGCTGTGCTGTGCGGCTTCAGCAGGCGCCAGCCCATGTCCGGGACGCAATGGAAAGCCCAGGCTAGGCCAGAGGACCTGGCGGTGTCTGAGTTTCCGTGTCACATGTGCAGGGAGGCACTTGGCTTCTGCCAGCAGAGTCTGTGGGTGGAAGACACGGGATCGTCAGGCCTCTGCCTGCAGAGAGCCGCCCCAATGCCCGGGGCGCCCGGCCGGCCCCTCCGCGCTCCCGGCCATGAACCCCCACCCCCTGCTCTTCTTGCGCCACAGACTTCATAACTGCAATGTTCGTGACTGGATGCATCGAGTTTACGCTGAAATGGAGAGATTCCTTCTTGAGAGAGTCTTGCTCTTGTGCTGTGTTGTTGCCCCACACCTCCCCTCTCCCCCCCCCCACCCCGCCCGCCCAGCCTTGGCGTCCTGGTGGCAGCTGGCAGGTGCGAGTCAGGCTACAGCCGTACAGTCTCCCGTGTTCCTCTGGAGCAAATGATGCGTTTTCTAGGCTTCATGGTTTTCCTTCCCGTGTTTTCCCTTGGCTCCTGTCCCACCGTCCCTGTCACAGCTGGGGGCGCTGTCAGGTGAGGGGAGTGCTCACTGCGGAGGGCCTGCTTCCCGGGGCCAGGGCGGGGCCGGAAGGCCAGCTGCCTGCCTTGCGGGGAGAGCGGAGCACGGCCTGTCCTGTGCCGCCTGCGTCTGTCTGTCCAGACCCCACCTCGGAGCTTTTGGTCCCTTTCTGAGACAGGAGCTGCGGGGGGGGGACGAGTTGTTTGGATTTGTTGGCGGAGCACCTGTGCTGCCTGGCGGCATGCCCGAGCTGCGCTGTCCCTCCGGCCAGCAGACTCCTGGAGACCAGGGTAAATGTTTGGCTCTGTGGCCACAGGTAGCATGTAAGCCAATGAGCCTAGTGTGTTCCCACAGAACTGGATGAACACTCCCATCATGATATTCTCTCTCACTGTTTAAGAACGTGCCGGCTCCTCTTAGCTGGCAGGCCGCCCAGAAGCAGGCCGCGGGCCAGACCAGCTCGTTTGCTGGGTGAGTTGGCAGGGCGGTGCTCCAGGAGTTGAGCAGTTGCACTCACAGGGGAAAATGCTGGAATATGCAAAGCAGCAGGCTGCAGAGCCACCCTATGTGGCAAAATCCCGAGTGATGGCTGTTCTCTTCCGTTATTTTCCACCTCTACCCACTCCCTGTCCCCTGACAGCCCCCACACTGTTGTTTGTGTCCATGAGTTTGGTTCTCTCCCTTTTTTCCTCATTCCCTCCGCCCCTTCCAGTGCCCTGCCCCCCATAGCTGGCAGCCTGCTTTCTGTTCATTGGACTTCACAGAGTGAGATGATATGGCACTTGTCTTTCTCTGACTGGCTGATCCCACTGAGCATAATGTTCTCCAGGTCCCTCCATGCTGTCGCAAAGGGTAACATTTTCCTCCTTTTAATGATCAAGTAGTATTCCTTCGTGTGAATGCTCCACAGCTGTTTGATCCACTCGTCTGCTCATGGCACTTGGGCTGCGTCCACATCGTGGCTGTTGTGAAAACGCAGTGGAAATGGGCCTAGTGATGGTTCTGAAGCACTTGCTCAGCTCTCTCAGTTGTGTCTCTGCCTTTACGGGACGCAGGCTTTAAAGCAGTGTTTTCAGAGAAGTATTGGGGGGCAGATCTTCAGGAAGGGCTGCCTGTGTGAGGGTGTGTGCCTGCTGGGGGAGTGGAGTCCTCGGTGATGAGCACAGCTGGGCAGCGAGCTGACTGCGCGGGCGCGGGGTTCTGAGGCCTGAGGTCTCCCTGCGTCTGCTGCCGGGGCCTCCGTGCTGGGTGGCGGCCATAAAGCAGAGTGGGGAGTTTCTGGAAGATTATCTGATCTGGCCAGCCTGCTCCCCAGCCTGTGCTCTCCCACCCGCCGCTGTCACTGGTGCTCAGGGGCTCGGCCACCCTAGGACACGGACAGGGAGAGCAGTGGGGCGACGCGTGTCTTTTGTGGACGTGGTTTGAAGTGTGTCTCCAAGGTTGTTCTCTCTCCCCTTCGTCTTGGGGTTCTGAGCCCTTGCCGGCTCTGCCCTGAAGGGCTCCCCTCCTCCTGCCTCCGGGGTCTGTGGTGGCCATGAAATGCCCTTTTCGAAGAAGCTCCCGGTCCAGCTATTAAATTCGGGAAAATGGTTCTTGTTTCCTAACAACCACCACTCTGTAGGTTCCTGTCGTCACCAAGTGTGTCTGACCACCACGGTCTTAGGTGGCCCTCCGCCCCCATCAGTGTACTTAAAATAACCTGAGCTCGCGGGACGAGGTGCTCCTCAGGGCGGCTTTCCCTCTTCGGGTGCAGGTGGCGCCGAGCAGCGGAGGTGCTGGCCCCCTGCGGCTCACGCGGCCCCTCCTGCTGGGGCTGCTGGCCCGGAGCTTTCGTGGTTCGGCACGGTGTGTGCGCTTCCATTGTGTAAAACTGCCGGGTGGGGTTTTGTGCGTGTGTTTGTGTTTGCTTGTTTTTTAATAATTGAAGTGATTGGGGCCTGTTATAACCAAAACAAACATCGAAAGAAAAGGATTCCCGTGGTCGTGCCGTGGGTTTGTACCAAGACGTCTGCGCCTCTTTCACCTGCTGTGTGAGGCGTGTTTGGCCCTTCCCTCCCTCCGTGCCTGTAGTCATTCTGTGTCACAATAAAGCCACATTTTATTCTGAACATGGGCTGGCTCTCCCCTTCCTCACACCAGCAGCCAAGGCGGGGCCGGGGATGAGTCCCAGGGTGCATGCCGCCTGGGAGCCGCCGGCCGCCTCCTTCTCTGTCTGGCCCTGCCTCTTGGGGGCAGCATGGTGACGTGCCCGGACGCCAGATTTCGCCTTCGCCGTGCACAAGTCACCTGAGGGCTCCTTCGAATGTGGATGCGTGCGGCGTCTGATGCAAGCCCTGGGCTGTGGTGTGGGAGGCTCCCGAGTGATGGAAGAACGGTTAAGTAAGTAAGCAGAGAGAAGGCTTGCGCTGTCAGCTCTGATGGCCACAGGCAGCGGGCACCTGGGGCCCCTCCCCGGCACCTGCTCTGGCCCTAGCACCTCGGCTGCCGTGCATCTGCCGGGCCCCAGCCTTCATTTCCAAGGTGCCAGGGAGTCCTGCTGAGCCCTCCCGTCCCCATGGTGCAGCCGTCGCTTCCCCTCACACAGACAGAACAGGTGTCTCCGGGAGCTGCCCTCTCAGGCTTCCTTCCAGGCCGCAGAGCCCGCCCTCCAGGGCAGGAGGAAGAGCGCGTGGTGAGGTTCTCCACTCCTGCCGAGCCTGGGACCTGCCAGTGTGTTTCGGCCGGGGGAGCCGGCACCACGTAGTGGCCTCTGGTTAAAAGCACACACGTCGGACCAGAAGAGAAGTCAGAGCCTCAGCCGTAACCTTCACAGTGACAGCTTTGGTAAGCGCAGCTGCCTCCCCAGACGGAAGCGTGGCCGCACTTCCTGGTTGGAAGCAAGCTGCCTGGAATGTCGCAGCAATGGACAGAGGTGCTGACATTCACCTGTGGAGTATTCCAGGGAAGAGTCTGCCACCTCCAGATGGAAGGGGCCCATGTGGTCCGCCTGCCACCAGGCAGCCAGCTGGCCCTCTCGGACATGCTGTCCGGGAGTCGGCTGCCAGGCAGCACTCCGGAATCAACCTGGCGAGCCTGGGTCAGGGCAGAGCAGGGGCATTGACCCTATTCTAGCTTCCTCCTTGGTCTTTTTTTTTTAAAAAAAAATACATTTTTATTGATTTTTGAGAGAGAGGAAGGGAGAAGGATAGAAACATCAATGAGAGGAACACGTTGATCGATGGCTGGCCCCCTACTGGGGATCAAGCCTGAAACCCGGCAGCCCGGGCATGTGCCCTGACTGGGAATTGAACCTCTTGGTTCATAGGTCCACGCTCAACCACAAAGCCACACTGACTGGGCCTCCACCTCTCTCTCCCTCTTTTTAAATTTAATAAATCTTTATTGTTCAGATTATTACAATAGTTTATCCTTTTCCCCCCCATAGCTCCCCTCCACCCGGTTCCCACCCCACCCTCTGCCCTTACCTCCCCCCGCCCCGTCCTCATCCATAAGTGTACGATTTTTGTCCAGTCTCTTCCACCCTCCACACCCCTTTCCCCCTGAGAATTGTCAGTCCACTCCCTTTCTATGCCCCTGATTCTATTATATTCACCAGTTTATTCTGTTCCTCAGATTTTTAATTCACTTGATTTTGGGGTTCACTTGTTGATAGATATGTATTTGTTGTTCATAATTTTTATCTTTACCTTTTTCTTCTTCCTCCTCTTAAGAATGAATACCTTTCAGCATTTCATATAATACTGGTTTGGCGGTAATGAACTCCTTTAGCTTTTTCTTATCTGTGAAGCTCTTTATCTGACCTTCCATTCTGAATAACTTTGCTGGGTAGAGTAATCTTGGTTGTAGGTTCTTGCTATTCATCATTTTGAATATTTCTTGCCACTCCCGTCTGGCCTGCATAGTTGCTGTTGAGAAATCAGCTGACAATCGTATGGGTGCTCCCTTGTAGGTAATTAACTGTTTTTCTCTTGCTGCTTTTAAGATTCTCTCTTTGTCTTTTGCCCTTGGCATTTTAATTATGATGTGTCTTGGTGTGGTCCTCTTTGGATTCCTTTTGTTTGGGGTTCTGTGCGCTTCCTGGACTTGTAAGTCTATTTCTTTCACCAGCTGGGGGAAATTTTCAGGCATTATTTCTTCAAATAGGTTTTCAATATCTTGCTCTCTTTTTCTGGCACCCCCATAATTCAGATGTTGGTACGCTTGAAGTTGTCCCAGAGTCTTCTTACACCATCATCAACTTTTTAGATTCTTTTTTCCTTTTGCTTTTCTGGTTGAGTGTTTTTTGCTTCTTTGAATTTCAAATCTTTGACTTGATTCTTGCGTTCCTCTAGTTTGCTGTTGGGTCTCTGTATAATATTTTTTATTTCAGTCAGTGTATGTTTAATTTCTAGTTGGTCCTTTTTCATATCCTCGCGGTTCTGGCTAAATTTATCGGCCTTTTCTTTTTCTTTTTTTTTAAATATATTTTATTGATTTTTCACAGAGAGAAAGGGAGAGGGATAGAGAGCTAGAAACATCGATGAGAGAGATACATTGACCAGCTGCCTCCTGCACACCCCCCCCCGGGGATGTGCCCGCAACCAATGTACATGCCCTTGACCGGAATCGAACCCGGGACCTTTCAGTCCGCAGACCGACGCTCTATCCACTGAGCCAAACCGGTTTCGGCTATCGGCCTTTTCTAGGAAATTCTTGAAAACCCTTATAACCGTGGTTTTGAATTCTATATCCAGATGTTTGTTTTCCTCCATTTCTTTTGTTTGTGATCTGTTACTTTGTCTCTGCATTTTCACTGCTTCCCTGAGTTGGTAGGGTAGATTTGTGTGCTAGGTTTCCTTTATGGCCCAGTGGGTCAGCCTCCCCAGTCACCTGAGGTGGACACTCTTGGTGCACCCCTTTGTGGACTGTGTGTACAGCCTTGTTGTAGTTAAGTCTTGATTGTTGTTGGTATCACTGGGAGGAATTGACCTCCAGGCCAATTGGCTGTGAGGATCAGCTGTGTCTATGATGGGAGAACTTCTGTGCTGGAGACAGCCTTATGGGACCAGACTTGCAAAATTGCAAAAGCCTCTGTGCTCAGCTTGGATGGGGCGGAGACTCAGGGCTGAACAGACAGTCTTGGCTTCCCGTCAGCCCTGCCCTTGCACGCGCCTCCAGACCTCTGCCTTCTGCGGCTCCCCTGAGTTTCTGCCTGACAGTCCAGATTCCCCCAGGCTCGCCCAGAACTGGGGTTCAGTGCAGTCAGGAGCTTCCAACTCCCTTCCGCTAGGGAGAGCTAGCGGCAGCCTCAGCAGTCAGTCTTCTCTGCGCGCACTCATGCGCGCATGCGAGCCTCCAGACCCCTGCCCGCTGCGTCTCCCCCGAGTCTCCGAGTCTCGGTGTGCCTTTCTCTCTAACAGTACAGACTCCCCCCGTATGAGCCTGGGTCCACAGGGTTTCGCCCAGAACTGGGGTTCAGTGCAGTCAGGGGCTTCCTTCCCCCTCCCGCCAGAGAAAGCCAGCCGGGCGCTCAGCCGCCCTTCCTCTCTGTGCGCGTCTCCATACCTCAGTCCTTTGCAGCTCCTCTGCTTCAACGTGTGCTGTCCTCTTTGCTTCTAGTTGTAGGATTTCCACTCAGCCAGCTTTCCTGTGCTTCTGGATGATGTCTGTTCTGTCTTTTAGTTGTAGTTTTGAAATTGTGCGAGGTAGCAGTTTAGGTGCTTACCTATGCCGCCATGGTTTCTCCTCCACCTCTCTCTTGATGGCCACTTCTTCATGGCCCCATGCCAAGCAAGCACGGGGCCAGGAAGGACACGACCTGCATCCCTGAGGCATGCTCTGCTCTGCCCAGGAATCCTGGAGTCTGCTGTTGTCCCATCGCCCAGTCTCCGCAAGGCCTTGTGTTGCCCTCAGCCCTTTGAGCACCAGTGGTCTCTCCAGACCATGAGGTCTCAGTTGTGGTGCAGCCTGAACTTGCTGCTCGGGTCCCACTGGGAGCGGAGCCGTGTGGCACCTCTGGTGATGGGTTGAGTGGGCACTTGGTGGGATGTGCTGCCTCCGATCCCAACAAGGCCTGCCAAGCGTCGGGCCTCTACGTTGTAGGTGGTGCAAGGTGCAGCAGCTTCCACCTTGAAGGGGATATCTTTTAAAGAAAAATGTTCTTAATGATTTTTAGAGAGAGAGGAACGGAGAGGGATAGATAGAAACATCAATGAGAGGAACATCGTCGATTGGCTGCTCCTGCAACCGGGCATGTGCCCTCCCGGGATTGAACCGGCAGCATCTTGGTTCCTGCGCCTGTGCTCATATCCTGCCTGAGAGGATATCTTGATACACTTCAAACCACTGGGACATCATTGAGTGGGGAGCCCTGAGTTTTGGGGAATTTATTTCTCATGCTTTGGTTCACTTGTCTTGTTAAAGCATTTATAGAATTTGCTACTTCCTGCTCATCAGCAAAAAGTCATCAATATTGTGAACCTGAGTAATCTATAATAACAAAAGTGTAACATACTTATTAGACCGGACAGCCGAACAACCTTCCGGACATCATTCCGGACAAAGCTGCGGGGGCCGAGGCAGAGGTGGTTAGGGGCGATCAGGCAGGCAGGCGAGCAGTTAGAGGCAGGCAGGCAGAGGCGGTTAGGGGCGATGAGACAGGCAGGCAGGCCAGTGGTTAGGAACCAGCGGTCCCGGATTGCAAGAGGGATGTGTGACTGCCAGTTTCAGGCCTAAACTGGCATTTGGACATCCCCTGAAGGATCCCAGATTGAGAGGGTGCAGGCCAGGCTGAGGGAAACCCTCCCCCGCTTTACTCCCTCCCCCTATGTGCACCTCTAGTATTTTATGAAATAGCAAGATGGTTAATAGCATTAATCCAGTCCTGAAGGCTGTACCATGAAGGCACACTGTTGGCCCTCCATGGGGGAAACGAACTGCCTCATGGTCCTTACAGATGGTGGAGAGAACAGGGCAGCAGCCAGGTCAGCAGGTGCATCCTCAGTGCCACAGCCTGGTGATTGGCTCCAGGAAAGAGCCAGCATCTGTGAGGGCACCCGAGTGGGTTTATAGTTAGTACAGGCATAGCTTTACTTCATTGGACTTCACAGATGTTGCTGTTTCTTTTCTTTTCTTTTTTTTTTTTTTACAAATTGAAGGCCAGCAAAAAAAAAAAAAAAAAAAAAGGATTACAACTGACTTTATTGCGATAATTGCTGTATAGCAGTGATCTGGAACTGAACCCGCAGTCTCCTAGGTGTGTCCCAGTCTATAGTCATTTTCTAAGCCTCATCAGACTTCTGCATGGACAAACAGGTGAGTTACATGGGAGTGTGATAGATGTCACGGCCACTTCGAAGACGTTGATGGGAGCGTTAATCTTTGAAATCCCGTGCCCTCCAGGAATATGGGACTGCTTCTAGTTTATTATCTTTGTCGGGAGGTAAGGTCAGAGACTTCCACATATTCTTCCAACCTTAGCCTCCTCCAGTGGGTCAGAGAGTGACTGTGGTATCCTGCCAGTTGTCAGGTATGCCCACTGTACACTCAACAGAAGAACTAACCACAGGCTGGATCCAGTACTTGTCAGTTTTTAAAACTAAGTTGCACATATGTCCACTGTCTCCACTGGCATGGAAGAGTGCAGTGACTGGCCTGTGTCTACTTCCTAGGAGACATTTCGTTTTCCCTTTGACTGGTCTGGAAAGGAGAAAGTGTCAAAATGAAGTAAGTGAAAAACGAGGCATTTTGCTCAGACAGTTTGGGAACTCCCTGATGGGCTGGAAGCTGAGGCCCACTGGGCAGTTTCATGCCCAGAACGAGAGCCGCCTAGGAGCCTGGAAGGCTTCCTGACCCCAGAGTCTGATCTGATTGGTCTGATAAGGGCCTCAGGATTTTGTTACAGATTTCCCCCAGGGACTCTGATGCTCAGCTCAGCTTCCCATAAAAGGCCTGGACAGTGCAGCTCCCGGTTGGTGGGAGTGTTGCCTGTAGGTTGCCTTCCTGATCTGGCACGGTTAGTGGTGTAATTGTGGTGTAGTCGGGTGCATGAGGGAGGCAACCAGTGTGTTTCTCTTTCCCTTCCATTCTCTCTAAAATCAATAAGCATATTTAAAAAACAAAATAGAAAAGAAATACCATCCCAAATGGCCTGAGGAAAATTTTAGAGCCAAGAAAACAGCTAGAAAAACCCAGGCAGTGGCTGACCTTGCACCTCCTTGGAGATCCAAGAGCCAGTGTACCCAGGGGTCAGAGTGGGACCATCCAGATTACAACCCCCCAGATCCATAAGGGACACACTTAGGGGGCAGACTCAGTGAGCACCACAGCCCCACTGAAGCAAGTCTTGCCCCATAAGGGTGTCTCCAGCACAGAAGTTCTCCCATCATAGACACAGCTGATCCTCACAGCCAATTGGCCTGGAGGTCAATTCCTCCCAGTGATGCCAACAACAATCAAGGCTTAACTACAACAAGACAGTGCACACAGCCCACAAAGGGGTGCACCAAGAGTGTCCACCTCAGGTAATTGGGGAGGCTGAGCCACTGGGCCCTATAGGACACCTAGCACACAAAGCCACTCTATCAACACAGGGAAGCAGCCAAAATGCGGAGACAAAGAAACAGGTCACAAATGAAAGAAATGGAGGAAAGCAAACATCTGGATATAGAGTTCAAAACCACAGTTATAAGGTTACTCAAGAATCTTCTAGAAACCTCTGAGAAATTTAGTGAGACCCTCAAGGATATGAAAAAGGACCAACTAGAAATTAAGCATACACTGACGGAAATTAAAAAATAATATACAGAGATCCAACAACAGACTAGAGGAATGCAAGAATCAGGTCAAAGATTTGAAATGCAAAGAAACAAAAAACACCCAACCAGAAAAGCAAAAAGAAATTCAAAAATATGAAGATAGTGTAAGGAGCCTCTGGGACAACTTCAAACGTACCAACATCTGAATTATAGGCATGCCAGAAGAAGAGAGAGAGCAAGATATTGAAAACCTATTTGAAGAAATAATGACAGAAAACTTCCCCTACCTGGTGAAAGAAATAGACTTACAAGTCCAGGAAGCACACAGAACCCCAAACAAAAGGAATCCAAAGAGGACCACACCAAGACACATCATAATTAAAATGCCAAGGGCAAAAGACAAAGAATATTAAAAGCAGCAAGAGAAAAGCAGTTAGTTACAAGGGAGCACCCATACGATTATCAGCTGATTTCTCAGCAGAATCTATGCAGGCCAGACGGGAGTGGCAAGAAATATTCAAAGTGATGAATAGCAAGAACCTACAACCAAGATTACCCAGCAAAGCTATCATTCAGAATTGAAGGTCAGATAAAGAGCTTCACAGATAAGAAAAAGCTAAAGGAGTTCATCACCGACAAACCAGTATTATATGAAAAGCTGAAAGGTATTCTTTAAGAAGAGGAAAAAGAAGAAAAAGGTAAAAATTATGAACAACAAATACATATCTATTAACAAGTGAACCTAAAAATCAAGTGAATAAAAAACCTGAGGATCAGAATAAACTGGTGAATATAATAGAATCTGGCATAGAAAGGGAGTGGACTGACAATTCTTGGGGGGGAGGGGGTTTGGGGGTGCGGGAAGAGACTGGACAAAAATCTTACATCTATGGATGAGGACAGTGGGGCGGGGGGGTAAGGGCTGTGGGGGCATGGGTACTGGGTGGAGGGGAGCTATTGGGGGGAAAAAAGAGGAACAACTGTAATAATCTGAACAATAAAGAGTTATTAAAAAGAAAAAAAAAACATAGCTAGAGAAAATCTAACCCTTCCCAATCTCCTTTGTTCCATAACTAATTTTGAGAAGCTTCTAAAACCATATTTGATGCAGTGTGATTTTAAGAAACTGGGGAGAGGGAGACACTTGGGCAGAGGGAAGGGCCTCATAGAAAGCAGCATGTGAAGTGCATGTGGCCTGCGTGACCAGTGACCAGAGCACCTTCAGCCCCAGGGAGAAGGGAGCAGCCCCAGGAGATGGAGAAAAGGCCCGGGGAGTGGGGGAGCCATCCTGGGGAGATGGAGGAGCAGCCCTGGGGAGATGGAGGAGCAGCCCTGGGGAGATGGAGGAGCAGCCTCAGGAGATGGAGGAGAGGCCCAGGAGCATTCCTGGTGGAGGGAGCAGCAGAGGCGGAGGCTCGGGGCAGGAGCGGGAATGAAAGCACTTTCCCAAGGACAGGATGGGAATTGGGCACCAGAGCTCGGTGTGTTTGTCAAGGTCACTCGGCTGCCAGCTGCTAGCTAGAAAGCAGAAAGCCCCTCCTTCCCTAGAAATAAAAAGCTGGATCATCTATAAAACTGCGTTTTCTCTGGGACCCATCCATGCACTGAAGCTGCAGGGCAGCCAATGACCCTGGAGTCTGAGGAAGGTGGGTGCCCCCAAGGGGAGGGGCAGCCTCTGCTAATCAAGGTGAGGATGGGTTTGCAGGAAGAGCAGAACAGAGCTACAGACAGGGTAGGTGACATCACCTGCAGGTAGGTTCCTCTTCACAGACTCCACTGGACCCTCATAAAAAACATCAGGCACAGAGGGGAGACCCCTTCGGGGTGTAGGCTCAGGCATGGGGAGGCCCGTGACAGGACATGCAGCCCCTCCGATTTCCCCTCGCAAACCGAAGCTGCATGCGCCTGGGGAAAGGGCAGCAAGCCCTGTTGCCTGCAGCTGGGGCAGGAGACGCCTGGCCTGAGGCGGGAGCAGCTCCTAGGCGGGCGGGTGGGGGGGCGGGGGGGAGTCCTGCACAGGCCTCACCCCCACCAGGAGCACAGGAACTGCCTGAGGTGGAGCGGGCACCAGGTCATAGCCACTACCACCAAGGATAGAGAAAGACCCTTTTGAGGTGAGGCCCACAGAGGAGGCGCTGGGCCAAGGGCAGAGCAGGAATATTGGGAATCCGGACCCCAGCTAAGAACATGGGTACTGGAGGCATTTAAACCCTGAGCTGGTCACACTCAGTTCCTGACTCGGTCCCACCCCGCACACTCAGCCCAGCAGGAAAACAGGCGTGCCTACCTCCAGGCATAAATGCTTCCTGCTTCAGTCTCTATCCAGGTCTGTCATTCAAACATTCCGAAACACAAAAGAGCAAGTGACTACCCACTGTGAAGAGACCAACCAATGCCCCAGCTGTTGAATTGGCAGAAAATTTGAACCAAGATCAGTATGTTGAAGGCCAACCCGGGGACACGGAGCCCTGCAGGAATGGGGGTGGCTTTGGGCCCGGGGACACGGAGCCCGGTAGGAATGGGGGGGGGGGGCTTTGGCAGAGATGGAGTATTCAGGAGGCAGCTGTTGGGGGTGCTCGGAGGACAGTAGTAAGAGGAAGACCTTTGACGGCCACCGGTGGGCTCAGCACAGCTGAGGAAGGAAGCGTGAAACAAGGCCACTAGGACTTCCCCAAACTGCAACACCGAGAAACCAGGAAACCCACCAAGTAGAGGCACCAGGGCCAGGGCACAATAAATATTGACCAGTTTGAAGAGATAATGGCCGAAGAATGTGAGCCTGAGAGGTAGCGCAATGCTGAGGACCTGAAGGAAAACCTGCTGACAGAGAAGGACATTTGAAGGTTTTGTTGGCTGAAAAAGTCTCTGGAATCCCCCTCCAGGACTTTCTTGAAGATTCGAAAAGGATTAAATTGGGGCCATGGGGACACAGAAGGTCCCCGCACCGCTGATCTTTGCCAGCACCGTTGCTACAACGGGCTCTTTCCAGTTTGGCGACAGCACTGGAGTCAGCAGTGCCCTGAGGCGCTCATCAAGGACTCCTCCATCACCTTCGGAAGAGCAGCTGGAAAACCCTCCCAGGCACGTGCGCAAAGGTCCCTGGTCTGGTCTGTGGCTGTCTTCCCCGTTGGTGTTGTGATTGGATCCTTTTCCATTAGACTCTTTGGCAACTGCTTTGGCAGGCCTAATGCAGTGCTTATTGTCAACCTATTGGCTACCATTAGTGGCTGCCTTATGGGATTCTGCAAATTAGTGGAGACAGTTGCCATGTAGATCCTGAGCCAGTTGGTAATTGGCCTCTTGCAGACTCTGCACAGGTTTGTGCCCATGCGCATTGGAGAGATGTCTCCTCCTGCCCTGCGGGAGTCTTTGGCACTCTGAACCAGTTGGGCATCGTCATCGGGATTCTGGTGGCCCAGATCTTTGGTGTGAAAGTCATCTTGGGAAGTGAAGACCTTTGGCCCATGCTGTTGGGCTTCACCATCCTTCCATCTTTCCTACAATCATAGCTTTTCCATTTGCTCAGAAAGTCCTAGATTCTTGCTGATAACAGAAAGGAAGAGGACAGTGCTAGAAAGGCCCTCCAGCGGTTGTGGGGCAGCCAGGACGTGAATTAGGACATCCAAGAAATGAAAGAGGAGAGTATGGGGATGTCACAAGAAAAGCAAGCCACTGTGCTGCAGCTCTGTAGATCCCCGAGCTGCCGACAGCCCCTCATGATTTTCATCATGCTCCAGCTCTCTCAGCAACTCTCTGGAATCAATGCTGTGTTCTATTACTCAACAGGAATCTTCAAAATGCTGGTGTTGAGGAGCCCATCTCTGCCACCATTGGTGCCGGTGTGGTTAACACCATCGTCACTGTAGTATTTCTGTTTCTGGTGGAAAGGGCAGGAAGGAGTACTCTACACATGACTGGCCTTGGAGGAATGGCTTCCTGTTCCATCCTCACGGCTATGTCCATGTTATCAGCGGGTGAGTATGCTGGATGAGCTTCATTTGCATTGGGGCTATCTTGGTGTTTGTGGCCTTCTTTGAAATTGGCCCAGGCCCAGTCCCTGGTTGTGAAGTATGGTAGCCATCATCTCAGGTAAAAACTGCAGCTTAACTTTAACTTTAACCTGCTGTTTTGGCTTCTGTACTTATTTGCTTGCTAAAACAATAGAAAAGTTATTTTGATTTTCTGAACTTATGTATGCTATCCCAATCGATTGAATACTCCATTGATGGTGGTTTGAATATCCCATAGATTGTGATCTTACTGGTTATCGAAGCACATTCTTCTGTACCTGGAGACCAGGACAGCACAATTACCCTAAATTGCCTAAGTGGCTCCAGATAATGCGTTCTGGTTGACTCAGTGGTCCCAAGACCAGGACAGCACAATTCTAAATTGCCTCAGTGGCTCCAGATAATGTGTTTCCGTCGATTCAGTAATCCTTAGACCCAAAACTATAATTAATCTTTATAGATAACTAACTTGCTCAATTTCGCTTCTGTAACTACTTTGTGCAAACCAGGTTCCTCAATCCAAACCCAAAGATGTAATCAATACCTTTGTGATATTCTGCCTATATAAGCCGGATGTGGCCAGCATTTCGGGGTTGTGAGATTTGGAATGCTTATACTCCCTCGTAACCACCGGCCTTTGAATAAATGACTCCATAATTTGACTTTTTGAGGCGTCCTTTGTGAGATTCGGGGGTACACTACAACAGTTTATTGTGGCCGAACTCTTCAGCCATGGAATGGCAGGGGCTAGCTGCTCCGACTGGACCTCCAACTTTTGGATTGCTCTTCCCGGCAGCTGCATTCTGTCTAGGACCCTACACGTTTATTGTCTTCACTGGCTTCTTTTTGTTTTTGTTTTTTTTAAAATATATTTTATTGATATTTTACAGAGAGGAAGAGAGAGGGATAGAGAGTTAGAAACATCGATGATAGAGAAACATCGATCAGCTGCCTCCTGCACAACCCCCACTAGGGATGTGCCCGCAACCAAGGTACATGCCCTTGACCGGAACCGAACCTGTGACCCTTCAGTCCGCAGGCCGATGCTCTATCCACTGAGCCAAACCAGTTTCGGCTTCACTGGCTTCTTTGTGATCTTCTTGGTCTTTGCCTTCTTGAAAGTTCCTGAGACCCGCGGCAGGACTTTTGAGGAAAGTACATGAGCCTTTGCAAGGCAGGCACAGGTGGCTAACAGAGCTAAGAGAGGCGCCTTTGAAATGAACAGCAGGCAGCCTGGTAAGGAGACCACCACCAATGGCTCAGCCATGCTTCCTTCCCACCTCCCTCCCAGCATGCAAAGTAGCCTCTCCCTGAATGGGGGAGACCTCACAGGTTGTAAGCCAGGACTGTTTCTGAATGCTGCTACTTGATGCTTTTCTCATCCCCACACCCCATGAGTGCTCAGAGGACCCCATGAGCACTCAGAGGACCCCATAAGCGCTCAGAGGACCCCATGAATGCTCAGAGGATGCCATGAGCGCTCAGAGGACCCCATGAATGCTCAGAGGACTCTGTGCTGGGTTAGTTGTATCTTCAGTGGCTTTTTAAACATTTCATTTCTTGGACATTCTCTTCTGTTGAGAAGAGACCAAGTGAACCTACCTTCATTTCAGCAGGAATTGCCTACTTGGCATTTGCCAGCTTTGCCAGCTCTTTCTCCTTTAAGTTCTAACATTGCTTGACAAGGGCATGTAGGGGAGAAAGAGTCCCTCAACCTCAGACTCACCAGGAAGCAGATACACATGAGAGTGTGGAGGGCAGAGAGGACTTACATAAGAGCACCTTCCTCACTTCCATACAGCTCTGCAGAGCAAATTAATTGGAATTTTATTTATCTTCTGGTTTGATTGCGTAAATATTTATTTTTTAAGTGTAATTTTACCAAATAATGAAAACATAAGGAGATTGAGGTTAGAGGGAGGGACTTAAAGAGTTTATAGAGTGGAAGATTTGATACTGGAGAGGTTTATCTACACTAATGAAAGAGCAAGATGCAAATTGACCGTACCTTCACGACACCCACCAGCCAATCAGGAGTATGCAAATTAACCCAACAAAGATGGCGGTTTAATTTGCATATGCAGGCACTGAGCGGATGGGGGCATTCTGCACCGCCCCAGCCACTCTGGGCCTCTGGGCAGCGTGGGAAGGCAGAAAGGTGGCTCTGGCCGGAGTGAAGGCGGTGCCGGCAGCCAGGGGAAGGAAGGCCCATTCTTGCATGAATCTTCATGCATCGGGCCTCTAGTAGTTTAATAAGGGTAGATTTACACAGAAATGTAATGCATTATTGGAAGGTATATGGTGTGTGAGGTTTGCAGATTGCCTCTTAACATTTCGGTCCTTCAGATGAAAATTCTCAAGCTCAGTTCCTCAGAAAACTCATGCACTTGTGTAAAGAAGCTACTGGTTTCCTTCAGAATGTTTTTCTTTAAGATCATATGTAGTATTACTTGAAACCCAGGGTTATTACTAAGGTGGACATTGTAGTTTATGGTTGTTGATGGGTTCTGATTTTGGGTGTGGTCCAGAGAAGGGAAGGTTGTAGAAATTGATTGTCTCCCTCTTATAGTGGACTCACTTTTTTTTTAAGTGTTCCTACCACACATCTGGTGGGGGAGCAACCTAAAATATTGGTTCTTGGTAAAGGTTTGGATTTTCTGCATTTTGTTCTTTAGGATATTTTAGATGTTTAGATTTTTTAAAATTTTGTTTTAAGCCATAGCTTTAAAAGAGTCCGGAGGAGAGTGCTCACAGCTAACTTGGAATGTGTACCCGCAGCATCGTGGGAGGGCTTTTCCGGACAGCTGCTCCCTCGGGAAGCAGGGCACCGCTACAGGGTCAGCCGTGCCTGTTTTTTGTCTGTTTCCATGTCAAGTTCCTTGTGGTGTTCCCATAGACCACATCGGAGGTGGTGGGTAAATGTGCATGGAGCCCACACTGGGAGAGTATGCATGTGTGTGCACTGTCGCTTTGCTCCGGGTGGGGATGGGTTATTGGTAACTTGTTTCCTCTGTGTTCCTACTGCCCCCTTTTGGGTGGAACGTGTTAAAGCCCATCCTGTGTGTATGTAGCCCTGCCTCTGCTGGTGGGATTTGCATCTGTGCTTTCTTCCTAACACGTAGAGAACTCGGCCTCACTCTCCACACAGACAATGGAGCAGGAGAGTGTGAAATCAGGACGTGTGGCCTCCTAGGGGAGCTAGAGGGAAGTCATGGGGGGAAGGAGGCATTCTTTTCAAGGAGATAAGAAACACACTAAGACGTGTAAATCTGGAAAGTTTCAGAGTGAGATGAGATGGAGGTATTTACTAGTACACACGCCACAGGTCACACCTCCATGACCTAGTCCCTGTGTGTTTAGGAGTGTAAAGGATGACACCTTCTCTTCCCTTTTTCATGTTGCCTGACCTCCCTTCCTTCTTTGGTGCTTATACATTTGAGACCCTTCAGCCAAATCCTTGCCCATGACAATATTTTAGTTCTCAGTTCTCACCATTCGCTCTGGTCGCTGAGCCTTCGGGTAAAACCTCAGAGCTGTGGTGTGGGGCTTTGCTGGGCCAGGTGACTTTCCTCCAACTGCACCCCCACTTCTGGCTCCTCAGGAACCGTGGGTGGGCATTATGCGGTGTGGAAGTTTTCCCATCTCTCAGTGACCAGATTGCGAATATTTCCAAATGGGTTTTATATTATTAATGTTACTGTGCTTCTTTGTTTTGAAATAAAAATTCTGAATGTAAAAAAAAAAAGATAATGGCCAATAAAAAATTTTTTAAATCCTCACCTGAGGATATGTTTTTATTGATTTTTTAAGAGACAGAAAGGGATAGAGAGAAAAAAATTTGATGAAAGAGAGAAACATCAATGGGTTGCCTCTCCTACTCCCCAACTAGGGATCAAACAGGAAACCTAGGTATATGTCCTAACTGGGAATCTTCAACCTTTTGGTATAAGGAGCAACACCAACCAACGGAGCTACCCAGCTAGGGCTGATACTTTTTTTAAATAATGGAAAACATCAAACTTCAATCCCCCAAATCTCAGAGAACTCAAAGCAGGATAAATCACAAAACAAATATAACCAAAATGAACAAACAATAAAACAAAAACAAAAAAACCCTTCTGGACACAATATACTCACGCTGCTAAAATGGGTCAGGTGAAAAGAATATTTTGAGGGCACAGGTTAGGAACAAAGAGGAACACAGCAGATATCTTGTCAGAAACTATGCAAGCCAGAGAGGATGGAGTAACAGCCTTAAAGTGCCAGAAGAAAGAGACTGGCAGCCCAAAGTCTATGCCCAGAAAAATTATTTTTCAAAAATGGAAGAGAAATAAAGTCTTTTTCAAATGAACCCAAATTGAGAATTCATTTCCCACAGATTTGTTTGCACTATAAGAAATGTTAAAAGAAGTCCTTCAGATGGAAGGAATGGCATACCACACAGAGACTTGGATCTACACACACACAAAATGAGGATTTCCAGAAATAAAGTAAATATAAAAGGCATTGTTTCCTTATTTTCTGTTGCTCTAAAGGGTATTGAATTTCTGAAGCAAAACCAGCAGTGATAGACTGTGACCTTATGGAATGTGTAAGAGGGCTGCCTGACCACAGTAGCAGGAAGGTGGGGCCTGGGAGTATACTTAGTGAAGTGATACCGCATTGTTTGGGGGTGACTGTGCTCAGATGTGTATTGTAAACAGCTGTAAAAAATGTAGAGGCTTAAATAAAAGATCTGTGTTCTGAAAAACAGAGTGGAGTGGCTGGGGTGTTGGTCAAAGGGTACAAACTCGCAGTCATAGATTTACAAGCTCTGGGGGCCAATGGACATCATGGTGAGGGAGCTAACAGTGCCGTATTGTACACTTGAACGTTGTTAAGCGAGTAGATCTTAAGTGTTCTCCCTGCAAAAAGGAATGGTAATTGTGTGACAGGATGGAGGTGGCAGCTGATGCTCTGGTGGCAATCATTTTGCAATTTATTTTTAAATATTTTTGATTGGTTTCAGAGAGGAAGGGAGAGGGAGAGAGAGAGAAAACCATCAATGATGAGAGAGAACCGTTGATTGGCTGCCTCCTGCTTGGCCCACACTGGGGATGGAGCCCGCAACCTGGACACATGCCCTTGACTGGGATAGAACCCAGGACGCTTCAGTCTTCAAGCCAGCGCTCTATCCATTGATCAAATCATCGAGAGCCATTTTGCAGTTTATAAATGTATCCAATCAATAGCTTAAATTTATACAATGTTACATGTCAACTATGTCTCAAAGCTGGGGATAAACAAAGATCGGTGTTGTGCAGTCGGGCTGGGGGTGTGGGGGGATAATGGAACAGCTGCAATACTTTCAACAACAAAGATTTTTTTAAAGGGCACATGCTTTGCAGTAAAAAAAAAAAAAAAAAAAAAGATCAGTGTTGCCATGAAGTAGGGCGGGGTTGACAAGCTATTATCCACAGCCCAAATCCAAGACTATCTTCCTAAGCATTTTGTTTTGCTGTTGTTAATCCTCACCTGAGGATATTTTCCCATTGATTTCTAGAGAGAGTGGAAGGGAAGGGGAGAGAGAGAGAAACATGGAGGAGAGAGAGTCGCATCGATTGGTTGCCTCCGGCACACGTCCCGATCAGGGCCGGGGTCAGGCCTGCAACCGAGGTGCATGCCCTTCACTGGAATGGAACCTGGGAGTCTTCATTCCTTGGGCTGACTCTCTATCCACTGAGCCACACCGGCCGGCGCTTCCTTAGCAGTGTGATTAGAGCAGGTCATCTGTGTGTTTTCTGGTCTGACGCCTTCCGCTCCACCACAGCCGTTGGGCTAGGGGTGTGGCCACTGCAGCAGGGACTGTAAGGTCCACAAGTCCAAGGCGTTTCCTATCGTGTCTTGGGAAAGCTTGCCGAGCTGGGCCGCAGGGGCCCGGGCCGGCACCAGGAGGCCTGAGGCTGGTGCTGGAGCTCAGCCTGACGGCGGGCCTGGCGAGGCAGAACCAGAACGTGTTGGGAGAGAGAACCAGCAGACGCGGAGCTAGATGAAGGGGCAGTGTTTCCAGCTTCCAATAGTCTTTCCAGCAAGGGGGGTCCTGTCTTTAAAAACCCAAAATCGTAAACTTAAAAGAGCGATTGAGAAGCGGACCAAACCCTGATATCTTTTGTCGGATGGAAACCAGAATGGGGCACTCAGCACCCTGACTCCCCCGCAGCACCGGGCACCCCTCAGCCCGGTTCCACGAGCAGCGTTGGGGCTTACAGGAGGACGGCCGCGTGCCTTCTTACCAGCCTTAGTCTGTGAGCTGTGTTCCCCCAAACCCACGTGTTGAAGTCCTGTCTCCAGAGCCTCAGACCGTGGCCGTATTTGGAGACAGTCTTTACAGGGGGGACCTGCCAAAGTGAGGTCCCTGGGTGGGCATCACCTAATAGGACTGGTGTCCTATACACAGAAATCAGTTGGACACAGACACGCTGGGAGAAGCCGTGGGCCCAGGAGCGAGGCGTGGAGGGAGCCAGCCCGGCGGCACCTGGGCCTCAGGCTCCCCGGCTCCTGCAGGGAGGCAGCGAGACTGCGCTCTGAGCGCCTGTGCAGGTGCTGGCAGCCCGGGAGCCACACAGCCTGTGGGCCCTGCAGGGTGCAGCGCCCAGTGGGCCGTGTGAACCTTGGATGCATGTAGTGGGCAAGGTAGTTTTGGCTGGCACAGGAGAAATAGCTTTGATTTACATAATCAGGTATTTGTCTTACTGGGAAAATGCTTTTAAGAATAATTATGCATTTTAAGGTTTCAATGCTACTAAAATATAGGCTTCAGTGCTAATAAAAATACAAAGTATAGGTAACACTAAAATTGTGAATTTCTTATTGTTATCAATCAGAGTACGTAACATTTAGCATGAGGTTAAAGTAGATCTAGAAGAAAAGGTGTGTTAAGGGCAAGAAAAATATTAAGCAACTGACAGTGCAGGTTGGTGGCTAGATATGGCCAAAGGTGAGTGCAAATGAGAATACTCCCAAACTCAGCCTGCCTGCCCCTGCCTGTCCCCCACACCCCCATGTGCATGCACACACACCCATGTGCACACACACCCCATGTGCACACACACGCCATGTATACACACACCCCACATGCACACACACCATGTGCACACACATGCACACCCACCATCTGCACACACACACCATGTGCGCACACACTATGTGCACACACATACATACACACCATGTGCACACACACCATATGCACACACACACTATGCGCACACACATACACCATGTGCACACACACTATGTGCACACACATACACCATGTGCACACACACACTATGTGCACACACATACACCATGTGCACACGCACGCAAACACACACCATGTGTGCACACACTGTGCACATGCATACATACACACCATGTGCACACACACCATGTGCACACACATGCACACCCACCATCTGCACACACACACCATGTGCGCACACACTATGTGCACACACATACATACACACCATGTGCACACACACCATATGCACACACACTATGCGCACACACATACACCATGTGCACACACACTATGTGCACACACATACACCATGTGCACACACACACTATGTGCACACACATACACCATGTGCACACGCACGCAAACACACACCATGTGTGCACACACTGTGCACATGCATACATACACACCATGTGCACACACACCATGTGCACACACTATGTGCACGCACACACCATGTGCACACACACCCCTCGTGTGCACACACACCGTGTGCACCCACAATGTGCACACGCACACACCATGTGCACACACACACACCATGTGCACACACATACCCCATTTGCACCCCCCCCATGTGCACACACGCACGCACACTGCTCTTCTCTTCCTGACGAGGCGCGATGGGGAATTGTTTGGGAAAACAGATAGAAGCGGCCCAGCCTAGTCTTTGGTGGTGGCCACAGGAGTCCCTGTGTGTGCCCATTGCCTCTCACCCACAGGCCGGCCAGTGCTCCGGGCCTGGTGGACAGTCAGGGTGTGGATCCTGGGCAGCCAGGTGCTACGACCTCGCCAGGGTGGACTCTTGAGCCAAGGGAGGCAGCTGGAGAGGCAGGACCACTCAGAGTCATTCCGGGAAGCCGCGAGCTGAGTGAGTGGCACAGGAGCGGGAGCGGGGCTGTGGGGCAGGCTGTGGGGACACTTTGCTGCAGGTGTGCTTAGTATGCCTTTATTGAGCAGCTAGAGAGGAAGGGCGAGGGCGAGGGCGAGACATACACATCCACCTGCTGCCTCCTGCACGCCCCTCTTGGGGGTGGACACCTGGGCAGGTGCCCTGACGGGGAATCGAACCCAAGACATCTTGGCCCATGGGAGGGCGCTCAACCACTGGCCACCCCAGCTGGGCTGAGGCAGGTGTGTGGAGACCTGGGGTAGGGACAGTGCAGGATCTGCCCTGGCACCTCCTCCCCCAACGCTTCTCGCCCCTTCCGCTTGCTCTCCCCAATCTCTTCCCTGTGCCTTCCTCTCCATCCCCATCTCTCCCTCCCCAACTTCCTCTCTCCCCTCCTGGTTTCATGCAGCCAGACCCCCCTCCTGGGTGGGGGAGCACACAGCCTGGAGGCTGCTGTCGGGGGACCCCGCACAGGGCTGTCCCACCATGATAGGGCCCAGGCGCCCGCACCTCCCAGCACGCATGGGGCCGGGGGAGCGGGGTGCACCCCTGTGCTCCTGGGTGGGCGCCCTGCACAGGGGGAAGCAGAAGTTGCAGGCTTCCACCCGCTCCTGCTCCTGCTCCTGCGGGCCGGCTTCCATCCGGGGATCTGTGAGGAAGGAAAAGGCATTGGCCTTGGCCCCAGCCCTCCCCTACCTGCAGCCCGGGGACACCCTCTGGGGAAGCTGTCCTGCGCCTCACAGGGCCCACTTCCCGGTGGCCGGCTCCCTTTGCTGGGCATCTGCGCAGGAGCGCTGTCACCTCTTGGCTGACACTGCCCATGCCCCAAACCCTGGGAATGCCACCTTCTCCCGGTTCCCCTGGCTCCTGGCAGCTGGCCCTGCCACCAGATGACCCCCCAGCCCCCTCCAGCCTGCCTCAGCGCCGGCCCTTCTGGGTCACTGCTGCCAGGAGGGCAGGGTGGCCTCAGCTCCCCGGGGCAGAGCCTGGACAGGAAGGGATGGCTGCACACTTGTCCCACAAGCAGGGGAGGGCGAACACCCCCTCTTATGCTCACCCCGGCAGGATGCGGCTTGGGTGGGGCAGAGCCCTGGGGGGCACTGGCGGGAGGCCTGGTCCCCCCTCCTCTTGAGAAAGCAGACCATGGCCAGGAGGAAGCAGCAGAGGACGGCGCCGAGGCAGAGGCCCAGCGCGCTGTAGACCAGGGCCCGCTGGTCCGTGCTCAGCCGCAGCCCTGGGGGCGCTGCAAGACAGTAGGCAGCCCTGAGTTCAGGGGGTTCCCTGCCAGCACCCTTCTCCGAAGTGTCCCCCTTTTAGACCAGCAGCCCTGGCCCTACAGTCTTTCTTTTTCCTCATTAGGGTCAGGCGACCCTCATGGCACCCCCGCACCCTCTGGGAGGCAGAGCCCCAGCTGCCTCCTCTGAGCCTCTGGCTCCTGATGCACCTGGTCCCTCCTCGCCCGAGGCCTGGCGGCCTGCTCTCTGGCTCAGAGGACACCCGCCCTCTACCCCCGCCTGGACTTCCTCCAGGCCCTCAGCAGCATGGGGTGGAGCCCAGGTGGATGGATGAATGAGGGACAGGTCACTTGACAACAGTCTAGGGAGGCTGTCTGTCTGTCTTGACCTGGGCCTCCGCCAGGAGAAGCCTCCGGGGGGTGAGCTGGGCGGCTGCGGAGGAGCCGGGACAGCAGGTCTAGACCAGGAGGGCCTGGGAGAGGGCACTGGCCACTCTGCCTCTCGAGCCTGCAGTCTGGTTTGGGTGCCACAGGAAGACCCAGCCCCGGCCAGAGCCCTCCCCTGGACTGTCTCCCCATCCCAAGCTCTTCCTGGGCTGGAAGTGGGGAGCCCCTTAGCCCCACAGCAGAAGGACAGACAAGCCTGAGTCGGTTTCGTGTGTAAGTAACAGACTCGTCTGGGGACGGCCCACCCAGCCAGATGCGAGCCGGCTCCTCCTGCAGCATCTGCCTTCATCCTGCTGCTCCCAGGAGGGCTCGCTACCCCTTTAAAACCAGATGGCCTCACATGCCGTCATTTCCCCACGCAAGGTGCACCCCTCAGGCTTGTGGTACATCCATGAAATGGTGCAGGGACCACACATCTCCATCCAATGTCCTCACGAGCAGTCAGTGCCCGCCCCGGGTCCTGGCAATGACTGCTCTGCCCGGGCATGTGCCCTGACCAGGACTTGAACCAGTGACCTCCTGGTTCATGGGCTGATGCTCAACCACTGGGCCACCCTGGCCGGGCAACTTTTTTTTTTTTAATCTCTGTTCCTGTGGCCTTGCATGTTCAGACATTTTGTATGAATAGAATCACAGACTACAGGTGATCTTGTGTGTCTGGCCTCTTTCACTTCGCATGTTTTCGAGGCTCATCCATGTAGTATGGGTCAGGTCTTCACTCCTTTTCATGGTTGGGTAACACTTCATGTGATAGGCATGCCACATTTTGCTTACCATCCATTCACTGATGAATCTTTGGGTTGTTTCTACCTGTTGTTATGAGGAATAGTGCTGCTATGGACATTTGTGTGCAAGGTTTTGTGTGGATGTATATTTTCATATTCCTTCGGTGTATATACCTAGGAGTGGAATTGCTGAGTCATAAGTTAACTCTATGTTTAACTTTAAAAATATATTTTTATTGATTTCAGAGAGAAAGTGAGAGGGATAGAAAGATAGAAACATCAAGGATGAGAGAGAAACATGGATTAGCTGCCTCCTGCACACCCCACAATGGGGATCGAGCTTGCAACCCGGGCATGTGCCCTGACCAGGAATTGAACCAGTGACCTCCTGGTTCATGGGCTGATGCTCAACCACTGGGCCATCCTGGCTGGGCAACTTTTTCTTTTTTTAAATCCTTACCTGAGGATATTTTTTTCCATTGCTTTTTAGAGAAAGTAGAAGGGAGAAGTGTGAGAGAGGGAGAAACATCCATGTGAGAGAGACACATCGATTGGTTGCCTCCCACAAGACCTGGACGAGGGTAGGGATCTAACCTGCAACTCAGGCACCTGCTCTGACCAGGAATTGGCAAAATGGATCCACCACTATATTAAAAAGATCATACACCATGATCAGGTGAGATTTATTCCAGGGATGCAAGGCTGGTACGATATTCGCAAATCTATAAGTGTGATACATCACATAAACAAATTGAAAGACAAAATCACATGATCATCAATAGATGCAGA